>JAKEPQ010001020.1:4877500-5541250 GCA_024500445.1 Entomyzon cyanotis
TTAGACTACACCCCTCTGATGCATGTTAAAAGCTGGCTGAGGTGGCAGGTGAACTACAGGAAAGAGACAATGTACACAAACTGAGTGTCAATTCCTGGAACTGACAACAAGAGTCACCTAAAAGCTGAAAATTTTGACAAGTGATAAAAGAAAAAAAAGAAAAAAAAAAAAAGAAAAAAAGGCATATTATCAATTGTAAATGGGTTCCAACTGTACCAGCTCATTTCAAGTCTAAATAGCACATTAAATCTTGCTTAAAGCTCAATATCCAAAGCCTTTTTCTGCGTGTAGCACTATGGAAACTGAAATTCCATTAATTCCTTCTGGAGGAGTCCTGCAGAAACCTGTATCAGTGTGAAACATCTTAAAAATACTTCTGTTGCTGCAGCCTCACAGCAGCCACTAACTTTGCCTTATTCCCAGATTTACACAGTCCAAGTAGTTTGGCAGGAGGTGCCTTTAAACATGGTTGGTTGTATTAGTGAAAACAAGTGTGCTGCATTATGCTGATCATTCATTCAGTTTATCAGCAAACCAAGCAGCATTTTGGTAGTGCTGATGCTAGAATGTTTTTAAAAATTCTATTTCAATATAGTTTATTTTGATTTTTTTTCCAATGCAACATAGCCAAGTAAAAAATTGAATCACTTTGGTTTCATTTGCATAGTTTCATTTTTAAGGTTTCATTTGTCAGGTGGGTTGCTTTAGTCATTTGGAAACAAAGAGAATTTATTTATTTGGATGAAGGCATCAGTGTTATTGGTCTCACTGCTTGGAGGCTTACTGACTCTGGAACTCAGGCTTGTGTAAATTTTCCCTATATTTTAATTGAACATGTAGAATCTAAACGACATCCTGTAGGTTAAATATGCCCTTTTTTGTTTGCTTCCTTTATTTTGCATTAGACAGGTTTATTCTAGTTTGTTCCCTTGTGTGTTGAGTCAATCTGCCCCATCCTCTGTTTTCACCACTACAAGCAGGAAAAAGGATAAGATCTAGAAATGATTATAAAAAGTCAGGAAAGATTTGGAGCATAAATAATAAATTTAACACCTGGAATTACCTTAAATTAAGTTTTTAATTCATCTAGGCTTTCAAGTACCTTGCCCATTTTTGTTATATTATTTTTATTAACTGTTTCATCGATTTGTTCTGAATGTGGAATACTAAACTATTTATTTTGTTTGGCTTTAGCAATACAAGTATTTACGTTTCAGAAGATCTTTGCCTCTCCTGATAAAACACAGTTGTGTGGAATCACTGTATTTTGTTAGAAACTTCTGTGTCACATACTACTTTTTTGGTAAGGGTTCCTGAAATTCTCTCTTTGTAATTCCTGTATTTTGAAAACTTTGATCAGTCAGGCGTTGAAAAAAAAAATCAGTGCTGATGAAGATGATTGCACTGGACTTTCTAAAAATCAGTAATTCTTTTTTAGGGTTGTAATTATCCTCCTAAATGATGTCAAAATATGCAAGAGTTATTTCCACTTTATTTACATCAGGGGATAAATTAGAAGAGTGGTGGTTCTATATCAGATTCCATTAAGTCTTTAAAAGCACTTTGCTGCTGCCTGAGCTGTAGTGAAAATTAATATTAAATTACTATTAACCTTATGTTAGTGAGGAAATACAATTAACTCACTGCTGAGAAACAGCAATAAAGGTCTCCACCTCTCAGTGTAGAGCTGCTGGCCTGAAGCCTTTTTTCATTCTCTTTTTTCTATTTCTTAAAACAAAAAAAACCCCAAAGGCAGATTGTTTTCTTGTCCATGTGAGCCACAAGACCTGTCTCTTGTCATGAATTCTATTTTTGTCTCCTTTTTTGTCCTACTGAGTGTGTGGGTTTTGTAGTGTTGTATTTATTACAGCATTTCTTTTTGATCCCCCAGGTTATATCCCAAAGGTATGGATATGTACCACGATGGATCTTCATACAGACAGGTAGGTAGAACATTGTGCTGGGAACTTGGAATATTGCTGAGAGTTTCCTTTGCCGAGGAAATCCAGCTTAGCAGCTGCTCTTGGGAGCAGGATTCAGTTCTTTGCCTCCCCATGCAGAACATGGGGAGTTGTGGCCACTTCTGAGATGAATCCAAAAGGAACCAGCATCCCCTTGTAGGAGCCATCTTGTCATTAAGACAGTAATTAACAAATCACCTGTTTTTTTCATCTCTGTATGTCTCTAAAGTATTAGAAAGGCTAATCCCTCCAAATTGCATCTATATGTTTTACCTGCTTTTCTGTGGTGGTTTTTTTTGGAGGGGCTTTTTTTTTTAATATATAGCTGCTGTTTGTTTTAAAAAGGGAAGCTGGAGTCATAATTCCTTAATTGACCTAATGACTGTAGTCATTATAATTTATTTCTTGTCTTTTCCTTTATTTCATAAACTTTTCTTAACTTTATTTCATCAGTTAGTGAAAAGTCAAATAACTGTTATCTCAAACATACTTAAACTATTTTTGTAAAAAATTAGCAACTTTATTCCTGCAATGGTTGCTACTTTAACAGCTTGCTGCAGACATCTTCCCTAATAAGAATACTAAAATACTTACGTTCTCTTGGTTATTTTCTCTGCAGTAAATTACATCCTCTTGACACTCTGAGTGGCTTGTTGGATCTCTCCTTGTTTTACCATACCTGGCTGAGTGGTGTGTTTCTTCTGATGACCTGGTACATTG
The DNA here is from genome assembly GCA_024500445.1 of Entomyzon cyanotis. Lineage (NCBI taxonomy): Eukaryota > Metazoa > Chordata > Aves > Passeriformes > Meliphagidae > Entomyzon > Entomyzon cyanotis. The sequence continues at coordinate 4,880,182 of JAKEPQ010001020.1, forward strand.
CATGGCTGCTCTTCAAAATCTATGCTACAGAGGTCAGTACTTGTGAGAGTGCTCAAGTTAGAACATCAGTGTTGCACAGATAATCCTTTAATTTCAAAAGCAGTTTTACTAGGAAATGACTCATTGTGAGTTTTTGAATTTTCACAGCATGCACTACAACATGTAACTGATAACTGAATAGTCAAGAGAGGCCTGGCATTAACTGACTTTCCCTTTCTCCTTATAGCAAGACCTGTGCTGCTCACAAAATTAATGTTTTGTTACTGCCACCTCCTCCTCTTACCCCTCTGCTTCTGTTTCCAGATATTTCTTTGTAAGGATAGAGAGGAGAGGAAAAAATTGTTCATCTAACTTTTATTTTTTTATTAAAACACTACTAGACTGTAGATAAAAGAGAAAATAAAAAGGTTTAAATCCTGGGCCAATAGATTGGTGCAAAGCACTCATGGAATGAAATGGCAAATAGAGTGCTGTTGGAGTGTTTAATTAGAAAGGTGTAGTTGTTGTGGCTATATGGAGAAAAGATCAATGAGCCAAGCATGACAGCAGCCCTGAGGTGTGAGCTACCTGTCTCAAAGGATAATAACAAGCACCAGTGAACAGTGTGTCAATATCTGTAATTACTATATTGCTTATAGAACTACAGAAGACAAAAGAAACATCCATCTGTGAAAGTATAAAATGGACTTTGCCATTTGGACTGATGAAAAATTTGTTTGTCCATGTGATTTTGCTTGTCTTGATGAGCTAAAAAACTTCCAACGTTGCTTTCAAATATTTACATAGTGTTAGCTGAAAAGTCAGGAAAGAAATTGTAAGATTAGCCCACATGGAGTTCATTTATTAACACCTTGAAAGCAATTGCTACCTCAGATTTCAATGTTGCAGTTGGAAACAGGAGAAAAAGGTGATTAAATGTACGTGGTACATAATGTTTAAAATGAGTCTACAAAACTAGCAGGCAGTCTTTGCCCAAATTGAGCCATGTTAAATACCATTAAAATGATGTGATGCTCGATACAATTCAAGCACTGCTATTTACATTTTAAATGTTGTAGCCACAGAAATTCTATTAAAACACAGAATATGAATATGATGATAAAAATCATCACTGATAATCTGAATTCTTCAGATTATCAGTGGAACAGCACAAAAGAAGAATTTCAAAAATCTTTTCTTATTTGATAAAAGAATCCTCAGTTCTTCATTAGAGTGTAAAGACAGATTTAGGTTTCAGTCTTGTTTTGGAATATGGTGTTTCTAGTTTTTCCCAGGTATGTGGTTAGAGTAGTTTCTTACATAAAGATATGATGCCCCTCGCCACAAATTATATGAGCACATTTATTTTAAGGTAAAGATGTCTGGATTTTCTAAGGTTTCTCAGTTTTAAATAAAAAGAATGGAGTCTTTTTGTTTTCTATGTTAGAAATTCCAGGCCAGTTTACTCATCTTTCATAAGATTTTCTTGTGCTTTCCCCTGTATAACACAACTTTTGCTGTTTGTGTTTAGACTCATCATTTTCCTGTCCAGCCAACATTTGCTCAGGAGACAGACCAGTGCCTGCCTAAAATCTTAAACAGCAATCCTCCCCTCTTTATAAAGGTAATTGAACTCTTACCTCTTCCCTGATAGGTGTGTGCTGAAAAGGTCTTTTTCAGAGTATTCAGTCACCTCTCCCAGGTACCAGTTCTGATCACTGAGGTGTTAGTTCCTTGAAAAGCTGCCTCGGAGCACTCACAGGCTGTTATACTTAATGATGAAAATTTGTTTAGTAGTGACATCTGCTGGTGCTCACCATGCTGTTACTGTAAGCTGAAGATTCATTTAGTTAGAGGTAAGATCTGTGTGCAACAGAAGTGTAATTGTGTGTACTGATGAAAAAACAGCAGCATAGTGGCATTCTCGTTTTTGTAACTCAACTTTGAGTCTTGTCACATAAGCAGGTGTTCTGTCAAAGCTTTGTACTCTCAACATCTTGTCCCTGCTACACATATTTGAGCGCTTAACAAGTGTGTTCTTTCTTGAAGTTAAAAATGTATCTATGTTCATGTTGGAAGTTTGGTTTCTTTTTTATAAAGGGCAATAGTAAAAAGTTACTTAAAACCTGTGAGTAAAGAAGAGGAATTTTGGTCTGTGGTAATCATTAATAGGAGTTACTGATTATAATACTTAGAAATGGGAGACCTCATTTAAGAGGTATTATGTAAATAAAGATAAGAATATTTTCCTGCACATGCAAAATCCACTTTACTGATTTTACAGATTTCTGATAAGGCTGGAGATATAATAGGCTGCAATACCTTTTAAGCTTTGCTGCATTATCTGAGGATAGGTGGGGAGGAGTCGAGCACAAACAGTTAAAGGCACAGGAAATCTAATTTATTATCTCAGATGTCATTAAAATGTCCAGTTTATAATAGGGTATTGAATATTGTGAGAAATCTGATTATTTTTAGTTTGGCACACGAATTGCTTAATCACATGAAAAAGTGGTAGGTGGGTCCTATAAGGCACTGACCCTAAAGCTGTAGTTGAGCTCTGGTTTGCCAAAAAAAAAACCAGTTCTTTTTAGTATCTTAATATCTTTCTGCCTGAGCTATTAAAATAAAAAAGCAATGTTAGATCTTCTTGAACTCCAAACAATCAACATATCAATAAAGCTCTTAATAGCTCAGCAGCCCTATCCAGAGTGGTTCTAGGGATCTGCCTCCATTCTCTTTCTGTTACATGGCTGGTTTTACCCTGTGTGAACTCATTCTTTGGCAGGGATTGATTTTGTATGGATAACTACAGATCTTTTTTTTTAAGGAAATACATTGGACTTTGCATGCACTAAAACATTTTCTTTTCTTTGTAGTTTTTAGCCTTACAAGACTTGATGTTACTTTCCCAGTATTCTCCTGTTCGACGACAGGAAGTCTTTAGCCTTAGTCAGCCAGGTAATTATAAAAATCGTTGCTTTCTTTTTTAAAATCATTAGTCAAATGCTTTTAAAAGTTCTGTAATGCTGTGAGGTATGCTATAGAAGTGCCTCCTAGTGCCTTTTCCAAAAGGATGCTTAATTATCTCTATTCATATTGTTTCATCTACTGAACTCAACCAATCCAAGTGTTTGTTGGATTTAAGTGACAGCCACAAGGAAGCACAGGTTTAGGATTTTGAAAGCAGGGTCTTCTTCACACCACCAGTCAGATAGTCCAGACTGGATAATGTAACAGAGGTGCACAAAAGCTGAATGTTGAGGTGTGAGTGAGGGGAAATCAGGCACAAATACTGAGTCATCACTGGAGCTATGAGAGCAAACACTGGCTGTAATTTCAATTAGTGCAGTCCTTTTGCTGTATTCAGTTATGGCAGGGGAGGTCAATTAAAACTGCTTAGAAGCCTTGAGGAACTTTTTGTAGCACCTTATCAGGAATTCTAGTGTTTGTACTGCTTCAAAATAGTTTTGCCATCACCACTGATATTTGTTCATTTTAGCTCTTCAGTGATGTCAGATCTGATGGGCTAAACTGCCTGTGTTGCCTGCTTGCTTAGCAGGTTTTATTGAAGTCTTTTTAGAGTTATCCATTGAATCTATCCATGTTTTCATCTTCCTCTCAGTACAAACAAGTTGTCACAGTGGAAATGCCCTGTGGCGCTTTAGAAGCGGAGTGGCACTGTCACTGTGAAGCTCCTGCTGAGAGCACATGGGCACTGTCAGAACAGGTAGAGGGAGGAGCAGCTGGGTTAAACCCTGCTTTTGTGTACCCTGCCAGGTGGGCACCCACACAACTGGACTGCGATATCCCGGGAGTGCTTGAGTCTCCTGAGTGACCTGACCCAGAGACTGATTGCACAGCAGGAAGCAGCAGCAGCAAATGGGAGAGCAAAGCAGCCAGTGGGAGAGCTGAAAGTACCTCCACAGACTCCAGGTATGTGAGGAAATGCTCGTAAATGTTTGTAAAGCATGAAAGTACCAATAGATACCTTTGTCTCAATTAAATTCTATGAGGAAGATGAGGGATTTCTGCAAATAAATGTGAACAAATAAGATCCTCCCCCAATTAATCTTAGGTATCCTTGTTGAAATAATTAAAAAATAACTAGAAAATTTGGAAATACCATGTTTACTCAATTTGTTTACTTTGCATGATATTATGTTTAATACAGTATTTTTCCCATATGTGCATGAATAAAAAAAGTCTGATTATCACAGTTTCAGCAAGTGGTTCAAGATAGCACAGGGAGAATTTAAGTCTTGCCAAGAGATACTCTGTAATTTGCATAACTGCTCTTATGATTAGTTTAAGATGGTAAAATTAGGTTTTGTTTATGTTTGTGTGATTCACTAATATCACTGTAGAGTAAGGAAAGCCCAGTCTGACTCCTGAGCTGTGTGCAGCCTCCAGGCATTTCGAGTGTGTTGCATGCCAGACGTGAGCATCGTTCTGGCAGCACAGCTGTGTTAGCACAAGGCTGCCAGGTCATGGAAGCCCTTAGCAGGCAGTGCCCTGGCAACAGCAGGGACTTTTGGTATATCACAGGTGAATTTTTTTCTAGTGCTGCTAATCCTTGGATTTGGAAATGGACATGCCTTTTCTTAAACTCCAGTCAGAATCAGGAAGACTTGTAATTCTTCCATAGGCAGCCTTTTTCCTAGTACTTAATCCTAAAAGCTCACTGTATATACATATATAGCAGGGTGTTGTAATGTTGACTAGCAGAAGGAGTAAAATAAATAAATCTACAAGGATCCTTCTCATCACTTGCTGTTTTTAAGCTGATAAACTTTGAAAGCACTCCATGCTTATGTTGATGTGCAAGACCACGGTGGTAACCATGTCCTTTAATAAAAGCTCTGATGATACAGAAATTGTTGAAATAGCAATCAAGTAACAAACCCACCTGTTATTTCATTGTGCCAGCCTGTTGTCTTCATGCAGAGTGTTCTTTGTCACTAGGAGCTGCTGGGATAGAAGACATGTCATTCCAGTCACAGAGGTCCAACATTGTTCTCAGAGCCACCATGTCTCCACTGGTTAAGCCATCCCTGATGCCTGTGAAGACGTCACCTGGCTCTGATGTTGGTTCACCTTTCAGCTCACCTGCTTTAAATTACAAGATGGGAGTTGCGGATGTAAAGTCCCCTTGGCATGCACCGGTCCCAAGTCCCCATGTCATGAGAAGGGGACCAAAGCTGTGGACGTTGGTTTCAGGTAGAGATTATTCCTCTGTCTTGATCCTCACAGCCATAAGTGTAGTAGCCTTGTCAATGGAGAGCTGCATTGTGAGGATTTTTTTTCTTGCAGATCAGCAAATGAATGGTTCCCACAATGAATCCTTCCCAGTGCTCTCTGCTGGAAGAACTGGCAGGGAGGCAGTGCAGCCAAGATTTATTTACACGTGGCTTCAGAACAAGCAAGAACAGGTGGAGTAAAATTGCAGTACATAGGGGATGCATCTTAGGTGATATTTCTCTGGAAGAATTTTCCACTTTGTGGAATGAATACTTCCTTCTCCACTTAGGTTATATAACACAAGTCCTTCCCCCAGCTCCCTATCCCTGTACATGCCTTAAAAAATGCAGATGAAATGTTTAATATTTTGTTTCTTTTCAGCTAAAAACCTTCTTGTCCAAACGGGCACTGATAATGTATTTCTTCAGCAAGGTAAGGGTGGTCTGGGACACAGGGAATAGTTCTAAAACCTGTATTTTCATCTATGGTTTTACACAAGTACAGTTTTGTGCTTGCTGTGAGTTTCATAGCAGGATTGTCCCATGACTGCAGAAAATAAGAATAACAATGCTTGTTTAAACACATCTGATTAGAAACTGCATTTTGCTTAAAGCATTCTCAGCCTTTGAAAACTAGCTAGTGTATATCCTTTTCTTCCCGTTTTTTCCCTCCCCGATTACAGCTGTAGCATTGTGGGCAGCTCCTGTCCAAAAAGAATTTTACTTCTTTAGATCAGATTTTTCTGCCTATTTCCCAAGATCCATTGGCCTTGCAGGTCTGTTCTGAGGGGAGGGACACGACCCTGTGGAATGTATAATACCTCAATGAAACCTGCAGGTTTGGTGATATTATTTATAAAGTGCACTCACAGCACTTTGGTTTCTTCTCAGCACCCAGAAGCCTCCATCCAGGCTGTCTTCTGTGACGCCCAGATGCACATCTGGGCTTTGGAAGGTAAGTGGTTTCCAGGTGATCCACTCTGTTGGTTCATGGAAAACTCTCTGGGCTCTGTGCTTTATAAATGTAACAGAATAAAAATCTTTGAAATGCTTTTCACAAAAACCCAACTGCATTTCAGGTGCCAACATGGGTAAAGTCTAATTCACTTGTTAGTTTTGAGATCCCATGTGAGATCTCTGACTTTATGTTCTGTAGAGATTTCTAAACTTGATTTCTGGTTGTTCTCTCTCATGTGAACCCATGTATCACTTTTACATTTTTTCCAGTAACAGATTTATGATGCCTTTTTACAGCAGCTTTTTTGACTAAAGGCTCTGGGTCTTTCTGTATTCATCAGGGAGCTGAGGGAGACATTGAGGTAGTAACTTAGCAAATAAAACAAGAAGATAGTCTGCAGACAATTAGCAGAACAATGACAGTATGTGGTTGCACTTTGGGTTTTTCTTGTTTCTTTCAAAGTCATGAGCAAATACTAATATTGATTGGATCTTTTATTACATTTGACTGTGCAAAGTTGAATAGTTTCTTTGGTGATGTTTTATGGGCAGATGTGGCATGCTGTGTTGGATTGAAGGTGATGGCTTGGGATGTATAGAATCTGGAGATGGGAATCACACAATTTGTATATAACCTCTCTTGCTTACCAGTCTCAAGCTGTTATACACCTGTCAAAGCTGTGACTGGTTTAGTCCTTGAGCCAGAGTTGAGGTGACTGTCAGCTGCCTGCAGCAAGTCCTGAGGAATTCCACCACGCTAGTGGAATCTTCAGGCAGCACCATGACCTTTGTTGCTGAATTCTTAACTTTTGAAGCATTAACGAGAACAAATATCTTTTTTTTCCTTAAAGGTCTGTCTCACTTGGTAGCCGCCTCCTTTACTGAAGACCAGTTTGGAGTTGTCCAAACTACACTGCCAGCTATCCTGAACACTTTATTGACTCTTCAGGAGGTAAAAACTGTTAACTTTTCCTTGCTGCAAGGCAAGTTTAGAAGAAGAAAAGGAGTCTTGTTGATTTTACTTAATGACCTTGCTGACTAGTCACAACATTGAAGTTGTTGCCACTGAAACAGCTCTCCTGGAGTTCATCTAACCCAAACAGCTGGTTGCCACTATGTACACTATGAAACAGCAGAATGAAAACCCTGTTAGTTTTTTAAAATGTAGAAGGAGAAAGCATGGAATGTTTAATCTTAAAGAAATGCTACTGTGTGCTCAGTTGAAGAGTTTATTTCGGGGATGCAGCGATTCTAATATTATGTATACAGAGTTAGAACTTAATCTTTATTTGGTTACATACAATTCCTCATGCAACATGGAGCACTTGGAGATGTTGCAAATCACAGGAGATAAAATCTGTGTCTCTGCTAATACTAAGACACTACTCTCAAATTACTGATGTTTGTGTAATGTGTGTTTTAAAAAATCCAGATTTATTTCCAAGGCTATGTGTGTCCTATTAACATAATCATTTTAAACTGCCCTAATGGAGATTCTTGGAAAGAATTTAGAGGTTATTAAAGTTCTTCACTGTAAGTAATCTATTCCAAGAACAGGCACCAGGGGGAAAAAAGCCAATACCCTTGTTTGTGAAAGAAACAAGTCATAATACAGGACAGAATCGTGTTTCTCCTGCAGCGTGTGCTGTGCTTAGCAGTTAAGACTCAGTAACACAGATTCTTATTTCACAGAACTTGGTTCTGTGTTCCTGTTGATGGCTGAGAAATGTTCAGTCTCCAAAACATTTTTGTGCATCTTGGTGGAATTTCTGAACTTGCACTTCGTTTTTGCTTTATTTGACACAAACGTCTCACTAGTTACATTATGAAATAACTGAACAGATGACAGGAATTTGTTTGTTTTTCTCAATAGGTCGTAGACAGACATTTCAAACTGCCACATGTTTCTAGCAAACCTCCCCGGATTTCAGGGAGTCTGGTGGACACATCCTACAAAACGCTACGATTTGCACTTAGAGCATCTCTGAAAACAGCCCTATATCGGATCACTACTGTCTTTGGAGAACACTTGAAGTAAGAACTTCCTTGTTATTGCTTTCTTGTTAGATTTAGTTTAATTAATGTTATTGTAGGACCTGCGAAAAGGGAAGTTATGGGGAAAAAAATCCCTTCTGGTCATTATTATAACGTGGTATTTTAGTATTTTTTGATTTGTGGAACCTTAAAAAGTTCCTGGGTAGATAAATGGTCCCCCTTAGAAATTCATTATTCATAGATTTCTGGGCAATTTTTCATGGTGACTTTTCATGAACTCTTTAGAGGCAGTTCATGAATACCACTAGTTTAATAAATCTGAACTGCTGAAAAGAAAATAAATCAACTAGAGACAATTGTTCTGCAGAGAGAGAATCCTATGAAGGGTCCAAATAATGGAATTCCATTGCTGCCTGGTTGTCCAACAGCTCTTCCTCAGCCACTCTCCCAGCAGGGGAGCAAACTTCCATACTTGGCCTCTGAATATGTGGGACTGAAACTTCCTGTAGTATCTGCCCATCTCTCTCTCTGGGGATGAAATGTCCCTCAGTGCAGAAGTGCTCAATATACAGGAGAGATAATTTTAAGAGATTCTCTCTCACCTAAATCATCCTTGCAAGTTAATCAGTTGCTGTTTAAAGGTAAGGAAATGGGCAAGATTTCCTGGGAGAGGTGTCTTTTAGAAGCTGTTGAGGATAAGAATTGACAGTTTTATGGGTTAATATGCTTCTTTGTCTTGGAACATAGATGATTTTCCATAAAATTTAGCATTTTCTAAAATTCAGCTTCAGTGTAATTGATTTTAGTGTACACTCAGTTTTGGCATGAGGCTTTATTTCTGTGCTGTATTACTTTTAATGTAAAAGGTTCTGTATTTGTTCCTAGTGCTGTACAAGTGTCTACAGAACATAAGAAAAGACTTCAGCAATTCCTGGAATACAAAGAATAAACTTCAATGCAGCTACGGTTGGTTTTTTTCCAAGACTCTTGCTAAGAAGAAAGTGGGACTAATGAGGCTTTTTACCTTGGCTTTTTGGAAAAGGATATGGAAGTGCAAGTTGCAGAACAAAACTTTTAGAACTGTAGAAGACTTCTTATGGGTTTGGATAATCTTTTGTATAATAAAAGTTGTAAAATTCATCTTGCCTTCTTTTAATGTCACTTACAAATGAGAAAGTGCCAGTTCTTCTTCTAGGTAAGACTATGACATTTAAGATTGTCAGAGTTACTTTGACACTCAGATCTTTCATTATTTTTCACACTGTGTCTTTCCCTACTCTCTTCTGTTAAGGGGCTGAGGAGAGATCCACGTAGATACTTAGTGCTTAAGTGCTTCATAAATTTAGTTGGTAACACTTTTAGTGCAGATCAAGAGTGTTGCTTAAGTGTAGGAAACAGATGTGCCCAGGAATAAAACATGCTGCTCCTCTGTATGCTGGAAATACTCCTTCAGAATAGAATGGGTGAGCAGAAAGGCTTTATTAGCTCACAAATAAATACTGCCTGGAAAGTGAGCAGTTCAGATTTTATCTTTAAGGTGACTTAGGAAACCAAGTTCTGATCTATAGAGAAACATACAGGAAACATTACTGCATTTAGTAAAATTCCTAAGTAATGACACTGGGAATTAATCAACAGCTTTCTGTTCAGAGGGTAGGAAGGATGTTTGCAGCATATCCAAATTTTTCAAAATGGCATACATTATTGGTAGATTCTGGTGAAAAATACTACTTCTTTTAAAGCTTTTTATCTGAAAACCTGTCTAAATAATTTGAAAATTAACAACTCAGTTTTTTAACAGACTCCATGTACTGTGATACATATACTGGAAAATGTGTGGAGTATGAAGATGAGAACAGTAAGCTAAATGGTCTTGCAAATGAATTTAGTTTGACAAGGGAAAACAAAGCTATCATTATCCTTCAGTGTTCTTAGTCCTATGGTTTTTGTTGTGTTGCTTTTTGGTTTTTTTTTAACAGAAGACCCAAGACTTGAGGGTGGCCATGGTGTCAGTTGTTTTGGTGTGATGTGGCTGTGTAGTAATAGGGGGTGTGTAAGGTTTTGGTGTAAAAGAAAAAATCCTGAATCTCCAATGAGAACTGCATATTGCTTTCTTCAGTACAGAGAGGGGTAATTTTCTTGTAATGCAGACACTGCAGGTGGTAGATTTGATAGTGGAAATCATAAAATGATATTGTTATTTTTGCATTGAGATGGCCCATAGCAAACACAGTAAGGTAATGGACAGCTTTTCACCATGTTTAAAGTTTAAGCTAAAGCTTCCCCAAGCTTGACTTCTACCACAGGTAGAAGCCTCTTGCCTGCCTGACTTATTAAATAATTTAATTTACATACTTTTTGGCATTGCAGTGTGCACCTGGAGTTAAGTGGTGGTACCTGGTACCTCAGGTGCAACTAGTGACCCAAATACTGCAGATGAAAGTTTCAAATAAATTTTTAAACAGGTGTAGTATTTTTTTTATTGCTGTGGTATTTCCTGCAACACTCCCACAGCTATAAACTGCAAGTTGTAATTAAGTGTTACAGTTGTGAACAGCAAACTTAAACTGTAGATGACTTTTTGATGGCAAAGTGGTTGAGGTCTGTCCTTGTGTTGCAGCAGAGATTTGCACATATCTGCTAATGTGTGTGTGATTCATGGCATTCTCCCTATGACAGAAGGGCTTTCAAAAGCTGATTGCTTTGTGGTTTCTTTAACAGCTCCAATATTTAAAGAGCTGGAGACTTTTTTTTTTAAAGCCTTTGCTTAAAAGAGTATCTTTAACAGTATCTCAGGCTTGTGAATCTGAGTGTACAAGAATATAAAGTATATGTTGGGTGCCCTCAGAAGCTGCAGTAACTGTCTCACACAACACAAACAGGGATAACATCTTACTCTACTTTTGGCTTTGGGAATAATTCTATTGCCCTGGCAAACTGTGCTGGTGTTTCAAGTCCTTTTGAATACTTTTGTCTTAAAATAAAAAGAATCAGTCTGTGAAGCAAGCCTCTGTGAGGTAGGGGAAGAGTCTCTCGAGTTCAATTCTGCATTCTGGGTAATGAGGAAAAAAATAAAACCTTTTTACAGTTGGTTTCTATGTAGCTGCACTTAAACTGGATCCCTCAAGCCTGATAATATTTCTCATCTGTTTAATCATCTCAAAGCTGAGCTGCATCTTGTTGCTGGATCGCCTGCTGCATGCGCAAGTGGAACAGAATTCTGGTAACCTTGTGAACAACCTGCCTCTCCCACAGGTGAGCTGCTGTCAAAGAGTACCTGAAATTATATCCACTGCAGCTGTGGAGAGGTACGTGGCTGATGGTTCAGATCGGTGTTCCTGTTACAATGGAGTAATGAAACAGAGGCTTAAGCTCTTAAGCAATCTGTTTTAGATCTGAAAAAATCCTATCCTGCTTAATTTTCTGAGATACAGCTTTGAAGGTTCAGACTGTGGGTGGACAAATGCAGTGGCCGTGGTCCTTGAAGCTGTTGCACAGTGCTGTATCCACAGGAGCTGGGCAGGACTCACTCCCTCGACAGGAGCACTGCCACTTTGGAGTTGTCCCAGTGCCAGTCGCAGCTCCAGGCCTGAATGCTCCTTGAAATGAAGTGGTTTCGATTCTGTTGCTGCGTGCTTTGAACAGAGGCTGCATTGTGTGTGCTGTGCTCGGTGTCCTGAGGCCTGCAGCAGCCATCTTCCCACCTCCAGCCACGCTCCTACAGCTCCCAGGGCATCCAGCTGCAGCCAGGGAAGTGCCAGTCTCTTGCTGATGAATGTTCTGGTACCTGGTCTGTCACAGGCAAGTGGTGCAGTCTGTGGGCTCTTGTGCTTGCCAGGCCTCCCCCAGCTCCTGCATGTGGCTACCTGCAGGATGGGTGCTCTGCCTGGGGAGGGCCTGATGTACTGGGGGGGTGGGTGAATGGAATCCATTGGAGGTGGCCCCAGGAGCACCCTTGGCTGTGGAGGTGCTTGCCACACACAGTGCTTGTCCCCTTTCCCCACGGGATGAATGGTGGCAGCTTGCAGTGCTTTCCCTGTTCAAGCAGGTGTGTTGTAGCTGCAGGGCTTCACCCACCCATGGCAGCCATGCTCCCACCACTCCCATCACCACCTCTCCTAAAAGATGCAATAAAACAGTGAAGGTCTGTGTGGAATCATCACAGACACTGCAAGCTGAGAATCCTCCCCTCTACCCACACACCCTCCTCCCCCTTTGGTATTTTCCATCACCAGTACTGTGTTAATGTATTTGCTGTGTGGATCAAATGCATCTGGATGCTATGGACATGCCTGGAGTGTGGCTTGCCAAGCCCTTGTGCTGTAAGGGGATGTAGAATGTTGCTTCCCCTTGCTGCAGACTCATTGTAGAGATTTGCATCTGGCAGACATGCTCTGGACAAATCTGTAGAATAAACAAATGGCACAGCTCCCTTGTGTTTAAGAGAGCAAGACCTTTCAGAAGACAAAACAATAACCTAGAGAAGACCTCACCTTACTGTCCTTAAATATATCTTGGGACTACAATAGAGCTAGTCAGTCAGGAGACAGATGAACATGGTGTCTCTGGAGCCTGCCATGACAACAAAACACAAATTCAAGTGGGAATAGTTCCCTGTTGGATAAGCAAGCTGATTCTTTGAATAAATGGTGATGGCAGAGGAATTCCCTCTTTTTTTGTTTTCTTTTTCTGTTTTTTTTTAATCTCCATAAAGAGTCAGTTCCTACAGTTAGAACAATTTTAGAGAAATCTAGCCTAAGCACATGTATGTACTCATGCAATCATCAAAGGAACCAGTGCTGAGTGTACTGTGAGTTCCCCTTCTACCCCTGCCCAAAACATACAAAAAATTACAGGCTTTGCTTTTCATTTCTTGAATAACTCCACTTTTATATCTGACCCCTAAAACACAGGGCTGGGGTGGGCTGTTGTATTTAACAGCATCTTGTCTGCAAAGGTATGACAAGAGCCCTGGAGGGAATTTTGCAGGAATAAGGAGTGGGAATATATAGCTGCCTGTGAGTCAAAGATTGTTGAGGGTTACGTGTAAGCATCATTCTCTGCTCTTGCTCAGCAAGTTCCAGTCGTGGGCTTACTAGTGTTTGAAGTTTCAGCTCAAGAGAGAGGCTGTGTGCCCACATCCAGGGCAAGGTTTGAGGAGCAGGGAGATGGGGCAGCAGCTCTGTAAAGCACTAGGTTCCCTGTCTGCTCACTGGCTGAGGTCACTGCTCAGAGCAGGTCCAGTCTGCAGATCTTGTCAGGGATGGTACAAAGTTTTGAGTTGAGCACAGCTGCATCTCAGAGTTGGGTGTTGCGGGACTTTTGTCTTCGCAGACACTGGCAATCAGTTCTGGGAAAGCTTTACCAGCAACCACAGTGTGTTTTAGGAAGAGAAAGTCTATTCTCATAATTACTGCAACATGAACACTTCCAGGGAAAAATGGGTTTGTCCTCTCTCTGCTTTGCAGAGAGATCCTGTGCAGCACTTCAGCTCTTCACAGGTAGCCCCTTTGCAAGTCTCCCAGATTCTGCATGCTCTGTTTGGGACACCAAGTGTTGAATTTAACTGATGGAACCATAGACAATGATGGGAAATGCTAAATAACCTGGAGCAAAGGCTGAGGGAAGCAGTCCATCTTCATCACAAGTTTAGCACTCAAACTGAAGATTTTGGCTTCTGGGCCCCTGTTGTAAAATGGGGCTTAGCCTAACCCTACCCTCCCTCACCTCCAGTAATGATAATGAAATATTCGTGTCCAAATCAGTAGGCTGCTGCAGTGATGGACACCAAAGAAATGCCCTGGAGTAAATGAATAATTCTGTATTCTGCACAGGGCTTGGCTGGTGTTCAGTAAATACATTCAATGTGTGGCCTAGACACTGTGCCAATGAAGAGAAAACAGAAGAGTGACTAGCTGCTCATTCAGCAATCACTGTCTTCAGTACATTGAATATATGGAGCCTCGGGCAAGATAACTGGGGGCCATGTTATAACTCCAGTTCTGTGACTCATTTAGAATAGGCATGAGTTGAGTTTGTACCAGCAATTCTAATCCTGGCACATCCCAGTGCCAAGGACTGGATTTAAAAAGCTGAACATTCTTAAGTTGTGCTATTCTGTGGAGCTTTTGTTTGATTGTTAATGACTGAAGTTTATTTTACTACCTGTGTTGGGTATGCATGGTGTGAGAGATGGATCTGTTTATGGACTGGTGCAGAGAAATAGTGCAGCTGAATGTTTGAGGAAACTAACTGCAGGTGTAAACAACCCCATCCTGAATGGAGGCTGGTTGGACCCTTCTTTAGAGGTATTTTTCTCAAAGTTCACTGGAAGGACTTGCCAATTAACTAGGGAGGCAGGAGGGATCTGTGGTGTTACAGTGGCTTTTGGAGATGATGGTTGTTTTTTGCACTCTCTGCAAGACAAAGGTGGATTCAAGATTACCATGTGGTTTCCCCAAAATATGCTATTGAAAAGAGGTTTGTTTTTAAAGGATAAGTCAGCATGATCTGAGGAATTTCTTTTTTCTAACGACAAGAACTATAAACAAATCTGTAAGTTATGAGGCAATAGTTGAGTACATCACTAGATAATGTGTGGTCAGTTTGACCCTGCTGCCTTAATTTAGGAGTTCATTTTCAAGCCACTATAAAAAAGGGCTTTGTGCTGCCTTAAAGGGGTATGGGCAATCTCCAAGAAACGGGCATACTTGCAGAGACAATCCCTTTGGCTCAGTTTTTGTTTAGTTGCTTCTCTTTTGCTATCTGTGGTGCAGTAAATTAAAACAAAAACAAGTCCGGACTTGGCATGCCTTTGTAAATAAACTGCTGTGTGTGAATTGACAGCTCCTTTGCGACCAGGTTATTTATAATAAAGTTTGTTATTCTCCCACCAGAGAGCTTGTTTTGCCCAATATTAACAGAATGCTTATGGTAACACCTCCCACCTCTGTCTGCACTACAGCAGTTACACAAAGTTCTCACAATTTCAATATCGTCCTTTTAAAATCTCGTTTTGTTGCCAGCTGGAGTAGAATATTTCAATATGTGAACTAGAGCTTAATACTTCACCTCTGCTTGTTTGCTCTGTGCAGCTCACCTTACCTGTATCCGTTCTGCTTCATTCCTCTCCTCCCACAAGAGCTGCTTGGGGAACAGGAGGTTTCAGCTGCTCCGAGTTTCCCGAAGATCCAGTTTGTGACAGCAGCCGGTTACAGCCGTCGCTTCCTGACAAAGGTAAAGAGCTTTGAAGGCAGCAGTTGGTGAACTGGACCCTCCTTCATGCAATGTCCTTTCCCCCCTCCTGTTATAGATGATCTCTCACTGTCCTCCTGTGTATTCTGCTCTCAACTGTGCCTCTGCCTGTGCAGCTGTGAGCACAGGGGCTGTTCAGAGCAAAGAGGTTGAGTGTCTGCAAAAGCACCTGTAGGCCCTGAAAACTGTCATGGCAATGATCTGATCGTGGCTGGTGTCAGTTGGGAAAAACTGATGTACCAATTTTTAACTTTTTCTCCTTACTGGCCCAAGCTAGCTTTAGATTACTACCTGTTTCCTCTTTGTCACCAATTAGGAGTTAATGGGCAGATGGACAAGTCTATAGTTTCTTAGCACTTATGTCCTACCCACCTGACCTAGTGAGAGGATATTCAGGCACGCAGTTTCATTCCTCTGGATGTTCTTTATACCAAATTGCAACCCCACCTTTCATACGTGACTCAAAATGAAGCAGGGACTAGCTTCAGGGGCTGAAGATGGCCTGTTTGCCTCAACTGAAAAGTCTGCTTTGGTGATGGTGACTTCATACACAGAGAGAGGAGCAAACTGGCCTAACAGTGGGCCATGCCATGACCCATGACCACAACCCGTGGCATCCAGGAATGTTGAACAAGAAGGCTAATATAGAGAAATCTTCCCCTATTCTCCTAAGGGTAGACTATTGCTCTTATGGGGGAGAGAGGTCAATGACTGGTTTTCAGAAGGACACAAGGAGGGAGACACCCATCTAGCTCATGGATGTAGTGACAACATTGGGTGAATCAGTGTGTGCTGTAAGCTCGTGCATGTGGCTAAGTCATGGTGACCCAGGGCACAGAACAGTTGTAGCAGCCATGATTGCACTTGCTTGGCCTTTGTTCCAGAACCAAAACATATGAAGTGTCTTCTGATTCAGTAGGGAGAGAAAAGGCACTACTTAACTCTTGCATTCAAGTTATTCAAGGAGCACTTGTTTCTCCCAGCACTTGTCTCTTCCACATGCATGGATTTGCCAGAGGAGCCAAGTCATTGCTTTGGAACAGCTCTAGGAGTCAAGAGTCTATCAGACACATCCAGGTCTGGAGGAGAATGTCCAGCCACTACCTGTTTCTCTTGCTCAGGCCCAGGGCTGGTCATCTGCTGTATAATCCCAGCAAAGACAGGACAGAATGCCTTGCTCAAACCTGAGGAAACTGCTGTGAGAGCAGGTTTGAGTCCATGGGGCCTCATTTCCTATGGGAGGAATATGGGGACCTGCAGCTTGAGCTATGAGGCCTGTATTTCTGTGAGACGATCTGCCACGGAGAAATTAACCTCCCTGTGAAGGGCCTTCGCCCTCTGTGCTGTTGGAGCTTGGAGCTGTGATGTGCTTCAGTCCAAAGCTTTCCTGGCTTGTAAAGGGTGCCGAGCACATGGAGGAGGCTCTGTGCTGCTCCTGCCTGTGGAACAACCCAGCCCTGGGTGATTGCTGAGCCAGTGGCGGCACCTGCTGGTATTTTGCAGAATGTTCTGGATATTGGTGATGGTGATAAAAACAAATAAGCAGCGGTTCAGAGCAGGACATGCAAGGCCTCAGGTACAGGATGCAGTGATGTGGGTTAATAAGCTTCTCCGTGCTCATTGTAGAAGATCCCTTAACCACAAAAAAACCCCAAACCAAACCAAAACAGAAAAACCCAAACAAACAAAAAACCAAACCAAACCAAAAACCAAAATCAAAACAAAAAAAAAGCCCTCCCAGAAGGTACACAATATATCCCAAACTACCTGTTTTCTAGGAAACCCCCTCTAGATATTTGGGGAGTGTGTATCAATGTAGCTGTAATAATTTGCACAAGATGAGCCCACGCTCAGGATCCACCTAAACGCTATTTATTTCCTGCGCTGGAAGCAGTGGGATTTCTCTGGTTACACTGCATTCTGGAATAATATTTCCCTCAGTAAATTTTCCTGCCTCTTCATGTCAGCTGAGGTTTAGACCGTCGCCAGAGTGTATTTGTGTCTTAAATAATTACTGCTTCTGGTAGCACTGCCAGGTGCCTTTAGCATTTCCAAATCAAAGAAAAAGAACAGCTTGGTCCTGATGGCCCCACGGAAAGATGGGACTGGGGGTGGGGATGTATGTTAGCAGAGCACTGAGAGGAGGTGTGATAATGTACACTGAAAGTTTTTAATTTGTTGTCATAAATCCCTAGGATATCACCATTCCACTTCAGTATTTGTGCGAGATAGTCGATATTTAGTTTTGTTTCCCACAGAGGTAAGGTGGGGATTTTCTCCCTTTTTGCAGCTTCTTGTTCCCACTAAGATATTTTGAGGACATTTACTAGTTTTCAACCACATTTGACGGACAGCTATTAACTTCTGACAATTTGAGACGTGGCCTTACAGAAGAAAAAGACCCTATTGCTGCCATTATTGAGGGGAAAGGCTGGCAAGCTCCTTCTGTGGTAGACCTCAGGTCATCCACACTAGGCAAGAATGAGGAGAGGCATTGCAAATGAGAGTCATTAGTACTGCTTCTCCCAGAACTACTTGTTCCATCTCAAGATCTTGTATCTTTTATTGAGAGTTGCTTCCCTCCCACTAAATCCACAACATTCATAGCATTTGCCAAGAAAAAGTCATGCCCTCCTGTCCTGACCATTCCTGTGCTCTGTACACTGCAGGATGGCAGATGCTATTAAGGGTTGGATAAAACTGTGAGTGAGACACTCTGTGCAGCATCTGTGCTACAAGAAGATGAAGATCTCTTGTCTCGCTGCGGGACGCTCCTCAGGAGGGGTGTAGCAAGACGCCAGTTCAGTAGCTGTCCCTCCTCCTTGTGCTAAATCTCCCAAGCCTCTCCTTTAGGTTTCCTGTGAACAAGCAGGATTTCCAGCCAGATGTCTGTCTGATTTACACCCATGTAAATCAGGGCTGACTCCAAGTCTCTCCTATCTTTGAGCTGCCCTGTTGTGTTACAGACCTGCTGTGCTGCACCTGTGCTGACAGCAGCATGTAGGGCAGTAGGGCGCAGACATCCCTGAGCCAGAGAAGTGTGGGCTGGTACAGCTCGCTGGTGCAAAGCTGCACATCGTGGCTCAGCCTGCATTTGCTTGGATCCAGGCCCAAGCTAATAAACCCAACTAGATTGCTTCCAGACCCGAGCTGGCCCAGGAGGAGCCAGCGCAAATGTCACTGCGCTGTGGTGCTTGCTCTGAGCTAGCTTAATTGTCTCTGCAGGCACGGGCCAGCTCCTGCACCTGTAGGGCGGACAGGGAATGATGCATGTCCATAGACAGGAGCACTGAATGCAGCTGGAGCTGTGTCACCAGAGAGATGTCTTGGCCAGGTTGTACCCACCTCCAACACATCTTCTGCTTCCCAGCCCACGTCCTTGGCAAGGCTTTGCCTCTCTCCTGCTGCTCCTCCGTGACGTGCTGCAGTGGCTGTGGCTTTCGCGCACAAGTTGTTTATAGGGCACTGCCAGCTGTTCAGCGGTGGGTTGGCTGGTGGATGTGCTCACGGTTGTGTGCCTGGTGCCGGGGCAGCCGCACGCCTGAGCAGGTTGCCTAGGGACAGGCACAAGGATCCTCGACGGCCGCGGGCAAAGGGGAAGGGTCCAGGCCGATGAGAGCGGGGCCGCGGGAGGGAATATCATGGACCTGTCGGAAGGCAAGTGGGCAACTACAGGG
The DNA here is from genome assembly GCA_024500445.1 of Entomyzon cyanotis. Lineage (NCBI taxonomy): Eukaryota > Metazoa > Chordata > Aves > Passeriformes > Meliphagidae > Entomyzon > Entomyzon cyanotis. Next base: position 4,899,284 of record JAKEPQ010001020.1, read on the forward strand.
ACTCCCCAGCCGGGGCGGGCACCGGCAAGGTGCGGGCCCGGGGAGCACCTATTCCCAGGCTGACCCTCTCCCACTGCCCACCGCAAGCACCGTGTGCTCGCGACCCCCCTGCGGCGCTCCGTGAGGGGCGGCCGGACCGGGCCCGCGGGCGGACCCCGCTGTCAAACCCCGAGGGGCGGCCCCGGCGGCACAGCCCTCCCCCTGCCCGCCCCGACTGGCTCCGCCGCCGCGCCAGGGTAATGGCCCGGGCCGCCTGCGCTCTGGCAGCCGGCCCTGCGGCGGGGGAGCGGGGCTGAGCCCGTGCGCCCGGCGCGGCGGCGAGAGCCGGCGGGCAGCGCGTCCCCCGGGCGGCCCTCCCAGGTAGGAGCGCGGGGGCGCGGCTGTCACCGCGCCCGGCCGGGCTCTGCCCCCTCCCTCCCTCCCTCCGGGACCGGTGACTCGGGGGCCGCGGCGATCCCGGCTGTGGCGAACCCGCTCTGCCACCGCGTCCGTGGTTGCCGAGGCGGCCGCTGTTCGGATGCCTCAGAAAGGCACCGGCCTCCAAACAACCCGCCCGTGTGCCGGGCCCCCTCCCCCGCCCCTCCCGGCCGCGCTCGCCTTCCCGGGAGCGGCTACGAGCAGCCCGGCGGTGTTGCCTAGAGAGGCAGCGAAGCCGACGCGCGGTGCCGACCGCCCCGTCCCTCACGGACGAGCGGCCGCCGTGGTTTGAGCGCCCCGGGTCTTCCCCCGGCCGGCCGGTGCGTGTGGGACAGCGGGCGGGGGCTGCGGCGTGAGGGCTGCGGGCTGAGGGCAGCAGGCTGCGGGCTGCGGGGCTGAGGGCTGCGGGCTGAGGCGCCTCACGCGCGGCGGCTGTCGGCCGTGGGCGGCGGGAGGGCACGGGACTGAGGCGGCGGTCCGGGGCGGCCGCCCGCGCTGACAGCCCGTGTGCCTCTCGGTGCAGGGCAGCGGCTCGGCCCTGGCAGCAGCCGCGGGCGGACATGCACTGTGAGCTCGCCGCGGGGCAGAAAGGCAGCGCCCGCCTCGAGGTGACCGACAAATGCCACGGAGCGTCTCAGAAGGATCTGCCTCGGGTGACTCGTCCCAGCGCTGGTAAAGCTCACTTGAATCCTCAGATGTCCTTTAAAGTATCTGTCGGCAACGGCAGTGAGCACGCGGAGCCCCAGCAGAGCCCCCCTGAGATGTCAGCACCTCTGCTAGATTTCATCCCCAAGCGACCCAGCATATTCGAGAGGATTCCCATTCTGCCCAGGGCGCAGGAGCTGCGATGCGCTAGAGGCTCGAAAGATTATTTCCAGCAGCAGAAACATCAAAGCGTGAAGGGTGAGTTTAAAAATGCATGAGCTGAACACTACTACCACCAAAAACCTATTCATCAAACAAATAAAACATAACAAGCTTTTTTCCCCCCCTCCCTTTTTGATCTTCAGTGTGTTTTCTAACTTGTTTATTTAACTCCAAGCTTTAAAACTTTTTTTCCTGTGCATCTTGGAGACGCAGGATAAACCAGACTGTGCTTTGCCAGCGTGAGGCTGAGTGTCTCTCAATAGTGTTTAAAAAAATCTTGAATTAGCATCTTCTTTAGCTGTTCTGAGCGGGTGCTGCTCATGTGGTCGCATCTCAGAGGTTGTTTTGGGGATGGTGTTGAAGACTGGGCTGGTCTGTCCTGTGCCAGAGTGTGCTTGTGGGGTGTTTGTTTGTGAGCATGCCTGGCTGACAATAAATGCCTGGTTCTTTTTCAGCAGTTTCACCACGGTTGCTTGGGTTTGTAGTTTGTATTTCAAGGAGGTGTTACAAACACTGGATTCAGGCGGTGAATCCTCAGACTGGGGAACTCTTGGTGCCAGAAAGGTCAAATTCTGCTAGTTAACAAATGCCTGATTTTCTGCTCTCCATTGTTAAAGTGGCACTGAAGTAAGGTTACGAATTGCCCACTAAAAAACTGTTAATTGCACTTTTAAGCTGGAACTGTTAACTGAGCTGAAATTTGTTAATCAAAATTCAGTTTTAAAGTAATTCCTCTAAGGTATCACTGTATGAGCTCAGAGGGAATTGAAGCATTCCTTTATGCTACAAAGCTGCTTGCTGAAACATATGTGCACCTAAGGTTATTAACATTAAACCAGTGTTTTCTGTCATGTTAAAAAGGTGATTCTTTTTTTCTTCTTATCAGTTCATTTCCATTCTGTCTTTTAGATATGTACATGCAGTTATCTTGTCAGTGTACTACTGTTCTCACTGGGATTTTTTACAATTCTGTCCCTTCTTCTGAAAACTAAAAGTAGGCTTCATGCCCTTGGACTAGTGACATTTTCTTTTGTGAGCTTGTTACCTAGGGTGATGGCACCTCTCATTGCCATGAAGTTATGTTAATGAACACCTCAATCTGTGCTAGGTCTGTCCTGCAGACTCTAGGATGTGTTTGCTCATCACCAGTGAATACAGACAGAGTGGAGCGGCAGGTTATAAATTACCTTTTTTATTTTTCTGTTTGTTAATGCTGCAATTCTTCTCTCCTGATTTAAAAAAAAAAAAAAGGTTGTTAATGTTTGGCAGGAATGAAATGAAGGCCTGTTACACAGGCTCGTTTGGAAGGGGGAGAAGGAGGATTCACAGAGTATGAAGAGAGAGCTACAAGCTCTACTACATCTGTGCTGCTGAAACCACTGCCTGTGGAAGGGGCTCAGGAGGTGTTTGAGTCCCTTGTGGTCCCACAGGTGAGGTTGGTGCCACTTGACAGGGTTCATACCAGCTTAAAATCCTGCCTGTGCATTGCCCTGCCCTGGCAGACTATTGAAACCCTTTTTTTCCTTTGAGCTATTTATCCCTGTTTTCATGCGTATCCCTTTTGCTGTTGCAGAGGGCAGGGGTATAGGGAGGGAAAGAGAAAAAGCGTAATTTTGCATTTACTTGAGACTTTCACAGTAGATGTAAGTGGGCATGGGAAAAGGTTGCCAATTCATCTTTCCCGACTGATCAATTTCCCATTTTCACCACTGGGGGAAAACAAAAAGTGTTGTAAGTTTTGTTGCTGTTTTTGTTTAATGTGCTTTCTGTCCAGGGTGTTACCTTGTGGTTGCTTCAGCGTATGGGTGACTTGAGTCATGGAAGTAAGTAGGAGGTGTCCATGGGCAGGATAGGGTTCATTTAACTGAGCATGACGATTTGATGGATAATGATGGATTTTTCAGAAGATGGCAACACTGAGTTTTTGGGGTGGCTTTCTGTTGTTTGATTGCTGGGGTTTTTTTAGGGTTTTTTTTTGGGTTTTTTGCTTGGTTTTGCCTTTCCCCCTTCCCTCGAGAAGACATTTTCAGGAGGAGTTAGGGGAAGTAAAATTTAAAGTAAAATTTTGGGTCAGAGTCTGATTTAGAATGTGTGGGATGACCTGGCCAGTGTCAGCAAGTGCTTTAATGTCCACTGGGGCATTTTGGAGTGCGCACTGTGCTCTAACCCAAAAGTCAGAGTGTATCTAAAGTGGGCTGTGCTGCAGACAGAGCTGCTGATCTTTGAAGGAGTGGTGTAGCCATCTCCCACCAACCCTGGTTCTCTCAGGATGATAAAGGACTGGGATAGCTGCATGTGGGTGCGATCTAACAAGATAAAGCTAAGAAGTGGGAAGGAGGGAAATACTCAGAGTTACCCAGTGGAAGGTTTTGGGAAGGAAACTGATGACAGCTTGATTTCAGACCGTCGTGCCGTGCGTCTCCTGTTCTCCAGCCCCAGAGTGCCATGTACCCAGTAATTCCCTCTGCAGTCTGGGTTCGATTACAGAATGTGCCTCCTGGTTTTGGTTTATCCACAGTTGAAAGCTGCAAGTAGGGAGGCTAAAAGACGCCCTCTAACAAGAGCAAAACCGATTTTTATAGTTGCCTGTAAGGTTTTTTGCCCGAAACAAGCCTTATTTTTATTTAATTTTTTTTTTCAAAAAAGAATGAATCAAAATGATACACTGCTCTGCTAATAAAAAGGGCAGCTTTGAAGTAATCACAATGGGGAAGAAGTGTCCTGCTGTTGTAATGTCTCTGTGGTGTTACTCTACTGCTTCACAGTGTTTAAGTTATGATCCTGCAAAATGCTTCCGTGCCTGAGCAAGTCTTTTTGACTTTATGAACAGCCAAACAAAAAATTGAGGGGTGGTGGTGAGGATAATTTCTGGGAATTGGATCATTTGGGTCTAGACTTTGCAGGATGGAGCTGTTGGTTGTTTGCTGAAAATACCAGTATTTTGGAATTGTGCTTCGTGTTTTGTTCTGTTTGGGAGCTGTTTAAAATAAATGCCCAGTTTTCACCAAGCCAACCCCTTCTGGTGTGGCTGGCTGTGATAGGCACCACGCTTTTCTTGCTCATTGATTTCCGTGTATGTCACAAGGCAGAGTATTTGCATACAGACACTGCTTTTTAGAGGCATTTGGCATAGAATAACTGTACCATAAGGTATGAAGTCCATTTTACAATGTTTTCTTGGGATTCTGTGGGTTTGGTTTCGTGTTGTTGAATTTCATGCTATGAAATTTTGAAAGTAACACAGGGCAAAATACTTACTGTCTACAGGGAAGAAACTTTTGGGAAAGCTTTAGGGGTGACAAAAGAGTAATCTATAAGGATGCCAAATATCTCAGTTTCTAAATGACATTGATTATGGTTGTTACCAGGGAACACTTCTCCTTTTCATTCTTTTCCAGTTTTGTTCAGTGTACCTAATTCATGACTCAGTAGAAATGACGAGATTTATCCTGTTAGCTGTGCCACTGGGAAATCATCCAAATGGCCTGGACCTTTGCAGTAACCACTTCAGATATTAACTTACAGTGGGCAAAACAATAAGCTGGTCGAGTTGCAGTGGTTGGATGTTTCCTTGTTGAGAGTATGTTTTATTCAGACAAGGAGAAAATGGGGTGGATTTTTTTTTTGTTTGTTGTTAACTGTAGCTGGTTTCAGCAAACATACAACCAGTGTATTGAAATGTATTAATTTCCTTCTGCCGTTGAGAAGGAGGGTTAAATCTTGCCATTTAATCCCCCTGTGACTATTTCCTTGGTTATCAGGACTGTCCTTGTGAAAGGAACAGCTTACACTGTTGTGATCTTAAGCAAAAGCATATGCTTTGGTTATATGACTTACTGGGTGAATTGATTGGTCTTGGGCCTGATCCTGCCATTTTCTTTCTTACACCTTATGTGTGCTTACCTGAATTATCCCCACTGGACCAAGTGTGACTGCCTAGAGCTGATAAATACGATATGAGCTGATAAGCAGACAGGGAATGGGTTCACTGGTATGGTGATCCCTAAACTCTGTTTTATATAGAGCTGTAGTAATATTTTATTCTTATTTTCACTCTATTTCCCTTGCTTGCTGCATTTGAACTCTCTGCTACAAAAAGGAATGTAAAGATTGATTTGAACAGGGTGTGCAGTTACAGAACTATATTTTTATTTCATGGTCTTTTTTTTTCTTTCCTAATTTTATTTTGTGAGGGGAGAAAGGAGAAGAAACTGCAAATTGGAAAATGTGTTCATAAATTCATTTGGAATAAATTGTGACTGTCCTCTCCTCCCTTAAGCTGGCTATAATGCTTACTTGTCTTGAATAGGCAAATAACTTTCAGTTACTTGCTGCTGAAGGAAGTTCTTCTAATGATTTGTGTTGCAAAATCAGAGCCACTGAATTGAAGATGTGCCTTTCATGGATTTAATTTAAAAGAGGTTTAATTGTATCTAATGATTAAATCCACTGTAATTTAGGAATTGTTAGTGGAGAATATTTAGCAAATACAAACCAGGAGATCTAATGATCAACCTGTCAAATAAAGGCATTTCGTACTTGTAAAGTAAAACTAAAAAAACCCCTTTCTGTTTCATGAATAAACTACAGCTGTTGGAAAAGCTGCAGAGAATAAATATTTTATGTACCTTAATATTGTGCAGAATTATATGGAATTACAGATAATGTCAGATTACAGGAAATAAGTCCAATCATTGGAAGAAATTTTTTAATTTCATTTGAGTGTTGCTTGAAGGAATAGAAGTTCAAAATAAGAAATTACTTTTTCTGTCTTTAAAATGTTACAGTAAATGTTACGGCCCATTATATACTGGGCTAAGTGGAGTGAGAAGAAAAATATTCTTTATTCTTTTATAGTAAGAAAAAATTTAAAGTCTATATCTTGCAAGTGGTTAAGTATATATATTACTGTTCCTGTAAGCAGTCTCATCAACTAGAAACTTTTGGACAAGGATCATTCTAAATTACCATTTAGATGTAACTGAATTCAACTCTGTTTACACATAAACTGTTCAGTGTGTGCTGAGGATTTTTAGTATATTTGAGTTTATATTCTGAGAGTGCTTCAAGATTCTTTTTAATAAATCTGCTAAATTTAAAGTGAGTGTCTTCTAGGAGACTGTACTACTTCATTGCAATAAAGGGGTTTGTTTTTTTGTTGAATAAGAAGGACAACATTTTACCCTAAATAATTAATATCAGTAGGAGTCTTGCCACTAACTTTAGCTGGGTCAATATTCAATCCTAATATTACAGAAGTTCTTTTTCCTGTGTACAGGGAAAAGCTTGTAGAACAAATAACAAGTTTCTATTAAATCCATCTGTCAGCTAGGAAGTGGAATAATGTATGGACTATGAAGAGAAATCTGTGGTACTGTGAATATAACTTCCATGCTCAGTACCATAATTACCATTATTCTGGAAATTCTGCTGTTCAGTGATTTTAGAACTGTTGAAGATGTTGATGGCAGGGTAATTGGAGAGGGAAAGTAGATGTAAACCACTCCATTTTGCACTCCAGATTTCTATCAATGTATGTCAACAAGCTTGAACCAGGCGAGCAATCTAGTAATCATTTCACAGTGCCTGAAACGGCTTTTAATAGACTGGGGTTTGTTTGCTCTTTTTTTTCCTCAGCCACCCAACGTTGTTTCCCAGCACTACAGGGTTCCAAAGCAAGGGCAGTGCTCACTGACTGTGGCACAGCCTAATCTCGCCCCACAAATGTGCAAACAATAGCAAAAGTATGTGTTTGGGAATATGGCACAGCTGTTATCTTCTGCCGGGAGCGGGGAGCGTTACAGTGACATAGAACGACCAGTTAGAACCACTCCGGCCGTTTTATTGCCTCTCAATGGGGCGTGTAAAGAAAAGCAAGGGCTGGTCCCTCCATGCAGATAACCATCAGTGCAGACTAGCGCGGCGCTGCCTTGCTGCACAGGCTTTGAAGAATAGAGGCTAAGAGTTTTTCCTTCCCCTCCTATTACATTTCTGGCACCCTGTATGTGAAATCTCGGTTGGAACCTGAACTTTCTGTTCTGAGAGTCTGTGCTTCACTAGTTACCTGGAACAAGGACTTCTTTTTTTTTTATTACAGTCATTAGCTTGACGATATGAAATCATTGTTAATGATTATTTGTAGACGGAGGACTGCTTGTAAAACAGATGACACATTGCCAGAGCTGCAGTAGGAAATAGATCCAAATTCTGTATTTTACGTATTTTGAGCATTACAAGGTTGATCTCATTCAACTGAACTCAAAGTGCTTGAGCTCTTTTTATTTAAAGCAACTGTTTTAACTCTGATAATTATGTCTGACTCTTCTGTCATTATGCTTGAATGTATATGTGATTATTTTACAGAGTGGATTGGTAAGGAGCACTGTGGTTACATCTAAGGCATCAAATTTAATCTAAGGGTTAAACGAATGCAAAACATCATAAACTGCATTTAATTCTGGCATTTATGTGTGTGATAAGAAGGTTTTGTGAGAGCTATAGAGTTGTTAGTTGTTTCACAATGAGGAGAAAGAAAATACATTCTTACATGTTGTTTGCATATTAGCCGGAGGGAAAAATGACACTAAGGCGACATCATCAAAATACAGTAAAACTAACTTTTTAATACAGATGCCCATTGTTGTTTTAAGTGCTTAGGGGGTTGGTGGTTTGGTTTATTTTGGAACTTGCTGAACTATATGAAGTGTGTCTCCAGGGGCCTGGTATTTTAATACCTTGTAGAAGGTTGTATAACAGTAGATGATGTATTTCGCCTGCCTTGCAGTTCTGTAAATAAATTACACGTGCTGGCTTGAGAGAATGTATGTGAGGTGTAAATCAAAGGCTAATATAAGAGGAAAAATACCAATTAGTGATGTCTTGTAGCAGGTTAGAGTTTCTTTATTCATTTGTCTATAATCAAGACATATAAGAGCAGTAATACGTGTAAAAATGTTAACATGAGGCACTTCCCAAGAAGGGGTAGAGGGTCTAGGATTATTTAAAATAAGTGCTGTGATTCACTGCTTTTTCACAATTTGCTATGGTTAAGTCACTTAAATACTGAAGTCAACAATCCCCTAGGCAAAGAAAGATAATATAATTGTAAGCTTATTGTTAAAATTGAAATTTGATAGCTTCCACTCTCTAATCCTATCTAAGTCTTGGTTGTATTAAAAGGAAAATAGATACATGTGTCAGTTTTGGAGCATAATCTTTCTTTTGAGTTTAAAGAATGATAAATATGCTTCAGACAAGCAACACAGCAGTTTATTAGTATGAATGTTTTGCTAAATACTACATGCTTAACGCAATCCCCATTCCTTTATAATAAGTTTAAATATTAATTCTTTGGAATGCTAGATGCCTAAAGCTAGATAGAAATGCTGTGCAGTTTCAGATATCTAGGAGTGGGCTTGTGAAACAGGATATTTAACTGGGAGAGATGAGTAGCACATTTCAGAGTTATTAGGGCAGAACAACAATGCAAGAGGATGACTTAAAAAAAAAAAAAAGTTACACAATTGTTTTCTGTGCATGAGGCTTAAATACCTTAGAGTTATTTATTTGAAACACAGGAGTAGATTTCCTATCTATGTAGGTTCTAGATTGCATTTTTTATTATTATTTCATTTAACTTCTTTTTAGCTGCCTGCCCCTCTCTAAAGCAGCTGGCTTTGATTTAACCTGAATCCTTCACCAAGAGGGAGTGATCAGTCACGATGACTGCGAGTTGTGCTCTTTGATGGAACATCTCTGTAGTGGCTGAAAAGAGAAGACTAAATAGGACAGGAAGGGTGCTCAAGGAAAGCAGCAGTTTGTATTCAGAAGGATTCACTTCACTCTAAATCAGCACTTATTGTTCCTTACGTAAGTCTTGCCTCACTCCCAACCCCCATCTGTGCTGGACAGAGAAGGGAGAGTTAAAGTGAGAACAGATAAAAGAGGAAATTTCTGTTTTATTACTCAGTATTTTCTGGGAAAATCCCAGGTAGGGTTTAACATAAGGTTTCGTAACTCCTGCTTTGCCCTGCTGCTCCTGCTGAAATTGCAGAGAGTGGACTTCAGGAGGAGGCCAGTATTGAATGTTTTTGAAAACTCTATCCACGCTTCTTTGAGACACAGTAGAGAAGAGCCAAGTGTTAAATTGTCTCCTGGAGAGAAGAGTGTGCAAACACTTGTAGCCCAGTAGCTCAGATGCCAAGGTCAGTTAGCACAGCATGTTCACCTTCAATTTTTCTTCTGTTCAAGGCCATGCATGGCTGTCAACCTGGTGTGAGCAATCATTGTATGTGAAACAGGCAACAGTCATGAAGCATTGTGCCAGCAGCCAACATGGCCAAATATATAAATACTTTGGATGAACAGAGCAAGGGTGCTTGAACTCTCTTCTAGACTGCACCACCTGTATAGTTTTGGGGCAAATCTGTGTACTGCTCGTGATATTTCTACAGCAAGAGCATAGCAGAGTATGGTGTAGAGAAGGACAAGCCATTTTTGGAACCGGAAACAAGGCAGTTGTTTGGGCAAAATGTCAGGGCCAGCTTAATTTTCTGTGCTGAGACACAGAGTTTGTTAGTTCAGGTGCAGCACTGGGATGATGTGGCCATGCTCTGAGATCTGATCTGGTGGTGCTGCAGGACATGGCACTGCAGCTTGTGGCTGTGTCAGCCCGGGGTGGTGACACTTGCTCCAGTGTGGCTGCACCCTCTGCACAGTGTGTGCATGGACTGGGTTTCTCTCTGGGCTACACAAAGGTCATGGTGCTTGCCCTTGTTGCTGAGTCTCCATGAGTGTGGGTGGTGAAAAGTGCAAAATACATCTTTGTTATCTTTGGGAGAGTAAGGTTGTTACGCTCTTTAATGGAGCATTTTAGTTGGGCTTGTTGCTGCTGGGCATCTGGATTATGCTGCCAGCTGCAGAATTGTTGCAGAGGAACAAATTCTCCCATTTATTTTAGCCCTTGACATGCTGAGGTGAGGGAAAGGAGACTACATTTAAGGGAGCTGTGTTGGAAATAGCCAAGAATAAGTACCTGTTGGGAGGAAAATTCCCCCCTCCTGCCCCCCGCCCTGTTTTTTTGGGTTGCTCTTGTCTCCCACCAGATGGCAAAGTCTCTTAGGGTGAGTTGTTCTCTTAGGGTGAGTTGTTCTAGAGGCAGAAATCACCCAATGGACTGTGTGTCCCCGGCCTTGAGGTGCAAGGTGGCTACTACAGGGTTCCCAAAATCCTCGTTGCTCTGGCAGAGCAGATTTTTGCATGCAGCTGAGACTTTCTCCAGGACTTGAACAACAAAAAGCAACACTAAATTCCTGCTTTCTGGATATCTGATTGTTGTAATGTTCAGTTTCCTTGAAGTTATCTGAGCTGGTTTATGTTCAACTGAAATTGAGCTGGCCTCATCCCATGGTCCCAAACTCTGGTGCAAATCTGAAGTGACGCCATTTTAAATCCAAGAGTGGATAAAAAAGAGGCAGGCTTGTGCTCTGGAGGGCTAATCATAAAGATTTGTCCTCCAAGTATGGACTCAGTTCACTTGGCAAAAGAAAAAGACATCTCACGTTTTTAAGCTGAGCAGTTTGCTTCTTATTTTTCCTCCTGCCAGCTCAGCACAGATTGGCTTTTATTCCTTTTCTCTGAGTTCTTGAGCTGTTCGAGGTTTGCTGATTTCTCATGTGTTTGTGGGGATAAGCTACAGACAATGTGTGGATGGTTCTCCTTTCAGAACAAAGATCCCTGTGCATTTCAGCATCTCTCTGATTTGAATGGATATGCAGGAAATTTAAGGGGATATTTACCCCTAGAGCCCACTTGCTCTTTCCCTGCCTTTGAGTCTTAGTGACTTTTTTCTTTCTACCCACTTGGAGTGCTTAGTGTGCCACTGTGCTGTTAGTTTATTTTTAAATACATACATGAAGGGTTGTAACTTAACTTGAATTGTGGGTTAAATGAGTGGAAGCATGGCAACTGGCATAAATAGCTTTTGGTCTACTGAATGTGTAAATACTCAAAATCTGTCAGGGTGATTTGGCTGGCTTTTATTGGAATCGTTATTCATATGAGATCTCTTTTCTCTTACTGCATCCTGTCAGAAGCTGTTAGACATTGCTGGCATGAGTACTCAAACTGCTTTGTCAAAATGCAGTTCTATATGTATTGCTTTCACATTTGCCAGTTCCACTAATTCTTTTACAAGTGGATATGTTCTCATAGCAAGTCGTAGAAAGCTAATATAAAGGGAACAAAACCTAGAAGATGAGAGCAAACCACTGGGATTTTTAATCATCAGTAGTGTTTTGAGGCTGAATGTATGATGGCACTGGCTACATGTGCTGCTTATTTGACGAGTTAGAGTGAAACCTAGAAGATGAGAGCAAACCACTGGGATTTTTTTAATCATCAGTAGTGTTTTGAGGCTAAACGTATGATGGCACTGGCTACAAGTGCTGCTTATTTGACAAGTTAGAGTGAAAACGCTGGTGTTTTGCAGAGACCTGTTGCTTCAGTGGTACCCAGGTTGAGTTTCTCAAAATGAGACTAACCTGCTTGGGGAACTTTCCTTGCTAAGGTCTAGTATTAATGCCAACAATAGACTTTTTATTAGTTGCTGGAGAAGTTGCTGGAAGACTTGAAAATTAGGAACAGTAAACATTAGAGGTGATAAAGAAGTTTTATGCATGGGGTAGATATTTCGGCAGCAAGCAGTTACTCTGAAGAGACAGGGAGGCAGTTTTGGAGCCTAGATAATAAGAAACTTGAGAGCAAACTTGGTGAAAAATAGCCTCATAACCAGCTAGCATTTAGATAAAAATGAATTATGACACTAACTAGAGAAAAGAATGTGGTAGATTGGATACAGGTTCCAGTGTAAAGGCTGCTGACTGCAGCATTTGCTAGTTTGATGAGGACCCCTGATTCAGAATATGTTATATATGGGAAGGAGCTTTTAAATATGGAATTGAGCAATTCGTAGATCAGAGTTACAATTAGTGTGTATGGTGCCCACACATCTGTCAGAGGCACTGGTCTTGTTCTGCTGGTATAGAAGGAAATCTCCTGTTGCATCCTCTCTGAAGCTGAGTGTGGCTGTAGGTTTTCTCTGTTGGTAGCTGAATACTTTGTGAAATGCACCTGATCTTCAGCACCTTCTGTCTCTTCTAGGTTGGTTTATTCTTCCACAGGGGTTATGTGGGCTTGACTCTAGGAAAGATACTCTCTAGGACTATACCGAGCTTTTGACATATGGTGCCCAAGGAGGCTGCAAGTTGTTTATCACTGGAGTTTAAGACAGGCTGGATGGAAATCCTACTGTGGAATGTAATTCTTCAGGTCCAACTGTCTTTCCTGTGACATTTATAATCCCACACTCAACTGCTTGGGCACTAGAGAGTCAGAAGAGGTCTCTCAAACTGCAATAGTCCAGGCTTGTATCCTCTTTGACTTGCTGAACAAAGTTCAAATCCCTTCTTGTCTAACGTTGGTGTTTCTGGCCACTCATTTGTTTGTCAAGAAAACACTGAGAAGGCATACAATAAAAACCAGAATGAGTGAAGGGCTCAAAGAGCACCAGTTAGGAGAGCCAGTGGTGGGACAACTGGGCATGGAAAATGATTGATTTTATGTGCAAAGCAGTTATGAAATGTTCTGTGGCATTCTGGGGACATGCCATTGCTAACAAATGATTGCCTGTTGGGGATAGAAAATGCCAGCCATTGTTCTGAAGAAGGAAATAGCCTTATTGATACTGAATTAGGCTCACATTGAATTATTATTCATTTGCAGTGCATCCTGTTTTCCAAATACAAAAATTAACTGAAGGCCTGCAGCACTATCGGCCTTCAGTTGTTGGCCATATCTACATCCTTATGGTCCAGGTGGAATTTAGACTGTTTGTATCTAGGGATGGATTGTGGAAGAAATTGGCTTTAGCAGACCAGCTGAAGGAAGATGTTCTGCTGCTTAAGAGTTCATCAAATTAGTTCTTGTTTTATAACAAGCCTGAGAGTGAGGCTGGCAGAGATAAATGTGTTGGTAGATAAGTCTTAACTTCTGGGATGCATTTTGAATTGTCACATTCAGTGCTGATGGCACAAAAATAGTGGTATAGGAAACAATACTGTTGCCTTTTGAAAGGAATAGAAATGGACTTATCTATAGAAATTGAGATGCACACCAGATAGAAATACTTTGTACAGTAACAGTGTTTTGTATACAGTTCTGAAAATTTTAGTTTTGTTCCCAGTGTTATTGAATAGTTTCTGCTGAAATCTTAACAGAATATAGAATACCAGTAAAGTTTGTTCCTTCAGATTGAGGGAAAATTTTTATTTAATAAAAATCAGGAAGTGACTGGCATTTGACGTGGATTTCTTGAGCAGTCATCAGGAACTGGACAACAGGTATTTTCTTGTGTCACACATATGAGGTAGTAAGTTGTCATGGACCATATAAAATGTTTCTATAGGTGGGAGGCTGGATGTCTTGGAAAGCAGCAACACTGAAAAGGATTGAGATGTGACCAACTGGTATGAGATACAATTGGAATGAGAAAATACAGTTCTAATAGGGTATGAGGTGATATGATACATTATTAAAAAGCTTAGGAAAGTGATGTTATCCTTCTGTTAATTATCAGTCTGGTTGCAGGAAGATAGATTAATGCTCAGACTTTCTTAAACGACTTTGAAAAAGCAAAGGATTTGGAGAAGAATTGGAAGATACTGACCCGTGTGGTACCCATTGACTAATGGAAGAGTACAGGGAATCTGGTCTGTTCTAGAGATGCACTGGAGGAGAAAATAACTGATACTTGAGGGTTCTTTTGAGTGCAGAATGGTATCTCATGTCTGGAAACTGAGAAAGATAAAACAAGAAGGAAGACTGATGTTTTTGACTGCAAGGGTGATTAAACCTGGGACAACTTAGTAAAGGATGTGATAAACCTTCTGGTATTTGGAGTGACTGAGCCAGGTTTGAATGTTCCTATGGAAGAAATTATTAATTTCAACCACAGACAATTGCATTCAGTGGCAGATGACTCGATGGACAAGCTGGACCATCCCAAGAGCTTCCACTTGCAATCTGCAAAAGACTGGATTCCAGGCCATCTCCTTCTTCCAGACCTGGTGCTGCTCTTCCTTCATGTCCCCTCTGCATTGCAGTCCATGGGCCTGGCATCCAGATGAGGCCAAACTTATGCCCTCGTTCTGGGTTTCATGACCGAGCAGGGGACAGGCAAGGACAGGGAACAGGGGACAGGGAAGGAGGAGCATTGCCATACCACAGTCACACAGTCTGGGCAGTAGTTATGGCAAGGGAATCACTAGCAACTAATGTTCCCTCCAAAGCTGCCCTTTCTTTCCTCTTGTTATGTCTCTCCCTTCAGCAAACAGCACCACTCCTCCTGGACTAGACAATTCTGTTCAGAGATGTGTGATGGAACCTGCTGTCTCCCAGGGTGTGGGCTGAGACCAACTAAAACCGAGTGCTGGATTTAAAACCTGGACACATGGGGAAAGGATAAGGGTCGTGATAGTCTCTTACCAGGCACTGATGATTTTCAACATTAATGTCTTCCCTTTCTTTGTTTTCTGAAATGAAAACAAAGGCTCAGCCTCCATCCTAGCCCAACTATAGTGACATACTAACACAGTTATTACAGCAAACATTTTGGCCCTCTCTGGTCATGATGTTTTCTTTCTGTGGCGAGACTGAAATACTAACTCACAAATAATGTCTTTAGAAGTCGTATTAGTCACACATTTTTAAGACATTCCAAAATCATACCAACCTCCTTCTGAGCTTGTCTGTTGCTACCAATGATTCAAAGTTTTGAAAACTCTCCTTTAGTTTTGATTTACATTTTGGTCTTGGGCACTTGTTATTTCTGGCAAATGCCAGCTCAGTTTCATTAAAGAAAAATCTGTTTTACAGCCACGCGGCTCAGATCTGCTGCGCTTCTAATAATTGATGGCTGGTTTCCTTATTTCCTGCATTGTAGAAAAATAAGGACCTTGTTAGATCCAAACAAGCCTGCATAAAGTCACAGTGTGAAACATCAGGTTGGGGGTGAGCAGAGCAGCTGTGGGCAGGTTTTACAACTTCGGGCTACAGTTGATCGAGGCAGCCAAGGGAAACTGAGAGATACCCATGTGACTGAAATTCGGTTGAGTTCTTTGGCTCCCTGGCCTGAGATTTATATTTGTGACACCTTCCCCTCTGTCAGTCCCTGGGCCAGACACAAGTCTGACTGTCTGTCTGTGTACCTACGGCTCTGCACACCCCGTGGAGTGGCTGCTGTGCCTGTTCCTTGCTGTGCCACTGTGGGATGTGTCTATTCCCAGTGTTGGCTGTCTTGCTCCAACAGCCCACAGCAGTGCAAGTGTGTGCCCTGGGAGAAAGCAGCTGCCATGTGGTAGAGATGAAAAATCAAGAGCAAACACTTTCTGAATTTCTGCAAGTGGGCAAATTAATTTCAATCTGAGCTGTCATCACAAGGGCCTTTTTTCCCTTCCCCTTTCCTTTGGGTGGTATCTTTGATTTATATTTCTGAATGAGGCAAGTGATTGCCCTTTGGTGCTAAGTTCAGTTTCTTTATAGATTTTCAGTCACAGAACCAGTCAGTTTTTTTGGTTAATGTTAATGTGGACAGGTTTTTTGCATTTACTTGTTTTTTTTGTTTTGTGTTGTTTTAAGAACCATTGAAATTCAACAATGCTTATGTTAATTGAAAACAATCTGTCAGTTTTAAGGAGCAGCTAATGTCTCTCAGGTATTCTGAGATATGCAATAGCTGTCAGATGCCTCCTTGCCAGTCTGTAAGACAGAAGTAGAGACAGGATCCTGCTTCAGAGATGCATGGAGTTAAATGGCTCCTAGGAGTCCAAGCAGTGACACCTGAACAATGTCTTAAAAGGTGGTGTTTTGTTTATCCCATCCAGCCTGTTTCCTTTGAGAACTGGATGGTTACTTTCAGGCAAGACAAATGTGTGATGACTCTCCTAGGACATACCTTTGAAGGACTTGCCCTTCAGAGGTGAAGAACAATTTGTAGGAATTGTAGAACAACTGGAAAATCAAGCCTTAAAGTTTGCTTTACTAAAGGTCCACTCCAGAGGGGTATTCTGGCACCTAATTCCTATTGGCATCCATGGAAATTCAGTGCCTAAACAGTTCTTTGGATCTGGTACTTCATCTTCTGGCATTGAATATTGCACAGTTTTTGCTTTCTGTGGGTCTCCTTTTAAGGCATCTTCTGTGAGTGGTGCAATAGTTTTAATTTTGAATTCTTCTTGTCGTGAGCTCCAGCATGTGATGCAGACAGCTGCCTAGAAAGCTGGGCCATGTGATAATCTATTGTTCCACCAAGGAGTTGAAGCCTAGTAGGCAAGCAGTGGGGTGGGAGAGTGAGTCAGAGAAAATACTCTGCACTTTATTAATTGTTGCTGAGGGAGGATGGGGCCAGCCTTCAGGCACTGAGACTTCATTGAGTGGGGAACTAGAGTGACATACTCATTTGAGTGAAAATCCAGGGAAAAGTGGGAAATTTTTGTTGGCATTTCCTCTACTCAGCACTGATCTTATCATGCTGGTTTAGTAGCAGAGCTCCTTTGGCTCCTTGCCAGGTGATACCATTGGAGTCTGTCTGAGATGTGCAAGATAAAAGATCTCAGGGAATTACAAGTATTATGACTTTCCTATCAAACTGTTCTAATATGTAGACTCTTAGAGTCTTCTGACCCAGAAAAGTGTCTTTCTTTTAAAAATCCTGTTACTGAAGAAAAAGGAAACACAAGAGCTGGGAAGTGGGACTTGATGTTTATAAGGGCCCTGAGAGCAGCTTTAATTAGAGTAGGTTTTTGGAAGAGACTTGTTCCTTTGCCAGCAAAGGGCCTTGGTGTTCAGCCAGGTTAGATGTAGCCTGAGAGTAAGCACTTGGGAACTGCCTACCATACACTGGTTCTGTGTTTGGCACTGAGAACACGAAGTGTCCTCTCAGTTAAAATACTTTGTGTACTCCCAGAGTGCCCTGTGAGACGCTGCTGAGGGCTGAGTCACTGCCCAGCCATTTGGGCTGGTTCTCTAAACCCTGACTTGTGAAGAACTGCACCAGGCTGCAGTGATGGTGATCACTTCTCTGGGTGCTCTCTTACTCTTGTGGTAGTGTGCAATTGGCAGTTTCAATAAGGGCTTACAGGTCTGCTAGTACAGCCAGCTGAGTGATGTGAGAGTGAGAAAGTTCCTGGAATCCCCACTGTCAGCCTCTTCCCTGCATTTACAGATTCACAACTGGACATGAGTGTAGGTCCATCTGCACAAAGAGCTAAATGGGACTTGCAGGAAGTAAGTGTGTGTGTGATCAAAGTAGTCATTAAGGAAAAGAACCTAGATATTCTTTATTTTCTTTTTAAAGCTTCAAAATTGAATTCTTGAGTTGTGAGCTTCTTGTTTCTCAGATTTCACAATGCATGAGAGAAAAACATTTGACTTCCTATCCCAAGGCCTCTAGAGTTGTTGTCAGTCCAATTTCCTTGGTTTTAGGCAGGAATCAGAGCTCTCCAACATATTTGAGATCCTACAGAAGTCATTGGGACCTCAGGAAAAGAAGATTGCTTCTGGCAGGGCTCAATTTGAGTGAGTCACTTAGGAACTCCCCTAGGACTCAATGGGCAGCTGCACAGAAAGGTGCTGGGGCGTGGACAGGGACCCCAGTGACATCTCCAGCTCTTGTTTGTGGTGCTGTAGAGCAGAAGGCCAGGCAGGGAGGGTGTCCAGTGCAAAGCCCACTGGTTGCTAGGAGCAGGAGACTGGGAAGGAGGATTAAATCCAGTTTGTGGCTATTGCAGGCAGTCAGTGCTCAGTGCAGGAAGCATCTGTCCCAGGCCACCTGCAAAGCACTTCTCAAAGCCTGTAACAAACTCAGATCAGTAGTGGAAAACACCACAAACTGCCATGTGCCTAAAGAGTAGGAGAGTTTGAAAGCACTGACCGCAGCCCGCAATCGTGGAAAGGTGGGGAATTTCCTTAAATAGAAGTTCCCAGATGACCCAAGCATCAAGTTGGATCGTTGCTGTAAATACCAGCACTGAGTACTGCATTTTATTCGTCTGCTTGGACAATTGGAGAGCTGGAGACAAACTGGTGTCCACCAACGCTGGAGTGGAGAGGCCAGGGAGAGCTCCTTTGGACTCGCTGGTGCTTACAGCAGCCACATTTCCATGCAGTGCACAGGAGAAGGTGCTGCTTTTTTCCTTCTCTCCCTCCCTTTTTTTTCCCTTTCTTCCTCTCTCTCTATTAATAACTGAAGCCAATGGTTGCTCTGAGTTACGAGGGGGTTTTATTGCACAGTTGCATGGTGGAGGGACCTGGTTTTCATTGTGCAGTGCGGGATATCAGTTTTAACCCAGAGGCAGTGATGTTATTTAACAGGTGCCTTAAAGGCATAGTGCTTATTTAATCACCGTCTCCAGATCAACATTATGTAAATTGAAATTGCTTAGGTACGCAATTAATTGTGAATGCTTTCGACATTTTTAAAGGCATAAGACAATACCTGAAGTTCCATTTTAAGAATATCCAGGTCAAAGGACACACATGTTTTTATTTTCTTATTTGAGGTATAATGTGTTCAAGGCAGATTTATGGCACAACCTTTGTTTATTGACTTGTACTTTTCCACATGAAACTAATGGAACATGACAGATGATATTTATGAGGCATGTGTTCTTGATTAAATCATGTTAGACATTAAAACCTGATAAAAGAACGTATTTTAAAGGGTGGATTAATAGAAAAGGAGGCAGCACTGATTGGGGAGTTTACACGGAACAAGACACGTTGGTCTTAGACTGAGTATTTATAGGTGAGATATGTGGTTATAAAACTTTAGAAGCTGAACAGAAAAATATTAATAAGCTTTTTGCTCTTTGGAAAGTTTGTTTTTATCCTTTTGTAAGCCACTGGCCACCTTGTATTTCTGGTCTTTCAAGTGAATTTATTCAGTTCTACATAAGAACTCGTGACCCTTTGTGGCCTGCAGCTTTTAATGTTGGCCCTACGTCTGTTTGGTATTCTTGAGGATTCCCATTCAGCAGATTTGTGCAAGCAGCCTGTGCCACTGCTAAAAACTGCTCTGTAAACATGCTCTAAATTCTGCTTAGATGGGTGCCAGTGGGGTAAATCAGCAAGAGTCAGATGGAGCTGCTTGTCCCCACCTTGATACCTGGGTCTTTGCACAGAGTTCTGAGTAACAGGTTAGTAGGGAATCCCCCTGTGTAGTGTTTTGCATGTCAGCATAAGAGTATCCTCTAAGTATTTCCTGTGGAGAGCAGTTAGAGGATTTTGGTAAATGTAACAAGTGGGAACAGATTGAATTTGTTTTCGTGGCTTAAGTGAATATTAAGACTAAAGGGAAAGCAGATACCTTCATTCTGCTTTCAGTTACACAGGTGCAAATGTGGAATATTTCCTGTTTTCCACTACACAGATGTATCTGAGGACATACTCTGGCTTGGTGCTGCATTTTCACTCCTGAGTTTTAAGATTCTGTGGCTGAATTTGTGCTACCCTGGATCCTCAAAGCTGCATTTTGTCTGGAACAGATAAACTGCTGCATGAGAAGATAGCATGGTGTTCTTAAAGCTCTTATCAGCTTAGAATTGTAGAAGTAAAGTTCACTGCAAATATAAGTAAATTTTAACTTCCGTAAGTTTTTATTACAGCTATTTCATACTGCAGTGCAGTTTTTACCTCCTCCTTGTAACCTCTTCATCATAACTGAAAGACTTGTACCAGATTAATAGCTCTTTACTTCTCATCTGAAAGCATTATGTTTTCTGGATGAGATACGGTAAAATGTGTTAAAATTATAGGATTCAAGTATTTAAATGAATAAATTGCATCAATATCTTCCACTGGGAAAGAATGCAAATTACAGGCACATTTATGGTTTGCTTTTGTTTGGACTTGTCAGGGTAGAAACTAAAAATACTTGCAAAATGAGAAAACTGTGTAAGAAATAGTTTTCTGTGAATGGAGATGCTTTTATGAAGTGTTGTGTGATTTAATTTAATGGAGTTAAAGCATGACTTTGCATCTCATATCATCAGAGCGAATTCATGTGTTTGAAAAGCTGTTAACTAAAGTACACTTCTGCTTTCCACAAATCCAGTGGTAATTATTTGTTTTTCTTTTTTCTTTTTTTTTTTCTCCCTAGCTTATTCATTAAAACATCCCTACCTACCTGAGATTTCAGAATAAGCATTCTCTCCTATTAGGAAGTGAAAATCTTCATAATGCAGGTGTTTCCCTATAGAGATTTCAGCCCTCCTTCCCCATCCATATGGTGTAAGCCAAAACAACAGATGTAAGAGAATAAAAAGAAAAGAATAGAAAATAATCCTGGAAGTAATATAATGTTGCTACATTAGTATTTTGCCTCCTAAAGGATTTAGCAGAATTTAAAAGGCTTCAAAGATGGATTGAATAATAGATCAGAGACTTAAAAAGAAAGAAGTGTATTCAGGCTGAAAAGAAGGGGAATGATTTTGTCAAGAATTTATATAGATCAAAGATGCACAGTGTTTGTGCAAATAAAAGAAAAAGAAAGGGGGAGGAAATGCATGATTGTGGAAAAAAAGCCAGCTTAGTTCTCAGTCCTGCAAAAACTGGAAAAGCATCACTTTTAGAAAGATGGAATCCTCAAGTGGCAAAAAGGATACTGAATGTGAAGGACAGGTAGAAGAGTATTTACTGTGTTTTGTCTTATGCTGGCTATGGTACCCCTAAGCTTTGTGAGGGCATCAGAATTCTGCCCTCAAAAATAGCACTTTTAGTCATCAGTGAAAATGGCTGGGAATGATGGCCATCACTCAGGAGATGACAGGCAGAGGTAAGGAAGGAATTCTTCCCTGTGAGGATGGTGAGGCACTGGCACAGGTTGCCCAGAGCAGCTATGGCTGCTCCATCCCTGGAAATGTTCAAGGCCAGGTTGGACAGGACTTGGAGCAACCTGGGATAGTGGAAGGTGTCCCTGCAGGGGGTTGGAACTGGGTGAATTTTAAGGTCCCTTCCAGCCTAAGACATTGTATGTTTCTATGATTCTTTTCCTGCCAGGTTCAACACTTCCCACACCATTTTTGGTAGTTCTTTGCCAAGTCTGTTCTTACACACCCCAAAGAACAGAGATTCTGTGTCCCTTCTGTCCTCATGCTCAGCTGAGGCTTTCACAGCCCTCTCCTTGATGTTCAAACTATATCTCATTTGCTACCTTGACTTCTCTCAGCAAAATCCATTCAGAGTTTTATGTTGTCATGCTAGTGATAGGACTGGATCCAGAAATCCACCTCTTGACTTACATTTTTCTGAGTCTGTGTAAGTTGAAGGAAAACAGAATTCCTTCAGCTCCAACTGATAATTGCTTCACTAGGAAACCTAGTAGTACTATTAATGATACATCAGGATCTCCCTGCCCAGTGCTTGGGAAGGATGACCTATTGGCTGCAGTGTTGCCTTGTAAAGACAGCTCTGGTGCTGCTGGGAGGCAGCAAATCCCCATTTCCCACCATTAGAGCTCACTGTGAGAATGTCATATCCAAAGATTGTAAGAAGTTTGTGTTTAATCTGCATTTCTAGTATAAATGGAAAGAAAAACACGTATCAGCTAATACTGATTAATTATATCCCTGTGCTGGTGGCCAAGAATGGGGAGTGCCATGCTGTATAGATCATATACATCATGGTCTTTTTATGAATCAGCCAGGGAAGGCATCCAAGCTCTTTCAGTAGGTAGGTAAAGGGTTTGGCTAGTTTTCAGGGTTTGAAGCCATCTGGAAAAATTTAACCAAAATTATCTGCTTCACAGTCCCAAGATAAATCATTTTCCCACTTACACAATTGTTCCTCATTAAGCTAGTGGGGTTAGGGCTGATTAAACCCTGATATTATAACTCAGACTTTTAGAGAGCATTTTGTAGATAGAGTTTTCGTGGTGACAGTGATACCACTCTCAGCCCCAGCTGAGAACAAGAGAAATAATAGTTTCATGGAATAGAATAAACACTCCATGAAACAGAAACAATTATGTTTAGCTCTGTGTAGTTTAAGACGTTGTCCTTTCTGACAAATGTTTTATCTAAACAGTTCAGTGTGTACTGTAGTACTTACGTTTATATACTTATATATTAATATGTGCTAAATATATATTATGTATAGTACGAATAATCTTTTCTTGTGAATCAAAGATAGAGACATGTCCTGTGTATTACTGCAACAACAGCAACTTTGAAAAGCAGCAGCAAAGAACTCTCTCTTAAAAAGCAGCTTCATTATATTCTTCATGTCTTCTCTGCATTCCTAAGCAAACTCTTGTAACTGAGAAGCAGAGGGAAGGAAGACAAAAAAAATGCATATTGTTCTTTTTTAAATGAAAATAAAAAGTGAACCTAATGCTGTGTAAATGGAGACATAATTCAGTGATATGAAATGTCCTTATATTTAATAATTTCCAGTGCTACTTTGAATTTTGGCAATCAGCTGTTTCAGTTTTTGAAAGATCAGTCTCATACTCCAGTACATTGTCCTTGAGTAGTCTTGTTGACTTAGAGCTCTACTTGCATGAGTGTGTTATTTGCTTGGGCTTACAGAGCTGCCTTTGAAGTGCTTGAGATGCATTTGATCAGGATTTGAGGTTGGATAAGGGCTAAATCATTTGCACTGCAGTGATGTTGTGGCTTGACTGCGTCTATAAGAACAGCAGCCACTTGACAGCATCACTGCCTCTCTCAGCTGTGGATAAGGGATATCCCTGGGAATGTCTCAAAGGCAGTGTTTACGAGAATGAATCCTTAATTTAGCATTTTCGTTTTGCCAACAGAGGTGATAGGCTCTGCCTCCCAGTCCAGTAAGGTTTATTATGGATGTTTGGTGCATAACCCAGCTGAGTGACATCTGTCTCTGGCTGCAGTGCTGAAGTGTGGTGCTGTGGCCATGGGTCAAATCTGAGTTTGGGACCTGACTCTGCCTTGGCTCATTACAATCTCCAGTGAGCTAGAAACCAGCTCGGTGCCTTGGGCTTGCTGCTTGCAGAATGAGGCTGGTCATACTTGCTTTTCCAAAGTGCCTCTTGACTGGGGGGAGAATATGTGGTCCAAGAGCACTGCATGTAACTAATGATTGTAAGCCAGAGGTCCCTTAGAACTCTGCTTTCTGGAAGAGTGGTCAGAAGTAGAATTTCACTTACTGGTGGAACTGGTGAAGCTTTTGAATGCAGCAGCCTATACGTGCAACTAAAACTATGTGCAGGGAGAGAGAAAGAAACTTCTGATGCCCAGTTCTGTTCATGCCAACTGCTACCCATACTTTTTTTTTTGTTTGTTTGTTCTTCTTTTTCTTTGGAATGAGGTTTTGAATGCTATGAATTACTCGAAGCTCATAAAATGCAGGGCTTAGAGCGACAATAACTAGTATTTCCTGGGCACACATCATTATTACTGAAGATGGTAGTGATGTGCGTGGGTGTTGGGGCATGTGTGTCATTGTGAAATACCAGGGAGTCTTACCAGGCAGAGGAGGTCTGCAGCAAAGCTAAGCTGGTTAACACACACTCATTTCAGGCATGTACTTTAAACATCTGCCAACACTGAAAAACTTCATTTTTTCATTAAGTTGGTGCCTTAGGATCTGTACCCCAATGCAGTTCCTCTGAAATGAGAAGGTAGACTCTTTCTCCTCAGTGCTGTTCATGCTTTTACAAGTGTGTGGTTTTAACATACTCCAGCAAAGATACTGTGTCAGGTTAAAAAAAGTAACCGAGCCAAAGCCCTTCTATTCCTGTCCCATTTTGACTTGGGATAATGGTCTTATTGATAAGACCCTTATCAATAAGGGATAAGTCCCTTATTGATTCCACCTCAAGGTACAGATTCTTTCTCTTGCCCGAGGTCCCTGTGCAAAGCCTCTTGTTGTGATGGTGGCATGTTTTGAGGTTTCCCTTTTGTTCTCTGCCCATTATTCCATCACCTAAGTGCTATCTTGCAGATGCTCATAAATGACTTTGTACACTTGAGAAGCTGTTTTGCCCATAGAGCCTTCTGATACCCATATGTAACTCCAATCCCATTTTCTTCATAAAACCATTTAGAAGAGGGCTACATCTGTTCATACAGCACCCAGCACTGAAGGACTGATCTTGCCTAGATCCTCTGCAGCTTCCTGAGTAGTCGATTAAGTGGAGATAAGGATTATGTTAAAGTTGCAGGTTTGGGGTTATTTCTTTCATTCCACATCGGGTTATTCAGGGTCTGATGTAGAAGTCATGGTACTTTAATACTTACATCTAAATGCCTACTGAGCCCTCCCTTCCTTCTAACATAATCCCTTTCTTGTCTGCTGCTATTAGTTCTTTGTTAAGGTGAGCTGGGAAGTTATTTGCATTTGGAAGGGAATTTATAAAAACAAACTAACATCAAGGTGTGGTTGCAAAGTGTTGCAAGCTCTTTGAATGTTGGGTGCCTGCTTATTTTGGAGTGTTTTTTGGGCTAAATGTAACATGGATTTGTCTGTGATGTGTCATAGACTTATCAAAGCCAAATTACTCATTAAAATAATGCTGAATTGGAAATATAAAGCAGTAAACTAGCGGATAAATAAAAGGTTAGCTGAAAGGTAACTTGATATATGAAACCATAAAAGAGATTTCAGAATTAATGAGGGAGACAATATTTCTCCTGTAGAGACTTTAAGACTTGGTTGAAGTAGTGTAACAGCAACACATTATTTATTTCTTCTGTTGCCTTATTCTTAGGCCCGTGGGACCAGACAGGAAGGAATTAGAGAGCCCTATATTACAATTTAATTGCTTGAAGAAAAAATATTATTTTTTATTGTTAACCATTAGCTGCTTCTATTTTTATTAAAGTCATAATGTCCATGCTGTAGCACCAATGTTTGCAGCATGCAGTTGGGGCTAGGAAAATTGTTCAATTGCTATAAAATCAGCTTAGTGTGGGAGAAAAAAAAGAAAAAGAAAAGATGGAGAGCTAGAAGTAGACCAGTGGCTGTTCAGCTGTTCCAGATGTCTAAGAGCTGTGCTTTCTTCCATTTAGAGCTGTGATGAAATGTCCTGATCTTTCACTGAAGAAGTGTTCACATACATACCCACAGTTTTCATTGAGTTGGACCATTGGGAGCAGCTTGTGCTCATAGTTTGTTGTTTTCGCATCTTCATGCTGGCTTGGAATTTCTATATAATGTCCTGGGTTTGGTCACTAAAATTGGGGTTTTTTTGTTTCTTTTTAAACAACAAGTTAAAATTGTGACTTGACTTGACATGCCTGTAATGTACAAGTTTGGGGTTTTGACAGGTTTGGGGTTGGTGTGGGTTTTTGTGTTTTTTCTTTTTCTTTTTTTTTTTTTTTCTGAGACAGTGGACAATGAAGGTCTTCTGCTTTTCTAACTGTTGTTCATTTTTCAAAATCAAAAATTTCATGTGCCAGCTACACTGTGATGACTGTCCCCTGCTGTGTTCTTGGCCTGTGGGAAAGGAAAGACAATATAACTCAGTTTGGCTCACCATGGCAAAAATATTTGGAGGAATGATCTCACACCTGCTTCAGGCTAGAAATGCCTCGTCCAAGAGCAGCCAGGATGGCTCAGCTGTTGACTGTGGTGCTCTGACCACATGGACAGATGAGCAAAGCTGAGGCATGTCTGTAATGCACAGAGCTCATTGGTAATGGCAGTACAGCAGTTCAGCTTTGCATGGATTCACATGGAAGGATTCACAGATCAGAACAATAATCCATAGTATTTTTGCACAGACTCAGAACATTTGCTTTCCCTCTGAAGCAGGCCAGCAGATTTTTTTTTCCCCCAAGAATCTCTCAATCCTTGATCCTTTGCTTCAGTTCCCAAGAGCAACTTTGTGTGATCCAGGGAACTGGGTCCTTTCACAGAGGCTCCAAGTAGGAAGGGATCACAGTATTTCACCATCTGATTATTCTTCAGAGTCAGCCCTGTCTGAGGTGGGGCTTTAGCTCTTCTGATGACTGGGAAGTGAATAACTTTCCTACTCACATGTAACACACTTGCAGCAGTACCTGCAGAAGTGTTCTTCCTTCCTGTACATTCAGAAAATGATGGTAGTCTTTCTTCCTTTTCCTTGTTAAATTCATCCCCATTGAGTAGTATTTTTAATATCTGTGGTTAAACCACAGTGTGAAAGGAGCTGGCTGGATTACTGGGGTGCTGGAGCTGTTGCAGCTCAGTGCTGGGGACTGCTGATCTTACCTGCAGCTGGCTTGGATTCTATTTTAAACCAAGAGAGTCTTCCAGTCCAGGATATTCTTGTGTGTATTGAAATACAAATCATTCCCTTCTTACAACAAAGACAGCAACAAGACCCCCTCCAGAGGTTTCAGGGACCTGTAGATCCCCAAGGCAGTTGTGATAAGCCTCTGTCTACTGCTCCAGCAGTGGCCCAGGGATGTTAATTAATGTCCTTCTTCCTAGAGCTGGGGTCTGTGGGCTTTGGCTCATGTTGGCAGCACTTTTGTCTGTATGCAGGTCTCCTGAAAGCCTTGGAAACCTGCACTAGGGATGTCTGTGTGTGTATACATGGATATATGTGAAACTCAGGCGCTCGCTTGTGAAAGAGCTGCCTCGGGAGCCTGTGAGCTGACTCTGAGTTGTTCAGGAAACATGATCTGCCTGATTTCGTGAAGGAGGGCTGAAATTTGAAATGCATTGTGGCCACTGTGACTGACTCTAGACTTTAGTTCTTTTCTAAGACAGAGCTGGCCTGTTGATACCAGGGGCAGCTCTGCTTTACTACGTTCTTGCAAAAGTTCAGCAGTGAAGGTGCACTACTTCTAATGAATACTTCCATTGTTTGCCATGGACCCTGGGCAGTAACTTTGGCCTTACTGGGAAAGATTCCCATTCTTTGATGCTCTGATTCTTCAGCCAACTCCATTCTGTTTGATATAATTTTTAATCAAGTTTTCCTTTTAACTTGTAATGTAACAAGTCCCTAAATGTGTTACTATCCACCAAAGAGGGTTTCTTGGCAGGATTTCCAAACAAAAACAAAACAAAAAACCTCTATTCAGCCAAAATACTCTTTAACGGATGAAGCAACAATTACTTGTGGCTTTGTGAAAATAGACTATATATTGTATATACTGCAGAGCAAGAGACCACGATGTGTGTAGTGATGATTTGAGGTATTGGGAAATTAAGTGATCCATCAGTATTGATGCTTGGTGCCAAGTATTAGTTCAATGCTCCAATTTCCTATGCAATTGAAAGTGGGAGTAGGCTTTCATAAAAGAGGGTCTAGTGGTTAATGCACTGAGCTGGGCCCTGGGAGGTCTGGCTTTAATTCCCAACTCTCTCCAGGCTTGCTGTTCAACTGTGAACATGTTACTTGAACTCTCAGTACCTCAGTTCTCCTCTTTCCCTCCCTCACCCACTTCTTTTTGAAATTCCTTTGGGAGGAACTGTCTTTAAGCCTGTGTGTGTTATCTAAACAAAGGGTACTGCATCTCCCTCAGGGGCCTGGAGATACTTTGACTATCGAAAGATTTGTAAGTGTTCTGGCAAATACAAAACTGTCATGTACACACGCATGTCAGGCAGGCTGAGTTATGAATGCAGTAACAGGGGAAAAATTAGCAGGCAGAAATGGCAGCCGTTAAAACCGCATGTTTTCATTTGGATATCTTGATTATGTGAATATATGGAGCAGCTGCTCCCATCCCCATCCTGGTCCCTAGCAGTGCTGTTCCACTTCTGCACAAGTTGGGATGAAGACATACTTGCTTAAGAACAAAGTTATCCTTTCTTCTGTACATTCTGAGGTGTAGCATAAGGAGAGGCAGCTAGAGAGAACTGTGAACTTGATGGAGAGCAGTATTCTGAACACAGCCCTGCAGTCTGCCCTGGATGGATTTCCAAAGCCTCTTCGTTTCCATTCCATCACCTATAAAAGGTAGGGAGTCATAGCTACCATGATACTTCTCTAGACTTTGCAGATTCATTGGTGTCTCTGGAGAACTCTGGAGATGGTGTTTGCCTTGAAGTCTGACTCAATGCTGTTACGTTCAGTGGAAGTTGGGAGCTTGAATAATAAATTCCTCTGGTAGGTCAGTGCTGAAGTGCATTTACAGAAGTTACTTCAACTGAGTTACTCCAGCCCAGGGCTCAGGTTCCTCAGCAAAGCCTTGGAGCCTGCAAGGAGCTCCCAGAGGCCCTGCCTGCTCTGCTTCCTGAAAGGTTTTGTTTTGAAGACAGTAGGGAACAGGTGTGTTGACCTGAGAGAAAGAGGGTGAATGTCCTTCCTGCCACCTTACGTGCAATTAAAAGTAGAAAATGTTCTGTAATTGCTGTTTCTGAGGATGAGCCCTGTAACATTACCCAGTATGAGAGCACCAGTTCTGTGTCTGTGCTAATTTTGGCTGTAGGAATAGATAAGGAAGCTTCTCCAGTGAGTGTCTGATTTAACATTGCAGGCTAATAAAGACAAACCTCCTCTCTGAACACTAGTGACACAACAGACAGATTAACAAATTTCATTCAAACCAAGGGATTAGCCTTTGGAATAAAACTCTCATTTTGTCCTGACTAAAATGGTGGCAATAACTACTTCTTTGCAAAGCAGTATTTCAGTCTCAGGCTGTGGGAAGGCAGGATTGAGTGTCATGTTTTGTTTTCATTAGCAGAATGTTTTGTCATTGGACCTACTCCTAAACAAGGCAGTGACAGGAGAGCTGTTTATGTGCAAGTAGGTTGGGCACGTGTTGCTGGCTGTGTGCATTCTGCAGGCTGGTTTTTACAGAGGGATTTGGCTGCTGGGGTCTGGCCCAAGTGACATGTCCTTGGATGGCAGCCATTTAAGATCACATCAGCAGACACCTATGGGGCTAAGGACATCAGACTGCCTGTGTGTGGTTCCTTCCACTACAGAAGAGAGTTTGCTTTGTTTTGTTCGCAACAACGGGTAATGAGATCTCTTGTTGCACCTGCTGTTTCTGGAGATCTGGGTAGCCCAACAGTGACCATTCATGAAGATTATATGAAATTATTTTTAAAAAATCCCTGACAATCTTAAACCAGACCTGCTGAAGTGAGCTTTACTGACCTACCACAAGGAGAACCTTTCTGCCCTACTGATGGACTTTGACTGTAGATTATCATTCCAATCTTTGTCTCTGAAGTATAAAGAAATGCCCTGGTTAGACTCTCTGAATGTTTGTTCTCCCTCCTACCACTCATGGTAGAGTGAAATGAAGTTTTGGCTCACAGAAGGCATGAAATAGCACAAAGAAAGGAAGGTAAGGAAAGCAGTATTTTTTTTGCTTCTGCTTGTTGATAATTACAGGAATTCCTAGCTATCATCTTTGTATCTCATTCAGATGTGTGAGCAAGTAAATATACAAGCCCATTTAAAAAAGGAATGTGGCTCCAAGGTGTCCTCAGACTCTAAAGGTAGAGCCTGTGGTGATAACAGAAGCCCTACTTTTCTAGAAGGCTTTTGTATCAGCATCCACAGCAATGCATGCAACCTCCTACCTGTATTTGAAAACAAAGGCTTGCGAATAAATACTTAAATTATTGCTGACATACAATAGATTTAAGAGTGGAAAGAGAAGAAATGGATGTTTTGCAAAGTAAACATTTGCAAGATCAACTCAGAATGTGCTTTTCATGTATGTATACTTCTTTTGCCAACAAATGTCTTTAAGATTTTAGAATAGAGTCGATTTACTTTTTTTTTAATCTCCGTGGGGAGTTATCTTGATTTCCAGCCAATAGGATGTGTCTGGTCCACAGACTCTTCCTGATGGACAAGAGTGCTACTGTTTGCTTATAGCTGTTGAAAGAATCATAGAATTGGAAAAAATACTTAGTGATAGAACTTTCATCTGCTCTTGTTTGACACTGCAGTTAATGAATGTCTCATGTCTAGCCATCCAGAGAACTAATATTTGAAAATCTAACCCAAATGCTGTGTGAAGTTTCTCACAATTAAGGCAAAAGCATTATTTTCACACCTTGGAGGCCAAATATGATGGAGGACTGTAGCCAGTTTGCTCATGTAAATATCCAGGTAGACTGCTCCCTCCTCAAGTATTCAGTCTTTGTCTTCACCTGACACGTGGGGAGATGTGTGAATACATGTGAATACATACATGACATGTTTTGTGCCTGGTCCCCAGTTTTGTCCTTTGAAAGCCCAGGAGAGACTCCTTGAAAGTCTGGAGAGGCTCAGACTGAAGCATTTTGAATTGAAGATCCCTTTTAGGAGAGAGAGTGATCCACCTCCAGAAGGTTGAAGGGTTGATCTTACAGATGGGCCAGGTGTCACAAACCAGATGATACGACATTTTTCCATTGTACTATAGTGTAAAGCCAGCGGTATTCACACAGTTGCACTCAGTACACACTTTTTTGGGTGGTTGGAAGCACCTGATCTGTACCTTGGGTAATGCCTGATTTAAACACATTCCAAACTGCAGGTTATGGCACCAACTCAGTCTGCAGCTAGGGATGTATAGACTAGGTTTCTGGCAGGAACTGTCTAACTTTTGTCTGCGATATATAATAAGTCTTTATAGTGCTTAAGACACATAAATCTGATCTCCCCCCAAACTGTCTGTAGTTAATTTCCTCCAGGGTTGGGGGAAGGGGGAAATCCAGGTAAATGGAAGGACAATTTGAAGAAGAGAGAGATCCTGTGAAATCATTTGAGCATGAAAAGTTGGATTTAAACAATGAAGTAGCTTCCTTTCCTATTCTATTTATCATTTTAATTGCTTAAAGCATATTTCTTAGAAATAGTCAAAATACAGACTCAGACATATATTTATTTTATGCATCCCTGCTGTTACGTTTTTTTGGATGTAAAATGGATCGACAAAACCCATGGAGATGTTTATACAGAAAACATAGTATAATGAAAGTCTTACTGTGAATTTTGTGTTGATAGCATTTGTAATAAATCAGGAGAGTCAATTACTTTTCTCTGCTATACACACAGTAACTACTGTCACATTGCATGAAAACATTACTTATCTACTCACTGTAAAGATGCCAACTATCTCTGGATCAAACTGTGCTGAACTATGAAGTCAGACATCTTATAAGGAAGGAACACTTGCAAATCATACAAATCTATGTTCTGGTGATAAAGCCAAAGGTTTCTGACAAACTGCTTTATGAGGATTTTTCTTATTTGTTGTTTTCTGTACTGAGAGGGAGGAGGGAACGCAAATCAGTTCCTTCAGTTGTTAATGTTGAAGTAGCTCCTTGGGGACACAGAGGGATCAAGCATTGTGTATCTTAAGTATTTACAGTTTGGCAAAGAGAGTCAAGGCATAGGTCTAGGGGGATGTCCAACAGAGCCAGAAATATTGGGTAGGTAATGAACACTCATTTCTAAAAGACTGGCCCTTTCTCAAGGTTTCCTCTGGTGTCAGGCTGAGCAGGGAGTGAGGGACTCCAGACCAGTATTTTTAAACAAAAATACCTTGAAAGGCATTTTGGTCTTAGCTTTGAGTAGTCATTGTGGCTCTAAAACTAGTAACACATTGCCTGTAGACCAAGCTGAGCATCTCAGTGCAAAATTTAGGCTGTTAGTAACTGCACGTTTTGTATGAATTGAAGCAATGAGTCTTTCATGGTATGTGTGAACTTTTAAGGCTTTAGCTCTAGAACCACCAGAGGCACAAATAACTTGAGGTTCTTTAATCCTTTTGAAAAAGGGATTATGATTATAAATATAACCTAAAGAAATTCTGAGTTTGGGAAGGTCTCTCTCTGTAAGGGGATGACTAGCTGTTTATGACTCAAGATAGTAGTTTGAGAGTCTGTTAATTTAGTGAGATCACTTTCCCAGTCCCATTTATCAAGGTAATAAATAGAGTAAGGTGAAGAAATACTTGAAGCTGTCACTGGAAGGAGGGAAGGCATGAGAAATCCAGGCCCTCTTCCTGTAAGGCTCTGGGATGAGGCAAGGCTGTCAACATGCCCCTGATAGGTGATCAGAGGAATGGCAGCTTTTTCATGAGCAAGTAGCTGTTTGGGCCTGCTGATTGTTTTGAGGAAGAAGAGGAGCCTTGTTTTACAGATACATTTGTGCAATACGTTATTCCTGAAAGCTGGAGGAAATGATGAAGCAACTGCTCATGGGGCCACCTGAGCCTATAAGGAGGCACATCAGTATTGCTTTGTGTGGACAAAAGTTTATAAAATGTGAGTAAAAAGAGATGATGTGCAGGCCCCCCAAAATTCTAGTCACCCATATTTGCCCCAGTTTCTTGATATGAATTCTTCCAAAATATTTGCAAGGTCTAAGTCATCAGTTTTATTCTCATTTTTAAAACTAACACCACTTGCACAACACTAAAAAAATAAGTGTCAGCCTCTGCAGCAGCAGCTGATTGCAGCTCAGTTTTTAACATGATAATGTTAAAACTGCTCTTGCTTACACCACTGATGGCTGGTAACACCACAATTACCAGTTGGGCTGTTCTGGACTCCAGCCTTGGCAGAGCCAGCTTAGGTACTGCTGAATGGACTACAAGGACCTTCCTGTGAGCTTACAGTTGGCTTGCAACAGAAGACTGAGTAATCAGGCAGTTACAGCTGAAATCAGAATCAGCCACTTGAAGGCTTTTTTGTTTTTGCATTTCTGTTTTGTTTGGAGTTGTTATGTGAGTTTAAAGATCTTGAATCATTTTCTAAGCCTCTGCATTCAAATTGATTGAATACTGGGTGCTGTAAAAACATTACTTCAGCACAGATACACTTAGGCAACTCCCTTCTAATTTTCTGTAACTGCATTTGGGCACTCCAGCAATCTTTGGTGAAAAGCCATTGGATACAAACAAGTTGTAACTTTTATACCAGTTGGATGACTGAAGACATTTCATGTCTTTGTGTAAGAAAGTGGCCTTCTCTAATAGTATAACCAGGCTGTGCAGGGCTGTGGAAAGGTTGCCTCTTTACCATAGCCAGGAGTCTCTTAATTCAGTACCAAAGGGGGTATTAGGCTTTCCCATTTGAGCTGCTGTGCTGTTAATGCAGGAACTTTCACTGCACCGTTTACATCTTCCCAAGTTTCACATGTGCCAGGTTCTCAGAATGTGATTCCTCTTGCTAGACAGAGGACATAGAGGCAACAAATGTCTGCAACAAATCCTTGTTAATATGCTTTGCCCCTTTTGGGAATTTCCAAAAACGATAAATAGTTTTAGAAATGTCTGTTTAGATAAAGGAAGATCCTAAGCAGTGAGTATTAATGACTTCTAATTCTTCCTTCTGTAGTCAGGCTCTTGTAAAGATTGCCATTTTAACAGCACTCTTGCAGCATTATCCATACCATTGGATGTCCCTCAGATTCACACACAACATTCTAATTATTGACGAGATTTCATCACAAGTATAGCAAGATCTGGCAAACTCTGTATGAATGTTCATGTTGTCATCCATATACTGCAGACATAAAACCACTAGCAGTCTTTTGGAGAAATCCATTGTTTCATCATGCATAATTGTACAGCACTTTCCAGAAATTTTCTCAGAAGCATCCCTTATGAGTTATAGAGCCATAATTTCCATTATCTCATGTTGAGTAACTGGATTTGTGAATTTGTCTTGAGTCATTTTCAGCTACTTTGAAATTTGAGGATCGGATTCCGTTTGCAAACAAGACAGTTAAGATTGATTTCAACTTTATTCTTTGCTAAAGGGTATATTTTCAGTTTCTTTAGTTTAGTGGTCTTGCAGTGCAAGCCTTTGTCAGGCAAGATAATATCTCCCAGTTAGTGTTTTCATAAGGATCTTCCTGTTTTCTTTTTTCTTTAGAGAGCATTGAAAATTTAGCATTTCACCCACATGTTTGTGGTCTTCTGAACGGTATCAGCTGCTTTGCAATGATCTCAGATAGATTTTAAGATTGTTTTTTCTCCCAGCTGGAAAACATGGATGGCATAACAACTTCATCTGTGCAGTTAGTAAAAAATGCAGTTCTTTGGTGCAGGCTATGACAGTAGAAGCCCTGTGTGCTGTGACCACTTTGCAAACCAGAGAACTGTTAAAAATCCTCAAATTAGGGATCTGAGTGCCCAGTTAAGTAAAGAAATTTATATTTTCCTTGATGAAAAGAGTTGGATTCTGCTGCAGACAACATTGGATAGCACTTTAACCAGTAAATGTTGAATGACATATTGCTGAAAGTTTGGTGGCAGGTTTTTTTTTTGTTTGTTTGTTTTAATTTTTTTCCCCACCCTGTTTTTTTCCCAGCAATCAGAAAGGTTAAGTGATTTTCATTTTGGCATCTGGAAGGTACACTGTGTAATTTTGTTCTTGTTCAATTACTACTAGCACAATGATACATCACAATAGCAGTTTCTTTATCCATTAGGTAATCCTGTCTGGAAAAATAAAAGTTTTATAAAACTATTGCAGCATTTGTAGAAGAAGTGATACCTTCCACTAGAAAACCACCGAAACATTTATAAGAAAAGCATGAAGCCTTTTAACTTTATGGGTGTGGGGTTTCAAGCTGCAGAAAGTCCCTGAAAAGATCATGGTCTCACTGCTGGCTGACTGGTCACTCCTCATGCAGAGGTAATTCTTGAGGCTTGGTGACAGAAGGGAGGAAATGGGAAGAGCAGAGGAAGTTGGCCAGACCTGCAGCACACGGTGGGTATCCTTGGGGACACAGAGATCACACACAAAGCCATTTTTGAGAGAAGTGGGACAATAGAATAGAAGCAATGGGAGGCATGGACAGGTAAACTACAGCCAGGCTTAAATGGGAAGGCCACGTAGGATTGTTCTTCAGCCAGGAAAAAAGAGGCATCTAGACATGGTTGCAGAAAAGATCCATCTACTCACAAGGGTTTTTCAAGAGGCTCTATGGGAGAAGAAATACCAGAGACCATTGAAAACTTACTCATTTGAGCTAAAGAAAAGGGCAAACTGCATATCCAAGGGACTGATCTTGCTTGCTTGTAATTCATAGAGAAAATGGTTTATCATCTTTTCTACTCAAGCTGTCTCTTCTCACTGCCCTCCTTCACTGTTCCACATAGAAACAAGTGTCTGCACCCATTGCAAATCTCATGCATCAAAAGAAACACATGAGGACCTCTGCAGCACTGCTCACTCAGACAGATCCTGAGTCCAGCTGTAAGAAAAATGCTTAGGCACCCAACGTGCCGTTTGTAGAGTTTAGGAGCTGATGGTAGAAGGCTTTGTTGGCTGACTGCTTTCGTGTTCAGAGCTTGGAATTAGAGAAAAGCCAGGAAGAAATGTGCTGTTGGAGTGCTTTCAGTGCACTTTGACTCTCTTGAGGTGCATAGTATCAATAGTGCAAGCTGCAGAATTCTTGCTCAGAACTGACTGTTCTATTGTAGGAACTTATTCATGCCTTGAAATGGCACATGCTGATCCCAGATGTTAGAAATAATCAAAGCAATGTGACAACTAGAAAACTTAGTATCAAAAGGCACAATCTGATCTGCATTTTAAGTACCTTTTGAAAATGCAGAATCGGAGAAAAAAGTTTTTTTAAAAATTGAGGTATCTTGTCAAAGGCGTAGTTTAAAAAAGTAGGACAATAAAAATAGAAATAGCTAAAAGAGTAATGAGAGATGGATTTGTTTTACGTAGTTAATGAGGAAAGTAGAATATGTTAGATCTTATTAACTGTGTATTGGCTAAAACTGTTACCTTGATGACTGTGGAATAATGCAGATTGTCTAAGAACCAAAGGAAAAGAGCACATCCTTTGAGCAAAGAGCTTGTTCTCTGTTGACACAACTCTGTCATGACTTCCATAACACCCATGGTCCTACAGTGATTTATCATACTGAGACATTGTTGAAGAGTGAAATAGACCCTGTTGATTGCAAAAAGTAAGATATTTTTCCCAACTGTACTTAATAGGATTATTTTCCAGTAGTCTCAAGTCAGAAATTTCCAGAAATCTCAAGTCAGCAGTTTATTTTTGCATTCCATCATTCCATGTTAGAGAGGCTTCAAATCTATGTTTGTTGCATATCTAGATAACACAGTGGTTTAGGCCTTTGTTTAAAAGGAGACTGTAAAGATGTTTGTATGGAAGTCCTGTTCTTTTCCTCTTTGAGATGTATGTCTCAGGAATACATGTTTAAGAAAAACTCTAGAATCTGGGTTCAGAACTTTGTTTTTCTTGCTGTAGTAAAGGCAAGGATAAGCCTTACCTAAAATTGTTCAGATGCTTTCAGGCTTCTGCAGAGTTGATGTTACATCCCAGATTGATTGGCGGTTGATGCAGACCAAATCCTTCTGTTAGTTTTCCTCAACACCAAGTGATTGGTAATGCTTTACTTCAAGATGAAGTCTTGGGATTTTGGAAATATGGTTTAGAACTTGGTGTGTCCTTGGCGTGAGTGGGTCATGAAATGGTCCATGAAATGGCTGTGCCTGATCTGTGTATGTTACAGTGCAAAATGAAGTAGGGTCTGATTTACAGCCAGCACAGCCATTTCCATTTAGTGCCACTATGCTACAGTATTTCCCTCTGATCTGAAAGGTGAATTCAGGGGTGTTTCTGGCAGTAAACATGACTGCCACTCAAAATTACTTTTAATAATAATTTAAAATAAATTGGCAAGGGGGATTGTTCCTGATCTCTGTGTACCAAGGCACAAGGTTTGACTGCAGCTTTACTTGTTAGGCAATGGTGAGCTAAGTAAGAGATGATAGACTTGGATTTACTTGAGAAGGGAAGACAGTAGAAAGCCTGGCTCTTAGTTCTATGAGGTGACAAGGTTGGGGCTGTCCCACTCATACAGCTAGATGAGCCCTTGTAGATCAATGTGAGAGCTTGATGTACTGAAGGGCAGAGAAGTTGTGAAATAATTACCTTTCCTACTATTTAGAACACCTTAGGAAGATTTCTGTTGGGGAAGAATTGGATACAATTCATTCTGATTTGAGGCAGAGTTGTATAGGTAACATCGTAGGGATCCTTGTAATCTCTCTTCCATGAGACAGATAAATTTGCTCGATGCTTTTTGATGTATAAACACCCATATTGGATTAAAGTTTAATATTCTCTATATTAAGGGAAGTGGCAGCAAATGCTGAAGGAAGAGCAGAAAGAGTCGGGCATGTAGTTAAACTTCCTGGCACTAACAGTGTGCAGCCTGGGGACTTCTTGAATTAGTGCTCGTGTTTTATAAACCTTCACCTGCCTTGCTACCACAGTTTTTTCTAGTCACCTTTTTGAACACATTCACAATACTCAGAATATCCTCTGATGGTGTTTCATAACTTAATTGTATTTTAGTTAAGCTCCCCACTATGACCCGTTGTGATTATACAGAAAGTGCCACGTGATGTTTGCATTTGGTGCCTCCTCTCCTTTGCACCTTACAGGAACATGAGTAGCATGGTCCATAATCCATGTGCTGCTTAGTAGTATTTTACTGCTTGGGTTGCACAACATTTAATGACATGTTAGGGAAGGAAATTTGTCATTTCTTGTCCTGAAGGAAACTTGTCACAGGATTGAACTCAGTTTGCTGGTATAAAACTCAAACTTGAGTTTTACAGCATGACCTTTAGGGTAGAATGAGATAATTTTAAGAGGCCATCATGCTCCAGGGAAGCCAAAATGGAATGAGAAGTGGGAGGGAATCATTAAAAACATGAGTCCTAAATTGTTTTTGCACCGTGTTAGGTTCAGATATTTGTCCTAACATCTGGTTTCTCTACCACTTTCATCTTAAATCTAAGCTGGATTTTCTTGGTAAACAAGCAGCAAATTCATCACTGTGAGCTTTCCAAAAAGCTTTACAAGTTATTTTAAAGATCTTTTTGGATATTTTATTTTTATTGCACAATAAGCTTCCATTCATGGCTAAAAATGCCTGCTTGAGGTGTCAACAGCCATTTTTCTTTCCTGCATTTCAGCCATATTCTGTGAAATTGGACCAAAAAAATCTATTAAATTAGATACGCCAATAGAATTGATTTTGAAATGGAGAAAAAAATTATTATTCTTTCTGATATTCATACAGCTGTGAATACATCTTGATTCAATTTGTATCAAGTGGTGGGAAAACACTTTTGAACAGTTTGAAAGCATTTAATAGTCCTGTGATGCACAGTTGATTTACAGCTGAGCTGTACTGGATTTCAGTGCCATGTGTCTGAAAGTTTGAAGGTATGATATGGAAAATTATTACCTTCCCTGTTATTCTGAGTAATTGCCCTCTAATGGACTCTTCCAGCTTTGAGACTGTTTTATTGCTTAAGGTAACTGTTAGCTGATGCGAGTTAATACAGCTGTGATTATTGACCAGCTCCTGGGAGGATATTGTCTGTTCCCTGGGTGACAGGAGCCCTGTGTGCTCTATCCCTCTCAGCTTCTAAACAACTCAGAAAATTTAAAAAAAGAAAAGAAAAAAAAAAAAAAAAAAGGAATAAAAAGCCCTTTCTCTTTAGGAGTGATAACTTAGGATAGCAGAAACAAGAGTCTTGTCAAAGTGATTGGACAATTGATTCATCTAATTGAGAGTCCCATCTCAGCCAGGAGTGATCTGGTGTGCAGACACAGTGGGGATAATCACAGGTGGCCTTTTACTGAAGAAATTGAAGAGGAGCCACTAATTTTTCTGTAGAGGTACATAACTTCCCAGGGGCCTTCGTTGTA
This sequence comes from Entomyzon cyanotis, assembly GCA_024500445.1. NCBI lineage: Eukaryota > Metazoa > Chordata > Aves > Passeriformes > Meliphagidae > Entomyzon > Entomyzon cyanotis. Next base: position 4,938,273 of record JAKEPQ010001020.1, read on the forward strand.
GGCTATTCATGTTCCATGCATATGACTTTGTCTCCTGGATAACTTAATCTGCACCAAGGGAGTTCAGTGGCCTTCCTCAGGGGAGATACAAGTGATGCTCAGGTTGGGAGGCAGAGAAATGGGACTGCAGGGAGGGAGCTGCATCATGCTAAAGGACAAAAAGACAGAAAATGATGTTTCTAAACGGGGTGATCCACATCTATAGACTGATGCTGAGAACAGTGAGGAGCTTGGGGGGAGGGCAGGGCTGTCACTGAACGGTCCAAGCCATAGGAGACCTGTCTAGTTAACAGAGCAATAAATCTGAGCTTTCCTGTGTATATTTATTTTCACATCACAATCTGTTTAAGCAAGAAAAGCACATTCTAATTGCACTCTAAACAAGGATTTCTCCTTCAGCATTTTACAGCTGTTTCTTGTATGCAGTGCCAAGCTGATCTTGGTGAGATGTTCTAGCACAGCATGGACATGAGCCCAGTGGGCAGATGTTTCTTCTGCTGCATTTTCATTCACTGTTTCAAGGGGCAGTTGAGAGAATTTTACTCCTTCATAAAGGTTTATAATTCATGAAGCCCATTACTGTGTACAGAGCTGCACATCTGGCATAAAGCACTCTGGTGGCCCAAAGAATGCGCTCAGCAAGAAATAAGATGGTTTTGCAGTAAATGCTGCAGTCTGACTGGAATTAACTTCATTTAAGACTAAAGAGCAAAGATAATAGATAAGATAATGGCTGCTGGAAAGGTGATACCGGGAGCTGAGTTGAGTTACAGTACCTGTGACATCTCAGAGCAGCGTGAAACGCTTTGGGCTGTAAAGCTCCTGCGTGCAGTTATCAGATCATGTCCACAGCGACTTAACGATTTGATCCCGAGAGCCTGGATAATGAGGACAACGTGAGCAGCGGAGCAGGGGCCGTTCGTTCCCTGTGGCAGAACGTGGGTAGAAAACAAGCCTTTTATGTTTTCCCTGTCGGTGGCTCCGGGACGAGCGGGACCGGCAGGGCCACCGCGGCACGGCGCTGCGCTTCCCCGGCACAGCCTCCGCCCGAGAATGTCACTGCAGCTCCGCCGCACCGAAACGCGCCCGCCTTCCCCTGCTCGTCTTCATTCATGCACTTAGGAGCAAAAGCCAGCTTCGTAGAAAGCAGAATTCTTCCCGTTTTAGATGCCGGCTGCAAAACGTGGGTTGGAAAGCTGTAGCCTGTGTTTATTAATTTAAAACAATCAAACAAAACTGACCAGTGATTGCGGAGATTAAAACATTCCAGTTGAATAATCAAATGTACCATAAAGTCCCTCTGGACTAAGACATCTTACTAGTGGCATCCCAGCTAAATTTAGGCTTTCAAATTAAAACCATTTCTGCTGAGAGGCCAGCTCTGTAGGCATGTTCTGCAGTTAGTGAAGAGACAAAGATGCTCCCTAAGGTTGATTCAGCCACCGAAGATCTAAAGTTGGGGGTGTCTCTCCTGGCTTTATAAAAGGCTCTGATGCTCCCAAATTAGACAGAATGAATGCAGGACTGAATTTAAGTGTATGGTTTAGGGCAGGCTGTAGTGAATTGAGGCACAGATTTTGATTAGCTTTCAAAGGAGGTGAAGCCAGGTTGGTACTTTTTGGCACAGAAGGCTAGATAAAGGGTTTTTATGGACATGGAGAATCTCTATAAAAGGTTGACCATTAGTACACATTAATCAAAACGGCTTCAAAAATTATTTTTCTTAAATGGAACAGTATGAATCCTGCTGACTGTTAATGGACCTTATATTCCAATTCCTTCTGTGACCCACTGCCCACAGTACACCACAGTCCCTGCATTAGTGAAATGTCCTCTTGATCACTCAGTTACTGCAGAGTGTCTGGGAGAGCCTTGCTGACTTAGTAAGAATCTGTACCAAGCAGGTGAATGACAGCTCAGGGGAGGGGTGAGTTAGGTGTTAAATTTATCTCGGGAAGTGGCAGCATTTGGAGATTCACAGTCTAGCTGCGGTGCTGGTTATATTTAGGTTTTCTGCTCATAACAGACATACAGGTCTGAAGTACTGCATGCTTCTGCTCACTTCTCTAGGAAGAATGGGGATTCTTGTCAGAACATGACAGGAGATCCCCAGTGGAAGCTTTCGAGTATTCATTAATGGAGAGCAAAAATGACACAATTATTTTAACAGGTTTTCATCAAAACCATGTCAGGGACATCATCCTCTGCCAGTTCCATTGGAGGAGTTGTAAGAATAGAGCCCAGAGAAGACCAGAGGGGAAAGAAAACACACTCAAGTGGAGTCAGTCATAATTCCAATTTATGGATGCGAAAAAGAATCCCATTTGCTAAATGGAATATTTCCTGCTTTGCTTATTTTCAAGTTGCCACACATCTACCGATCTACTTCTTAAATAAAACTGTTGGTAAAATCTCTCTTCATTCACTCCCATAGCATGAACTGTATTTATTCTATTTATTCAGTTGGCGTGAGAACATAATGTAGCTATTCCATTCTAAAACAATCTGTGTTCTCTATTTCATCCTAGTAAGTACTCATTTAGCTTTATTTAAGTATTATAATTTTCTTCTTCTCTGAAAAAATGGAGGAAAAAAAGTTCTTTTGGAATTTTGACTCACACCCAAGGGCTTTGTAAAACTGGAGTGCGCAATTAACATGAAAACAATTCTTTGGTATCTGAAATTGTGGGGGGGAAAGGCAGAACTGATTCTTGATGCCTCTCTTGTGCAACTGAGCATTCCTTCAGAGTAGAAAGATTCCAGTATTAGTGGAAAGCGTTTTTGTAAGACATCTCAGCCTGTGCCAGCACGGCATGTAATGCACACCAAGCAGGCCAGCTCATGAAGAAAAACATGTTTACAGAAACTGAAATGACTTCTTTGTTGTTTACTCGTGCAGAGGAGAATGGCGTCAGGAGTACTTCGAGAGAGAATCTTGCTTTTGAATTGCCACTGAAACTGAACCAGCACCGCGGTGTGACCAGCAGAATTTCCCTGACCTTGAGACCATTCCAGGGGCTGCTGAGGAAATGCCCCATCAAACAGCTGATGTGTGGCACAGAGAGGGGCACTGTCATCAAAGACACGGCTCTAGGCTGGGTTAGCTGCCCTGTCACCCCAGGGAAAGTGACTCAGTGCTCAGTCACAGCAAGCCCTGCTTGTAACATCACCCACCTCCACAGCACTTGCAGACTCTGCCGTGTTTTTATGCCGATAAATCCAGCTCACCTGACCAGTTCTGTGCTCCAGCACATGGTTGAGATCATCAGTAATGTGTCAAGGTTTAAATGCAGCTGTGCTGCATGCTGACCTTTGTACAGCACAATGTAGAAATCTTCCTCCCAGTTACAGGATTTTGGAATTCCTCTGGTTATTTCCTGTTCACTTTTATCTGCTCCCCTCTAGGGATCTGTAATTGCCTCTGAATTTTTTTTACCTGTGATAGATATGCATCATCAGTACTTGTTAAAAGTGGGGTTTCTTTTGTTTTGTTTTGTTTTCCCTAAAGTGCAATTTGTAATTCATGCGGTGGATGTGTCTTTTGGCTTCAGGCTTGAGATCCTGGAGATCCCACCCACTGTAGGCACAGGCACTGTTGCATCTCTGCTCACCTGGGTGTGGAAGGTGTTTTGAGTATAGCCTATGCAGTCAATCAAATTAGATATTTGTATCCTTCTTTTTACAGTAATAGCTGAGTGTTTACCAGGGTTACCAAGACCCGTGGGTGTGCTGACAGTACCTGGGCAAGAAGCAGCTCAAGGCAGAAGGAAGAAACCTGGCAAAAATCAAACCCACTGACTGTAGAAGAGGATTTTGCCTTCACCTTTCCTGGCAGATTAGTTGCCCAACAGGGCTTCCAGCTCGATGCTGAAGGAGTTGTCACTGAGAGCAGCACATTAGTGGGAAGTATTTGTGTTGTGAATGTCCTGCCAGCACAGCTCTGAGTGAGTAATTTGTGTGAAGAGCACTACAGAAGTATGCACCTTTTTTTTTTTTTTTTTTCCTTTTTTCTTTTCTACAAAGAGCAGGGAATGGGGAGAGGGGTGATTCACACACGTTAGACATCACTTACTGTAAGTGTGTTGCCCTTGAAGAGCTTACTCAGGCAATTCTGCAAACACAGCAGAGCTCTTGTAGGGCTTGTCATACGATTTTTAGGTCCTTACCCGTTCATTTTCTTTCTGCTCCTGGGTGGTACTTCTTGTGTTTGCTCCACTAGATTTTCTCCCATTTTAGCTGTAGCATTCTCTGTTTTTTACAGCATCTTGTATTGCAGGCTCTCCTGGTTCCTTTTAAACGTTACGTTACTCTTGTGGAATGAAGTTACCACTGTTTGCAAGTGGGGGAACAGAGGCACTGAGTCCCCAGACCTCTTGTCCATTCTTGTTGAGCCTTACTTGCAGAAGTGTTGTGTGATGTGCTCTATCCTAAATTCTGCCAGAGAAGAGTTGTTTGACTAAATGCACCTTCTGCCACTGTGGGGTTTCTCTGTACTGCAGATTTACTAATGATTTCTTCATCTGACCAAGGACTGTATTTTCTGGGGAAACTTCTGTGTAACTGAATAGATCTCCCTAATCAGGCTGTATTTTTCTGCTTTCTGTCCTTAATTTCACCTTGTGCAATTATACTTGTGCTTCCCTTTTTAAACAACAAATACTAGTGTGTTCTGTAAGATTGTTGCTGTCCACTTGCATTCTCCCCTCCAACCACCTTCCTAGGATCCATCTCCCATTCGTTCTCCTCAGATTAATGAAACTTTGTTTTTCCAGACCAAATCTCAGTTTTAGGAAAGGCCTTTCCTTCCCTTACTGATTGTTTCTCTGACTAGCTGGAGTGATCTCCTCCTTCTCCTGGTGCCTGCTCTGAGGGCAGGAGCTATTCTGGTGCTTCCTCTGCTTCAGCAGTGGGAGGTGAGTGACTGGACAAGCATTGCCACACAGCTGTCTTGTGCTGCCCTCAGCATGGCCTGGAGACAGGCTGGGAGAAAGAAATTGCAGGGATAAGATAGCTGGCTGCACGGGGAACGTGGGGCTGAGTCACATGGGATCAGAAGTGTGACACAAATCGGTGTTGCAGCAGTAGCAACTGCTTCATCCTCAAAAGCTGATGGCTCTGTGGGAAGCAGATTGCGTATGACTCAGTTGGCTTTGCTGACTGCTGCACAAGTTTGAATGAAGCCCAGGCTGACCCCAGAGGTCTGCAGTGAGTTCATCCTCTTGATGCACACAGCTGGGAGATGTCTGGTCCTGTCTCCAGTTGCAGTGCTGGCAGGAGTTAAGATTGCTACCCTATGCTCAGAGCTAAGCATGGGAGAAGGAGTCTTCCAAGAAATGGTGCTTCAGAGGAATAAATTAAAAGGTAATGGGGATCTCTCAGGAATCTCCTTATCTCTTAAAATAAATTATACTAATAATGACCAAATGATAGCTTTCCCTAGGTGTTTAATAGCCCTGATAGTTCTGACAGCCCCAGCTGCTGCTGCAATGTGTTTCTTGGATATAGAGCAGCTACTGAGACTGCCTGTGAGCAAGGCTCACACTCCACTCCTTTTCCTTTCCACTCCCTCACCTCATTTCACCTGTCTTTCTGTTTGATCATTGTGTACAAAATCAGTGGGTGTCTGTCCTGTTCCTGGTACAAAGAAGACATGACTTCTGTGACTGCTGTAGGACACTGCTGCCAATGTGTTGCATCTCTAGCGTGGCTCTTTCCCTTATTCCTGAAAATTTTACTGATTGCATTGCTGTGAAAAATAGCATGAAATGGATGTTGGACCAAAACATATAAAAAATGAATACATTAGATGGTGTTGAGCCAGTTAATGCAACTTAATATTTGGCAATATCATGGTTTGATGAAGTATTGAAGAACAGGCATGCAGTTTGTTTGGTGTGGTTGTACGGAAAGTGTGTCTTATCCAAGAAATCTGACGTCAGATTTCCTTGAGGTTATGAGGTTAATGGATTGAGGTTTTCTTAAAAAACCCTCAAACAATCAAAACCAATAGAACCCCCAACGCACATTATGTGATATTGCTGAAACATTTGCTAAGCAGATAAAAGTGTTGGCTCAGAATAGTTGACAGTAGCAAGTCGAAAGTAGGTGGATCCAGTGGGTTTGCGTATTGAGTGGTCAGACCTTTTAACACTTGAGGCTGGAGCTTCTAAACCATTGCTGATTGAACTTTCTGCAGGATGTGAAGGTGGATCCTGTGCTGAATAATTACAAGAGCTGAGTAGTGTAACATTTTCAGTCATTTGACAAGTTGGAACCCACTGAGAAAAAATTATTTTAGCACAGCTTGGTATTAGATACTGCTGGGGCAGGCAGGCAGTATCTTCAGGAGGAGGGACGCCTTGTCCTGGAAAGCCTGAACTCTTGAGGTAGTTCTGAGTTCTGGGCAGCAGTAGCAGCACATACACTGAGGTGTTAGAGAGTTTTATTATGCTCCCAGTAGAAAATTAAAAGTTGGAGAAAGTGCATTAAAGAGGAAGAAACCTTCCTGGACCTGAGTGCTTTACCTTCTAACTAATCAGAAAAGTTGAGTGACTTGATGACAATAAAAGTCTGTACATTAAAGGATTCTTAATGCAGCAGAAAAAAAGCATAGCAAAAACTGGGGGCTGGAAACTGAGATCAAACTAAACTGAGATCAAAATAAAATGCAAAAAAGTAATAAATTCTTAATAAAAGATGTAAAGAATCTCTGGAATATGTGAAGGCTCTTGGCCTCCTGAAATCAAGATTGGATGCTTTTTTGGCAGTTGAGTTCACCTAGAGCGTGAGTTTACAGGATCAGAGTAACTGAAAGAAATTCAGGGTCAGGCAGTGGGATTCAGTAGGTCCAGTGGTGTTTTAAATAACAAAAGCCTTGAAAAATTGTATCACCTAAAGCCCAGGGTCAGGCACAGAGCCAGTTTTCTCTCATGGATGCTAAAGGCAGATGTTAATCATAACACATTCCTGCTAACCTTCCCCAGATTTCCTTTGTCATCCTTAAAAGGGTCTGATTTAGCTCAGTGGGAGGGTTTTCATTGGTTTCAGTGAAGATGAGTGAGTCAAAATAGCATTGCTTTTACTCCCAGATCAGTGTCTGATTCAGTAGTGTTCACTTCGAATATCAAATGTGAGGGGTTCACTAACACCTTTTTATACAGGCATCCCTTTTGATGCACATTTAAAGCATTGGAATGTAGGTATTTGACAGATGATCTTTCCAAGAGCTAACACAGAAATTAGAATTTGGATATTGCATTTTCCAGTGTCATTTGGTAACAATTGCAATAAATTTGATGTATTTCTACCCATATAAATTTACTGAAAGATCAGAATCAGACTTGTTTATATTTTCATGATTGAGTCATAATTGCTTTCGTGTCTTCACAGTTCTTTCTGTGGAGATCTCCTTGGACTTTTGATTTTGAAGAATTACTTTGAAAAAGGAAATACAGGGAGAAGGGGGAGGATAAAGGCAGAGAGAGTGAGAAAGCTTGTCTGCAGGCAGATTGTTTTCCAGGCTCTCACAGCTATATTAGAAAGTACCTGGAGACAAGCTAAAAAAGAAGTATTCCGAGCCCCAGCACAGAACTCACTGTTGCTCATAAAACCAGCATAGCTGGTGGTGCCTAACAACATCCTTGGGCAGCTCTTGCTTGGGCACTTCACCAGGTTATTGTAGAACAGATTATCCACACTGTGTCTCTCCCTCTGCCTGGAGGAGAGGCTGCCAAGTCCTCATCAGGGCCCAAATGCTGCCTTTACTACCTGTTTCCCAGTGACTGGGAGAAGAGATGGTATTTAATTTGCAAGTAGGCTGTGTTTGTTTTGTGTGCTGTTAGACAAGTGTTCTCTGCAGGCCTCAGCAAGGATCTCTGTTTCCCGTTGGGTGCACATGCAGAATTCCCATGAAAGCTGATGGATGAGCAGTGGAAGAGGCCGGGGAGGGCTTTGTGGTTTGGTGCAGAGCAAAGGGGCGGCCAGGTTTCTCCCTGTTGCTGTGTGTTCAACACACGCTGTGGCCAGGAGCAGCCTCTGCCTGCCACGAGGGCCAGCAGGAAGGCTCTGCTGCCTGTCTTGTCCTAGCAGGAGTGTGTTTGGGAATGGAGGGGAAAGGGCTGAGCTCCTGTGGGTGATGGGAAGAAAGCAGGACAAGAGGCAGTGAGAGGAGTGGTACCTAATGGGGACATTACATCTGGGCTTTGTAGCCTTAAGCCTCATCCCTGCTCTCCTCAGCATGGTCTTCCCATATTTCCTGGTGTTGCTAAAGTGCTTGATAACATTTCTGTCTCTCGTTGGCTAACCAGAGTGCCCACATCTGGAGAGCAAGTAATTCTTTTGTGTATTGACAAAAACCATAATAATCCTGAAAATTTGCTAGAACTAAACAAAAGCAAGTGGTAGCAGAAATGTCACGTGTGAATGCTGCCCTTCAGAATTCCTGGTCACCTGGATTTTTGAGGTAAAGCAAAAAAAAAAAAAAAAAAAAAAAAAAATCTTTTGTTTCTTGTGATGCAGGTTGGTGGGATTTGTATGATATTACGCCCTGCCTTTCTGTCCTCGGGTTGCCACTTGAGTTTTACAACACACACAGGGAGAAGCACACATTCCTGCTGTTTCAGTGATTTCCAAATTTAGTCCAGCCATAAACATATAGTTGGTCCCTTTGGCATGGAAACTGGTTCATCTTCCTCCTCATATGAGTTTGAAGCATCACTGTAGTTTGTCCAGCCTCCATCTGCAGGTGTGTAGCACCTTTTTGTTCTTAAGGACACAAAAGGATTAAGTTAGCTATTAAATTACAAAAAAGACCGACAACTTCTTTAGTTGAAAAAATTAAATTATGATAGTACAAATAATATTTCTCAAGTCTAGTTTTCTGATACAGTGACAAAAATTTTGTGTCAGCCCTTTTAATTACGCTTAGCAAATCAGTGCACATTGGGATCTAGTGCAAAATTAAACAAGCAGCAGTCTTACGGACAACCTAGAAATGCATTCCTCAGTGTCAGAGCCATCCACTGGTTACTCCAACCTATTTTTCAACCACATAAGATTTAATTGTTGCAAATGGAATACTTGTTCTACAGAAGTCCAATAAATCTGCAGTCTGTCTTCCCAGTAATCAATCACAGATTGTGAATTGCATGAGGAAAAATCTATAAGATATGTTCTTCATGTCTAGTACGTTGGGTTATTTTCATGTCTTGTGGTTTGAATTTGGCCACTGTCATTTTAGAGGAATTTCCTGCCATCTGCGTTCAATTGAATTTTCTCACAGATTTGGGCTTGCTTGTAAATACTGGGATCTGGCAAAAGGAGTATCTTTGTTCTTCAGGGGCATATTCAAAAACCGTTAACATGGTGTTGGCAATGTGCTAGGCTAGGGAAGATCCAGGAGATAAAAAAGGTATAAATTCCTCCCTCCCCCTAACAGCTGATGATTTATCTGTGAAAGAAAAAGAAAAACCAGTGCAAGAGTGTGTGGCAGAGTTTTATCTCAAGCTATCATGGTATTTCATATTTTGCTCATTATTCGGGTGTTGGTCTTACTGCCTGCTTGTGACCATGTACACAGGCAGCAGGCTGAGAGTAGCCAAAATATTACAGCAAATTCCTGGGGGATCTCATTGCACAGTCCCAAACAGATTGGGAGTTGGTTTACCACCAGCTTTAATTTGTGTTTTGGCTGCTGATTTTGCATTAATATCCAAACAGTGATACTGGCATATGTGGATTCTTAGAAATCACACATACCTTGGGGCAAAGGCGCTACTCTCTCCTCACTTTAACATATCAGCTTCAGTGTTACGAAATTCAAGGTAATCTCATCATCCTAATTGAAAGCTGGAGAGAGCCCTCTGCATTCCTTCCTGAGAGAGTGTGTATAATCAAATAAAAGCATTGAGGATCAAGTTTAAACCAACAAAACCAAAACAATTCAGAACGGAGTTTATTGCCGTCTTGAGTTTAACCTCACAATGAGAAATTGCAGATAAAATGGATTTACGTGTGTATTCAACTGTGATACTTGCTAGAGCTGGAAGAATTGTCCCAACTCAGAAGGAACCTGCTTCAATTTATCTCATTTTGCATGTTTCAGTTTGTCAGACTTTGTGTTGTTTGGGCATAAATCAAGGGCAGTTCCAGCCTTGCTATGAAATGCAGGCCTGTGAAAACCAAGGCAAGGGCTTTTAGATTTATCATGTCTCTGGTTGCTTAACAGCTTATTCCGTCTGTAGATGGAAAGATGTGTTTTCTGACTCCCAGTTCCTCAAACTAACTTTGTTCTTTACGAACAGGTTACTTTACTCTCTATGTCACTGGGCCAAGATTAGATCTTCCCCAGCTCCTTTAAACTTGAATTGTGCATTTAAATATGTGCAACTGAGTGCAGTTCAGCACAGTGATCTATTGATAGTGCAGCAGAAGGAATCCTGCTTCTGCTCCCTTAGTTCTGCAGGAAGGGCAGAAACAAGTGTTTTGGCCAGCAATGTCCTTGGAGTCTCTCAGGGTTGTTTAGTCTTTGGTTTCTATAGCAAGCATTTTCCAAATTCTGTCAGTACCTGACAGCAGTCTCATCTAAGATGTTAAAGAACAGCTCAGCCCAGGCAGCCAGAGGGTGTCATTTTTGCATAATTTATTTTTTAGAAGAACCGCAGCAGGAGAATCACCGTGTTGTTTTCAGTATTGCATTTTCCATGGTCTGGAAATAGTCAGTGCCTGTGAGGCACAGACTTGCTCCTTGCAATAGCCATGGACACTCGAAACTCGCAGGCTTTGCCACTGCAGCCTCTGCTCTGCCCAGGGATGCTGAGAGCTGGGGGAGCAAAGCAATTTACTCTCACTGGCATGAGCAGCTGCACTTGCATTTGTGTCTCTGGCTGCTTTCAGGATAGGCAGCTTTACCAGCAAGGAGCAGTGTTTGCCCTGCTTACATGGGATTGTTGCTGCTTCATGTGAATCCTGGGGAATGTTTGCATTTGTGCTCCGGGCAGGCTTGCAGTGGGGATAGTTCAGCTGGAGCAGGGTGATGTTGTGTGGTTCTGCCTTTTGGAGTGTGTCACCCTGGCTGGCATGGACCTGTTCACTGCCTGGGACGAACCTCTCATGTGGAATATTCCCCCAAGGTTCACATATGTCTCAGGTTATCTTCCCAGAGATTCCAAGTTTTAGTGATATTTTGGAGGGATTATCCAGTTCTTGCCAGGCATGCTTTTCTTTCTTCTTTCCCTTTTTCATCACTTTTTTATATTAGTCTTCCTATCATAATATTGGGATAGATATTTGTCATTTTTGAGAGTGTTTCCAATGATGTAAGTGCATTTTAATTTATAATACATTGGGCAGCACTATTTTGGCTTCACTAAGGAGCTGAGGCTGTTTCTTTATGAATAAATAAATGTTTATTCACTATTTCTATTTTTAATATGGCATGACTATATTAGCAAAGATTACCTATTTGATCTTGACAGTAAAGCCCATGATAAACATCTGGAAACACACCTTCCAACTTGTAGCCATGAGTCTGAGAGAGAGAGAGGCTCCTTTATTTAAGTAAAGTTTCCAAGATTCTCTGGATCACCAGTTTAATTTGCTTGTTTACCAAACAAAGGGTTGCATTTTACACAAGCCAAATGAGCCTGGCACTGCAAATAAAAAACAGATTACATTCGTTGCCATTAGTCACTCAAAGGGCAGCTCCTCCCTGAAAAGCAGCTCTAAAAACGGCATTGAAGATTTCCATGGGTTTTGTCCCTTAGTATTTCCAAAGCATAAACACTAAAGCAATACTTTTATTTTCATGTGTCACTCTTGCACAAATTAATTTTGTTGACTGACCTTCTACTAATAAAATGTTTCACATTTGACAAGCCTGTCTCCTGTTCAGTTAAGCATTCCACTCTGTGCAGGTTTTGTCCCTGATTATACTGAGGCAAATCTGAGTTCTGTTGTAGTCAAGAGGAGCTGAAACCCCTTATTTCTTAGTGATTTTTTTTTTTTTTTTTAGTTGATAAGTGGTGGATGGGATAAATTTTCAGCATTTGCTTCCAATGATTAGATCACATAATGTCCTGAATAAATCCTGTTGTTTGCTCCAATGTTCCTGTTCTTTGGGTATAATACTTCTGGCTTTGTTTTCAGAAAAGTTGATAATTTGCTTTGTCCCTGAGCATTTGTCACTTTATCACTTTATGCTGTTATCCGCTTGTTCCCTCTGTTGTGCATTCGCATGTTATTTTCCTGTCTCAGACAACTATCTCTGTTCCTTCTGCTGGATTTCCCAAACACATGCCAGGCCTTCACTGAGTTCATCTGCATGATGCTCTTCATCTAAGGCTCTACTGGGGACCAGGAAAACCTATAGGGAATTAGCTGACAAAGCCAGTTGTTACTGTTATTTCATAAGAAAACATGCTTGCATTTTCTTTCTCTTTCTCTGAATAGCTAAATGATCCTAACAATAGTTCTCTTGTTCTTTCTCCTTTATTTGCTTCTCCCTGCCATTTTCTATCATGAAGTTAAACTGTTGATATATTTTGTGTGTCGAAGGGCATCTCTCAGGTTTACCACATGCAGTTATTGCAGAAAGAAGAGCATCACTTAAAATTCTGTATGATTTTGATAAGAACAGGATGCTTACCCCATGGGTAGTGAAAAATTCTTAATGGTTTTAGTGATCAAGTCTGACTTTCAAATGCTTGGTTTTTGTTGTAATTTTGACAAGTGAATAATTATTGCTGGGAAGCTTCCCTGGATGTTCTAATTCAGTTTTATTTGGATCCTGAGCTGTATCTCAGTAAGAACATTGATAATCTATTCTGAAACATTGTGTGAGTGTGCATATATATTACTCTTGGGGATTCTCCAGGCTGAAGTTTCTGGTGTCAAGGTGCCCCAGCAAGATGGAGTAAAAGAACCCAGAGCCTTGCCTTAATCTCCCACTGTACACCTCAGAATTGCAGGTGTTGATGTCCCCATGAAAACTCATGAGCTACTGGTGAAATCAGATGAGCTGAATGCAATTTTGCAGTTACCCAAATGTTGCATTTGTTCAAGTCAATTGGATTGAAACCATATCCTGCTGATTTTAATATGGCTACGTAGAGAGGTTCCTGTGTTGTCATTAAAGTTGTTCATGTGGCTTAGTAGACTGGGCTTCAAAATACTTTACTGGAGATTGCTGTGCTAAAAGCTCTGATAGATAAAGCCAGGAGCAAAAACTAACATCCCTATTAGAGATTTCCACGGTTCTTCACCAAAGGGTTCTGTTAAAGTTGGCATAAAGGTGTGCTTGAGCTGTGTTCACCCAGCTGAGATTTTGGCACGGACGGCACTCACTGATCATTGGAAAGAACATTTGCATTGCATTCACCTATCATTTTATAGAGGCCAAATGCTTAGGTGCAAGCGGGAGAGTAATTTAAACCATTATGGACTATGCATAATTAGAGAGTAAACAGATCATTAGATAGAGTAAATTAGCAATGAAACTGTAGAATAAAACCTTCCAGCTAAAAGATTTGGTACATTGTCCTTACAGTTTTCAAAGACATGCATAATTCATCCTGATACAACCATCTTAATTTAAGTCAGAATTTGTATCTGGAGTTAGCATGCAGCTTTGAGAGATAAAGGAGCCATGGGAAGCACCATTAGAGAGAGAGTGAAAAGCTCCACAGTAGGGTATCTGCGAGTCGTGCAGGGATCTCTGACTCCAGCCACATTATTATTACTTTTTATGATGTGTGACTTGTGCTGTGACAGATTAGAAATATGTTTTTGGGAGCTCAGAGAGGCACAGATACATAAAGTTCTATGTAAGTATTTTAAAAACTAGTGACATTTCTTAATTATATGCATTAATTTAAATTTTTTTTCCCTGTTGGTTTGGTTTGTGGTTCTTGATAAACAATTGACATTATTTAAACTGAAGCTCTGTTCTCCTCAAACCATCAACTTTCTTGTGACTTGGATACACAACCCATCATTTGTGGCCTCACACAGTTACTGCAGGGATGTTCAGGAACAATATCACACATCAAAACTAAAGAGTTGGTTGAGGATAAAAAGAGAGTCTGTATTCACAGAAGAAAATTACACCTTCAAGGCAACACCTTTGCTCTTGGAAAGTTGAGAACCTAGGGAAAAGAGCAGTTCTGATGCTTGGTTAGGTTTGTGTTGTAAGCTCACGACAGGCTGCAGAAAGCATTGGGCTGTCAGGTTGTTCCCAGCTCAGGACAAAAGCTCAGTTGCCCTGAAACCAGCAAAGGGAGCTGAAGTCAAGGCAAAACCCAGTACAGACAAGCTCTCAGAAATCACTCTTTGGCCAAAAGTCTGCTCTGGACTGATCCCCAAAGTGATGGTGATAGTGCCAAGAGACAAGAAGGCTGTGGCTGTTCCTCCTCAGCCATTAGTATTAAACCAGCATGACTATGGGAGAGATCAAATTGCAGCTGCTGGGAGAAAACCCTCCGGCTTACCCTGCCTTTGTGCCTGCTGGAAGATGTGGTAGGGCTGCAATATTTGGGTAGTGAATGTTGCTGTGCTGTCTTCACTTGGACCTCTTCCCATGCAGAACTCCTTGGAAATGATGTGGTTAACAGCATGTTTGTTTAAGAGGTAAGGGGGAGGGAAGTTGGTATCAGGTAAAAATGTGTATGTCTGTGTGTATATATGAATTCCCAAAGCATTCACAGCCAGCTACTTAATAGCTTTCGTTGAATTAATTTTAAAACGTGAACCTCGTTTCCTTTATTTAATAGAACAAAACGGTTTCCATATTCTTGCCTGTAACTAGCAGGGTTTATATAGCATTCTGCAAACAAAGTAAGCATTAAAGTCCCTTTTGTCCATCTGTGGAATGAATAATTTTGTGCAAAGTATTTATTATAAGCACACGATACACTTAAACTTTTTACTGTAGTGGTGACAGATCCAGCACAGAACTGGATTGTTAAGTAGCAAGCACACCACGCTTCTATACTGTATAAAAATTTACTGACCTTTCTAAAGGTTCCTGGGTTCAAAGGAAAATGTTAGCTCACTTGGCTAACTTTTGGGTGCTACTTAAAACAGTCCTGGATGTTGGAAGTTGTGCGTAAGAGGCTGTGATGGGTTTCAGTCAGAATTGCACAACTTCGTTCAGGTGAACGGAAAGCTTTGGGTTGTGTACACGTGGCACTGGCTGCCTGCCCATTCCCTGGGACTGCACTGGGCAGCAGCTGGGTACCACTGGCTTGGCTACCAAAATGTCCTTGGGAACCACCACAGAAAAACATTAAGATTTCCCTGTTATTTGGCAGAAGTTGGGACTAACCCAGAGGTGACATGTCACAAGTACCTCCCCCTAATGTAGTAGCTTTTAGGATGATTTACAGTAGGTTCTATAATGTATTAATATACACACACACCAGTACTATTTGCTGTAAACTGAAGCAGTCCCTTCCCTTCTGTGAGTTGCATTTTTTTACATGCCAGTTAATTGCTCCCAGAGTCGCACTGTTCCCCCTCTGGGATTCAGTACGTGTTTTAACGTTTAGCTGTCTTGTCAGAACCCAGACTTTGGGCTCCCCAAAACATCCCTCACATGGATGGGTCTGTATGCAGAGAGCCAAATTCAGGCAGGGCATGAGGAGATGAGATTTATGGATTAGCCACAGGCATAGAGAAGCACACACCAGACTGGAGGGAGTTGGAGTGGGGATGGCACATGTGCCCAGGGCTCTTGGAGGTGACCTAAGTCACACCACCATCGATTTCCTGTAACCTTGGTTATGCTCACCTCTGGATTTGGCCCCTGGGCTCTGCAGAATGTCATGGACATGGCAGTAGGGGCAGCTGGTTTGTCTCTCATTGTACTGGTATTACTGGTTGGAGAGAAAAAAAGAGACAACTTTTATGAAAATGTATTTCCGATGTTTTCTGTCAGACAAAGCACCATATTCTTTTCCGTTGATCCCTTCCAACGTGCTGCCCTCACCGTTTGGAATTAGCTGCCTGCCATGCCTTTACAGCCAGTTTCAGGGCCAGTCTTTTCTCCAGCAAAGCCTCTCCCTTGTTTATTTCAATTTCCCAGGGATGAGCATCAGGGACAGCATCTCAGCTTACCCCTGAGTATCTGCCTTTCTCCATCTATCTGGTCCCCTTTCCTAATGCTGTTTTCTCTTTAAATTGTGTTTGCAGTCATTGATAATGAATTTGTGCCTTAAACCCATTGTGCATCATGTCCCTTATTGTCTTGAAAGGGTTGCTGCAGTTCCATGTCTGTTCTGCCATCTGAAGTGAAGTTGTTTGTCACTGACAGTTCATCTGTGATGGAAATGTCTTCAGCTTCTGCGCTGATATATTCAGAGTTTTATGCTAGAAAAGTTCTTCAGGTTTTGCTGTGGTTGGGTTATGTCTGATGTGTAGAATGGCACCTGAAGTGGATTGAGGGATGAAGAATGTGTCCCCTTTTCCAGCTGTAGCACCATCCTTAAGGCTGATGGTGGGCATGTGGTGGTGCAGCTGTTCTGGAAAGAAACTTTCTGGACACACAGCTTGTGAAGCAGCTCTCAGAATAACCATTAAATTCCTTTGTGCATCTTTGAAGTACAGCTGAAGATCAGAGTGGGGGTACTCATGTATGATAGAGCATAAATATTGTAATTCATATGCAACTGCATTATCTCATGGGTTGTTTTTTCCCCGAGGCTTATGGTTAGTGAAAAAAGATTCCTGGATCTCTTTCTCACTGTTCAGCAGGAATGCTGCATTCCCTTTCAAGCTGTGCTTCGTGTATCATTCTTCTGTCATCACTGTGTTTGTAATGCTGCTTTCAGGAGAGATTTGCTCTTGTGCTTGCCCAAATCCCAGAGGGATCTGTAAGAAAGGTGCAAAACCAGAGGAGCACTGAGTTCCTGTACTCCCTTTGTGGATCAGGAAGGTGGAGGAGAAGACATTCCTAAATGCAGCAGAGGGCAGCTACTTCCCAGCACGTGCCATTTGTCAGATCCTTGAAATCTTGTGCTCAGTCTTGGGAATATTTTGGAAATAACAGCTCTTTTGGTAGACCTTTTCCAAGGTGTCCTCAGAGTTACACCCTGTTAGAGGCGTGGACAAACACAAGGAGGGAGGAGCAGTGGGAATGTTTCATGTTATTCTGAGTTTGGGAAAATATCTTTGGTGTGTATTTGGAGTGTATTCTTGTAACCAAGAACAATAAACATAATAGCTGCAAATACATAGAAGTATTTCAGGATGTTAAAAAGTGACCAAAAAAATTTTCTTTTTGTCCTGTAGAAGCGCGTTTTTCTGTTGGATAATGATGTAAACCCTGTTTATTTCCAAGCAGGCAATTAGCACATCTGTTCTGATGTTACTGTCTAGGTTTGTTTGCTGTTATTCCTTGATGGGAACAGCTACAGTGTTTACAGTTCACAGCAAGACCTATTTAGTTGGGTCAGTTGGTTTCTTCATGCATGTGAGACATTCATGGGGTTTTTTGATATGAAAAGGAGGAATCTTTTGAATTTTGAATTTTGATAGGAGGAATCTGATGAAAAACTGCAGAAATGGTGAATGTGATTTTTACTTTCGTTGTGTCTTGCACCTGACCCAGCATTAGCTAGAGTTTTAAATTTAATGCTTATGTCAGGGAGAAACTTGAAAATAAATCATGTTTTATAGTCTTGATAATGTGGTGTCTGCTCCAGCTGATACTTTATTTCTACAGTCCTTTGATTCTTTCCATATGAAGGCAGCAAATACTTCCATCAGGTTGATAGACTCTTTCTTTCCTTAGAAGTTAGATACCTTTAAAACGGCTCAAGCTACTGCATCTCTAAAATTTGCATAAATAAATCAACTGTGTACTATGACTTTTGTGATATTCAGTGTCTTTATTTGATGATTAAATGTAATGCAATTTACTAATGAAGAGATGTATTTTGAAGAGCAAAGGTCAGGGCCAGATTTGAAGACTTCCATTGCCTGAAATGTCTAAAGTAATTTTAATCAGGGAATTTACTTGCCATCATCAAAGCACTTTTCCTTTCATGATTTGAAAAAGTCTTGCTGCTGATGTTTATAATTATGGAACACCACCATCAAACCCTTTGCTCATCAAACTTCATTACAATGATTTATTTGACATGCAGTAATACTTGTAATGCAGAACAGAAACAGAGCTATTGATTTACCAGCAAATTCATTAAAATTGTGTAAGTATTATTGCCAATAGATACACAAGGAACATAAATAATTTTATTCTGTTTTTTGAGTTACAGAGGGTCTGTCAAGGAGTTCCATATAAAGCAGGGCAGAATGCTGATATTTCTGTACATTAGTAGACTCTGCTGGAATAGCTTTTCATTATTAGAGATCTCATACTGTCACATTTTGCTTACAAAAGTATTTTGGTTGATGCAGTTCTGTCTTGCAAGGAGACATATTTTATGACCTGTAATGAAGTCAAGAGTATGGTGAGTGAGATATCAAGATTGCTTTTTAGATACTAAATAGATTACATAATGGGGAGGGAAGATGGTTTGCATTTTTCTGCATCACAAGTTTCAGGTTCATCCAGAAGCTACCATGTGTTTAAAATATTTTACTGATATCAAGAACACTTTAAGCTTGTTTTTATTTATATTAAAATGATTCCAGAAGCGCAGGTCAGGGCATTTGCTTGTGTTGTATCTCCAGACTGTTCTTTTGTTGCAAATCTCTTAGGTTGTGTAGGATGTACTACAGCACCTGCTCCAGTGGAGCTGCAGCATTGATCAGTATCTGCCACAAACTGGTGCTGACTTTCCTGTTGCCATTAGTAAGTGCTGTGACTTGTTGGTACTGTGCAGGAAGAAAAGCACCATCCTGTTACACCAGGGATGGAACTCTCTGAGAAGTGTGAAGACTGAGTTGGGCTCTGGAGTGAGTTTGTCTCTGTGGGATTTACTCAGGGAAGGTCAGATGTTAGAAGGGACTCCTGGTGCACTTAAACTGTGGTGAGTTCAAGGACACATTTTGTTCTTTGCGTGCTTTACTGATTTCCATGGAGGGTCTGGATTTTTTTTCCCTTTGCTCTTTTCTCTAGGCAGTTCCATTTTGTGCTTATCAAGGCTCTGCCAGATGCCACACTGAACAGTGTGCTTCTTTCCCCAGTACAGAGCATCTACTCCACTGTTGTTTGGTTCCCTTGCTTAGCCTCAGGCAGGATTTATTTTTTTAATTACAAAGTTAATTTTTTGCTTTGGACACAATTCAAACAGCTAACAGTAACGCTCATGTATCCCTTAATGCCTATGACAGGTTTTCCGTGTAAACAAAAATTGCATCTGTCCTCAGGGACTAACTTCTATGAGTATATATCATGAAACGTTGGCTATTTTTATAAGGTATGTAAATGAAAATGGAAAATACTGAGAGGCTGTCCTGGAATGTGAAGAGCTTATATTTCTGTCTGAACTTGGGTAAGCAAACCTGTCCTTGCTTTTAAAAATGGTTGTTTCATTTGATTCAGGGCTTCAGTTTTGGCTGATTGGTAGTGTATGACCATTCACATCAGTCTGTATCTAATGGAGATTCTAGTGAAGTCACAGAATTTGAGCATTCAGGAGCCACATGAGACTGCAACAAGCAGATAGGAAATGAAAGCTGAATTACTCATTTGCCCTAAAATTCAGTGGTTCTGCAAAAGGAACTGGAGTCAGCACTGGAGTGCAGGGAGTTTTGGTGATCTGCGTGAGCTGAGAACCCGCCCCATGATCTTCAAGCAGCAGGATTTGACTGTGCTGTGCTGTGTGTCTGTAGAGGGGCACAAGCTGGGCACCAACAGAAGTCCTGAGATTCTGTGTTCTGATCAGCTGGATCAACAGAACCATCCTGGACAGGTCACCCAGTCACACACAGCACAGCATGAGAATGGCTGGACAGAAAGCATTTCCTTCCCAAGATTTTTTCTGAACTTTACAGGTTTTCCAAGAATATCCATTCCATGTGTACAGTCATTGCTCCTGAGGTGCATAAATGTCTCTGGTTGTACTAGGAGACAAATTACTATTGTGTTGATATTTCGGCTCTTTTAAAGAGCCTGTGGATAGGAGCAGATGTGTTCATGGAGGCGCTGGGCCTCAGGGCTTTGGCATCAGGATAAATTACTAGAGAGTAACAAATCACCACGTGTCAGTTGCTCACTTGTGAGTAACCACATGCACAGTCTTTCCCTGCAGCACCTCCTTGTCAGTGAAAGGTACTTCAGCTCTCTCTTCTGAAGGGAAAGCTACCTTAAATTAGGTTGCACTTACTTCAGGAAAGTGCCTGTATGAGACAGTATGAAGTGGTTGATAACTAGAAACTTGCCAACTCTCAGTGTGGCAGAATTCTAGATCTTTTGAGTTTGCATTTACTTTAAATAAAGGTTTGGGTTTTTTTCCTAGTTCAAAAAGGAATCAAAACCAGTTTAATCTTCATCTGTTTCTGACTTCAGAGCATGTTGGTATTTCCCTGTTAGTTTTCTTGGAAGTTCAAAAATGCTCTTGTTGCTCTATTGAAGAAATACTCTTCCTTAGAGGATTTCTGGTAGAATAAAAATTTGGCTATTTAATTTCCACACTCGAATCACAGCATTCCCCTCAGGAAAACCCTCTTTCTTTTCTCTTCCTGAGTACTCAAAAAGAAGAAAGTAATTAGCAAGTTCTCCTTATGTTGGGGCTTTATTGACCTGATTGGCTCATTTCCTTATGGTGTTTCTCCAGAAGAACGTAGGATCTGAAACTCAGTGTTGATCCCAAAATCACACAAGTCGTCTAAACTGGATGAAGTGGAAGGAAAGGAACTGAAATGGGGAGAAAGGTGTCCTTTTTTTCAAGCACGTATTTTCTTTCAGCTGTTTTTGTTCCATGAGCACTGCCAGCTCTCCAGTGGAGATTGGAGTCTGGAGAAAGCTCTCTTCCCACCTACTCTAATGTCAGCTGTGTTGAAGATCTCTACACCCAGTCCTGGCCAAAGACTGTGTTTGAGTGAGGTGTTTGGCCTTCTCCCGAGCTGCAATCCAGAACATTCAAGGATTGTTGGGAGCTTCATGATGAGAGACTCTGGCCTAGGCATATCCTTAGGCTTGGAGCTGGACATATCCTGCAGCCATTCCTCCCTCCTAGGAGGGTCTGCTGGTAGCAGTCACTTGGATGGGAGTGGAAACTGCAAACATACCATATTCCCAAGCAGGCTGGAGGGAGGGATGTGGCAGTTTGCCTCCTTGGTGATGACAGGCCTTGAGGCCTTGGAAATAAGGGTGTGAGAGATGGGATGGGAGGGCTGGGATGACCCAAGAGCAAACAAGCTGGGGAAAGGGAGAGAGAAGGTGGTGACAGGAACTCCAGGGCTCCTCTTCTTTTTCTTGCTTTTGTCCCTTTCTATTGTTTTTCCCTGTCGATGCAACGATGAAAATGTGACCAGGCCACAATTTAAGGTGAATGGGAAGTGACTGAAACCTGATCCTGCAAGAAAATGTGTTAAATTATTGTCTTAAGCTGGACTTTCACATGGAGCTGGGTCTCAGATTTGATTGAGCTTTGGGCTAACTACACTGTGCCTCATTTCTGACTGCTCCTTGGCTTGAGCTATTATTTCATCCCCATTGAAACCCTAATACTCAGAAAGCATTTCTCAGTCTTTCTGTCCTCTGAGTGCTAAATCCAACTTACTTGCCCCAGAATGCCTCACTGAAATGTGCTCTGGCAAGGCTTTGACTACCTGTCCTTTCTCCAGTGGATGATCTGTTGGGGAATGGGCCTTGCAGTGCAGTCTGGGCTGACCTGCAAGAAATGAAGACAGATTGTAAAAGGTACAGCAGCCTACTCTAAAGAGCTTTCTTTCTCCCTTTGCCTTTGCACTAGTTGATTTGTTTTAGGAGTCATGTCTGTGGGGGACACTTGTATTGATGATTCCTTGGGATGCTTCGGAATCTCCTTCCCTGTGCTCTGAAATTAACCATGAAGGTTCCTCCTGTCTGGCAGTGACAGCAGAGGCTTAGGAGGTTTAGAGTTCAGGCTTAGCTCCAGTGGGTATCCCAAAATATATATATC
Organism: Entomyzon cyanotis; assembly: GCA_024500445.1. Lineage (NCBI taxonomy): Eukaryota > Metazoa > Chordata > Aves > Passeriformes > Meliphagidae > Entomyzon > Entomyzon cyanotis. The sequence continues at coordinate 4,960,337 of JAKEPQ010001020.1, forward strand.
TGTGCAATTCTGGAGCCTGTTTGAATTATCGAGACTTCTTCCTGAAAAACATCGTGCAATCCCCTGTGTGCTCTCTGGCTGTATTTTAAGGTACTTTCTGTGGAGGCTTTATATTAGGTCTTGCCAGCAAATACATAAAGCATTGAAATGGGGGTGGCCAGACAGCAACGTTTGACAGTAACTTCTCTTCATAGGGTGATTGTATGGTCCTGCAGAACTTGGGTATTTCTCAGTTTTAATATATTTATTTTGTTATAATCCCTATGAGATACAGAAGTGCTGATTCTCCCATTTTACCAGAAAGCCATAAAGTGCAGGCTGAACTCGATGACTTGCCTGAGGGCCATCCAAAACATTAATTATCAGCTCCAGTATTTCAGTGCTTGCACTAATCCAATGACTGTCCACCTTCCAGGCTTTCAAGTGGACACAGGCACCACAGTCTTTGAAGATAAATCATGTACTGTTGGAGAAAAAGCTAAAAGTGCCCTAACCTTACCTTAATTAAGGCATCCTAAAAAAACAACAATAAAATCTACCAGCTGTGATGGAACTGTTGAAATTAATAGGGAGGCCTGAAAGATTCAGACAGTAAGAGGTCATTTTTGAAAGGATGGTAAAATATATGAACTGTATGGAAGATGAGTTCCATTAATCCTGAAAGCATATCAGTCCTATCTGTCATTTTTGTTAGTTGACCATTCTGGTGTTTCCTGCATTGGGATGGTGCAGTAAAACTTAGAGGAATTTGTACAGTTCATTTCATATTGCTGGAATCTGTCTATGCTGGAGTTTGTACTGGACAGTACTTTAAAGAACTTGCAGTTTGAAAAGCCTATGTTGATGTGCTTACAATCTTGTCAAGTTCCAAGCATGAATTAGGACAGCAACAGTACTGATGCATCTGAGGAAACTCTGGCTCCATTCGCTTTGGCAAAGAATTATGAGTGGGTTTGAAGATTTTAAAAATATTTAGGGAATTAGCAATAATTTTTCTCCACATAAAGTATCTTTTCAAGAAAATTTGACTGTGTTAGAAAAAAACTTGGTCTCTGCTGAACTTCAACTGAGTTAATAAAAGATAAATTTTTAGACTTAGCCAAGCTACTAAAATGTTGGCAGGATAAAAACCTAAGGAAAAAGATGTAATTTCTGGCATGATGCATTCTTTTTATTTTGCATTTTGTTACATTTATATATGAGTCCATTGTTGCTACTTGCTTTCAATGAAAGGCAATCATTAGACAAACCCTTACTCTGGTCACTGAGCCAGTCTGCAATCTTAATGAAAAGATTAGATTCAGATAACTCAATTGACGTTCTTCAGAAAAATTGCCTGATAATATTTAAGGGCTGCCTTGACTGATTGTAAACTTATCTTCCAGTATCCTTATTAAAGAATCTAGGACTTCACCAGTAGAGAGAACTAAAACCCTGCAGAGGTAATGACTCTTGTTGCCTGCAGAATGAAGACAGACTTTGTCTTGTGGAATTTTTTTTTTGCTTTGTTCTGTTTGTGTAAACACCAGCATTTCAGTGGAGGATCATGAGGAAACTCTTAGCAGTGAAACGCTCAGAAATGTCCATGGCACACTTTTTACTCATGGAAAGTTAGAGCCCCTGTGCTAAACCCTATAAACTATATGTAAAAGTGTATTGTTTTGTTTAAGCTGAGGCCTCACCATTGATTCCAGGGTACGTCACATTGCAATAAAACCGTGGCCTTCGGTATCTCCTGAAAGCATCACTGTTTTGTGAATTACACAAGAGACGTTAAAACTTGATGGCTGGAGAACAAGATGTAACATGCCTTAGAGGGTCAGGGTCATAGTCAGTGTCAGCTTGGAGACGTAATGTTTTCCTGGCAAGACAGCAAGACTTGCCATCCCTTTGGATTAGGAGGAGAAGGGACATTTATAGGTAGAGCTGAGCTTATCCTTGTGAGAGCAGTGCATCCTTATGGGCTAAGAATGGTATATTGCACACATTCTATAGCACAACCTGATCTGCTGCATGGAGGGATTACAGGGGGGTGAAGAAATACTGCTAGGATGTGACAAAAGCTCTGTGGTGGGTGGTAGTGCCTGAGGGAAAAGAGCAACAATTAAAATAGGTGCAGGCCAGTTAAAACTCTGAAAACCCAATCCTTGTAGTTCTTACTGATTTTGTTGTTTCTTAGATAAAAAAAATTCATAGACTTTAGCGAAGGTTTTGGTTGTGAGCTCAGGATTTGATTCACTAAATATTTTAAATTATTGTTTTAAGTAGTTTCTAATAAAAACATGGAGATTAATTCACAGAGAGCTCTGAATTCACTTCTTGATTCTGCCTCACATTCTTGTCTTTCAGAGGGAACTTCGTCCAGTGTTTCTCATTTACAAAAGTTCATTGCAAATGTAAATCCCATCCCCAGATGTTTCCATATCTGTGTAAAAATACAGTTGTCTCAGAGAAACAATGTTTAATTTTATAAAAATCACTTTTCCCTTAATGCAACCCAAACTGCTTGAATTGAAGTGCCTTCTAAATAAGAAAACTTCAAAACTTTAAAAATGTAAGAGGCAAGGAAGCAGTGCAGCAGGATGGAGATAATAAAACACAACAAAGATACTACAAACAGATGTATCTGTGCTTCAGCAGCATCCTGTGAGCTGTCAGGTACCACTTTAGCAGAGAGTGTAGCTGCATTTGTGCTATTTGTTTTTTCTATGAACAAAGGATGTATTTCAAGCAAGTTATTCTAGCAAAACCAAATAACTGCAGGTGGGGTTTTTTGTTTCTTTTATTATTTATTTTATCTTTTAGAATATGTTATTTTTCAAGTGCATTTTCCTTTGTATCTTTTTGGCCTCCTGTTCTGTACATTGTGTGGGGACAAAGCTTGTCTGTCTTGTTTTGTGTTTGCACATCTAAAGAAAAACAGCAAAAGAAAATTGACTTTAGGGTGGAGATTTCAGGCAAGATAGTAAGATGAATAATGAGCAAGTTTTCAGTTTCCTGTCTCCTTATCCCAATTGATAGTGTCACTGTATTGCTATGAAAAATAACTCTGTATGTGGTACAGTGCAAATTAGGAAACTGGCCTCAAACCACCTTCATGTCTTGTGCTGAAATCCCATCCTGACAGGCAATGCTGAATTTAGAGTGCTAGGGTTTTAAAAATACAGGGTTTCTAAGCAACAGTGTTTATAGAGGGAACACTTCTTGTTCCCAGTTCTGCCTTTGACTGCTGTATCTATAAAATAGCTTAAACCAACAGGTTTCCATGTTGCAAAGTGATTAATTTTGATACTAATGAAATGGGGCCCTGCTGCCTTCCTTATGCTCCCATGTACTTGCAGTGTTTTGTAGGCAAGATGTAGATCTTGTGATGAATGGGTTGCTTTGAGCATTCTCTTCATTTTACAAAGCATATTGTTCAGGGCTGATTTTGTGAACAGCAGCTCAGCAATCCATAAAATAACATATTGTAGGATAAGAACTCACAAAAGTAAACCTGGCACTGACAAAAATCTCAGCTTTATTTTAAATATAATATGCTAAGGAGCAGAAGAATGTGGTACCACAAACTATGGAAAATGCTGTTTTACTAAGAAAACAAGTTCTTCTTGTCCCAGTGTTGCGTGTTTTCCCCCTTCTTCCAGATGATTTATGTAGTGACTTTCACAAGCCTCATGGCATTTTGTTGAATGCCAAAGGAACTTACATAGAGATGTGTGTGATAGGATGAAAACTCAAGCATCTGTCATTTAAATGCTGATCTCTGTGGATGAGGAGAATTTGGCAGTGATTACCAGAGCCAGTGATGGTGCATACTGATTTGAGGTAATCCCTGATGTCCATTGCCCTGTGCTGGGAGAAGAACCAGCACCACCTCATGTCAGGGCCAAAGCAAAGTTACTTGTAATAGATATTGGCCATGGATGGCCTTGCAGAGGATGCAGAGTCTTTCTGCAGAGGATGCAGAGTCTTTTTGCAGAGGATGGCTGTTTGTTAGTCCAGGTTGCTGGTGAAAGGCTCCTCACTACTGCAGGGCGACGGCTCGGTGTTTATAAAAACCAGTTTAGAGTAACTAATGCATGAGATCGCGTAAAAGGAGCGCTGGGATCTTAAGCAGCTAAAAGAAAATGTTGCCTGTTTTAATTCAAAGTCTTGATTTCAAAGTCAGTCAGGTGAGATTTAATGGTTATTCCTGATTTTGCTTTTTCATAGATGATCTAAAATTTGGAATAGTGATTTGAGACAAATGGCAGAACCATTTTCATGAATTAGTATCAAGCTTATTTGAAGAAAGTTTTATTTCCAGATTATCTATTATTATTTCCAGTATATCTAGATTGTTGTAATGGTATTAATCTCTACAGAGTGTCCTGAATCCCCACAGTATTCCCACATGCTAATATTTGCACTGCCACATCCATGTTGACAGATGTATGTGCAAATCGAGTCTTTTCCCTCCTGATTTGACAATTTAGGAGGCTGCTGTGACAGCTATTTCTCCTGCAGCCTTTGGAAACTTCCTCATTAAATCTTGCTGAGTTTACTATCAGGTGCTGCATTTTGAGTCATGGAATAGCAGGGTGGAAGGAACATCATGGATCATCTGGTCCAGCCTTGGCAAGAGCATGCTCAAAGAATCATAAGATTGCTTAGGTTGGAAAAGACTTCTTAAGACCACACTTCTAACCCAGCTCTGCCGAGTCCACCATTAACCCATGGCTCTAAGCACCACATCTAGGCAGCTTTTAAATTCCTCCAGGGATGGCAACTCCAACACTGTCCTGGGCATCCTGTTGCAATGCTTGACAACCCTTTTGATGAAGGAATTTTTCCTGTTATCTAGTGTAGACAAGATGGCCCAGCACCAGCTGCATCTTAAAAGTGACCAGTGTTGGGGAATCCATTTTGGGAGACCTCACTATCTTTAGGGAGTTCATTGGTGTGCAAGCAGACTGAGAATATAATTTATAATTTAAAAAAAAAAAAAGGAAAAGGAAAAAAAATAAAAGGAAAAGGAAAAAAAAAAGGCGAAAGGAAAAAAGCCAGGAGGTGAAAGTTATTTTTTAATGCACCAGTTTCTTGGGTCTTTGTTGATTATGTATTCTGTAGTAACTAATTCCTCCAGGACAGTTTATATCTAGATCTGTTTGGCTCCAGAGGGAGCGTGTTGAGTGAGCATGGAATGGAGTGCACAACACACAAGATCTAATCTAGCAATGGCATGTGTGCAAGCAAAACTCTGTATTCATGCATTGCCCCGGGGATTTCACTGGGGCTCTGCCTGGGCACCCAGTTCTGCCTCCATGGAATAAATGGCAAATAGGAGTCATGTGTCTGAAAGCAGCACAGAGCTGTCAGATGCTTGTTTTAGCCAGACTTTACTATTAGTATAAACACTGTATTGCAGAGCTTGGAAAACATTTTGCTTTGCCTTCTTTGTTTTGGTTTGATTTTATTTGCATGCATTGTTTTACATGTGAAGAGAATGAACTAATATAACCAAACAGATTGCACAAAAGGTAGAAAAAGGTTTTACAAGTGAAATTTGTTTCCTTATGTCCTTTCTTTTCTGGAACATAAGTTCACAAAAAGACCTCTATTTGAAACAGTCACTGATTTGCTCATAATGAATGTTAACAAATATAATCGAGATATCTGTTGGTTTGTGAATCTGGGTTCGCACTTTATTCAGAGTGGATCAGGCTGAAATATTTATTTTAGACAATGATCCTGAATTCTGAGATGTACAAATATTAGTCTTTCATCTGTCTTCAGAACAGGCAAATATTGGGAGATGAACTTGCTCATACTTCCACTGCCACTTGGGTGAAGTATTTTAGACACTGAGGTACAAATTTGCTTTTGCTGTCAGCTTGTTTTTCTGTGTATCTTCAAGGATAATAAATATAGAGGAAAGATACATTCATTATTGACTTCATAGAGACTGGCCATCTGATTTATGGCTTCAAAGTGTCTCCATTTAATCTGTCAAAACTGATTTTAAACTTCATTTGTCTTCTGGTTTTGGCAGTGCTTTTTACCTTGAATTCAACTGTTTGACATGCATTGTACCAGAGTCACATTTGAAAAACATTTACAGTATGTTGCAAAAAAAAAAAAAGGTTCAAGTTGGTACATCTGCTTTCAATATTATGCATCTCTCAAAGTGAAAACAATTTGAGAGCTGGCATTGGGAATGTTCTTGTTGTAGCTGTAAGCACAGCATTTAGGTAACTTAGAAGAATAGAGTAATAATTACAGAAAATGAATTGTCACAGAATAACATTCTCCTGTGATTATCACCAATTACAGTTAACAGCTCCAGCGGCCTTGCTGATTAGATGCAGAACATGGTTTCCCTAGACTGAAAGATGGGCCATTTCTCAAAGGATTTTGTTAAAAATTACTTTTTTGTTAAAAATTACTTTCAGAGATTGAATTCCTGCGAATGGAGCATTAACAGCTCCGTTCGCAGGAAGACACTGCAAGACATCTTGCAGTGCAGGGCGACTCAGCAGCATCTCTGGGGCTGATAAAACTTCTGCTCTCCCTTTGCCCCAAAGGAGCAGAGCCTCAGCTTCAGGCTTCTCTCTAGTGCCTTTTCCAGGCACTGAGCACCACTCCTCTCCTGACTCTGAGCTGAGCTGGCATAGTGGGAAGAGTGCCTTGCAGGTGGAGGGGTGGTACAGCATGATAGAGCTCAGTACAGGTGAGATCTTCAGCAGTGGTGCAGCTCTGATAGAGGGGCAAGAGAGAAATCTTGGCCAAGTACACACAGCTCCAGGGTCCCCTGTAGTGCCTGTGGCTTTTAATCACAGCTGCAAAGGCTCGTTTTTATCAGAACAGCCTTCACCAGCCTTTCCCCTCTTGCATTTTTTCACCCTACTGTCACTGTGTATTAGTTCTTTCCTGCACAAGTCTGAAGGATTATCATTAAGGGAATACTGCATGAGTAAAGCTCATATGAGAGGATGTATTAGCAAAAGAACACAGGATAATGGAAGCTGGGTGGATGTGCTGGCAGTGCAGGTGGATCAGAAAGACCTTAGGAATATTCTGCAGAAAGGCCTGGAAGTGCTGTGAGGGCTGAGAGTTCCAAGTCAGAGGTGAAGCCTGTGTAATGAAGAGCTCCTGGCAGGGACTGTTCAAAGCAAGAGTGAAACAAAGAGACAAACTTTCTTTGGTGCAGCTGCTGGGAGTTGCCTGTGATGACTTTTCATCCATGAAGTGATGCCAGAGACTGAGTTTGTAAGTGCTGGTAGGCAGACAGCTACCAGTAGAAGCAGCATGATTATGTTATGTTTGGGGTTGTAACTGAGATTACAAACCACATTGAGTATGAAGGTGAAGAGGGAGAAGAGACACAGAGAAAGAACTAAGATCTTTGAAATTAAGAGAGAAATTAATGGGATCCATCCTCTGGACAGTTCACTGGAGTACCTGCTTGTCCCTGTGCATCACAGGGGTTGGTCATGACTCCCACTGGTTAGAACAGAATAACCTGGTGTTTATGTGTGCAACCACCAGCTCAGAGGAGCCTGCTGAGGCTGACATTCCTGGCCATCATTTGCCTCAAACCTGCATGGTGTGGTGTTGGGAGATTACTGCCTGTGTTCTCATCAATATAAGGAAGGATCTAAGCAGTTTCATTTGTTCCTGCATGTGCCTGATGCTGAGCCTGGGGTTTTTATTCTTTCAATTATGCTCTGTAGCTTGGAATGCTTAACAGAGCCAGGCACAGGCAGTGCATAGGGATGAGAGCGCTGGAATAGAAAAATAAACAGCGGAAACCCACAGCTGAACTACCAGATGCTGGGGTTTGTAGAGACTTTTTTATAAGAACACAAGGACTCTGACTGGGGTCATTATCCCCACCAGCCACTTGTCAGTGTAAGTCCCTCTTTCTTTTTTTTTTTTTTTTTACCCCTTCCCTTCCCTCCCCCCATTTATTTCCACTCCTTCCTATAAAATGCCCCAGTTCAACTGTGACTGAAATAACTGATTAGCTACTATTTCCCTGGAAGAGAGGATGCCTGATGCCCATCCAAGCAGGGTTGTGCACACCACTGTGTCACCTCTGGAGACATTGCTGTGACTATAGAGAAGCAGATCACTGGACAACAGGATATTTAGGCATAACTTACTTTCCTTCTTTACTGAAAGCACTGAGGGGAAGTGTGAGGTCTACCCTCTGTTGCAGGGGTAGACCATGGGGTGTGTGTGTGAGATCTCTCCCTGCCTCTTCTCATGGTCCCTTCCCTTCCCTACTTTCTGCCCTGCCAATCATGAACTACTGGTCTTCACTACCACAGCCTGAGCCTAGCCCCACAGCTCTCTCTGCACGCTGAGAGATTGGACGTACCGTGTTTGGCCCACGATGCAGACAAAGATGAAGAAACCTTTAGCTACATTTGTGCTACAGTTGTGACTGCTGCTGTGCTGAGTGGCACTGCCTCATCAATCCTTTGTGCTCTGCTGCCTGCATCTGTAAGTATACTTAGGCTGTGAACTTTCTGAGGCAGGAGCCACACTTTTGGTCATTCCTGTACAGAGTAAACTGCAATGGCATAACAATCCTTTGTGCTTTGACAATATTAATAAATAAATAACAGAACATGGTGTAGAACTGCACAGTTCTCAATGTACAAAGAATGGTGCCCTCTCCAGTGCTGGGGAAAGGAGGGCACAAGGTTCCCTCACACCTCTGCCATGGCATGTCTGTGTGCTTTGGACAAACACTACCTGTGTCCCAGAAGCAAAAACTGGGCATGGGTCTTTTGATGTGACTGCACTTCAGTCAGGTAAGGGTGTGGGGAGAGGCCATGAATGATCCTGAGCAGACCACAGTAATTCCAGTGCTGTGGTCTCTCCTGGCTGGATGTTCTGCAGCAAAGAGAAGGAAGGTATATCAATGGCTTTAAAGGGAAAGCAAACCTGGAGCAGGTGCTGCATGTGCCTGACAGTGATTATAGTGCATAGCAGTCATCAAGGGTCTGAGTCCAGAAGGAAGGTCAAGAGAGATTCCCACCAAAGCCAGTAATTATTTTCTTTTTTAGCTTGTTTATTTTCTATGCAGTTAGCAAAACGTGACTCTTCATTATGGGTGGTGTAACCAGTCATTAGCTGTATACACATGGCTGGGGTTCAGTTACACAGAAACAAGATACTTTGCTTTTCCACGCTGGCTGAGAAGAGGAAAATGCACTGACGTGCTGGGCATGTAAGCTTGAGCTTTGGGAAGCCACTCTTGCCTGTGTGGGACTGATCTGTGCAGCACATGAGCTTGATCAGTAGAGCTTAGTGCTTTCTAAGCATCTCGCCTGGGTAAGTGCCCACAGCCTGATCCAGGCTGAGCTGTGAGCCACGCTCAGAGCAGTTGTGCCAGCCTAGCCCAGGCTGATACAGACACTGGAGACAGGCTTGGATCCTCCCTGCAGTGCCAGCACTTGGGAGCCAGTGCCACCAGCTTAGACATCCCTGCAGCATGCTCTGAGGAGCCCCAGCTTGGCTGTTGCTCATGTCTTCAGTCCTTGCTTTGCTTTCTGGAAAACTACTGCTAATGATTTGCAGTGCAAATAATGCATGAGGTTTGCTTCTGTCGTATCACAAGGAGTGATTTTGGAGCTGTGCTGTTCTCATGTTTTCCCTCTTGCTGACTTGCTGACAATGAGAAGGAAAAAATTCTTGGTTTTCTCTTTTTGGGAACTCCAGAGGTTGCATTCCTCCCCCTTAATCTCGGCTAATTTCTTAGTCAGCATGCTCAGGATCACATGGATTTCTGCCAGGTAAGTAGGGATTTTTGTGAGCTGTAGTCTGTTCAGTCGGCAATCATTTTAGCTGTAAAAGGCCATGGCTTAGCATGGGGCTCAGATGACACACACGTTCAGCTTCCAGCTCCTTTATTTTTTAAATGGCTTCAGTTACTCCCTCTCTGCTGTTTTTTGCAGCCCAGCCATAGGGTTTAGATCTATTCTGTAAAACTAGTGCTAAACCAAACAAGGCAAACCTAAGACAGGCTTAATTAAAATAACAGAAATCTCACACTCACTGAATCTATTGCTGGAGCTCTTTTTGCCTGTAAACAAAAGATTCAGATGGCTGGTCCCCTCCCGCCCCCCCCCCCAGTTTCATAAGTGGTTACTGAGCTTCTGCAGTTGCTACATTCCTTAAAAAGTTGTTATTTCTTTTTTGGTCACACACTAGGGGACTCCATTGTTTTCAGTGGTGCCTATTGAGTTAGGCCCATCGACAGCAGAACTCATTCTGGGTCATTAACTTTGGAGGCACAGTAGTATAATTTGGTGACTTTATTCTGTTTCTTAGCAGACACTTGTATGAAAGTCACGCACACGCAAAACCAGAATAACCATCCTTCTCCCTTCCTGCAAACTCTGAGAGTCTTAAAGGACCTTTTAAAGACCATTTGAAGGACTCGTTAAAGACCATTAGGATCAGTAAAGCTGTGTTTAGACACATATTAGGCAGAAGTAGCAAAACAATGCTGCTGTCTTATGTTATTGATTCTAGTGCTGTGCTGTTCTAGTGTTGACAATTTAACAAGGTTCCTTGGAAAAACTGGCTGTGTTTAAGAGAAGATTCACATAAACGATTCATGATCAGAATACACTGTAGCGTGAGAAAATGAAGAAAGCAGCCAGTTAATCCCTGAAGAAAAGGTAGGAACAAGGTCTGAAGTTTTCTACAGAGGGAGAGAGTATCAGGTACATTGTATGTTTTCACACAGGGTCATAATGTGAGACCCAGGGCCTGAACTGAAGTTAAACAAGTTCAAGCTATATAAAATTCATGCTGAGAACCATGGAACAAACTGCTACAGAAGCAATTCTCCATCATTTAAAGATTCCACTTTGAGATTTGATGTCTTATTAAAAGATGCTCTCAAGATCCAAGAGTGTGTGGTTAAACTAGATGGAGATATCCCAGAGGAAATGCAATGCACCAGGCACATGGCATTCTTTCTGGGCTCAGCCTGTAAACTGTGGTCTTTGGAAGTTTCACTCTATCCCTGTGCTATGCCTGCTATTTACAAACTTGGTCACTTCACCCTCGGGGTCTGTTTCCTACTTAGAAGTAGTTCTTACACAACATTTGGTCCTGATATTTAGGGAACCTCACACACCTTTTAACCACACTTTACGTGCAGTGAACATTTGCATCTCCATAGCTCCTAATCTGCCTTTGTTTCTCAGCACCAAATTCACATAAAAATGCACATTATCAAGGTTGCCAATGTGATGGGAAGGTGGAAGGGAGAGGAATGGAGTGTCTGCCCAGAGTTGTAACAAGCTAAATTTCTCCATCTGAGACCCTCAAATCTAGTCTGAGAAGAAGATGGTTCTGTCCATGGCTCTCAGCTCACTTTGGTTGGTCAATAATATTTACTGAGTTCCTGGCTGCACTCTTTGTGTCTCTAATCAAGCACTCTAAGCTGTTATTAAAATGGAGATGTCAGAATTCAGTGTGCCTCTTTAGATACTCAGTTCTGGAAGACTTCCTAACTCTGATCTTGCTTTTTCTAGTTTTGTAGTGCTGTTTATTTCACTGCCTGTGGCAGTGACTCCTGACTGACAACCCGGCAGAAACAGAACTTTGCTCAGAGACAATATGATTAATGAATTACTCTCAGTTCCATGGGGTGGATGGGATCAGCATGTTAGAATGATTTCATGCCTTTCACATATTCTTGATGGTGGGGATGATCAGCAGAAAAAGTGCTGTAGATCTGAAGAGTCAGCCCTTAGAGTTTTGAGACTGCTCTAACACCAGAGCCTGGACAGTGTGCAAGTATGTGCACTTTCCTGAGAGTTTTTGTTTAGTTTTTATGCTGCTAAGTTGTATTTTGGCATGAGGGGACATTGCTGGAGGCAAACTTTACCTCTGCATGTGTGTTTGGTAAGTTCTGTTCTGAGCTTTCTAGGCATTTTTCAGAGGGCAGTTTGATGCAACAGTAAAAACTAACAGGAAAACTGAATCATGCCAAAGGTTCATTAATCTCATTATTCTCTGTCTTAACCAAGAAAAAAGAGAAACTAATCCAGATAAGATTTAACTGCTGGATCTGCCTGCCATTGTGCTGCTGGCTCATAGTGAAGGAAGCCTGTACCTGCTACCAGCTGCAAAGAACAGGATCTGATAGTGAAAAGTGTGGAGAAAAAAGGTGTGTAAAGTACAGAAAAAGGACTGCTGGGAGACAGTTCAGAAGAGAGACAGAGGGAAGAGATCAGAGCCCTGGAAAACATGATTTATGAGAAAAAACTTGAATAATGAGAGCTGTGTAACACTGGCGAGAGAAGACTGAGTGGAGACAGCCTGCAAAAACATAAAAGGTTGCTATGGAGGGTAAGAGAACAGACTCTTCTCCATGTCCAGTTTGGACAGGACAATATGTAACAGACTGAGTTGTGCTAGGGGGCCTTTAAGTTAGACATAAAGAAAAAGTCAAAGACATAAAGTCAAGTGAAATGACTGAATAGTTTGCCAGAAATGCTGGGGAATTGCTGGAGCTTGTAAAGTAGATTGGTCAAACACCCCCTTAAATTTGTGATGTTGGATTATGCTGTAGGGACACAGGACAGAGTAAATCATGTTCTGAAGACTCTTTCAGCCCTGTTTTTCATGATTGCATAATGTGTTTGTCAGAGGGAAGGGCTTCTCATGGTTACAGTGACCCTTCTGTATCTGTTTCTTCACTGGCATATCCAGCTTCTTGTAATCCCTGAGATACCTTGTTCTCAGGGTTTGTGTGGAAAGTGCAGAGCCAGTTTACAGGAGGCAGCATTGCTAAATAAAAACAGAGTATTCCACATACCTTCTAGTCCATAGCAACTGCCCACTGTCATCACTGGAAGATTCACAGAGGTCTTCTAGCAGGAGCTAAACTTCTCATTGTTTATTCAGTGTTCATGTAAGACAGCACCATTCAGTGAGAATATTTTCCCTTTTTATAGCATTCTGTGTACTCTTTAATTTTTCTGCACTGTCATATCTCTGCTTTTCTTCTTCCCTGTGCCTTCATCTCTTCACAGCAGATTCCACAATAGCCTTGTTCTTACCCTGTCCCACAGTCTGCTAAAAAATCCCACAGGAGAACAGGTGGTGCTGGGGGTGCCTTGGTTATCCCTAGAATCTGACTTTCTGAAGAGATGGATAGAGTCAAGATGTTCAGTCCTCCCAGCTGTTGTCTGAAGCTGCCACATTTTGGAGAGACACCTGAGCTAGTTACATTTAAGTCATAGAGCAGAGGTTTTTTTTCCTGTGTTACAAATAGATATTTATGGCACCAAGAACTCATATGTTTGACACTGTCCTTCAGCAGACTGTGCTTACTGGTGATACATTAAGCTGTATGTTTAACAGGCACTGCATATGTCTGCAGCCAGAGGAGAGTCTGCAAGAGGCCCATTCATTGGCACTGAGTGCAGAAGGGTAAATTCAATTTGAGTAGAATTAGTCCCAAGCATAGTTCTGGTAAAATAGAAAACGACATTGCAAATCACTTGATGTTAAATATATTTCAAATCAAGCCATGAAATAATGCCAAAATCCTGGCAGAAAGAAATGTCAAACAATGAAAACAGCAAATGAGAAGTAGCAGGGGTAGGCTGTTGCTCTTTTCAGCATGTGTTGTGGAAACTGTTTGTTTGTCTTGAATTTTCTTTCTGGCAGTGTTAATTCTGAGCTGCAAAGAAGCCATTACTGTGTTAGGTATCAAGTGTTAAATGGTCAAGGAGGTGGTGTAGGTGAAACGTTTGCCTCTATGTGATAGCAATTCAAGTTTTCGTTGTAAAAAGCTATTTTACATAAGAGCACAAAGATGCTCTTTATTTTTTAAGTGTGAGAGATCTGCAGTGAGTCTTGGGTGGATGTTGTGAATGTGAAGATATCTCCTTTTTGGTGAGAACATGGAGGAGCCAATGGAAGTGTATTAAGACAATGTGTAGCCTTCAGCTACCTCATGCATTTTGCTGTTGCTTTTTATCCCTGATATATAGAGAACCAGAAAAAAAGTGTGGACGAAGTCCCTGCAACAAGTGAGCTTGAAGCAAAGGTAGCAGTGGAGAGGAGAGACTCATGAAGCCTCTCGTAGGAAAGGAGCTTAATTCTCACTTCTTGGAGGAACAGCAAATGGCAGACAACCCATAGCTGGCAGTGATGTGCAGGTTTACTAACTCCCCTCCATTGTATTCCCTGTACATGTTGGAGCATTCCTATCACATAGCAACATGGAAAGTTCTTTCGAGACTCCAGTGCATTTTGATTCCTATTATGACTCATTTTCTGTCTCTTTTGCCTATGAGTAGACTGGTTTACAAATCTGTGCAGCAGAATTATGTCCACAAGACTAGATGTTGTGCATCCACATCCCACGAGACCTTTTCCTCCACCCAGCTTGCATTGAAAAGAGCAAAACGCTTTCTAGTTACGAGTTTCCCCCATTGGTTAAAGTTTATTTTTCTAATAACTCCACTTATTTTTCTAAGTAACACCATGTGGCCTACAGTGATTCTGTCTTTGTGGCTCTTACTGACTTAGTGGCACTTCAGGCTCCTAAAACTTCAAGCCCAACATCTTGATGGAAATACTTTTTGTTATGTTGTTTTTTTTCCTTTCTAATGTATATAGTGTACTGCTGAGCCAGGCAGACATAAAATTCCTTCTTGGAATATGTTTATACAAGACATATGCAAGGTGCCATATGGCAAAACCCCAGCTTTCATTCCCTGTACATCCTTGTGTTTCAAATGTTTGGGAGAGCATATACCCCTGCAGAGTCTTTACATGGTCTGCTGGCTAGAACTTCCATGGAAAAGAGAGACTAAATGGACTAAGTAAAATATGGGGGAATGGAGATCTGGGAGTTTAAAAGTTCAGGGTTTAGTAAGTAAATGGGAGAGCAATAATCCACATGTAGCTCCTAGTAGGCATGCTCTGGCTATAGGGAATTAAATGACTTAGAGGTCAAAACAAAAGGAATAGATTTTCTCAGTCTGTGCGTGTATGGAAAGTTCCTGATTCCCAATGGAGTCATGTAATCGATGGTGAAAGCATCTTTACAATGGGAACAATTCAAGTACCTCATCACAAAATGTCTGAACTGTCCTGAAAGAGTCACTCTGGATTCCTTCAACCTACAGGCTCTGTCTAATGACAGGGTGCTGTGAAAACCCTGATGATGTCCTTTTAGAGCAGCAAAAAAGAAAAACCAAGGGGGTCAAGGGCAGGTGAGAGTTTACATAACCCTAAACAGTGTATAGTTGTCTTAAAGCTTACACCAAAGGCACAATGGCATTTATTTGGGAGGTGTGGATATTCTAACTATCAGAAATACTGAGAATTAAACCCATTCCAAACATGGTCTTCTTAAAAAAAAAGTAACACATTAAATTTCATTACATTGAGCTTATATTCTCCAAGTGCCCATTAGGAGGGTTTGGGGATTTCCTTTTAATTAAAATAATGTTTGTTGAGCTTAATATTTTCCTAAAACATTTATTTTAATGTCTTTTCCCCTGTTACTAAAATCCAAATAGTGAGGAAGGATAACTGACCACAAAAAAGGCCAGATGTGCTGAGAACAATATTTTTCAAATTGCCTGGCACCAGGAAAAAGGTGATTCCAAGCCGAAGAGACTTTGTAACAATGAATGTAGTGACAAGACCTGTGTTTCGTCCAGTTGTGAAAGGCTTTGTCCTGATTGTCACAAAAGAGGCCAATGGTCATTTTCAGTCTGTTCTCAGCTCTGTTTGGGTGAATAATTTAAAGATCTGAGATCCAAATAGAAGCCAAGAATGTCGAGTTTCAAACCTGCTTGTAGGGAAAGACTCCTTTTGATAGTAGACAGTGCGTTTCTGTATTTTTCTGAGAATCGATGCACCGTTGCCTAAAATGGTTATATCCTTACACATCTAGAGCCTAACTCAGAGCATCAGCTGCATCTGTGAAGTCACTGGAACCCAAGCTCATGGTGTGTTTTCCTTAAGCTTTTTGAACTTGGCCATGCTTGCCAAGTTCAAAAAGTGTTGTGTGGGTCTCAGATGGAAACCTAAACTTCGTAACATTGCAGCTGTTTTAGCAATGAAAGATGTAGTAGATTGTTATGTGTTCTTTGCTGCCTTTAAAACATCATTATGAAGTCAAATATGGGAGCCAAATCTATCCACATACTCAAAAGTGAAAAGGTTACAGATCTGTAAACTACTGAACTGTTTTCAAATTGTGTTAAGCTGGACTTATATGAAATTAACCACGCTTCTTTATTCGGCAGTGCCAGCCCTACACATTCACTCTCTTAAAATACTGTGTGTAGTCTGCAAAAATAAATTCCCCAGAACAGAAATATAATGCAATCCAAATAACTAGTTTTAAAAATAAATTGAACATGAAATAATAAATATGGATGTAGCCAACACTTAGGGTCCAGAATTTACTAGAAAGACACACATGGGTTGTATTTATCTTTCATGAGTTTTCAAGATTGATACTCAACAAATTATTTCTCTATCTGGGTTGTTTTAGTTTACAAGGGTTTTCTTAGCCCTTCTGTCTTCACTCATACATCAATGTGAAAGTAAAGAAATAAGTTTGCTTCTTTCTGTTGTAGGATTTTATTGTATGGTTCATAAAAACTTGGAGGAAATAGATCTTTTTTTTTCTACTGTTACTCAGTGCTATTGGTTTTAATCCTAATGTTTTATGGATTGATATCACCTATATCTATTTGGAAATAGGCAGAGGATCTGGCACCTCTGTTTTGATATACCAATGTAGAACAATTTTGGTCTTCACTTGACTCTCACTATTTAGTATGGTCTGCTCGGTGCTAAAGAATGTTTTGGCTCTTGCTGTGTTTTTAATAAGACAGTGTAAAAGCATTATAAATAAATGAGGCCATGTCTCTATCAGCTGTATGAAACAGACTTTAAAATGTGAACAGGTTGTAACTGATACAGAGATCCAGGGTGAACCTGGAGAATGGTGTGAGCTGCTTTGTTCCTCTTTGACATACAACTCTTGAATGCAGCAGCAAAAATTAAGTGCTGTTATTGTTAACTATTTCAGTCCTCAGGTAAGGGCAAACAGCAGCAGGAGAGTCTCAGAGTGCAGAACTTTGCTCTGTGAAATGGTGAAAAGCCCAAATATCTAGAGATTTCTTGTGTACCAGATGGTGCAAATGACTGAAGAAACTGGCCAATAACATATCTGAACATCCTTTCTTTTTGGGTCTCTGGGGCAAGATCTGGATGTCTTGTTCTAAGATCTAACTGAAAATACCAGTGCTACACTTGGGTAAAGTCTGCTAAGGCTGTGATGGCATCCATGGCTTATCACCCCAGCCTGCTTCTAAAATGTTTTTGTTTCTCTTAAGCTGTGTCCATGATGGAAAAATTTAGACCCAAACTCATATCCCTGCTGATAGTGGTTCACTGAAATGAAGGAGAAATCATGTTTTTTCACAAGGCATAGCAAATCTGTCTCCCCAGTCACACAGTTGGGCCTGCCCTGTAAGGGATGTAAGAACAGCTCCACTCTCTATTTTCTGTCCTTTGCTTTCCTTTCCTTTGCAGTTTTTCTGCCCTTCAGGCTTGGTGTTGTAGGATTAAGACAATCCCTCCCACTCACCATAGAGAATGGCATGGTGGGCATAAAAAACTTAGGCAATGTGTTGATTGTGTTGTTACTGTTGAAAATGTAAAAAATGGCCTATTTCATGAATCCCTTTGAAGATTCTATGTTTTGAAGCACCCAGTTCATTCATTAGAGCTTTCAATCAGCAGCACAGTGCTGTGCATCTCTCTGGATGCTCTTAAATTACTGACTGTGTAGGAGTTGTGGCAGTCACTCCATTCCCACAGGGATGGGGATTATTCAGTGCTTGTTATGTGGGGTGGGATGCTGAGTGTGGGTACAGCACCTTCTCCCCCATGGCTTTGCTGTGTTGGCACCTCTTGAGTTAATAATTTCCTCTCAGTGGAGGGATGTGATGGCCTCTTCCAGCGTGGATGGTTTTCACTTGTTTGAGAAAATCTGGTACTGTTTGGTCTTTCACTCATCTCACGTGACTCACCCAGCTGCCAGTAACGGCGTTCCATTTCTCAGTGTTGTCGTGGTAAATTTTGGACATCACATCCAAACAAAACCAAGAATGGCAATTTTTTTTTTTTTTAACAAGAAGTAATTAAAGAGAATGAACAGCAAGAAAAAAAAAGGCAAATGACCTAGTTTGGTCTTTGCCGCAAAACCCACAACTCTCTGGGGATATCTAGTATGTTAGACAAATATTTCAAATCTGTCTCTATTTCAAATGTGAGTCATTTCAATTAGACATCTTTCAGTTATTTGTCCATTGGTCTTAATTAGGTAAACTCCAAAACACTGCCACATGCGTTTATTGTTGAATAATTACCCTTTTGGTAAGTTTTCTTGCTCTTATCTTCTTAGCCTTAATAGCTAATTTTGTCAGTAAGGGTGAAGCCTTTCTGAATGGTAAACAAGGTGTTCCCTGGGGAAGAAAGAGAGCTGT
The DNA here is from genome assembly GCA_024500445.1 of Entomyzon cyanotis. NCBI lineage: Eukaryota > Metazoa > Chordata > Aves > Passeriformes > Meliphagidae > Entomyzon > Entomyzon cyanotis. Next base: position 4,978,879 of record JAKEPQ010001020.1, read on the forward strand.
TGCCCTTTAACAGAGGTGTTTTAAATGTTGATCTCATTGTTGGACAGACAAGCTTACCTTTGTGTGAGGAAATGTTTTGTTTTGTTCTAGGAGAATTTGCCCTTAACAAGAAATGTAGGGCTGACCCTACAGATCCTGACCAGTGTCCTTCCTGAGGTGTGTACCCTCATCACACTCCAGGGGACCAATTCTCACATGGCTCAATCTGACATAAATCAAGAAAAAACTCCTCCAAAGTCAGTTACCCCAGAATGAAAGAAGCAAGATACCCAAAAATGAACTAACTTGATTACTCGTATGGAAGGAATTGCCTGATTGCAGCCTTTGCACACTACTGTATCAACTCCTTCCGTTCCCTTCCCGAACACTTAAATGTGAAGATATAAATCAAAACTGCGAGACACAAAAAGACAAAAGTTACCTTGATGGATTCCCCTTCCACGAGATCCTTCTGGAAACCATTCTGGTTTTATTAGATTTACTCTCTGTAAATTAGGATTAGTTTTTTATATGGATTTATGGAATGGCTATGGTATAGTGCAAGCGGGGTGAGCCCTCTGGTCCAAGGCAAGGCAGTGTGTGCTCTTTTCATCTGTTATTGGTAAGTTACAGAATGTAGGTTAAAGGCCCCTCGATACCAGTGAAAGAAGAGATCTGGTTCCAGACATGAAAAGTGCTTAAATCTTACGTGTGCCAGCCAGTGATATTAATATTGCATAGAACAGCCAGTTGTCAGAGGGCCAGATTCTGTTCTCAGTTACAGCGGTGTAAAGCAGACTTTTCCCCCTTTTTCTCAGACGTAATGAATTCGCTTTCACATGTGCTTGGACACTTGAATACAGACTCAGGTTGTCTGTGTTCAGAGATAATCTCACAGTTCTCTTTTTAGTTGATGTGGGGGGGGGGGAAACCTATGAGCTGCTGGTTTTTTCCCTTGTCCATCATTGTTCCAGCTCACATGTGGTGAGCACATTTTCAGAGGCTTTGGTGCAAGTGCAACTGCACTCAGGGCACTGTTGTGCAAGAAATTTTTAGCTCTTACTAATGAATCTGTAAGGTACTTTGTGAAGGCAAACGTACGGTGGATTGGCTGAAACACAGAATTTTATGGATTTAGCTTAAGTGTTCTGTTCTTTGCAGGGAGTGAATGTGTTCTCCGATTTGACAGCTACAAGAGAAGATAATTATTTTTGACAGCACAGGGATAGTGTTCATGTTATTCTAGGAAATCTCTGTCTTCACACAAACAGGTATCAGTGTGTGCTACAGTTGGTATTGCTGAGCTTTGGTGGAAGCTTCAAGTTTCTATGTTTTGATAATATGATAAAATTGGTAAAGTACATATTTAGAAAGCCCTAATGAATTTCAGACTTGTATCATTTGGGGAATGAAAGAAAGTGTTTTATTACAAGTCCAGTATAAATCTTAAACATTTTAAAAGGATCTACAGTGTTTTGGAGGGAAGATACATCTTGACTGTATTCCAGGTAACTGCTGTTGGAAGGAGAGGAACTGTGAATTGGGTATTGTAATATGATTGATTTACCATCTTCTCTTGGTGGTGTGAAAAACTTACAGTGTTCAACAGTGTATTTAGATACCCTTTAAATATGATTCATCTACCCAAATTAACAGTCAAAAGTCTTATTATACAGTCTTGCTAAAGCAGGTATTAACCCTGAAGTGAGTTAAATTATGATGGGATAAAGCCAGAATAAGAATGGAGTAAAGCCTGATGGAGTGTTAGACTCCAGAGGATATAATGATAATTTATGTCATGATTACAAGCAGGGCAGAGCTAGTAGTCAGAAAGATCCACTATAAGCTGAAAAGCATCTAAAGTCATACTCTGAAACACCTCAGTCCAAACCCACCAAATACAACTGACTGTCCATGCCAGAAGATGCTGCATTTCTGTACAATGAGGAATAAACAACCATAGTTCACAGATCCAAATCTTTTGCAATTACTTTTTGCTTCCTTGTGAGACCCTTCATTTCTTCTGCCTAATCATAAATACAAGAATTTTGGAAGGAAATCCAAAATGAGTTTACAAAGCAGTCGTCAGTGGAGAGAGTTCTTAGTCAAAGCCTTATCTTTTTTTTTCCCACTTATTTTTTTGACAGTGAATGGTGGCTACAACCATTGCAGTTTGATCTCTGAGAAGAAGAACATGATGGACATGGAGATGACGAGCAGCTCGGTGCCTGTGTGCAGGCAAGGTCTGTTCCTGCACACGGGGAACTCTCTGGTGCGAGAGCACGCGCTGTCCCGGGAGAGGCTGCTGCACGTCGGGCAGCTCAACCTGGCGCACTCGGATCTCAGGTATCGCTCCAGGTTTTACCAGCTCCTGCCCTTGGCTCCTCCCCAGTGCCATGGTGTCACCAAATTACTGCCTGGGAGGCAGGGATGACACTTAGTCCCGACCCAGTGTCTCCCACACGGTGATTTGGCATGCCACCATCAAACCTACAGGAAGCCAGTGCCACTTTTATTTCTACAGCGTTTCCTTTAATGAACGATTTGCAGTTTTCCCATACAGCCACATCCTTGGTATCTGCTTTTAAGGCCCTAATGTGAAAATTTGGTCTCTGGTTTTGATATATACACTGTAGTTGGATATGCTATGAACAGAATCTTGATTTAAACATTTGCTATAAATTAATTATATGAAAACACAGAACTCCATTATTTTTTTGTTGTTGTTACAAATGTAACATTACCAGATTTTAAACTAGTACCCTAAACAGACATCCATTGTGAATAGAAGCCTGCTACAAATTAAAATCTGTCCATCTATTTTAATTATGCTGCTTTTTGGCAGGGTGTGTAATAGGATTAATCTTGACCTTTTTGAAGAGATGTAGAAAAGAAAAACCTCAATAAAGTTGCAGCCTTTATCTTAGGTCCTTGGAATATTTGGCACTTTGTGGATGGAGCTATCAGGCTGAAATTTCCATAGTCACAGCAAGAGGAAATATGGCCTTCAGCTTGGTCTTGAAAATCTGACTGTTCCTGATTTTATTATACATATTCATGCCTTGTTTCCCCTTTTCAATTTACTGGTGGGGTAAGAACATCTGTGTTTTCACGAGAAGGAGGCATGGTAATATGGCAAGCAAGTGGAAAGACTTTTTGCATGTTTGTTTGTTTGTTTATTTGGAAAAGATAAATAATATCCATGCCACATAACAAAATAATCCTCGACTGCTACAAGAATTTGTAGATGCCTTTGCAGCTGGATGTGAATCTGTTCCCTCCTTTCTGGTTTCTTTATGGCTCAGTGTGGGACTGGCAGTTTTCAACCTTTTTTTCGTTCTGTCAGTGAGGACAATTACGAAACAAAGATAATTAGGGCAGGAACAAACAAAAGGAGGAAGAGAATACTCTGCTTAGATCTTTTTGAACCTTTTTGTAAAATTTATAATGAGGAAATGACAGATACCTTCATACCTGGCATCACAGTACCCACCCTCAGAAATATGAACCCCTTCCAGCCCCCATTTGGAAGAGGATTCCCAGAACAACATAAAGGACTGTCGACTGCATAACATGAGAAAGTAGCAGGTGATGGGTCTAATTCCTTTCCCTTTGCTTTGTGGCATGGTCTAAAGCCTTGAGACTCTGCTGCTGCTAAGTTTGGAAATATTTGGAGAATATCCTGAAGGACCCTTCCACTCCATTAAAGGTTCTTTTTGTGTCCCACTGGTCATGCTCTGCTTTTATGTCCACTTGGCTAACGGAGCTTTTGTCTCCATGCGATTTGCAAGGTAAAGCCAATGCCCAGCTCTGCTCTATGGACCTCATAGACACAGTGTCTCTTTGTATCACAGGGCTTTTCATGAGACACAGAGCCAAACCCTCAGCATTTGAGAGAAGGTGGACAGCATTTCAGACAATTTCTGTTCATGTTGTTTGTGATGCTAAAGGTTCTTGACAAGCAAGTAAGAGAAAATATGGTCTTTCCCTGAGAATCTGGAAACAGGAGAATGTAACTAAGGTGGCAGTGTGTGCCCAGGAGAGAAGTCAGAGGGAACCAAGGGTGCTCTGTGCTTCCCCAAATCTCAGCCTTCATCAGAAAATGGATGAGAGAAGTAGGGCTGGAATTGTCAGATGTTGGAGCACATGGACATCAGGGCAAACTCTCTTTGGTTGTTCTGCCCAGTTCTAGTGACCAGCACAGAGATGAAGGGAGACACAAATTCAAACAATATCTCTGGGTAGAACTTTGAACCACTTTGCATTTCTAGGTTATGGAATGTCCAGGGAAAAGCCAAGCAAACCAGGAAGCACCTCCCCTAGCAATGAAAAATCTCCCTCAGGGTTTGGAGTTTTGTGAGTGTCTTTGTCCTTTTTTCACTTCAATGCACTAAAACTTGTTATCCCCTTCAGTTTCTCCCTGAAATTGCTTTCTCTTGGAAACTGTATTCTAGGGATGACTGCCTTAGTCCAAGAATCATGATCCCTCTTCTTCCTGGCCCCTTTCCCCCAGTCAGTTAATAACTTTTAAGTTGTGCAGCATAATTGCTGCTACATTCTATCTGTGAATGCAATGTGTGTGGGACTGGAAAAGTCCCAATACCTTCCTCACCACAACTGGAGGCAGCACACAGCTAATGTTGGCCTTTTGTCAAATAATCCATTATCAGCCACGGCAAACCCGCCCACACTGCTCTCAGTGCTCAGCATGCAAAACCCAGGGAGGACATCAGAGCACTCGGATTGTGTTGCACAGGATCCCTGGATGTGCAGCAGAACAATCCCCTCCAGCTTCTTAAAACTGTCAGTTATCACCGGGTGCACATTTCCAGTGGCAGTTGAAGGCATGTATGTTTTGTAAATAATCCGGAGATTTCAGATACAGTCATCTTTTCCTCTGAGGGCAGTTGGGAACTGCAGTGCTTCTGGCATGGTGCTACCGGCCTCGTGCTCTGGCTCCAATTACCACGTAAGGGAGTCTCTTAGGAAACACTGCCTCAGTATCCTCTGAGAGGCTGCTGTTACTCTTCAAAGGCCTTACACTCAGCTTTCATGAGCTTAAGCAGAAATTCTGTTCCCTCTGACTGTCCATCTCTGATGCATGGATGCTCCCTTTGAAGAGAGGTTTTTGGGGTGTATTCTTCTCACCCCACTCTCTTTCTAGGATTCCAGATCTGGAAGCCCCACATGTGTCCACACAGTGCTCCTTGCTCTGTCCTCTCCTTTGTTCCTTTCATCTTGGCTGTTTATTTCATATGCATTTATACTTGGCTGCTGTCCAGAGATTGTGAAATCCTTATGGCCAGCACAGCCTGTGGGTACAGGCTGTAACCGCAAAATGCCAGGAGCAAAGAGTCAATGGCTATAAGAGGAGCAAGTTGGATGCCAGACACTTCGTGTCACTCCTGCATTAGTTGTGTTTCTGTGCCCCTTCTCCCTCCAACCCCCCCCCAGGACTGGGAGGAATGAGTAGGGCTTTCCCTGGAATAGTGATGGCAAAATACTGCCAGGAACTCTGCATTAATGTAACCTTGACATCAGGTACCCCAACACTCAAACATCAGGAAATTGAAGGAATGTCATATTCTCCCAGCAGAGTTAACTAACATGGGCTATATAATGTATATAAATATATAATGCTACAGAGAAAACTTCAGATCCTGGAGAGGGCTTGGTTCTGATCTGCACAAGCAGCCTGTGCTTTTCATTTTGTAGGCAGAGAATGGATAAGACACATCTGTGGCAATGGGAAGTATGAATTTAGTACCCTCATCTCATTTGCTTTGGAAACAAGGCATTCCAGCTTGCCTTTTGGTTCAGAACTCTTTCGTGTGTCTCATAATCTGCGCTGCAACATCACATCAGTACATTCTTGATTCTGAGTAAGATCCTGTACTGGAAATCAGATCACTGTTCCTGGAGGTTTTGGAAACCTGGTATTTCTCAGGACAGGGATGTTTGTGTCCATCCTGCAGGTACTTTGCGCTGACTCCAGCTTAGTAAAAAACCAAACTTCTCCCATGGATTTCTGGCAAGATGGAAACTTTACATAAAGCTTAATAAGACGACACCAATTATCACAGGCTGAAATGTAAGGCTTGGGTTAGCTTTATATGATGTATGAAATGTGTTGTGTTTACTTTAGCCTGAGGCTTTGGGACCACTAAACCATGATACAAACTAAATTATTTAGAAGAATTTTCGTACAGCAGAAACTAAGTAATAGGAAATGCTGTGCCTGGCATGGCAAGCTGTAAAGCCTTTCTCAGAATGAGTTTAAAACACCATGCTTTCTACGGAGCAAACAGAGCAGGGTTTCCCAAACATGTGCAATAAAAGTATACTTATGCCACATATTTTACAGACATATGGTTCTGTAAATGTTAAAAAATAATGTATGAATGTTGTTGGGTTTGGTTTTTCAAATATAAATCTACCATCTGCAGAAACAGGTGCTTTAAGTTTATCCTGAGACCAACTGTGCAAACCTAAAGGGAGAAATTACAAATAATGGTTTATGGAAACCTCTAAAAATTTTAAATGTACTGGTTTAAAATTTGTGGTGGCAAATGCAAGATCTGATTGTTCTATACCAGTGAATGATGGAGAATTTAACTTCTCTCATGATCTTAAATTTATTTTTTACATTAAGCCCTATTGGAGCTTAGAAACCTAGTGAATGCAGTGTTGCCAGTTGTGTGTGTCAGACAGGTGTCAATTTTTGACAACCTTAATTTCATGGGAAGGAAGTATTTTTGGAGCTTTTTATTGTTATTTTTCTGTCTCTTTTTTGGTCTTTTGAGAGCTGTAACCAATGAAGTTTTAGAAGTAGTCCCAGCTTCTCATCTTAACATTTGTGTTGGATTAATGGAAATGATAGTGATAAAATAACCTAAAATATAAAATAAATCCTGTTTATTCAGCATCTTCACGGTTTGATGTATAAATGTCCAAAATACTTTTATGCACACGTGTTTCATGCTTTAAAATGTGTCAGATCTGCCATCGCTGCAGTGTCACATACAAGTTGCCAAATGACTGGGTTTTCTTCAGCTTTTGTGGTGCTAGCATCCAAAAAGCATAAAATTCATTTAAGTGGAACATGTCAGCTTAAGAGCCATGGGGCACTTCTCTGGAGGGTTTATTAGCTCAGGTACAGCTTTCCTGCACACAGATGTACTGTTTCCTCTCCTCGGTTTGGCACGATGAAGCCATAGGTTAAACCTCCCCATGCTTTAGGGATATGTAAGGAACACCCTCTGGTCCTAAGAAAAAACACACAGTTGGATCATCCATAGTAAATGTTTATAGCTGAGATAAAATGTTTTATTTCAAGCTGTAAAGCAGTTGCTAACTGCTTGGAAGAAAATGCTAGGAGGAAATGTTTCCTAATGCAGTGCTTTTCTGAAAAGTCTTTGTGGAGTTCCTCAAGGTTCTGCTTCCTCAGTGAATGGGTTCAACACACATAAAAAAAGATGAAAAGTCATTTCTGCAGAACAATCTTACTGTGATTTACAGTCCCATGCACACTTTATGATGAAAAATGGAGATGGGAGTGCATAGGCTGCCATTTTAAATCTGCTGGCTGTGAACTTTTTATGTTGTGGAAGTAAATACTCAGCTGATCTCTGATTCTGGAGCGCTGATTGAAAGCAAGCAGTTCTTTTGCTGTATTCCTTTTTTTTCCACTGATCTGGCTCCTTTTTTGATTTAGCAAAGGAAAGCATGTCTCTGACATGTAAGCAAAGCTCAGCCTTTTTTGTGTCAACAAGAATGCCAGGGCATTTTCCCAGTGTGCTCTGAGGAAAATGACGATATTTGAATAATTCAGAAATGCCCAAAGTTCTCAAACTTCATTCTCAGCTATTGTTTTGCCAATCTATTATGCATTGAAAGCCTCGATTGTGATTGATGAACTGCCTGTAGCAGTGGAGAGGAGATTGTCTGTTCCGTATGTAACCCAGTGTGTAAAATTATTCCTGTGTAAAACGATGCTGTCTTTTGGTTGGAGAGGAAGCATTGCAGATTTTTTTTTTTGTATAATTGCTGCATTAGACAGGCAACATTCAGCAGAGAGCAAGTGCTTCCATTCTCCAGGGCTTAACAAGTGTTGTGTCTTGCACAAAAATCATATATCCTGTGGTGGTTAGTGATGCTTAATGAAAACTGTATTGCAGGTCACCCAGGTTTCAAGACTCAGTAGATTCTGCTGCTCCATGCCTGAATGGAAGTCACCCGGCTCAGCACATTAAACAAGAATGTCCCAATGATTATAAAGTTCTGTCTGAGGCTTCCACACATAGGAGGATTACGGATGGAATGGAGCTGAGAGCCTCCGGTAGTCTGCATTCTGAACTAGACCTAATGAATAATAGCTTTACAAATTCACTTTCATCCTACTTGTTTAATAATGAACACAGCTCCTCCCTGGGTCCTTTGTCACTTGGCACCCCTCAGCACTCGGCCAGGCTACAAACAAGCAACCTGAAGAAGAGATGCATCTCTGTCGTGCCGTCTTCAGCCGAAGGAATCGATATTACAGCTATCATCCGCACGTCGCAGACGTCACTGGTCACCTGTGTGAATGGACTGCGAACTAACTCAGCTGGCATTTCCTCTCATCCTGTGGAGATCAGTCATCACAGTGCTCAAAAATCCTCTCAGCCCCAGTCTTGCTCTCAGCCTGGAAACCCTTGCAGTATTCCCTCCCCTCCAGCATGTCTTGTACCTCTTTCCGCTGAATGTGACAGAGGTGACTGTGAGCAGATACAAATGCAGCAAGTCGAGGAGAATGGCAGCCTCAGCCTTATGATGAATGGCACGAGCCTTCCTCACCAGAACTCCTCACACGGCACCCAGAAGGTGAGTTTCTTAAAACAAGAACCAGCTGACGATTATTCCTCCACTGCTGATCTTTTTCACCATCACCAGGGGCTGCCTCCCCCCTACCACCTCCACCAGCAGCTCAGCCAGACCCCAGGGACATTGCCTCACCTAAACGCCTCCATGTCCCCCAAGTCCCTGCAGCCCAGCGACGGCGATGAGCAGGACCTCAGCAGTGGCAAGCAGGTCTGTCAGTGGATTGACTGCAGTGCCACTTACGACCAACAAGACGAACTGGTCAGACACATAGAAAAGACTCACATTGACCAGAGGAAAGGAGAGGACTTCACTTGCTTCTGGGCAGGCTGTGTCCGCCGCTATAAACCCTTCAATGCTCGTTACAAACTGCTGATTCATATGAGGGTTCACTCTGGAGAAAAACCAAACAAGTGCATGGTAAGTCTGGATTATATTTGTTTGAATAGAAACATAACTGCTCTGCTCTCTTTCTTGGTCTCTCTTCGATCTTATTCCAATATAATTGTTGTGCTTTCCTGTAACTTAGTCTGTAGCAGGCTAAAGGGGAATTGGAGGAAACCTTAATCTAGAAGGAAATGATTGAGTAAGAAATACTGCAGTTCTTGGAAAAGGGATTCAGTTTCCTTATATGAGAGCTTAACTTTTAATACAGTGCTTTGTTTTTTTAATATTCATTAAACCACTAATAAAGTGATGATCAAAGCACGCAGCCGTCATTTAACGTAAAACAAAGTCACTGAGCCTCGGGTGACATTTTTAATCAAGAAACATAAAACACATCTAATGAAATTCTTTTCATTCCTTCAGCTGAACAATAACCCATAGAGTTGTGAGTGCAAAAGTTTCAAATGGTAGTTTAGACAAAAAAAAGAAACTTGTTAAAGGATTTTAAACAGTTAAAAGAAGAAAAAGAATATATTTAATTACATTTTCAAAGGTTGTTAGGGGCTTTTTTAATTTGCAAAACAGAGCTTTAAAAATAAGTAAAAACCATTGTTCTCTTGTGATCAAGAAGATGTAAACAACAGCAGTGTTCCAAAAAGAGGATCTTGGGAATAACACCATCTCTGCATCTGCCCACCATGATGACAATATGGCCAAACTAAAATAAAAGTTAATGACTTCCATTAAGCTTTCCACATGTTTGAAACAACAATGATATAAGACCCTGACTGAAACATATGAAGCAAAACAAGTTTGACATTAGCTTCCAAATTGGGCCATGAAATTTGGAAAGTCGCATTGGTAACACCCACACGCGTGTGCACACACACGCATACACACACAAACAAGTCCAGACAAAGAGAATGGTTATGGCAGCAGGTTGGGGTTCCTGATAGGCAGAATTTTTAACTATATGTCTATTTTATTGTTTTGATCAGAGCATGATACAATGGAAAATACTTATAAGGAAGTTAGATCATGACAAACTTTTCCATGGCAAGCTGTAGTGTTCTATGGAGGAATAGGAAAGAATGTTTATAGCAAAAGTTTACTTTTTTTTTTCATTTGTTCAAGAAAAAGCTTCCAGGCCTGTGATGGTTATGGGAGGGAAAGGAAGAAAACAAGAGTATTCAAAATGTTTTGCAGAGAAAAATTTTCTCTATAAGTGATTGTCTTGATTATCATTTTACGTCCATTAGATAAATTAAAAAAGTTATCTTAATGTCAGCACTGTTTAGTGGATATTCCCTAAGATAATACTGGAAACAGTGGACATATTTAGAGAATACCATCAAATTGTCCAAGATAAAATGGAAACACTCTAAGACTTATGTGTTTCTTTTGCCTTTGAAAGAAAGAACTGACTGGTTCATTTCCAGAAGTAGCTCTATCACATTTGCAAAATCTACAGATAAATTTAACTTCCCCTACATAGATTTCATTTAGTTATAAATTATCAAAGGATGATGCAAGTTTGCTTCTTTCCAAACAAAAGTGTAGGTAAGTAAACTGAAAGCCTACTTAAAACATTCGCTTTCCTGTGGTGCTGAAAGGTCACTAGACTCTGTGGGTAAGGGAACTTGTCTCTTTTCCTGAAAAATGCATATTTAACAGCTATTGTATAGCAGATTTCTAATGTTACATTCCCATTCCTGCAGAAAACTTGGTAAACCAGAGATATTAAATGCTGTAATATCTTAGCAAATGCTAAAAATGTCCTACTTTCAATTAATTTCATCTGCACTGAAGTACCAGCTTTTGATAACATATCAAGGTTTTGTGATTAGGCTGGAAAAACCTTTGCATCTGATATTACAGACAGCCTTTATGGCATATGTATATAGCCTTGGCATGTAAGTATATAAAGATCTCTTTTACTGGAGCAGATATTGTAGTTGTTCCCATACATGGAATGGCCCAATCAGAATTGTGAGCTCTGAATTGCTCAGCTTGGGGTTAACTCTTCTATTCCCAGAGAAAGAACCTTCCACTGTCAGCGGAAGGTATTGTGTATAAAATGCTGCAGTCTGGAATTCTGCAGGGAGTTAAGTGGATCCAAGGCACAAAATACACATCTTCTTTGCAAATTTAGTTTTCTGCCCTGGAAAGAGTTTGATCTAGCAGGGGCAGGATCCAAAGCTGCAGCACAGTTCCCTAAAGTTATTAATATCGAGTGGGAATCATTTGCCTGGTGAATTCCATTCCACTTTGAACAGGGATTGCTGTGCACTGTTGCACTGTGCAGTGATGTCATTTTAAATGATGGCTTTTCTTTTGATGTGGTAATAATTGTGCTGTTATTCCTGCAAATTACGAAGGCAATTCATTCTCTGTAGAGGTCTGAGATTTCGTTTCGGTTTTGCTGTAGCTCTGTTAAAGTAACTTTGCGTCTCTTGGTATTTGTAGTGGAGATTTTCTTCCGCTGTTCACAATTACCCGTTGTACTTTTTTTTAAGCCCTTGATTTCATTCTTCCCTGTAAGATTACTGCCTGACTAGGTATCGAAGTGCTCAGGAGAAGCTAACAGTGAGCAGCACCCTGCCCTCATACATAAAAGTACTTTTCCATGTAAAATTATTAATTTCTTATGACAGGCTTTGCTACTATGTACTGTAATAGACAAAGGAATTTTGGAATTCAAGCTACTTGAGAACAGGAAATACATGAGACATTTTGATTGAAAAGTAAATGGTTCACTAAAACTGCAGTTAATCCTTTTATTATCTTTCCAACAGCAGTTTCCACAATACTTTCATGAGGTAAGCTTCCTTCAGTCCAACTGTAACACTCTCATCGTTGCAGCTGGTTTGAATTTAGCAAGCCTGCTTCTTTCTTTACTACAGACAGGCGACAGGCAAAACAGGATCTGGTGTGGAGCACTGCTGATGTTTCGGGTCCATATTCTGCTCGCTGTGTTCCATTGCCAAGGCCGGTACTATGAGTATTCTGTTTTCATATTCCGTTAAATATTCTAATTAAGTGGTGCCTTCTCGTCATTGTGTCCCTCAGTTTGGTTTTTCCTTGGGCTCTGCAAGTAGTCTAAAGGAAACTACCTAATCTCTTTGCAATATCCTGTTATGTTTCATACTTAACTCATGTTATTTTAGTTTTATTAAATTTGGGGTTCATCTGCATTATAATCAAAAATATATCCAACAAAAATAATGATGCAATGCCTTTAAGACTTTAACTTCTGAAGATTAATTTCATGCTTTTTTAGATTTGATGTCCCAGACAATTGGAATTTTGATTGTCTGAGACAGCAAAAATTAGCAAGCTTAAATGGTTTTTATTTTTAAAAAAAAGAGAAGAAGTTTCTCATAGCTACATCTTTTGCTGCCTTTCAGTTCTTCGAATACTTTGGTGAGTAGAATCGTGCTGATCTCCAGATATTGCATCCTTGGTTTAAGCCTCTGCTAGCAAATGTAAATACAGAGCTGCTCATTTAGTTGTCTAGAATTGTTTGATTTGGACAAATCTGTACTTGGCTTATTAGTTTACCCTCTTGCACTCCTGTGGCTTCATAATGAGTAGAAAATATGTTCCCATCACTGCATTTATCTGTGCTCAGGGGCCTCCCCAGACAGGATCAAGGTAAATGATTTATCTTTACGTAATTTCTACATGTGTAATTAGTGTTTATAGAAACTGGGTATCATAATGTGTGTGATATCCCTGAAAGGAGCTGGACTGGGATAATATTTATTGTTAATGTCTTTAGTTTTTGTATGTCAAAGAAACAAATGCCTCCTGCGTGTGTTCTAGACCTGTTTCTGTGTGTTTGCCTAGAGAGTTAAGACTTTGAAGCAGAATCTTTTTTTTTCATGTATATGTTCAACATACTCAGTTTGGGAGGAGTCTGAATGGAATGATTTGGGTGCTGTATTGTACCCAGTGAAATTCAGCACCTGTGCTGTTTGTGGTCAGTTCTTTTGAATCCCTAAGGCTGAGACACCATAGGTACTGCATTAAACATGGGGAAATTGAAACAGAGAGGATAAGTAACTTGCCTAAAGGTGTCTTTAGGAAATTCCTGCGTTCCAGTGCAGATCTTGTGTTCCAGTCACCACTTCACACAAACTAACAATCTGCAATTTACCTATGAAACAGATTTTTGTACAGATTGCACAAAAGGTTGCGCTCTGGCTGAACTTGCTGTTGTTTTTTTACCGCACGTCTCTGACGCAGGTGGTTTGACATGTCATGAGTGTGTGAGAGCTTTCATCAGCAGCCTTGGCTGCATCCGTAACACTTCATGGGCAGCAACCTGCTTATTGGGAATACAGGAGAGTGCCTGTGGAGCAGATTAGTATTATTGCTTCTGTTTCTGAGGAAACCAGCGTGGAATCTCAGTTCTCAGTAGATGGCGAGTCTGATGCTGTCTGCAGTCCATGGGGAGCGTGTGTCCAGCAATGCAGGGTGAGAAATGAGATCTCTGCAGGGCTATGGCTGCAGAGGAGTCCCAGGGACAGCCCTGCATCTGTGGGGAAAATGGGTCTGCATGCAGCAGCTTATCCACTTGTGAGTTACTTCGCCTAAACAATGAGTTTCCATGCCTGATTCGAGGGAATGTTGTGGAAGTCTGGAAAGTGTTTTCAGCTTTTGGAGTGGAGGGTGTCATGCACTGATGCCAAAGGAGTGCTTTAAAAAAACAACAATAATATTAGGCTCACTTTCTTTCCTTTGAAGTCAATAGTAGGAAACATCCATTCTATCAAAGCTGCTTCACCAGAGATCTCTCTTTTTATTAGGTCTCTGATGGCATTTCCCGATACTGTCAAGGAAACTCAGCATTAAAAACACTCTGATTAGAGGAGTAGACAGCAATTCAGTGGTTTTGTGGAAACACAATATTTGTTTGTTTACAAAGCCCACTGCAGATTCCAGGGCAGTACAAATGGGTTTAAGCGTGCCCCAGCACTGGAGGGCAGGCTGGCAATGGGCTTTAGGCTTGGCTCTCTCTCAGCTCATGCCCAACCAGCTGGTGAATTTGGATTCATGTCTGCCCACAGGAAAGCTCCACACTAATAGATCTTGCAGAGCAAAAGCAGCAGAAACTACTGGGCTCAGATTCCATTGCAAATGGGATTGTCCTGTGTTCCAGTGCAGTAGTACAGAACTGCAAATGAGTGCAGTGCAATGGTCCTGCACTAGTCTTGGGGGCTTGAGACCTGTCTGCTGGAGCTGGGCTGCAGAGGGAGAAGCTGCCAGGCTTTTCCTGAAGGATTATCAGCCTCCCAGTTTGGTCCTGGGATTGCTGGGCTTCAGGACATCGTTTGAGGTGCATCTGCTTTATCAGGCTGATAAGAAGAATGGCGTAGGATGCTGGACCTGATGGAACTGTGCTCTGAACAAGCCGGGCTGGCTGCCTTTTTTGTTACTTTCCAGCAGTCTGATATGCTTTTTTGTTACTTTCCAGCAGTCTGATATGGGTTAGGTCTGGCTGACATACTTCCAAGGCTTTTTTTTTTTTGGCGTAAATCTAAATAAAATAAATTGAAGTAAATTCCAAGTGTTGCTGCCAGAATCCAGAATGGTTTTCAAGTTCACTTGTGTGCCTTAAAAGCGGTACACAGGACACTGAAGAGATCTGCTAAATGGAGTATGGTAGTTAGAGTTATAGCATGGAACTTCCATGGAGGAGGCTTTCAAAAACATACTGTCTTTGTCCTACAAGAACATTTATTCCACAAGGTTTAATTTCATTTGACCTGAAAAATTAGAAAGTAATTTGGGGACCTGTTTAAAACATACTGATCCTGAAAATTTCCTGATATAATTATGCAGATCTGGTGACTGAGTGTAGGTATTGCTGTTCATTCAGTGTGTTAAATGTGAAACGAAGTGGGATATTAAAAGTAATATCACCACAGCATAGTGTGGGTTTCACCCAGTGAAACGCCCTGCCATAGGATATAGTAATTAATTGCCACTATTACGGTTCTCACAGTGTTGGATAATTTCCACTAACAATACTTGGTATCTGCTGAAGGTAAGGTGATAGGCAGGTAGCGATTTAGGGAACAGATAGCCTTGTGACAAAAGCATGGATATTCATTTCCATCCTCCATGATAGAAATTTTATTAGGTATTCCACCAGTTTTTTCAAACCAGTAGTAGTATCACAGTAGAGCTTTGAGAAGAAAACCATTTGTGAATCTGGGTCACCTTCAATTTGGAAAACAAAGGATGGGGGATGGTGAACAGGGCTGGAGGATTTTGTTACTATTGACATTTTATAGACAATGTGCTATTTTGGAAGAGGTTAAACAAAGAACTTTTTTTTTTTTTTTTTGATTGTTTAAAAGCTTTCCCCATTTGATTTATTCAGTGTTTTTATTTTGTTAGTACAGTCTCCCAAACAATTATATTTCAGCTCATCCTGGACTGATTTATCTTCCCTTCATTCTTCAGTGTTCTGATTTGGCTACTGAAACACATAGTTTTCTACCACAATTCCAACTGTGACCTGATTTGAGTACAAGGAAAATTATCTGCTTTCCTACAAAGCCACAGATATTTCTTAGAATCCTAAACACTGAACTTTTGACAAATACCTGACAATGGTCTGATTGACAGAGAACATCTTAAAGGAAGGGAAACGTTTTGTATTAAAAGTGGTTCTGTGCTGCTGGCACCCTTGTGCTGCTCAGGGAGGAGTGGTTGTACCAGAACTCCTCCACGCCAGGCAAAGTCATTCATGTTCTTTGTCAAATAATATAGGCTGAAGTATGCCCAGCTCTTCAAAAAGTGAAATTTATTAGTTGTGACCTACCATGTCTGGCTGCCAGACAAACTTCGAGGCATGTCTCCCAGGTCCTTCCTGGAAAATTTCATCTAGGCTCCTTTCCCTTCCCTTTGCCCAGTTTGCATAGAAAAATGACATGTTGATACCATGTTTTTATCTTCATCCTCCTGTCCCACAAAACTCAACAAGTAGTGATTCTTTCTCATATTAAGACACAGAATTATTTCCAGCTCTGCTGTGGCCTGGCTCTGGATGAAACTCCACATGTAGATTTATTCAAACCCTGGTCTCAGCACAGACCCATAAACCTCTCCTGGGGCATCACCTTTTGAAGATACCTTGCAAACAGCCTCCTAACTCCCAATTCATTCCAGCTGCACCACAAGATCACTTTCTTTGCCATGCAGATCAATGGGTTTTATCAAATAATCACATCTGAAGCGCAAAAAGGGAGAAAGGCTTTCCAGCCTCTAAGCACTGGGTTTGCAATAACTCTTCAGGTTTTCTGTAGCTCACCCTTTCCCATGTAGCAAAAGAGTGACAAAGTTTCTTTCTCACTGTCTCTCCTGCCTTGGAGTGAATTGTCCATTGGTTTCCATGTTTAAATCTGCACAGTAGTAAAGATAAGTGATACACCCTCAGCTAGTCAGATGCTTTCTCCACTCTACTAATAAGTTTTACAGAGCAGGAAGTATAATTGTGAACTACCTATTTCCTGGAGAAATGTCTTAATACACCTCAAGAGTACCTCAAAGATGTGTCCAGCAGTTGCATCGTAATACTACAATTGTGCAGGGTCCAGCATAATTTTGGGAGGGTGAGTTGCCTCTAGAAGATCTGGGAAAGCAGGGTGCATTCAGTGATTTGAAGGCAGTCTGCAGTTATCTAATACCTAGGAGCAATGAGAGAAGAATTTTCTTTTTACTCCCTTGAAATTTAATTTATAAAAACAACTTGCATTTGAAGATTATTAATCCTGTCATTTGGTGGACAGCTTGGCTGCTTGGTGGAGAACTTGAAAGTTCTAAAATTTTAAACAAAGTATTTGTGTTTGTGTTCTGGAGGTTAAGTGCTTGGCTTTATTTTATTCCTTTGTATGTGTTCTGTGGGGATTATTAAAAGTGGTAGGAATTGTTCAGAACTCTCAGTGATTTAGCCTCTCTGAACAGTGATTAACCTCAAGAAGGAAAAATAGTGTGTATCATCTGGCAGAAGGCTTGGTCAAATTAAAAAGCAGTAAAATTAAATATTGTTTAAAAACCGTGCCAACGATAGACTTATTAATGTTTCTTATTAGGCCAATGTGTTTTAATACTCTCTATTATTAAAACCTATGTCATTTAATAAAAATGTTAATCTACATTTGTAGGCAACAGAGAGGCTGTATAGTGTAGTCTCGGGGGAGAAAGAGGAATTTAGTGCACATTAAAAACTTTATACAGTCATTTATGCAGTTGTATCTCAGTTCTCAATGTGATGTGTTTGTTTGTTACTTTGGGGCAAACCAGCAGCAGTTGGCCTTTAATATCAGATGAGAAATGAAAAGCCATCATTGCGCAGTGCAGGGTCACATTCTGAAACCCTCACTGGCTCATTTAGCAAGTAGTCCAGTGGGCCTGGTAAAAAAACCATGTGCTGGTTAAGCTAAATATATCAAAATGTGACCTGCTGGTATCTGACAGCTCACTCTGAGCTATTTCCAAAAGCAGGCCTGGTTTTGGGGAGCTTTGTTTGGAGGGGACCTACTCTAATAGGGCACCCCTGAAGTTGGGGTTCTTTTCCTCTTAGACCAGGAGCTGAGTTACTGAAATTTCATGAACACTCTGGGAAACTGTGGTGTTAGATCTCCTTTTCCTGACAAGTACAATGAAATAAATTTCTCTGGAGCATGGTGAGGATGAATAATCACAGTGAGGTAGTGAAGCCAACAATGCAATGTGCCCATAATGCTGTTTTGCATCTCTAATAATTCCTTCTGCAGAGAATCTCAAAGCTCTTTCAAGATTTTGTGTGCCTACAGCATTTCCTGTGGTGAATATTCTTGTGCCCAAGTTCCAGATATAGCTGAATTTAAGTCAAATTGACTCTGCTACTTTCTCTCTCTGTTTAAACTGGTGTCATTGTAAAGAACACATTGAGTGCCTGGAAGAAAAGGCAAGGAAAAGATCTCCTCCTTCCCAAAGTATTTTCTCTTTCATGTATTTTGTAAAGCCAGTGTAAAACTCTGCACATTTGCTGACCAGAAAGTACTTTCTACTTCAGAACATTATTCTCATGAGTAGAGGTGTGCAAGACAGTGATTTTATTCAGCTGTACTGTGGCTTTCAAAGGAAATGTCACCATTGTAGAGGATTCAGTGCCCTGTGTTCTGTCTCAAGGACACCTGTATTTTCTGTGTTTGGGTAAGTCAGAAATGGCTTCATTTCAAATAGCTGTGCATTTAATCACAGACGTTTGTCAGTGCCTGACTTTTCTATTTACATCCCTGGCTGATTGTGGAGTGAAGAAACAATAGGAGTTTTATTTCAAAGTCTGCCTTAGTTTTCTATATCAGTGTCTTCCTTCCATCTCCTTCTTTTATTGTTGTGTACAGATAACATATGTGTGAAGAGATCCTCCGCTCAGGTACAGTGGAGCTGCAGTGTTAAATAATTGATCTTGATCTGTCTTTTGAAACTGCATCCAAGGCATTTAAAAGTGGGAAATGGAAAAAGCATGTTCTCATAATCCAGCTCAGTAAAGTTTGCACAACTGCTCTTTGTTTCATCATGCCTACAATAAATCTTTCATTTTTGCCAATTGAGAATGCCTACTAAATCTGCAAATGATTACTTCCCTGAATTGTGTTGGGATTCTTGCAATACATTTTTCTTACATGGGCAATGATAAAATAAGAGTCCATCAAAAAATATTTTATTGCCTGGCAGAGAGCCTTTTATGAAATGGTTTTGATTCAAGGAGATTCTTCCAAGTGTTTTAGAACCGTTGCTTACAACTTCCCTTTAACCCTTGCATGGAGGGCTGCCAGGCCCTGGGAATGCCAGGAACAGGGTCAGTCAATCAGCAGCTGGTGGAATGCAGGACCTGGGTATCAGTTTAACCTGCAGCCCTCAGCCTCAGCCTGAGAGCACGAGTACTTGTAAAGGGGATTGTGTTACCACGAGATTAGAAAGCTGATGAATGTCAGACTGGTGGGAACCTTGTAAAACTAATCTGCTGTATCCATGTTGATATGATTTCACCCTGTTTCAGCGAGAGGGTGAGGAAGATGGAGTATTACAGAAAGGAAAACACAAGGCAGAACTGGTGGGGCCATCTGGGTCACTGAGCCCAGGCACCACCTTCCAGGAATCCTTCAGTACACCCAGAGGCACAGAGCACCTCTCTGTCTGTGCCTTCGGGAAAGGTGTGTTGTCAACACTGTGACTTGTGAGTCAGAACCTTTCAGTCATGTGAAACAAATCCTGCCCTTTTTCCACTTGATTTCAAATTGGGTACAACTACATTTGTCTGCCTTTGCTCAGCAACCAGCCAGCTATAGGAATTGCTTTTCTTACAAAGAGACAGTCTCAACGCAGTTCCCTGTGGACCTCGAGCAAACTGTCTCCACATAAAACAAGGCCCAGGGGGCTGCTCCTGGAATGGCACAAGTCATGATGCCTGGAAACACATTCAAGTACTGCAGGGAGAAGGGATCTGGCAAGAGATGTACCTTGTGGTACTTGCTTGCACTCGCAAAACAGCAGCAGACCTGACTCAGTGTGGGGTGCTCTCAACAAAACCACATCTGTTGCTTGACATGTTGCCCACTTGCCTCCATGTAATAAACTGTCCCCTCAGAAAAGACATGGGAGATCAGAAAAAAAGCAGATTGTGTGAAAATATTTTAAAGTATCACAGTTACTCACAGGCTTTTATCTTCCTGCATATCCTCAAACGCAATGACATTTTTAATTGCATGGTCATGGTGATCTCAGAGCTCACTGTTTACAGTAGTTCGGTCCAACTGAACATTCTTAGGTCATGCTTTGTCTTCAAGGCCAAGGAGTGAAAAGCTGACAACACCCAGGAACCAGACGTGCATCAGATGCACAAAGAACACCAGCTTAGTAAGTCTTCTAGCCAGGTAGGTGGTAAACAGCATGTTTTACACTTCAGATTGCCAAACCTCCTCCTGTATATACCTTACTTCTGAGCTGAAATGAGAAAGTTATCTCACATGATCCCTGACAATTTTTGTTGAGATTTTGAAAGGAGGCAATCAGAAATACTTCCAGGTGTGAAGAGATATTGCTGAATTTAGAGGGAGAGGTGTTGGAGGTACACAGTGAACATCACAGGAAAGGCCAGGTGAGGGATTCTGCATCATCTCCTCACAGAAGGATGTTGAAAAGCAGCAAATTCAGGACTTTGTAAAGGAAAGACTTTGTAACACTGAGCAAAGTTAAACGGATCAGAATGGAAGGAGCCTTTGTGAAGCTTGGGTGTTCTTCTCAGGGGACTGTGATAATCCCAGCCTTCCTCAGTACCTCTCAGGCAACTTGTAGCCAGGCCACTAGAATGACAGCACGTTTAAAACATGAATATTTGTAGCTGCATTACTTCATTTCTAGTGCTGTAAAAATACTGTTCGCATAATGGAGTAATGGCCTGCAAGTTCTCATGATTTCAACTGTTTTTGAGTTACAGGAGTTCTGTTCCTTTATGGCAAGCATCCATTTCTCATTTTAACATCTTTGGCACTCGCCTAAAGGATGGGAAATTAAAAAATGATTAAGGGGACAGAGAGACAGTCTTTTAAGGAAAGATAAAAGGAATTAAACTGAGACTGGGGTGGGGAGGAAAGAAAAGGGAGGGATTGTTTAGGAAAGAATACAAAACAAGTAGGGGTGATCATGCAAAATCAAGCAAAGGAGAATTTAATTTTTCACTAGAGGTTTCCCAAACAGGAGGTGTATATTAGAGTGGAATAATTTTGTAGTGGAAATAGAAGATGCCCAACTGTATGAGTAACATAAGCTAGGCTGTCTGAAAAACTTGGAAATAAATTGTAGGGAATAATTTTGAATGCAAACTTACCCCACATTTCTGCCACTCTCTGAGAACAGATTATTGCATTATTAGATGTAAGAGAAGGACATGCATTAGCAAGCATAGGGACACAGTTTAAGCCTTCAGATGCCTGCACTCTGAAGGTATGATTTATTTTTGTCCTGCTAACATTGCTATGAGGTAGCTGAGGATTGTCCCCATGCAGAGCACTGGGTGCTCAGCATCTTTGGAGTTAGGGACCCACTATCATCCCAGGCCAGACTCTCAGACCATTTCACAGATGCTTGCATTTCACGCCGGCAGGTGTGAAATGGGGGATGACTGGCTAAAGAGCCAGTTTGCCAAGAAAGATACCTTTTGTTTTGCTTTGCCCTTACCAGATTTGACCTTTATAGAACAAAAAGTTTCTCCTCACTGTGAAGGAAATCTTTGCTATTGATTTCAGTGAATGCTAACTAACACACCTCACAGACCTTTGTGCCAGAAATGACTGTGCCATGACGTATGGATGTTCTATTTCTGCTGTGAAACAGGGCAGAGAGAGACTAGTGAGCACAGCAGCTTCACCTGCAGCTTCCTGGCCAAACTTCCTCAAAATCCGGGCAGAATTCAGAATCTGGATTGCAGTGATGGGTGTCCCAAAGCCCCAGGGACTGGTCTGTGTTTGGCTGTGGAAGGGAACAGGGCACAGCTGCACTGGGCATGTGGGACCTGCACAGGTACAGGAGCACAGTCAGTGATGGCAAATAAAACCTGGGGAGAGGGAAAGAAACCAGATCCTTTGTAGACATCTCTGCTAAATCTGTACCTTGTCAATTTTTTTTTCTTTGTTTGCACCAGCCATTTTTACTGAGTTGTTCCCTTTAGCAGCTGAAAGCACTCCCATGAAGAATTTATGTGATGGTTATAAGTAGACAAGAGGGTGCAAACTTAGAGGTTTGGTTTGAATATTTCAGCTTGTCAGATAGAGCTTCTGATATGTGTCAATTGTTCTACGAAAATCAGGGTTGGAACACATCTCTGAATGGCAAGAGAAAGAAATGGGTATTGTAGTCATACCAGATACTTTCAATTTTGATTGTTTATAGCAACGCTGACAGAAACTAACACTATACACAAAACTGGTTTTGAAACTGCCCTTTTTTCAGAGTTAATGACCCACAGACTAATGGAAATTTGCCAGTTTTTACCAGCTGGGATCTGGCCTGATTTTGCTGGGAAATAAAAGTGGAAGGCAAAGAAACCATTTGGATTTCTGAAAGTCTGTGATGGTTGTCTACTCTCATTATAAAGCCTTCGCTTTTTTGTGTGTTGTGTTTATAATTGACCTGTGCTCAGCAGAAATGCTGGCTTTGTCCAAGGACAGCACACTCTGATCCCCCAGGAATTCCTTTTGACAACTGCATTTAGATCCACTGCTGTGAAAACCCAAACCCATCCCAGCTTCTTTGAAAGGACTTGTATTAAATCATGGCTTTGAGGATCCACTGACACAGCTCAGCTGCTCTGGCTCCATCCAGTAGAGGGTAGTCATTTTATGCATTTTATGATCTACTCCTCCATTTATTGCACTCAGGGCTTTCCCAGGTATTACCTGGGGACTTCTCACACGATAGGCACGGCTGGTTTGGTTCCCATAATTAAGCTGGGAAAGGCAGACTCTGTACCTGAGTGCATTTCTTTGTGAAGTCAACAAAAGAGGGGGAGTAAGCCATTTATACTAATTATATATATAAAAAATAATCCCTAAAGGCAAGACTATATAAGGTGCATTATGTTCAGGCAAGTATGGGATCATTAGTGTCATTCATGATAATTTGATTTACCCCCATGGCTCCCAAACAATACATGGCTCGTAGCCTTGTGAATTGGTGTGAGTTAAGAATTGCATGGCAGCACTGCATTTTTAGAAGTAATGCTCTTAGGTCTTACTACGATGAAGGCTCTTTTGTTGTAAAATTTTATTTACTAAGATAGATGTTACTTCAGTTCACACTAAACAAATTGACTCTGGAGTTTTCAGTCTCGGTTTGCCAGAGACAAATTGTGAAAGCATCTAATTGTAGCCTAAACAAAACCATATTTTCCTTAAAAACATGGCAGTGTGTCATTCTGAATCTGTGGTGCTTTGCCCAGGACCCATTTCAGGCAACAACTACAAAAAAACCAAACCTGGGCAAAATAGCCACCTTAGACAAAACAAACTATCAAACCTGTATATTAAATTGGGTGCTTTTGATTGCAATGCTGCACTGAAAATGTTTCGTTGTTTCAACTCTGTCCCTCCGTGCAGTCAAAAACACTGGTGTATACTTAAGGAAATGGTAAATATAGAATGCTGGCAAATGTAGCCTAAATGAAGTTATGAGCAAACAACAATAGCTGGGCTGTCTAAATTTCTAGGACCGATTGTAGCCAATTTTCACTTAGATTATGAAGGATGAAGAACAGAGAGCTTTTAAATCTTGATTCCTAGTTCTTTACAACATTTATCAGTGTACAGAGGCTTTATTCATGACCTGACTCTGGTTCTGATAAATTTTGAGACCTGTTTCATAATGTTACTGTAGAAATTATAGACACATCGTTTCAGCCATCCAGTCCTTGTGCTTATGTGAGGGGAAGGGAGTTGGATAGGAAGGGCTGAGAGGAAAGAGGCTGATTCTTCTGCTAAAAACATAGAAATACCTGCTGATGAGAAGTCAGCTCTGCTGTTGGATGTGCCATAGGAATGGCTATTGCACTTCCAGATGGAATTGTCTCTGTTCTCCCACCTGCACTTGACTTTGTCCTGCCCACTCTGGAGCATCTGGTGAGGCAGAGCCACCTCTGCTTCCCCAGTGTCCCCACCTGTGCTCTCCATCCTTCATGCATCTGCATGGAGCCTTCCCAGCTGCAAACTTCAAGCCTCTGCCAATTCCTAAAGGCAAATTTCA
Organism: Entomyzon cyanotis; assembly: GCA_024500445.1. Lineage (NCBI taxonomy): Eukaryota > Metazoa > Chordata > Aves > Passeriformes > Meliphagidae > Entomyzon > Entomyzon cyanotis. Next base: position 5,002,900 of record JAKEPQ010001020.1, read on the forward strand.
GCTGTGCTGAAAGCAGGGGCGAGATTCCCATTGACCACAAACAAGTGGGAGCACAGCCAAGGCCAGAATGATACAAGCCCAATAATCAATCCCCCATTCCCAAGATGCTGAGTGGTTCTGCTGCAGAGGGGGATGATTTCCCCTGCCTGGGCTGTGCTTTCCATAGCTCCCATGGACAGCAGCTCTGAACGCTGCTCCCCACGCATTTGGAAACAGGGTGATTCAATCTGGTGATTCAGTTTGGGAGGCTTTGAAGGTTTTAGCTCAGGTTTAGGGAAAACATGCAGCATGAATCACCCAGGAACTTTGTTTTCTCAGTGAATTCTATGGTAATTGCACGTTACAGCAACGTTTTGGGCAAAACAGTGTGAGACATTGGAGCCTTTTGTTACAGCCAGTCATATCCCACTGAAAGCCAAGCGTTCCTCAAAATCAGCAGACATTTGAGGAGGTCATTTGGGAATTGAGAGGTGACAAGAGGAGAGGGCATGTCTTATTTGAATGTAGCAATGGGCAGTGCTAAAAGAGAAATAAAGTGAGCAACTCTTTTATTGCTTCTTCCTTTGTAAATCCAGCCCTCTGTTTCGTGGTGGATGCAGAATTCTATCTTTGCCACATGGTGATGCTTGTTCTAATTTTTGGTATTGGGGTAGCCAGTAAACAAAAAATTAGGATAAGAATTATTGGGAAAAGGATGGTTTGTTACATATTGGCAGTGTGTTGGTTAATTCAGGAATTAATAAAACTGACAGCTGATAGTGGTGCTTTGGCCCGTATTTTAGTTGTATCCCCATCAGCACTCTCCTGATGGATCACCTCAGGAGCCACATACCATGGGAAGGTGAGCACCCACGTGGGCTGTCTGACCCCTCTGACAGTGTGGGGAGACCTTGGCAGTTGCAGAGGGTTCAAATACTCTTTTTTCACCCATCTTTTGTAATGGTCACTCTCTGGAGGGAGAACAGGAAAGGAACTGTGAAAAGCACTTACATTTATAGAAGCTGAAAGACTTGGAGGTGCCAGAGATGGGTTAGACAGAGCTGGTGTTTGGCATAGGAGAGATGGTGATCATGTTTGGGTTCATGTTCCCCAGGCTCTGTTTGCCCTTCAGGAAGGCAAAAGGTAGCTGTGTGGGAGTCCTGTGGCTCGGCCACAGTCCCTGTGTGTGTTTTGTTTGGATATTTCTGATCTTGTTGCCTCCGTGGCTGGTACTCTGTGTTTTAGCAGCAGTGTCCTATGCAGTATTTGTTTTGGAGCTTGGCTTCCTGTGTTTCTTCTGGGTCTATTAGTTAATAATAATGGAGTGTAAAATCCTAACTCTTTTTTTTTTAGCCATCAAAACAAAAGTAGTCTTTGTGACCAGTTTTAGTCTTTCGTGGCTGTATAGATCTCTGTCAGTTATATATTTGCTCATCACAGTACCTTTTTGCTGCCTTTGAGGAATTAAGTTCTCTGAGAAGGGAGAGCGTTTCTCCTTTATTTCCAGAATTACTCATTACATGTTTAGAAAAGACAAATAGCAGGAGAATACAGAGGAAATGTGAAGAACACGTATACAAGCTAATGTCTCACAAAGGGAAAATAAGAAAATCAGAGGTTACATCATATTATTGTAAGAATACATAATTTTGTTTTCAAAACTGTTATTCAACAGCGGGATGAATCCTTTAGTCATCTAGTGCTGGAACTTCCAAAATGGCTTGTGGTTGTTCCATCGTTCTTCTCACACAATTCCCAAAGACACAAGAGTTAGAGGCAGTGATTAATCTTTCTGTATTAATGGCTTGATCCAGCATTTACTGATGTCGAGAGAAAGCTCCTCATGTACTTCAGCAGACTTTGGAGCAGGATGGTGATTTTTAAAAAAACAGATGTAAGAAGCAAATTAGAAGCAAGTTAGAGAAATCTATCCAAGTCCTGTAGTTTAAGAAACTGCTGTATTCTGTTGTAAGACTGTCTAGAAACCCTAAAATGTATGCAGAAATACAGAAACACATGGCTTGGAATTCATTGTGATCCTTTCTACCTTTGATCTTTTGCTTTACTTGCCATCACTTGTGTGCATATGTGTGTATGTGAGAGTAAACAACATAATCCTAATTGTCTGAAAATATACCTATGCTTATAGAATGCCATAAATGAGCATAGTGTTGGTGTGTAAATTTCCTATGGTATATATGGCCAATATAAATAAATTCTTGTCACGGTAGTGGGTTTTATCTATATATTTTCCTTATAAACTAACAGGTAATAATTTAATTCAAAAGCTCCTTCCAAAAATGCAATTAATGTCTTTTGTTATAGTTTCCCTGGGTTTAATAATCCCCTCTTCCAGATTTGTATTGGTTTCTGGAAAGTAATGCTTATTAGAGTGTTTTTCCAAATTGGCCACAATAATCCACTGAAATCTGCCAGCTGAATCATTGCTATGCTTGTGAAATTGCCAGGATCGCCTGACAATTATTACTGGGGTAGGAGGAGAGGGGGAAAGGGAATGAAAGTTTCATAATATGTCACTGTTATTGATACCTTGGCTATGGCTCTTGGATTTGGATTGATATGTTTACTGAATTCTATATGAAAGATGGAATGCCTGGTGGTGGATTGGCAGCACTGCTATAAGGGAGAGAAAATTAATTTTGTCAGACAACTGTATTTTATTCTGGGCATATTTTAAAGCATAAGTATATATGTCCATGCATGCATGTCTATATGTAAGCATACACATGTATGTTTGTGTGCAAACTCCCTCTGCCTTCTTCCCCAGCCTGGCTCTTGAGAAAGGAAGGGGATGTGTATTCCCTGAATTAGGGTCATGCTTCACATGCCAAATCCCACCACCTGTGCAAAACATGTAACCAAATCAGAGTTAAATCATTCATCTGCTGCCATATCTTCATGTGCTCATTCTCTTCTATCCACTGCAGGTGATGGTGGAGGCAGGGAGTGAGTCTCCATAGGTCCAATAGGTGTTGTTTTCTCCCATACTTCCAAAATAATTGCAAGGGTATGATTGTTGCAGTGTCTGAATTAATAATCCTTGTGAACTCCTGCAAAACTGGACCCCAACCCTTGTTTTGAGAGAGGTTCCATGACAATGGAATGCTGGATCCTGCTGCCTAGATGAAAAGGTATATAAAAGAATAGCAGGGCTCTGGCCTGCCAGGGCTGTGCCAGGACAAAGACAAAATGCCTCTCCCATTACGAGCCTTGGCACCACTGCTGGGACAGACCCATGTGGGGATGAGTGCTGCAGGCTCTGGGTGTCTGGGATAAATATTGTGTCCAAGAGCCATCCCTTGTGAGACTCTGCTTGGGGCAGTGCCCACCCCCATGCATGGAATTTATGTTCTGCTGGTGTAAATGAGCCTTTGTTAAAATCATCCATCTGACTAATGGGCAGCTGGGGAGGTGTGAGATGGAGTTAGCTGCCCAGGCAGCTGGGCAGTGCTGCATGGACATACCTGAACTCACAGGGAACAATAGGTGTACTCTGGGGGTGCAGGGTTGTTATTGCCCTGCTCAGGCCCAAAGTCTTCCTGATACAAGAGAGAAAAGCCATTCTGGCTTGTGTTTTTCTGTTTGTGCTGTTGCAGCTACAGCAGCTTGATTATGAAAGTTTTGCAGTTTTTTTGCAGTTTATGGGTTGAGATAGTGGATGCCCAGTTCAGTATAGCCAGAAAAATAAGATTCTCCAACATTCTTTCATTCCCCAGTATGTGGTTAAAGATGATTTCCATCTCAGCAGACATTCATGTGCAAAATGATGCTTCAGAGCAATACACCTCCCCTGAGCTTCCCTTGTGAGGAGGGGAAGTTTCCTTTAAGCACCAGTCAGTGCATGAGGCACATAGCTTAGGAGGTGGCTGTCTGTTCCCTTCTGTCCCCTGATGTTGCATTTGGGGTCAGCTTGAGTGCTGCACACTTCGGGGGAGCAGCCACATGGACTTGCTTCCCCCTTACATCCATTGTGATGTGCCTGAGCAAGCCTAAGGGACAGGCAGCACATGAAGAACCACCAGTGCCACTTTTATTTGAGCACCAAACACTGAGTTAGCACAAGCCAACTGGGCTGCAGAACGAGTCATCTTCAATTTTTACAGCCTTACAATTTTTAAGACAATTTTTATGACTCCGATTGGAACAGAGATGATTTTTGTAATGTCTGTTTATGCCATTTCAAACTTGAACATAAATCTCATTTTTTTAAGGGGATTTTGTGGTTTTCTTGGCTTTATGAATTTTTTTATCCCTCTTTTATGCATTCTGCTAAATTAAACCAAAATAAACTCAGGGGAAAAAGTGATTCTTTAAAACAAATATATTATTTTATCCCTTCTTTGGACAGGAATTTTCATCAGGAGACAAGGATAGAACATTCTATTCAGCCTTTGCCTGCTGATTTACACTGCCATCGTTACAAGAGCCATAATGATGTCCAATAACCAGTAACAGCAACTGTGAGGAGAAGCTTTGTAACCCAACACTGCTCCCCTTTTTCTCCAGCAGCTTTGTTGGTGGTCTAGAAATAACTCCAAAATGTGTTAGATGGTTCTCAGAGAGAACCATGCAGCTTCTTTGGTTTAGGGGAATCCAGGTCTGGGATGGTGTTACATGGGCTCCTGCTGTGGCTCTGAGGTGACTCACTGGAAAACCTGCAGGCAAAGAAATGGTAGCATTTTTCCTACAAAGTGGACCATGAATTCTGGTGGGGTGGCTTATAGGGAATGCTTCTAACCATGCTGTGGGATTCTGCCCTAAGTGTTGGGGATAACATTTAAGATTAGAGAGTGTCTGCACAGCAGTGTGTGCCTGCAAGCCTGATGGATTGCTACAAGAAACCAGAGGTATTTGATAAACCCAGCAGTGGTTTATGGTGAGGATGTGTTGATGCCAGCAGTTCTGTTCGACATGTATTAGTGCTTCTAGGAGGTCACAAGTGCTATCCAGCTGCATGTCTGATACTCAAGTGTGAGTTTGTTGCTGCAAGGTGGTGAGTTGTCACTTGAAATTGAGCTTGATGGTGTCATTCAAAAGGTCCCATCTGAGCTTTGCTGTGATAGCAGAGCCAGTGGCATCAAAAAATGAGCCTCTGCCAGCATCTACCACAGAGCAGCAGGTGAAACATGACTGCTTTTTCCTGTGTTTATACACAGAAAATGACTGTGGTAACCCTGTGGGATCTGCTACCAAATACTGACTAGTTAATGTTTCCCAATATAAGTGGTTGATATTTTATCGGCATTTCCAAAGCTGCATTTTAAAATTTTGTTTAATCCTGTCATTTTCAGCTGTTCATTATTATGGTTGTATGTTGTTTATGGAAGTTGTTTCCATGTGGGTAGCTGGAGCTGTGTGTTGGATGAGGGAAAGTTGGCTGTTTTGCCTTTATAAGTGTGTATATAGTACTTGGTTTGGATTTTGGTTTTTTTTCAGAGTGAGATCTCTCCCACTGCACAAAGGGATGTTGACCTACAGACTTGACCACAAGTGAACTGCACTTGTTAAATGTGTAGATGAACAAATGACATTTGCAATTAAAAAAAAATCTTATACAGAAAATGTAGGCAAAAATGTTTATGCAAAAAAAGTCCTTTGCCCCTGACTCGCTGTTCTAAGTGCCAGAGCAAGGTCTGTGTGGCTGCTTTGGTGCAAGTGGGATCAGAATGCAGACCCTTCGTGCCTGGTACCCTTTGACTGACTAGACAATGCAAGAGACACATGCAGCATCAAGTTGGTTTAGCCACTAATATTTGACAATCTAAAAAAGTTTTCTTTTAGGCTGAGTTTTATGTAAAGCTGTTTACATTAAAGTGACATCCAATTAAAGTGTATCATGTAACCCACATCACAGTTCAGCACACATTTTCTGTTTTAACTGACATATGGCCCCATTTATGAAAATAAAAATCATCATGTTTTGATGATATGTTCACATAATTTATGTGGAAAAGCAGAGGGAGAGAAGCAGGGAGAGGGAATGCTTTTGCTGTGTAAAGCTATTATTTTCTGTGATTCATTAAATGTCTTTTAACCCATGTGCACAGGCAAATCCCTCCTCCCCCAGTTCCTGCCCAGCCCCCTTCCCTGCAGTGTCCACTGGACAAAGGGACCTAATTTCTTCTGTGGGCAGAGGCAGCAGACAGAAACACTTTGTACAGTGTCCATCCCATAGATATTTTTATACTGAGGGATTCTTAAGTATTCTGTAGAGGAGGTAAATTAGCCTAACAACAAATCTATGGACAGCAGAGCTAATCCAGCCCATTTTCCTTTGGTTGTCTCAAGGCTGAGAGGATTCTCTGATGTCTAGGAAGAGGTAGTTGTCTATTGGTGTCTTTTCTTCAGTCTCTCCCCTGCTTAGCTGTCAACTTTCATAACAACGAGTAGGAACTTAGTATCTTTGCAACCAGCAATCATTTTGCCTGGAAATTTCTTTGTGCATAGAGAATTTTGCCTCTCTTGCACACCTAAGTGTTTCAGGAAGGCCAGGCTGCTTTCATTAAGGTAACCTATTGATAAGATAAATGATTCTTTTTGTAAAGTGGCCATGAATCAGAGACATGTCAGCAGTAACTGAGGTATCTCAAGCCATCTACAGCCAAGGGTGGCAGTTTGGTATTTCTGTCAGCACCCTGAGTCTTTCTGACACTGACCCTGCAAAAGAGAGTTAGGGTTCTAAGCTGTTTTAAATCTACTTAAGGCAGGACCATGGCAAAGCATTATTTAAAAATATATCTTTGCATTTTCCCCTTTTAACAACTGCATTTAACCCCTCAGGCCTTACATTTTTTATGCTGCAGCACATCAATGGAAGAAAAGTCACTGCCAGCCAACAAAATCTCCATCTGCAGAGTAATCACCCAGTCAGTGTGCACTGGAACCACATTAATGCCTGGCTTTCCCACATATATTGAGGGATAGATTACCTTAAAATGTAAGCAACATAACTACAGTGAAGCTTTTGTCTATCCACTGTTTTGGGACCAAGCAATGGGGATTATTGTTTAAATGGTAACTATTGTTGCACATCAGAGGGCAAGACATGTTGGTGGTAGTTGGATTGCATAAATCAGTTTGCCATCTTCTCCTTGCCAAGGCAAACTAGGCTGTACACCTGGAGCCTGGTTATTTGCAGCATGAGACTGGCAAATTAGACCTTTAGACTGGACAGTTTTGGTCAGTAGATGTTTGGCCACTGTCACAGAAAGCCATTGAGTCATGTCCTCTGTGAGTGCTCTTAAATGCTATTACAAAAAGCACCAAATAGACATCACCCAGACATTATATTTGGACTGTCCTGTTTCTTGATACATGTGACTGTGAAACCTTACCAGCATTTCTCATTTGTTGGAGCAGGAACAGAATCTTGCCAGTTGTAAGCTATTGTATTGTAATCACTCTGCATTTCCTGCTCACTAATGACTTCTTAGAATCATCATTCTTGACATAAGTTAATGTATAAAGGAAAAAACCCACTTTCTCATTTGCCTCTAACAATGGAAAAAAACCTAATAAACATTGCCATCTAAAGTCCAGTGGGATCTAAACCACTGATGATAACATTAATTCCTAAAAAATGTGAAAGTTCCAATCGAATATGGCAACCTCTGGCAGAACCTTCTTTTTCTAATGAATTCTGTGCATTCTGTTTAGTTGCCTGGTGATCCTAATCAGAGTGCTGAGATCTGTGCATTCGCTCTGGTTTTGATCATTATTACCAAGATTAAACAGGCGTAGAGCCAAGATGTTGCAGTGTAATAACCTGGGAGTTGAGGAGGAGGGAGGAGAGAATGAGGGATTATTTATTGGTTGGATAAATGGGGTTAGCAGTTATTGAATGTAACAGAGACTTACTTTCCTGAAGTCAATGGCCATTTAAACAATGAGGCTTATGAATGAAGAATGTCTGTCAATTAAGAAGGTAGAAACAGTATCATGAGTGAAGAAGGCCAAAATCAGGCCCTGTGACCCTGATATAATTTTGTTTTCAGATTTCTAAAAAAATGGTTGAGTAGGATTGCAGACTCTTGGACGGCAAATGTTTGTCCACTAGTAATCAGCTTTTGGAATGGTTTGTTAAGGTAATCTTGCAGAGTTAACCTCAACACTCTGCAGACCACAGATGGAAACCCCCAGCCTTTTTCTTTCTGAGATAGCTGTACGTTTGTGCATAGGAGTTATTCAGCAGTAGGCAAAAAGAATTATTTTCCATCTTTTAAGAACACAGAAATCCATTACATATGCACTCATAACCTTCACTGTCACCAAGTTCATTAAATACAAGTAGAAATTCCCTCCTCAGTGCAGAATTGTGCTGTTTCCCATCAACTCATCACCTCAGAGAGGCTTTCAGGTTCCCTGGGTAGGTAAAGCTGGAATTGTGACTTCTTTTGCTCTGTAATTTGATTCCTAGAGTTTTGGCAGTTTCTTTAAGGAAAATAATGTTACAGGGTTGGGGTTTGTTGGCTTTTTTGTTTTGTTTTGTTTTTAATTAAAAAAGCCTGAAGCTTTCATCAGAGAAATTTCTGTATCCCTCCAAAGGGGAAAAAAAAGCTTGCAAAACTACCCTCAAAACTGTTCTAATAAAAATTAAGGAACACTTAGAAGGAACAGAGGTTAATATTCTTAAGATTTTGGCTTACTCTGATGTAAAAGTTAACAAAAGCTAATGGGAATGTCATGTGTTACTTGGGCATAGCCTACAACATGCACATACAGCATGCACATGGCAGATCTAATAGCTGGCTTCCAATCCCTCTTGGCAAAACGTTTCACTTTGTTTGGAAAGCAGAGTTAGTGGTCAGTGCTCTCAGGATATTCTTCAAAACAGAGACTCTGCTGCATTCCTGCTGCTTCTCTGCTCTGTCATATGCAGGGCTGCTCCCCCATTTCACCTGACTCAGTCTTGAAGCGATTCTTTTAATTATTTAATGGGAACTCAGCCTTGCTGCTGTGCTCAGGTGGTCTGTAAAAAAAAGGAGCATGTTTATTTCCACAGGGATATTTTAATTTCTGTGTCCCCAGAAAACTGTTAAGAAACAGTGAACTGAGTGTCAGTACAAAGGAGAGAGAGGACAGATCTTCAGCTGAAAACAAAGTATTCCAAGTTGTTTGAAATACACTCTCAGTTTGATTAAAGAGAGAAGCTGTGTCTGAGGAAGAACGCTTAAGTTTCTTTCAGAGGTTCAAAGTGCTGAGCACCTTTAAAAATAGACTACTTTTAAAGGTGTTTAAATAAGGATTTAGGTGAAGAACTTGGTCTATTTACATTTGAAATTAATAATTCACTTCAAGCAGTGTTAAAAAAAAAGATCAGAATATTCAGAATAACAGAACAAAAATAAAAACATAAAATGCAGTTACCTGCAAGTTTCAAGAAATTCATTGCAGGTGGAGTCTGGAAGGTGCTGTCTGTGGCTGTCTGATTAGGTTTTTTAGTACAACAAATTCTGCTCTGTGTAGAAAGGTTATTTGCCAGGTATAGTAAATCTTCCCTCTGTTACTGAATTGAGAGTTCTCAGAGAGCATTTCCATGTGCCCACATGATGTGAGGTGGACACAGATTGCCTTCCAGTGAGGTTTGAACTGTGTGCTTGCCCCTCATTCCTGTGTGCCCTCTCCCTCCTGGCTTTCTGTAAGTTATGAAGAGCACATGTTGTGCTCAGCTTCATAGGAATGTGTTGTTGCTTGAGTTGGTGAATTCTCTTTGAAGACTCTGATTAAGAACTAAAGTTGTCCAGAAGACAATGAGTCATGTCCTGCTGTCTGTTCTACATGTCCACATCTGACTTTGTCCCTTTCTTCTCTTCTTTTACAATCACACTCTAATGATTCAGTCTAAGGCTTGCCGTACCTTCCCTGTTAAAAGTTTCCAGTTGACATTTTCTACTTGTCTCAAAGGACTTGTTTCCTGTTCCAGAATAATTCCCAGTTCTTCTGGTCAATGAGAAACACCTGCCAACCTGACACTGAGGAAAAGCTTCACAAAGGACCTTTTTCCACACTGTAGTACTCAAGCTAGTTCTGGGAGAAACAAAGTACTGTCATGCTATCTTCAGTTATAAGGAGGGTCTTAAAAGGCTGATTCTAAATATTAAAGGCTTGAGCCTGAACAAGGTGATCAAGTCAACACAGAGGAATTAATCTGGAGTCTCTCTGCCTGGCAGTGCAGTGTGATTTTTGTCTGTCTTTCATCTCTGACCATCCTAGATTTGGAGGTTTTTGGGTAAAGCTGTGCTAGGGCTTGATGGTGACAAGAAGGCTCCAAGCCAGCTTCCATGGCCTCTGTGCCTGTAGCATTGTGCTTTGAATCACACATTTTGAGTCATCTACCCTGCAAGACTGAGCCTGGGTTAACCCTGGATGGAAAAGATTGTGGTTGAGCTTGTGATGGAAGTAATTTTCAGGTCCCGCATTAACAAATAGGCACAAGCCAAGTGGAGCCTGCAATGTTCTGCTTCCATGCAGACAAGTCTTGTTTGTCAGAGGCATTCACAGTTGTGATTTGAGGTTAGGGAATTTATGGAAAAGGAATTACGGTGGTCATAAAACAGGACTTAGCCATACTTATTCATCTGTAACAGTGCAAGCATGCTGCTTCTGTTTTTTCTTCTGGAATCAAGTTCAGTGAACTCACTTTAATAACCTGGCCAGGATGAAAGGTTAAATACATCCACCCTGCAGAGCTGCTGAACTCCAAGACCTTGGGGACTTTTTCAGCCTAGATGAGATCCATAGGCTATCTGAGACTTTTAAAGACCTCTTCTCCTCCAGCTGTCTGTAAAGACACCACCATTACTGAGTAACCTGGTGAGATGTGCCACAACTGTTCCCTGAAGAAGAAGAGGTGGAAACATGCTGAACAGATTAGAAGCCTTGTCTGACAGCGAGTCCTTGCTGAATGGTCTATCACAAAGTGAATACAGCTTTTAAATCTGGAACACATGGCCTCTGTCTTGATGCTGTGCAGGCTGACATTTGAACAGCATCACCATGCATAAGTCTACATTGCATTTTTCTTTAATAAATAGGTAAAAAATCAAAAGGAAAAATCAAAATTATTTCCAGAGATTTGTAGTGCATTATTGTCTTCGTAACAGACTTTGAAAATAGGCTTGAGTTTTCTTTCCAGTGAGGAGAGAATGAAAGGTAGATTTCAGACTTGGAATTGTTGATCTTCCTAGGCCACATTCCATATTCCAAGAGGCCCTGTTTTTTAAGTTACCTCCTTTTTAATCATGCTTTTTAATGCACAAGGCTTTTCACTCTGTCCATCACTGACACGGACAGCACATCTTTAAGCTGTGGTGAACAAACCAGTGTGTTCAGATCATTACCTGAATAGTGAACCATCTCCCCTGAGCCTTGGCTGCAGGTTTGGGGTGTAGAGCCTGACCCCTGCATGTTCCACAGGCAGATCCCATGCAGATCTAACTTCTCTTCAGTGTTCTCTTCTCTCGTGGATTCTCAGAGGAGCCCCTGGGCACTTTCTGTCAGCCCAGCAGAGTTCCCAAAGCACTGTGTCCCACATTGATTCCAGTGGTGAGTGCTGTCTCTGCTGCCACAGGTGCGCCAAGAATGGATCAAGGCGCGCGGAGGAAAAGCTGTTTGGAAAAAATAATTTTAAAAGGAGCCTCGCATAACAGCTCTGGATTCAGGACCTTAACAACTTCATAAAAGCTTGTTGCTGGTGTTGTAAAACTCTTAATACACAAGTTCATTCCACATAAGAACACGGCTGTAAGTTTTTAGCTCCAGATGCCAAAGAGTGATCCCAGCCTGTTTAAAATGTGTTAAGCTGCAACATGCTACATAAGTTAATACCAGCTTTCTACTTTTTACCTTTTCTGCTTGGGGCTGTGCCAGTGCCAGTCACTTACATACTCCTTTACCTTGATTCACTGTAGGAGATGAGGCTGCCAAGCCAGATATTTACCTTGGGAACACACATTCTTATCCTGTAACATTTCATCAGCCACAGCTAAAGAAAAGATTTATGGACTTTGTAACACTAAGATTATTTAAGTCACTTGTTAGCCAAAAATAATGTAAAGACATACAGTGCTTGTTTCAAAAAAGTTTGTAATTAGGAGCCCGTACTTTGCTCTGATTTACAATGTAAGCTTGGTATCCAATTAGCAATAATAGTGTTCTTTTAACTAAAACACATATCCTTCCAGAATTATGCAGACTTTCCAATTACTGTGCTATGATGAAATTATAGCTAGAGACTCATAAAGTTGTGCATAGTTTATAAATGCAATATATTCTTAACTACCTTGCTGTACAATATATACTAGCAGGGCTCATATGTTCTCTGTGTTATGGAGGCTTGTTAAAAGGTACATATAAGATTATTGAAAAAGTATGTCAAATAATATTTATGTACTTACTACCATTGTGACAGGCTGTTACTGGTCTTTCTGATTAACACTTCTGGTCAGATGCAGCATGATCGTGTGACTCAATCTCTAAAATTCAAAAAGCGGTTTGGAAACTTATCTTCAAAGCGCCTGGAAACTGAAACTATTGAGGGTTACTACTTGCTTGCTTTTTTACCTTGTCATTATGATATCCCCTTTGTTTTACATAAAAGGAGAAAAGCTTTTGCTCAGTTTTAAAGCAAACTGTAGTGCCTCACCAGCTCATACACAGCATCTCCTCCTGCTTTTCTATAGCCAAAGAGAGCTGAGCTATTTTTGCTGGTGTGGGAGCAAACTGATAATCAGAAATGGTTAAATGTTGTCCTATAGTTAAAATCAACAGTAAGAGAAAAGGCTTCCAAAGTGCAGAACAGCCTTTAATTACTGTCCAGCTAGTGGGAGAGGGCAGAGAGAAACTCTTTTCTCTGAGTGTAGCAATTCCTTTCCAGCCGTTTTTGCAGAGGATTATTGATGAGAAAACCATGTCTTTTACAGGAATGGGGGAATGACTAAGGCCTGTCCAACACTGTGAAAGTGTTGGTAACACTTAATGAGATGACTAAGCAGCTGCTCCAGGGCTTTTGCAACTTATTTATTATTATTATTTATTATCCAGAGTTTGCTGAAGACTGCTAGTCCCAGAAGGAAACTCCCATTCAGCTTGCAGAAAAATGCTGGGGAAAATGGCATGGATGGAGATTAAGAGAGTGTGTGCATTGTATTCTCTGTGACAAGTATGAATGACTGTATGTGTACAATCTCAAATTATTAGACTAATTCACGTTTGCTATTACTGTTCATTATAAATTATTTCAACTTTGCTGAAACCCTGTGAGCTCTCTATGATGAGAGTGCATGAGGAGAGGATTCAGTGAGGATGATGAGGGCTGTTGTCATCCTCAGCTCTGTGACCTGTCCTGTCTCACTCTCCTCCTCCCCAGCCCCTTAGCAAGGCTTGGTGTGGGACATACTCTGTGTCAGGTTTTGGGGGAGAGGTTTTTATTCCTGGGTATTGGAAAACAAAAAACCAGATTGTTAGGTGGGAACCATGCTATGCCCTGTATGGTACCTTCCCTACCCTCAAAGAAAGGAAGGAAGAACAGGCTGCCCTGTCACCACCAGCTGAATGACCCTGCCTTAGGGCAGATACATGGCTTTGCAGTGTAATATGGATCAAGAGATTAGAATTTACAGAAAAACTGAGCAACCTATGAATCTCTTGAGAGCTTGCTCCTTCTTTAAATATGGCATTATTTTTACAATTCTTCTAACTTAATAAATGAAGCATCTTCTTTAGCGTGAGTCATTTAGGGGGACAGTTTGGGTTCTTCAAGTTTTGAGGCTATTTTAATTTCTCAGGCTATTCATTGTCTGCATTTGCTTTGTTTCATTTGGTTTGGTTTTCATTCGAGCTCTCAGTTCTATATAATATAAAAGCACTCAGAGCTGTATAAATTATGGCCCAAGATGCCTCAGGGGAGTTGGTAGTGAGTTACAGCACTGTGTGTGCCTACAGTGTCTCAGCTGCTCTGATTTACTGGCCCAAGTAGAAGAGACTGAGAATCACTCCAGCTTCAGGAGTGCTTGATGGCTGATGGCAGGCAGTGCAGTCAGTAAATCCAACCTGTGCAGACAGGGATCCCTACTGCCAGACTGCCCTGGCACACCCACCTGAGGTGAAGGGCTGATGGACATGGAAAACTTGATTGCAGCATTTCAGGGTAACCTTCAGAATTGTCTGCTTTTTGGCCCTGGGATGGCTGCCTCCAGAACCATCCTTGAAATTTCTGGAGTTGGCAGCCAAAGTCTTGGTTGTTCCCAGTGCCACCCACTGCTCAGCTCCTTCCCTGACCACCCTGCAATTTGTCTCTGACTCTCTCTGCAGGTTTGGCTCTACCAAGAAAAGGGACTAATTTGAGAACACACTTGGGTCATGTCTACTCTACAGCCAGCTGGTCTTGTTGTGCCAAATTAAGTTCTCCAATACCCTGGAATCAAAATGGTACAAGCAGGATGGAGAAGGGACAGAATATTAAGTGTCAGGGGAGCAGTGAGGACAGGGCAAAGGCAGATTTTGGGTAGGTGGGGTCCAGGCTGCACAATGATAGGCATCCAACAGCTGTGGAAAACAATAACAAATGGATAAAAGAAAGATTAATGGAGAGATGGCGTGTGCAAATTGGGGCATCAGAACTGCATTAGTTCCCATTCAATTATCTGTTGAAAACCTCAACAACACAAGACAGGCCCTCACTTCAAAGACCTCAGGTCAGCTGAGGAGCTGAGCTCCATGCTGAGCCTGGAGCACGGCAGAGGCTCCTCGCAGCTGGAACGTGGCTGCACCAGCAGTATGGAAGCACTTTTACATTCGTGCTCGCAAATATTTACACATTAGGTCATGGCAATTAGGAATAATTAGAGTGGAATGTACCTTGTGTTCACGGAGCCAGGAGCTCGGCCCGTGTCATAAACACTGAGTTTATTTCTGTTCAGACTGGGCAGGGTAGGACACAGAGTCCGTGGTGCCTTCCCAGGGCTGCTCCCAGTGCAGGCACACAGGACTGGGTACAGGTGGTGCTGGGAATCATGCTGGGGGCTTAAAGCACAAATGCAGTTTGGGGTCTTGAGCTATGCATTGTGACCCCTGTCCAAGGCCGTTTAACTGCAATTTGATTTTTTCATATTATCAAATGATTTGTGGAGCAATACAAAATACTCGCTCCCAGCTACCCAGGAGCAAGGTTTGTCTTCTCACAGGAATATACAGTAAGAAGCCTTTTTGTCAATACTGTTCCTCCCAGCCTTCCTAGAAGAAAAACTGCTACAAATGCAAGTCAGATTCAAGAATAAAAGTGGAGGGGATTTATGTACTGGCTGGCAAAGAGTCCAGACAATTACAGTGACCAGTTCTAGACCAGCTTGGCTACTGAAGTTGTCAGTGGCACTAAAACTGCTCTGGTGTGGAAAACATATCCTTGATACCTATTGGATGTGTTTTGCAGCTGGATTGCAGTGTGAGTTGGAGATGGTACTGAAGGCAAATCTGACTTGGAGGAGCTATGGACATCTCTAGCAGCCTGGACTAATGATGGGCTGCTTTTGCTTTTTGCTTTGCCTGGACCACAGCTCTATTGTTATTTCATAGTGTTGTGGGGCATCGTTACTCATAATTGTTCATAAATCTG
Source organism: Entomyzon cyanotis (assembly GCA_024500445.1). Classification (NCBI taxonomy): domain Eukaryota; kingdom Metazoa; phylum Chordata; class Aves; order Passeriformes; family Meliphagidae; genus Entomyzon; species Entomyzon cyanotis. The sequence continues at coordinate 5,018,510 of JAKEPQ010001020.1, forward strand.
GTGATTAAATATGACAGTGCACATAAACTGCTTTTTAATACTTTGTATTTATGCTGAGCTATTTATTAATTATGTGACTTGCCAACATATTATTACTTCACCTTAATTAGTGCCTGGCAGTGTGTTAATCACTCCTTTGCCACTGCACCTCAGGGCTCTCTTTAATTACCATTGGCTTTCTCCCATGTTTGCTGCTAGCATGTGCTTGGTGATCTCTTTGGTTTTGGGACTCCTGGGACAGGATGTTGTTTAGGAGGCTGAAATGATTTGTTTTGTGGACAGTTTGAGCCCAAGAGCTCAGTGCTGGTGCAGCAGCTGTGAAGGTCAGCAAACAGGGTGAGACACAGGGACAGCTCACATCCTCACCTGCAGCAGAAGAGCCTTGGCAGCACTGCCAGCACAACCTCCATCTGACTGAGCCAGGCACGTGGAACCCTTTATTCCTGTAGATTCCCTCCCTCCCCAAAGGAATGATGGCCTGGGGCTGTGCAGCTGTGCCTGAAGGGTGATAGTTAACAACAGCATAATCAAAATCAACTGTGCCTTAATACTGTAAAGTACTTTCCTGGCTTGGGGAATACATGGCTGACTCTTCTTAATGTTAGGTGTGTTTTGAAGTTGGACAGTGATGTGAGTAGACTGCGTAGTTTTAAAGTGAATCCAGTCTTTAGAGATAGTTGAAATCTCCAGCTACCATGAAATATGTTGTCACTTCAATTACAGTTGCAAGTACCTCTCTCTTATTTGTTTCCTGTAATACCAGACAGACTAGGTAAATATATATCTTTTTTAATGAAGCACAATATAGTTTTTAAATGGTTTATATCAAATTGTTTCCAGTTTCTTATAAACTCCTGATTTCTAAATATCTCATTATTTGTTCCATATGTTTCACTGAAGTCATTGTTACCAGTACAGCAGAAAATACATAAATAATCTAGTAATTTAACATAAGTTTGTGATTTTTCTTAAGTTACTGTCAATCAAATATCATTAGTATAAACTGAAATCAAAGCAGAGCCAAAATCTGTAATTAAATCATGGAGGATGTACTGAGACAATGAGAAAATCAGGAGTGCTCTTGCAGGCTGTTCCACACACAGCTCTCACTCTGTGTGTTGGGAAAGAGGCTACAGCAGTCTGGAAGGAGGGAGTTTTTCACGACAGTGACTGTGCTTTTGTCAAACAGGTTTCCAAGTACAGTCATGACAGTTGGTATTAATCCATTAATTGTGTTTGGTTTTCACTAAAGCTAAATATCCCATGCTATATGAGGGACTGAAACCAGCTCATTGTGGTGACAAAACAGGAAGAGTAAGAAATGGTTGTGGAGGATGCTCCTAACCTGCTGTTTGAACCTGAAGAGAACAAGGCAATGTTGTACAAACTCTCTGTTCAGTGAAATAAAAGGTCACAGAATGTAGTTGGCAAAAGAGTCAAGTTATGCGTCATGAAAAACTTCAGCATTTCCTGACCAAAAAATGTCCTTTATTGCCCAGTGCAATATACAGTTTTTTTCTTGTTGTCTCCCCTCCCTCCTTTTTCAGTACTGAAAGAAAGAAAAGGAGAAGGAGCAGATGATAAGAAAACAATGGAAGAAGAAAATGGGAAGGGAAAACAGCAGAGAATGTCTAAAAGTTTGTGGAAATCCTTTTGCAAACATTTAGAAAAATCGAAAAAGTATAAGCATTTTCAGATTTGGGAAAATGTAATTTTAAATCAGAGATGAAAAAGAAAAAGCATACCACTACTGGCACTAAAAATGTCAGTTCTCGCAATGAATGCAAGATATCACTGAGGAGAATTATTTATGTGAGCAGTGTTCCTTTTTTCCTATTAAATACATTTTTCCAGGCTTTGAAGGTGTCTTGGTTAATGGTACATGACTTTGTCTGACATGTTTCTCATGTCTGTGTGTCAGTACATCACTTAACAAACCCAACTGCACTTGAGAATCACATCAGCAGTTCCAGCTGCCTCTAAACCTGCCCATTTTCTCCTCGCCAGGCTGTGCTGTTGCCCTTGTGCCCATCTTTGATTTTGATCAGTGCAGAGGTGTTTTCAGACCATGTAAGCAGGGATTATCCTGGTGAAGTAATTGCATTACTTTTGGTCTGTGCCTAGGAACCCTTTCCCAGTTTTCCGTGATGACAAGGTTCTCCATTCAACTCAGGTGAAAATCCTAGGCAAATTTAGTGTATTCCCATTACAGCTTTCATATTGCCAAGTTCATGAAACAGCCAATTTAATCACATCATGAACACTCATCTGTTACTTGCTTATTCTCTGTTACAATTTTATTCTTTCCAGAATTTTCTGCTTCTTCTGAATCTCCATTTTCCCTCGCAAAGCCTTGCCCTGCAATCAGTAGTCCACAGTCACCCTGTTGGCAGTCACTGAGGGGTGACAGAGAAGGACATTTCTGCTGCCAGGGTGGAAAGCCAGAGGCTGCAGCACCACAGGGTAAAGCACAGATCTCAGAGGCAGATAGGTGTTCCTAATGATGAGCACAGAAATCAGAGCAGGGGGCAAGACACGATGGATAACACAGAGTTCCAGTGCCCAGAGGTGCAGGTGGGAGGTGCACCCATTTCAGGGATTCCACAAATCCCTCTAGGAAGCCAAAGTGATGCTGAGGAGGAGGAGGAGGAGGAGATGAAGCTGGACTTCACTAGACAAGGGCAAGCAACATGTTAGGGCTGCTGCAGTGATGGCTCTTCCAGTGTTTCTGCTGCAAGCTCCATTTTTCAGGGGTTTATAACTTGCTCATAAAAATTTACTGCAAGCCATAATTTGGCACACAGGGTTCCAGGCTGAGAGCATACTGCTTTCCTTATTTAAACGGCATTTGGTTTATTGACAGGCCTGTTTTCAGATTGCAAAAGAGTGACGAGTGAAATAGAACTGTAATTGTTTCAGAAACTCTTTTTCCCTTTTTTAAGACTCTCTAGCCCCCAAACAGCTTTAAACATCTACTGGTGCCTTTGAGTATTAAAAAGAATTAAAACTAGTTAAGGAATTTATGTTTAAATAGTGGCTACTGTGCATATTGAGGAATTATACCTGCAGTGTATAGTATCTTTCAGCCTGAATAATCCCAATGTAGCTTTCCAGCATTCTAAACCACATCTGAAACAGAGATATCAGGCAGGATAAAGGGAAGCAGTTAATAATGTAGACCTGTGTAGCAGGGCTGATTGTGATTTAGGACAGGCCATTCTATTTAATGCATCTGCTCTTGCAAAAGACACCAGAGATCCTGAGGTTCAGATTTTCAGGTGCTGCCTTTCTCTTCTGGAGAACACAGGTAGGAATGAAAGTGGTTTTGTAGTTGCAGCTTAAGCCATTGCTGTATCAAAGCTTCTGATTTGAAATCCCAGTCATGGTTCACATGGTTCACATTTTTTAATCAGCTCTACTTAATTCTTTTGAGTAAAAATGTGCTGAATATGCATCCAGGTTTGCAGATGATCCTTGCTTATATTTGAGAACTTGGCCCTGAGTAGGTTGATGTTTCACATACAGAAGAAATGTCTGAAAAAGCAAAAGTGTTTTGGGCTGCATAATTTGATTTTCGGTATCTAAGCCAATGTGAAATGGTATCTTTCTTGACAAAATACATTTCTGAAAACATATTCAGTATGCTTCTGTGGTATCTTGCATCCATACTGTGGTAATGTGAGAGGAGGGGAGATTGGCATTTTATGAATTCAGCTGGTAGGACCATCTAGCTGTTTCACTGGCCCTGTTGAAAAGCAGGTTGATGTTCATCAGTCTTAGTGGTGACTCAGGGAATCAGGCCTGCTAGATAAATCCTATTTCAGACTTGAATTTTCTGTGTGGATGTCGCTGTTGAGCGGCTAGCTGAGGAATGACCCAAGGTCTCAGACAAGGAAAGAGAGAAGAAGAGAGCTTTATTATTTTGATTTCCATATATATAGAGTTTACAGAGGTTCCCCAGATTGGTCAGCCCGAGACCTCCCCCTAGGCCCAATTGGCCAAGCCCAAACTGCCCTAATCCGGAGAAGTTGTTTGCAAAACATCCAAACTTTATCTTGTTTATGAAATATAGCAAAATGTTCCCACGGGAAGGACCTGTGCTAGCCACATGTGGAATGTCACAAAACTGTCAGATCTGAGTCTTGCTCCTTGCACCCAGACAAATGAATTCTGCAGTACAAAAGGTGCTTTTGCTTGGTATTTGTAGCCTCATGAAGCATAAAGCTGTACTTCTTGTACCTCCCACCCTGACTGATCTCACCCTTTCGAGGTTTGTCTTGGCTGATTGAGGATTCCTGTTGCACTCTTGAGGATACAATTTTGAATACTTTCTTAATAGAAAAGTTTGACTACATAGGTACAGACCAGAAAGACCAAGCAGAGGAATTTTCAGCCTGTGTGTGGTCACAGTACTTGAGCAAATCAAGTGGACAAATTACTCTGCTGCCATATCTGTTTCTCTTGGCAGAACTCTTGACAGTCTTCTGGCTTGCCCTGCAAGTGTCCTCTGCTGTTTGTGATCAGATTTACTCTGCAGTGTGTGTGTGTGTAGGGATTCACCTCCTAATCTGTATGGCTGACTTTAGAGAGGCTCTTCTTGAAAGGTAATAAATTACAGATGCAGTGGTCTCTGTAGATGCACTGGGGAATGATCTGGGCATTTGCTGTTTGTTTCACTCAGGAACTGCTACTGCACAGAGGTTAGCCTGTGGCACTGATGGGCTGGAGAGAGCATGGAACTTGGTACAACTCAGCACAGTGGGAGGTGAAATGAGAAATCAGAACTGTTCTCACAGAGCTCCCCACGCTCTGCACCATTTCTGTGCCACCTCCCAGCCCCTCTGGTCTCTCTGGGAGGAAGCTGCTTGAGGAGGGAGGGTCAGCAGTGCTGGAGAGGCAGAGAAAAGAGGAGAAGTGAGACAGAATGGGCATTGTGTGGCTGGGGCTGTCATTGCCCAGGGATTGAGGGAGTGTAGAGTGAATGAGAGTGATGAGAAATTATTGTTTCAAAATCAAAGAAATTGCCTGGCACAGAATTCTGCTTAGAGAGTTGAGATTGCCCAGTGGCTAAACGTGCACCTTTGAGATTTAAGACATGAAGAATTCTGGTGCCAGTTATCCAGCCCTGGTTCACTCTTTTAAGATAAGAGAGGACAGGGATAAGAAGTTCCTAGGCAGTCTTGATCTCTGTAGCCACAGGAGGACTTCATTGCAGATGTGCATGTGAGTCTCAGGTGTTCAACACCCTCCCGTTATTTTATTAACAAAGAGAACAAAACTTAAACATTGCCAGCATGAAGCTCCGTTAACCTGGAGCTACAGCTACCTAGTGGCAACTTGCTGTCCTCTTCTGGAATATCCAGTTCAGGTAAGCACAAGCTCCTGAGAAAGAGTTAATGTAAGCTGGACTGAGAAAATCTGTGGCTCACACAGGCTCCAGCACAGCCTCTGCTGTCCTGCAGGAGCTGGCAGGAGCCACTGGGCATTGTCTGCCTGCCTTCCCTCTGCACAGCTGACAAGCTGAGAAGGTCTGTTCCCACAGTGAAGGGACATGTTCAGTGTTACCTTTGCCAGCCTCTCCTCTTCTCCCCAGCCAGCAAAGCACTGGAAAGCTGTAGCTGTGCACGGGGCTTGCCTTCCTTCAGGACTGAGCTGTGTGAGCAGGGGTGTCCCAGCCTCTTCCTGCCTGGGATGTCCAGCTGGTGGGCAGTGTGTTCTGTGGTCCTAGGGTTCTCTTTCACGAGCAAACCTCAGCCTTTGTATACCTGACAAGTACAGGTGGCTTCAGTTCATTGTAGCTCAGCTCACTTGCTCCAGGAAAGCACATTCTGCATCAAGAATTCTGACGCCACTGCACAGAGGGCAGAGAGAGGATGGCTTTCCTGAGAACTCTTTTCTGGTTTTCAGAGTACGAATTTTCTTCTTCTTGGCTTTGCTCTTTAGGTAATGCTGAGAAGAAAGCACCCAAAGAGTTTCTCAGCAAATACTAAGGCCACACAGAAAGCTTTTTATCTGCAAAGATTTATATTGGGATAACGAGATGCTCTCTCTCCCTCTGTGTTACTGTACGGAATGATAAATATTACCAGGACTTTTTTGGTTTTTTAGAGATACTTCTGACGGTTTAGGGTAGGAAGAGAGAGATCATACAGAGCTAAGCAGGGATGGGAGCATTAAGCAGACTGCAGTTTTCCTGTGTAATTGGTGTTAAGAGACTGGGAAGTGATTCCCTGTGATTTTTGATTAGCATCCTGCAAGCTTGGCTGGACTAGGCCATTGCTAGTCCAAACAGTTTCACAGTGCCTGGGCTTTCAGCAGCAAACATGGTTTAAAAAGTTTTCCCTGGCTGTTCATTCATACACCAGGGTTTGAATGTTGCTGTCCCTACTTTCCATTATTTCTCTTACAGGATCCACAGTTTGAGCTGAACAGATGTGATTAAAATTGATGTTCTCAGTTTTTGACTCTGGCAAAGTCACTGGTTTGGTTCACAGCATGACTCTGCAAACACTTGCCATGACTGAGCTGAAGGCATGCAAAACAATGGAGGAATGAGCAAAAAAGGGCAAAATCAGGGTCAAGAATTCCTGAAGTCAGTATTGGTACCAAAATGCCTGCTTTGTGACCCTGGGCTCTGACTTGAGGTGAAGTGACACTGCTGAGCACACCTACAGTGGGGTTTGGTCATCCTTTGACTGTGTGACAAATACAGTTGACTTTAGTTCATTGCAGCTTATCCAAGTTACATTTGCTCTAAGAGAAAATTCCACATTCAGCACCATTCAGTGCTGAGTGTGACTGCCAGAGTTGGGACAGGGCAGGGAGGCAGTGATGGGATGGCTTTGCTGGTGCTGAAGGCAGAACAGTGTTATTTGAAAGCACAAAACAGTGTGTACTTAGTGCTCTGAAGTTCCTCCCTCTAGAGGTGAAATGGAAAGAGGCCTTTATTCAGTACATCTTGTCTTTCCTCTGATTGTGGTGGTTAATGTAAATTACTGTATCACACTGAATGTAGCATCACCAAACAGTGTTGGGGTGCAGCTGCTATTCTCGATGCTTTCTCAAATAACCAGCCTGATGTTCAATATTTAATTAAAAGCAGAAAACTTGATACAACTAAAAGACAGAAATCTGAATGGCATGGTGGCCAGCCTGATATTTCTAACGTACTAATTGATAAATCTTGCTTTACAGCTGCATCTGGGACCAGTCTTTGTATGTCCTTTATCTCTTTAATTCCTTTTGCACAGAACAAAACAAATTGGAAATGAAAAACACTGGCTTATTGTATTCATCTAAGGACATGCTAATTGAAAATGATTGTTTCATACTGGGCTGGATTCAAAAATATGTATATCTCTCTTTCTCTCTTTTACACATAAATCCATTAATGTGTTGAAATAAGAATTGCTAGGTCAGAGGGAAGTGAGATAAGTGAACCAGAGACAGGCACTTGAGAGGAAGCCATACAAGGAGCCAAATTCCTATACCAGCTCTCAGATCCTTTGGCATAGATATGGTTGCCAGAATCTACATTTTCATTAAAAGCAAAACAAAACAAATGTTTTGTTTTCAGCTTTTAGGTCCACAGAGATAATTTGGAAAACATGAGCAAGAAAATTTTTTTCAAAAAGAAAAACTTTAGATTTTCTTAAGCACACTTAAAGCTGCTAAAAAAGAAGTGTGGTGTGGTTTTAGGTTATTCTGGAAGAGTATTTGATGGACAAGTTGCTTGTACTCTTTTCAGTTTCTTTCTCAAATGAACTTGGACTTGTAAAGCAGTTAATGAGGAGCCTTAATAAGGACCTTAAAAAAAAAAAGTGATTATTTTTAATAATTGTAAAATCTTTGTCCAAATTTTGGTTTAAATTCCAAAAGGATTTTTTTCAGATTCTATCACCTTAGTAGAACAAATTTCAGGTTACTTGTGGTTTAGGGGTTTTGTAGGGGGGAAGGTTGATACCAGATGAAATGTGCATCATGTATGTTGCATGCTGGCAGTGCCAATCTGAAGGATTAAAGTAAAATAAAAGACCAGTTAATATTACAAATAATATTACAAATGAAGTAGTGCACTACATCACAGAGTGTATGGGCATTGTGTTATACAAGCACACATTTTTCCAGGTAGGATTCCTGTGCACACAAGCAGAGTATAACGTCCCATACACAAGAGCAGATCAAAGAATGGCAGTAACTGTGTGTTTCAGCTGAGAACTGTTCCTGACACATCACAGATCCATGGCAATGGGCTCCTTTGTGGCTCAGTTGCCAGTTACTGAACAGTGGCCAACAGTAAAAAGGGAGTCATAATGATTTTTCTTTCCTCTGCTGGATTACATGTTTTTATCTTGTTTATCTTCACCATTATTAAATTGCCACTTACATCCAAGATCACCAACCCAACACTGAAAGGGCATGAGATTTGGACAGCATTGTGCTGTGCCTAGAGTTTAGAATTCACCAGTTTTTCACAACTTCTCAACTGGCATTAAAAGAAATAGAAAAAAGAAAAAAAAATTATTTATTGTCGTCCCTGCCTCCAGATCTCCGATCCTCCCATCAGTGTTAGCATGCATTTGGAGCTGGACTGTTGTGTTTGGCATTAACACTTCTTGGATTTGTTTGTTTGTTGTCACTTTAAGATATCAGATGAAGTGCCAGTGGGTTTGTATCTTGGACAGCTGTGTCAAATTTTTACTAACAGTCCAATCCCACAGCTTAAGGGGAGAAAGGCAGAGTATCCCAGGTGAGCTGGTGAGAGCCTGCATTTGTTGACATTGTGCATGGACCAGTGGGCTTTGCATTTTTGATGTTCTGGGCTCTTTTTCAGTGGGTTTACAGACAGGAGAAGAGGCAAGTCCTGTGAGTTAGCACTCAGTTCATCCTCGTCTGTGGGAGATGGGAGAGCTGAGTAACTTGACTGGACAAGAAAGAATTCACAAAACTTGTTTTGCTAAAAAAAACCCCAAACCTAACTTTCCAGAACAACCTGAAAATGAACACAATAATTACCTGCTTTTGGTAAAAGCCAAATCATTTCTTCCTACACTTAGACCTGACAGCACATTCTCTCTGTGGGTTCAGCCAATGTGCAGGGAAGGCCAGCCTAGGGGAGAAGATGGTTTTACCCAATGCTCACAGTCAGTCTCCTCCATTGGCCAAATCTTCCCTGTGCCCTGATGGAGGATCATTTACATTGTCACTAGCAATTTTTGCCAGAGATTGCTGCATGTGACTTTTAATGGTGAGCTCACAAATGTGTCTGTGGGAATCTGTAGGCCTAATCCTTTGTGGCTCAGTATGTCCTCCACGTTGTTGTTGTGCCAGGGCATGCTTTAACTCAGAGCCTGCGGGCTGTACACTCATGTTTAAGAGCTGTGATTTTGTCATGGTAAGTTTTGAGGGAAAATCATGTGTTAGTTATGGTGGAAAATATCAATGGAGAACTGAACAAAGTAACAAAAAATTGGGGAGTGGTTTGTGCTGCCTGACATGGGGTATTTAGGTGCATGGACTTGGTTGGTCTTAAGCAGAACTAGGTTTACACATCAAAATCATTGGCATGTTAATTACTGTACACAGGATTCAGAGGCAGAAGGAGTATTCTGTACCCTTTTTGTAACTTCTTTTGTCGCCATCCTGGGTTCTAATTTTAAAATCTTCTCAGTGGGCACAGTCTGCCGCATGGGTTGTTCAGCATTTGTTCTGCTTCCTTTGTCTTGCTTTTCTATGCTGCACTGGTTTTCCTGGTGACCTCCCAGTGAAAGCCAGAGAGTGATTGCAGTTGACTTTGTTGAGAACTGGACTGCTCCATTTTCTCTGCTGAAACCTCTCCATACCTTGCCTTTCCCAGCCCTTCAGCCCAGTCAGTCTTTGGTCTTGTCCTCCCAGAGGGATGCCACCATTCTTCCCTTTGTGCTTTCAAGCCTCATTTCCCCCATGAAATGGAGCTCTTTTGCTTTCCTGGCTTGGTGGGCAAATGTGAGGAGATGGATGAGGTGGATTATTTGGCTGTGTACAGGTACTGGCTCTGCTGAGGCTTAGGAAAAGGCTGGTTCTACTGGTGATGAGCCATTCTCAATTTAAGAAGTCCATCCCTCTGGCTATGCTTTAATGGTCCAGTGAAGGTCACAGAGCTGAGGCAGTGGTTTTGAACACCCCTAGCACTGTGTCTCAGCAGGGGATAATGTTGGTGCTGGCTTGAACCCCAGCTCTCTGTGTTCCTGTAGCAGACTCCCAGCCTGTAGCTCAAGACTCAGCTTTTAGGGTGGATCTCTGCACATTTTCTACTGAAAGAGGCAAGTTCCAGAGAGCTGTTTAGTGCTGCATCAGTAGTTTTGTGTGTGGTCACACACACAAGGGCTCTGTAATCAGCTACACTTCACATCATATGACAGCAGCACTACTGTGTGTGCAATCCCTGTTTCAGGATTTGCAAAAGATTGATGCTACTGGGTGGTTTCAGAGATAAATTTCTCTGGCCAGGAGTGTTTTGAAGACATTCAGCACAGAGAGAATGGCCCTGTTGATGTCATATCATGTAATTGGTGAGGTCATGTGTATATAAAAGTCATGAGAACAAGAAAGGCTAGTAGGTTTGTCACTCCTGCCCCTTTTATTTTCCTTGCATGTTTTCCAACTGCAACTTGCCTGTCTGCTTTTAGCTTCTCTGTAAGTAAGACTAATTAAAAAGGCACCATCCTCCAAGATGAAATTTAAAGAGTTTTTCTTCATATACTCCTGTTTGACAATGAGAAAAGAACACATAAAGCTTACACAGAAGAAGGTGAGGGTTTTTTTGTCTACGCAAAATATTGATCCAGGAGTGTTTGGACAAAAATAAAGGCTTCATCTCTCCATTCCTGTGGGCCCTGGCATTTCCAGGATTGCAATCAGCTGGAGAGGAGTAGGGTCAGGAGAAATCTGAAAAACTCCTCCTTCATGCCAAGGGTAAAAAGTGAAAAATAAAGTGGAGCAGTGCTGGGCAGAGGCTGTTTCACACGGGCTGCTCTTTCCAAAGCAAGGCATTGCCATTCCATCCCAGAGGATGGCTGCCAGCAGCCGTTTCCCTGGCTCCATGGTGTGCCTCTGCACTAGATGGTGCCCATTTGGGCAGCTTGGCTCTGCCTGCTGCACAGCTGGAAGCTCACCATCCCAGCTGTGGTGGGCTGTCTGGATAAATGAGCTGTTCTGAAAGGCAGAGGGGAGCTCACGCCACTCTTTGCTCAGGCCAGTGTGGATATGCCCCAAAGGCTGTTGTGCCCATCAGACATCTCTTTGTAGAGCAGCGTGGAAATTGGATGCATCTGTCTTTTATTTTTTTGGCTTCAATTCCCTGTGATCAGTCTGGAGAGAGTTTTACATGGGAATCATAGAATGGCTTGGGTTGGAAGGGATCTTAAAGATCATCTCCAAAGAAGAGCTTTTATGCTGAGAGCCCTCTTTTTCAGCTGCATTAGCTGGTCTAATAAAAGGTACTGTTTCTCCCAGCAAACCTTTTCTCACTGTCATTAAAATATGTGTTTGTTTGCTATGGAAAGTTGAGGTTGTTCTGGATATTATTCTGGGGAAGAAAGAAAGGACACGGCTTTCTAAAAAAAAACGTTGGCAGCTTTTGGGAAAGGTCTAATCATTCATTAAATGAAAAAGTTCATTCTCCTTTTCAAAGAACGCATTGTGATCACAAAGATCACCGTGAAATCAGAGCGAGTTTGCTGCAGAACTCATCTCTTACACAGAAAATTAAACTTCTAAAAATTTTTTTCTCAATTATGAGGCTACTGAAGAAGAAAGAGGAAAGGTAGGGTTTAAAAAAGATATTCTGTAGATTAATTCAGAGCTCCGGCCTTTATTCACATAGCGTGTCATTTGAAAAACTTTATCAGAATTCTCTATGAGTAAATGATGGGCCAAAGGGACCAAAAATTTGGAATAAGAAATGAGCTGTGAGGTTCTGATGTGAAGGTGCTAGTAGAATTGGAATAAAAGAACAGAATCTTTTTAATGTTTCAAAAGAGAGTCATGGAAAGAAAGTGCCCTGCAGAAGAATCCCAAAGCAGTGTGGCCTAAAACCAACAAAAATGAGCCTTTCCTGGGCAACTGTATGAAGAGCAAGGCTGGGACTGTCCTTACCTGAGGAGTGCTCACCCAGGGCAGAGATCTCAAGGTGCTTTACAGAATTAAAGCTCAATGAATTAGAGCTCAATACAACCCAGAGAGACACAAATGCATTTATTTCTGCATTTTGTAGATGATGAATGAGTCACAGAGAGGACATACTTAAAAGTCTTGCTTTAAGTTTGGAAATACAGCATTGTACATACTCAGGCTGGAGACTGAACATTGCCTGTGCCCTTGAAATAACCTTATTCATCTGCACCTGGAAGTTGTTCTCCATCCACAAAACCCAGTGGGGCTGTTTAAAGCCAATTCACAGGTGTCTGAAATTTTACATATAGAGGTGTGAGACTATTTAAACCATATGTGCAGGTGTTTACATTGCAAAGTGCAGGAGCAAGGCTGTGCACATCCAATTTAGGTTTCATGTTGGAAGACAGGGCTACCTTAAAGGAAGTCCAGGAACAGGCGGCAAGGTTGGCATGTTCCCAACTGTATCAGAAAGGAGATAAGCCATACTATAAAGAACTCATTTTTATGCTGCATTAAGTATGTGCTGGTTGCTTGTTCGATGTTACTGTCTTCTCAAGTATCTAGGAGAATACTGAGAGCATAAAAGTGCATTAGCAAACTTCCCAAAGATATGATGTGTCCAGCTTTCTCTCCAGTGTTATGGTCACAGATCTGTTGGAAGGCCTGAATCTCCAGAGCTCTGTTCCTGGCTCAGAGGCTTTACTCCAGGGGCTGAGGTCAAAAAATAATCAAAAAATACCTCACAACACTCTTGGTGATGCAGTCCCTGCTCAGGGGGTGTTTGAGGGCAGTCAGAATGCACGAAGGACTAAGCTCTGCACAGGAGTTGAAGTGATTTGCTCAGGGTCACCCAGTTTGGCTTGGCATGACACCAGTTGCAAGAACAGCTCCTGGACCAGGCATGAGTTGTTCAAGAGTGTCCTGGGGTGCTGATGGCTTCTGGCTACAGCACTTTTCAGAAATATCAGTGCTAGTAACTTTTTTGTGTAGTTGGAGATGGGCAGTTTTATAAGGCAGTAACTTCTGGAAAGCTGTGTGGAGCAGAGTGCTGAAATTGGACATCTCGAAAGACATCCAGGAGAAAAGGTAGATCTTCCCTAAATTTTGTGATCTTGTCAAATGCCATGCCTGGCACCCCAAGGAAGCAGAAGCATTCCTTTTTCCTGCTTCAGAGCCAAAGTGGACAGGCCAGGTGTTGAGGTGTAGCAAGTCCAAGGCTGCAGGCAGCTCAAGTGCCTTTCCCCTCAAGTGACACAGGACCCCAGTGGGGAGGAGAGTGATTACAGGGAGTTACAGCCCTGTCCACCTCCTTTATCCCAGTTGATCTCTCTAGGAAGTGAGTGAAAGAGAAGTACAAATGCTCACTTTTCTTAAGCACCTGGAGTTTGCTCACAGAAGAGGCAGGAGTTGGAACAGAATCTTTGGGCGTGGAATTGAGTTTGCATAGCCTCTGTTCCTGAAATAATTAGGGCAGGTCCCAGCACGAGCAGAAGTGTCTCTCCCTCACCTCAGTGGGAGCTGGGAGATCTCCTGTGGGTTGGCTCTGCCAAACCTGACATGAACTGAGCAGCACCAGCAGCCAGGAGGAGCTCAGCATATTTTAAGAGAGGCTTGAAGTCACCCAGCACCTTCAGCACATGGACCTTGGATGCTCTGCAGAGCCAGGAGGTGCAGAGACAGCATGCAAAGGTAAAAATGAACCATTCAGGCCCTGGGAGGTTTGGTTGGGGTATGGTCTGAGTTCTGCCTGTAGTTTTGGGCATTTCTTCTGGATTTAAGCAAGTTGCTGAGGCCCATGCTTGGCCTTGGACTCCTCATTCTGAGCCCCTAGAACAGGACTCAGCAGCATTGTGAGACACCTCTCTTGTGCCTGGTGCTTTCTGCAGGGATGGTACTGGGAGCATCAGGGCTCCAAGGACAATGATACGAGGCACAAACAACTTGAAAAACAAAACAAACTCTTGCTATCAGAGTCACAAGGCGAGCTGTCCAACACTGCATTGCTCTCTGATTTTATATTTAATTTTAGAAGCTGAAACTAAATGTTTTAATTTTATATTATTCTCAACATAATGCTAATTTGCTCCAGATGTCCACTCCGAGCTGAACGCTGCCATTTTGCATAGAAAGCATGTGCGTCAGTGATTTATTCCAAATAGCTTCTATTTTACTGCATTTCATTTTATTCTGAATGAAGTACTTAACAACATGTTTCTCTTTAAGAATCTTACTTAATCATATGGATATAATTTCTTCAATTTACGTTTTCAGTTCTTTAGTGTGGTGGCCACAGGGTGTTTCTTAACCTAGGAAGATTAAATGCACATGTTGAAAGCTGCTTATATTTGATTTTGAGGCACTTTCGTTTCAAAGTCCTTCACGTAAGGTACAGAAGTGATTGTGGTTTCCTGCTAGGTTCTGGGATAGAGGGATAACTCTCAGGAAAACCTTGCAGATACCTTCTAATAATCATCCATGACAATAACATAATTTCATTTCTTTCAAAACTGTGGTCTACCGAGAGCGTTTAAGGCTTTTTTTATTGGGGTTCAGGAAAAAAAGAGATTTAATTTTCTTGTCATTTCTGGGCTACAGTTCAACGTTTCAATTTAAAACCTATTTCCGTTGAGCTGCTTTCCCAGTTTTCCATCAAAATATTATCTTAGAAAATGTCTTTTATTCAGTTATTTTTTTATTTATTTAGCAGCATATTAAAAATTATGTGAGACAGCTCAATATGAACCCTTTGTTATTTGAGCCTGGCTCACTCAGCCATTCCTGTACACGGGCTGCTATTGGTCAAGTATGTCAGGAATGTCCTTTGGCAGAATCCTCAGAGCTGCATCATGTGTGTGAAGCTGCTCCTATGAGCTGCTCAGGGTGGATGGGAGGCTGCTCTGAACCTTGGAACAAAGTCCAGGGAGGATTTTTATTCATCTTTCATTTTAAAGCTGACCCAGGGTGTGTAGTTTGTAGTAAGATGGGATGTTTCTGCAGTGGTCACACAAAATGTAATACACCAGATTCCTCAGAGATCAAAACCTACTATTCTTCCCTCCTAAAAATCATTTCGCTCATATAATCCCTTTTCCTCTTAGGCTTTTAGACTGCAACCTATGCCATGAAATCTAAATTTCATGAGGTCGCTTCATTTGCAAGGCAGGTCATTCCCACCTGAAATAATGTTCATCTGTATTAATTTACATCTTCTTTTTGCATTTCTTTTTCAATCCTGGCTTTTAATTTTCAGAACTAACCTTGCTGTTATTCTACAATTGTATTAGTTTATTACACTGAATTGTTGACACAGCTGGTAGGGAGCTAAGTGCTGTGGTTTCACACAATAAAATTTCAGACAATATGTGTAGCACTTCTTTTTCATACATATCATTTGAAAGCCATATGATTCACCAATATGTGTTATTGTTATCCACCCATGTGGGATACAATCTATTTTAAATTAGTGAAGTGACTTGCTAAACTCCCTGTAAACAATGAAACTGTGGGAAAACATTAAGTGCTATTCAGAAAAGAACATTGCTATACAGCCTTTTATCCAGAGGATCCCACAGTGCTGTAGAGAATGGAGGGACCTGGCACTGCTCTTCAGCAGAGCTCATCTTCACAACAGGCTTTTTAGGAGGCAACTCAAGCACTTGAAACTGGAACAGGGTTTGGAGAGTGCAAATGCCCACACCAGTTCAGTGGGTGTGGTAAATCACCCTGACTGAAGAGTAGCAGTGGGGTGTTTTGTTAGCAAAATCTTGATTTAACATCTCGTTTGGAGAGAAAACTGATTTCCTTCCTTGTGGAAATGAGCGCAGGTAGAGTATGAGGCAGACAGTAGGTTTTAAGATAAAAATCCACCCTAACTAAAATGGGAGAAAACCCCAGCAATAAAACTACAGACTTTGTGAAACAGATTTAGTGAGGAAAACAAGCTGTGTTGATCCACGGACAAAAAGTTGTATTTGCAGCCAAAACTCCACACAGATGGGCAAAGAGTTACCTTGCTGCTATTTTTCATCTTTCCTAGGAGAATTTGGTTGTGCTGAACTAGTTTAGTCAGCTGTAGCCAGCAATTTCCCACTGTAGGTCAGATTTCATCCACAGGATCCTCCTCTGTTTGATCTGCCAAGGACAGGAGCCACTTTGTAAGCTGTGATGACATGTGACAAGCTATGACTGTAAAACGTATTTATTTATTGGTCTTGACAAACGTAAGAGCTGAGTTTTCCAGGATTATAAAAAAACAGGAGTCCAGGGGGGATGAGTGGGAAGTTAGGATGGACACTCACTGTTGCCAGATGACACTGGGTTTGTGACACACAGGTTTGTCACACGCTGGTCTCACATCTTCCTGTGACTGGAGACAGACAGAGCACAGACCCAACCTGGGATGCTCTGCCTGTGGTGCATTGGAAACCCATCCTGTTCCTAGACACACTCCTGGCATGGCACAAAGGCAGACTGGACTATGTGAGGATCTTTTTCTTCCTTTACTGGTTCATTAAAAATAAAGAAAAATACAAAATAAAGAGGGAAGTTTTTCATTTTGTTTTTTACCCATGTAAGTGTTTGTTAGTGAATACATTCAGAGTATTCAACAGTGTCTGATGCCAGTATAACAGCTTAAGATTGTTTGCTTAATTCCCGAATGCGCGCATTGTTTTTAGCAAACATTTTTAATTTATGTTTGTCCTGCCTCTCTTCCAATCTCCCATTGGATTCAGAATGTAAACCAGGACAGGCAGCTTCCCTGCCACCCTCTCTGCAGATGTCTCTCGCAGACCCAGGAGTGAGAGGTGCCCTGTGCTGGGTACAGAAGGGCTGCTGAGTTCCCCAGAGTGCATCAATGTCCTACGCTGAAAGAGAGCGCTCAACACATTACAGGAACAGCTTACAGAAGCAGGGTGTGTAATTTTTAATAATTGGGACAAAAACCCTCAGTGACATCTTTAAAATATAAATGCCTTTTCTTGTTTCTTTTATTTCTTTGCCCACCCCTTATTTTGCCTTTTCATCTCTTCTCCTTTCAATTCCATCAAGCTTCATTGTACAATAATGTATCGCAGTGGACTTTTTTCAATTATGTTTTTGATTTTTTTCCTCCTTGTTACTATAAAACTCCAGATGTTTTGAGACTTCATGGTTCTCTGGATTATTTTTTCCTTTATTTTAATCTTCTTTTGTAACATGCCACACATGTGGTATTTTGGCCTTTTAAGATGCTATGCTAATCAGCCATAAGTTTTGGGGTAGGATTTTTTCTTTCTTTTTATAATTACTTTTTTCCCCCTTCTTGATGCAGTTGTCTTTTTAATTATTTTCTTTTTTTTTCTATTTGTTTTATTTTTTGTTATAACAACTGGTTAGTCCACTTCAATCATAATGGGATCTCCCTCTGCTGTGAGGCTGCATTCTTTTTGTTAAGCAAATTAATTCTTCACTCCAAACTTTCAAGCTCTCATACCTTTAAGTAGATTATGAGCACCTTTTTCACCTTACTTGTCAGTGCAGAACTGTTTGCACTGTAACTGCCCACCCAGACCAAGAGCACAGAATGTTCTTTAAAGATGTGACTAAAATGTGGACCAGAATAAAAAGATGTAGTCAAGTGTATAGGACAGAATTTCATCTAAGTTTCAGTTGAGATGGGTGCAAATAGATGATACATTAGATGCAAACTGGAACGGAAGTGTTTCCTTGGAAATTAAGACAATGAATTACTGATCCAGAGAAACAAGTTTTTGAAATACATGTAGGAAACTACACTTTTTATTAAAAAATTTAAAAGTACTGGAGGGAAGCATTTTAATTTATTTGTGGTTCTTTGCTGGCATGGCTGGAGAGGTTTTTTTAATTGATTTTGTTCAATCTTAATTTTGTCCTCAAAACAAGCGGATCTGGCTTCAGATATTAGAACAGCAAATCTTGGATTTTGTGTTGTTCTTTAATTTCAAATAGCTTGTAAGCTATTCAAAAAATCCCAGATAAAGAATAGTTTCCCAATTACATCTGAGGAAATAAAGGGGCTGACATGGGGTGTCTTCTTTGCTTATTACATGACCCTATGAATTTTGCATTTTGTTCTTTAAAATGTTGCCTCATGTAATGTTATTTTTGCCTGCAAGCCATAATACTGCATTCAGTCCAACTGTAATGAGGTTTCAGAAAATTGTTTGCTTTCCAAATGACATATTTAGCAAAACCTTATGGCAAAATCTGTGGCTGTCAAGCTGCTGATAGTAAGATATTCCCAACTTCCCTGGTTCATTCTCATATGTTGTAGCAAACAGATGCAACTACCCCTGTTTTGACAAATGTTTATACTTCTGCTTGATTAAAGAAGGATTACTAAAAAGAGCTAGAAAACAGGTCTTGTGAAGAGGATAGGATGCCCTGATAGTTTCCCAGATATTTTGGCTTTTGCTGGAAAACGTATGGAAAGCTCTGTTTGCTCACTGAAGTGCATGACCTACTGGCACTAGAAGAAATGAATGTATGAATATTCCAGTGCCTGAAGCAACGTTTGCCCCATGCTGGGGACGGTGGCAGGTGCTGCACTCAGAGGGGTCTGTTTGTGTGTGGGAATCACCTTGTGTGTGGAATCAGACCTGGTCTCTCTCAAGCCTCATGACTTAAATGAGTCCTGCGAGGACCAAGTCTGCATTGCTCTTGCACCCATTGCTCCTGGTACTGCCAGGGGGTTCAGGAATGCAGGCTTAGGGGCTTGTAAAATTAATGAAATTGAAATAAAAGAGACAGCCCAAAGTCTTGCTTAATTCCTTCATTCAGTGATGATCAAACACCTCCTCCAGGATTTGCAGTGTATTTGTATTTCCCAGTTTCATAGTAATGAGGAAATACACAACCTGTCTAACAGCATGAAGAAAAATGAACTATTTGTGGACAGTGTGTTGATGTCAGATGGTTAGCCACAATTGCCCTCAACCCCAACAATGTGAAGGATGTATTGCGTTTATACTGTGACTTACTTTTCTAGGTTTTTCTTCTTCCTGTTCTGAACCTTTTAAGCTTTTTTCTCTCTTACACACAGGCAGCTGTACAACACTCTGGCTGAAGCCCTAAATTCCTTTTTAAAATACAAGTAATAAAAAGTACAAGCATTTTTGCCCAGGACTCAAATGAAATAGAGTGTAATATCACTCTTTGTAAATATAAATTGTTCAGGCTTCAGAAATAAAACTAAAACCAGAAATTCACAGGTCCTTTTATATTACAGCTATCTTCCACTTTATTATTATCACAAAGGGGAAAAAAGAGCTTCTCACTATTTATATCTGTAAATTTGAATCTGTCTAAATAAACTGGACTTCTTTAGAACGTTAAAATCTCATTCCTATGGGTGGCTTTTGATGCACACAAATAGCTCTGTTGAGTTTAATAAAATTCCTTGCATGAATCACGTTACTCGTGCACAACTATTTGCAGGATCAGGGCCTTACATTGTAGCTAAACAGCAAATTAAACATTAATCTAATTAGGAATTAGCTGGGAAAAACAAAGCACCAAAACAGATATTTTGATTGTCGTGTGGGGTGGAACAACTCCTGTGTTTAAGTTCCTGAGGTTCGTAACAGTTTGGAGCCCCATGTGCTTCCAGCCATGGCCCCAACATTGGCCTCAGTGTGCTCTGAGACATTGATGCTATTTAAAGAGTGCTGTGGCTGTTTCCTCCCCTCCAGAAGGGATATGCAACCTCACAGGATCCTTTTTCTCAGAACATGTTTTTCAATAAAATTCTCCAAATTTTGTAATCAGTTGGGAAGAAAGAACATTTCACAATGTTCATGAGGCTTGTGGATGTTTTGACCAGACATCAGATTTCCCATTGATAGCATTAAATGCTTTGGAATGAAATGTTTTGGGTTTTCCATCTGTAGGCTGTCTGAGATGTCAGCAGCCAATATGACCTGCTCTTTCCCTTTTAGGTCTATAAATAAAAGGCAGCTTGTTTAACTGATCTTGCAGCAGAGAGCAGAGGTGTATATTAATGAGCTTGCTCTAATGGCACACTGGACCTATTTAGCACTACGACTGTGAAGCCTTCTCTTTTTCAGTCATAACTCATTTCCTAAGAAAATGTCAGTTATTGCTTCACCCTATGGTCTGAGCTGGTTAGTTTATAGTTTATGTCTTCTGATCTGTACCACTGACAGATATTCTAGACATGACCGTGATTAAATACGCTTATGAAAATGGTAAACATTTGATAATATAAACCCTCTTGAGAACATGCTGTTATTTCTGCATGGCAACATTCTCAGGTGCATTCAAAGTATAATCTGGAAGCAAAGAAAAAACATTTTAAGCAATTACAATTATTAGATTAAACTGTTTTGTTGGGAAAATGGTGATGTGTTTAGATCACTGTCAGATAATTCAGTGTTTTTATAAATACGGCTTTTGAATGCATGACAGTGCAGCAACGGCACTGCAGTGAGATTTTAGTGTGAAATAAAGATAACATGTATTTCCATATGGTAATGAACTGGTTTAGTCCCATAAATTTCTACAAGGTATTTTTTCCTGGTAGAAGCTCTGTTCTAAAACAGCAGTAGTTATAAAACCCAATAAGTGCATTGTCTTCTTCCTGTAATCATGTGGCATTGTTTTGTGTCTGTGCTGGGTGTGTGCAGCATTAACGATCTCACAGCAAAGACAAAAGTAGTAATTGCAATATAATTATTATTTTTATTGAGGAAACTTGTTTAAGAACTCTGTTGACATTTACAGACTTTGAGGATCATGCAGCATTTGTTACAGTTATCCCAGGCATCAAACGTCCACAAAATGTTTAAGATTGTAGGATTAAGCAGTGACAGATTGGGGCCAGATTTCTGGGAGTTCCCATAAGTGGCCTTCTCAGTTGATAAAATAGCTCTTACCATCCTGAAGTCCTTTTGAAACTGAATGTTTGGTCTTTGTAGTAGAAGCTAAGACACTTGTGGGATGGCCGGATCTTCCTGGAGGTTATTTAAAAAGGAGAATGAGTACTCCATTTCTCCAAGAGTAGCTTTATTTAGTGTATATATAAATGTAAACACACTCCAAGTAGCAAGAGTAGGTGGAAGGGTTGAAAGAGTTGGTGAGTAGCAGTGAAACCCAAGAATTACCTTGCAAAGTTGTCTTTACAACAGCAGCCCCACTGAAGTTATCATACCCCTCCACTTTAGGGAAGGTATTTCTATATGTGGATTTCCCTAGGGACAAATTGTGTCCTTCAAAGTGCAACTCTTTCTGCAGCTCTGAGTGGATTCTCTCAGCTCTTTGCACCAACTCCCTTCCTCCCTCACTTTCAGACTTTTCACCTTCACCTTCCCCTCTTCTCATCACTTGCTGGCCAGGTTCTTCTCCCCACTCCTTTCCTACTGATTTTCTTCCTGTTTCACCAACCAAGCATTTGCCAACTTGAAAATCTGAGTGCTGCAGTCACATCATTCTCTTTGCTGGTGTATTGTTCCACCTCACATGTTTATCCTGAGTTTGTCATTGCATTGGGACCTGTCTGTTACCCAGTTTAATAGAGCTGGGTAATACAAATGATGTTAATTAGGAAGTAACATAAATAAGAAAAGCTCTGAATGTCCAAGCTTGTGTGGTGATGGAGGAACCTTAGTGCTGAAGGCATTGAACATGTTTACCAAGAAAAGGCAGCTGACCACAGTAGAAGGGTGTATAAATAAGCCCATATTTGTTTGAGTGTTGCTGCTTACACTGTAGCTCTGAGCATTTCTGGTAGGGCCTGCTCCTTCTCTCCTGAAGTGTCGATCCAGCAAACTCTTAAACATATGTGCTTTCATGTGTCTTAAATTAAGCTTGTGTTTAGATGTTTTTGGACATTTGCTGTTGGAATTTTTGCTACTGACATCAATGAGAGTGGAGCTGGACCTTTAATGAGTTTGGATTATTCTGCATACCTTCCTACTTTGCATTAGGCTCTAGATATGGGACTGAAGTCTGGTAATCCATTAGAAGAACATTCTGAGGGTCAAAATCCTTCTCTCTAAACTGGAGAGAGATGGATTTGATGGAGTGTTCAGTGAATGAGGAATGAGGGTCACATCCAGAGGGTAGTGGTGAATGACTCAATGCTCAGATTGGACATCAGTGACTGCTGGTGTGCCTTGGGGGTCCATTCTGGGACCAAGTGAAGTCTCAGCAAATTTGCAGGTGACACCAAGCTGAGTGGTACAGTTGACACTCCTGAAGGACACGATGCTATCCAGAGGGACCTGGACAAGCTCCAGAAGTGGCCGATGGGAATCTTGTGGGTTTCAACAAGTCTAGGGTCCTGCAGCTGGTTCAGGACAACCCCCAGTATCAACACAGGCTGGGGGATGAAGGAGCACAAAAATGCTCCAAGGGATGGAACACCTCTTTATGAGAAGAACAGGCTGAGAGAGTTGGGCTTGTTCAGCCTGGAGAAAGCCCCAGGGAGACTTAGAGCAGCCTCTCAGTGCTTGGAGGGGACCTGCAAGAGAGATGGAAGGAATAATAGTGCAAGAGGGATACCACGCTGTGGACACAAGAATCAAAGGAGGCTGGAGAGAAGGAGGATTGGGAACAAAAAGGAAAAACGTGATCCTCAGGACCTCAGAACACTCACTCAGCTCTATGGAATGTCCTATGAAAACTGTGAATTTGCTGAACTCTGCTCTATTTTTCTTAGTCTTCAGCATTTTTGCACATTTCACATTGCTCCATTCTGAATCTTTGTCAGATTTTTAGTGATGATTGTGAAGAAAATTTGTTTCTTTTGAAGTCTTGGTGGCTTTGGTCAAACACACCCCTCCCCCCCAGCATCAGCTCAAGTGTTCAGAGGTGGGTCATGGCCAAACAAAGCTTCTGAACTTATAAACTACATGTCTCCAGGTGATTTTGTGGATCTGTCATGATAGCTGTGATGGGAAAAGGTGGAAATATGAGATAGTTGTCTGTACACATACCCAATATGCCATTCAGATGGGTTCATATCTGCTCAGAGCAGTAAAATATTTTGGCACTAAAGGCCACATTGATCCTTTGATGTGTGAGTGGCTGCAGAATCACTTTGGTCACTGTGTTGAGGTGTTTATGGAACACAATGGGCTGAGCAGAATGTGGTGGACCTTTCTCCATCAGTGGTTTAATTTACCTTTGGCAGGCCCTGGGAGATCAGGTGCCTCCAGGTTGCAGCATCTTCAATGCTCCTCCATCTGCAGCTACTCTCCCTTCCCATCCCTCCTCCTGCACTGCTGGATGCAACAGCCAAGTCAGCAGTTTGCAGGCACTGATGTGTGTATGAGAGGTGTGTGACAAACAGGATTGGCAAGGTGCTGATCTCTGTGATGCTGTCTGAGGAACCACAGGTTCCTGGAAAGCTGCTGAACAAAATCGTGACTTGGCAAAAGGAAGTGACAAAGCATTTGCTGATTTTGTGAGAGTCAGGATTTCACTGTTTATGAGCAGGAATCATACAAAAAGCTATGGCTTCCAGAAAGAGTGGTTGGAACACTCAGAGAAGCTGTGGCTGCCTCGTTCCTGGAATTGCTCAAGGCCAGGTTGGACAGGGCTTGGAGCAACCTGCTCTAGTGGAAGGTGTCCCTGCCCATGGCAGGGGGTTGGAACTAGGTGACCCTTAAGGTTCCTTCCAACCCAAACCATTCTATGAAGATACACCTACTTTATTTCAGAATTGCTGTTAGTGTTGATATGAAGGTGAATTGGGTTGTGTTTCTCAAACGCATTCCTTGAGTTCGCAAATCATTGAGGAACCAGGTTTTGATCTGTGTAGAGGCATAAGAAGATCTGCAGTGCTGTGAAACAGCAATGCAGTGGGCAAAGAATATGCATTCCATCACTTGAGTATTTGCATGCAAGTATTTGAACATGTGTAAGTATCTGAGTGCATTTTATGGGTGTGCTGGTGCACGAATGTGCACACAGGAGTATTCGTGCTCACCTGAGAGAGTTCCCAGAGCACATCCTGCAGACAGTGCCTCCACTGCCTGTTTGTCACACTGAAACTTAGCAGTGAGCAGTGCAAAACACCCCTCCCTTGGCCTAGTAGCTGTAAATTTTATTTATTTATTTATCCAGATTTAATTTGAAACAGGGACTTCTGTCATGAACATTGTGCAGCTTTTTATTGCTGAGCTCTGTAATGAAACGGGTGCTTAAGAAGTCAGAATTGCTCAGGTTACTGGTTGTATAAATGCTGAGAGCAGCTCTGAGTGATACAGCTAGTGAAGAAAAGGGTGCAGAATAACAGCAGAGTTCCTTTGGATTGATCTTCAAATGGATCAGGTCTTCCTGTAATAGTCAGTGCTCATCTGCTCCAGTGTATAATATTTCAGACACCTGAAACCAGGTTCTAAGCAGCCACAAATAGCTTCTCTTGCTCTCTGTCTGTAGCAGCTAATTGTTATTGCCCACAGTGGTTCCTGTGCCAGTTAACATCCCAGAGGACTCCTCAGAACACTTGTTCTTTCTTTAAATTTTCTGTTTGACACCGTGTCTTTAAGTGTTCAGTACTTCAGACAGAACGTGTGAGATATTTATAACCCTTGTATTATTACTGAGCTGCGCACCGTGTCTTTGGTGACAGATTAAATGAACAGCACAATGTGTTGTGTTTCATCTATAAATTTCAGCAGATGTTTGAATGCTGGTTGATTTATTGCATGTCCAACTTGGTTCTTACACTGTTCTCATTGTGGCTGCACATGGTTTATTTAATAGAACTTTACAACGATTTTTTTTATTACATTTTTCAGTTTGAAGGGTGCAACAAGGCATTTTCTAGGCTCGAGAAC
Organism: Entomyzon cyanotis; assembly: GCA_024500445.1. Taxonomy (NCBI): domain Eukaryota; kingdom Metazoa; phylum Chordata; class Aves; order Passeriformes; family Meliphagidae; genus Entomyzon; species Entomyzon cyanotis. Next base: position 5,043,484 of record JAKEPQ010001020.1, read on the forward strand.
CTCAAGATTCACCTCCGGAGTCATACTGGGGAGAAGCCATACCTGTGTCAGCATCCTGGCTGCCAGAAAGCTTTCAGCAACTCCAGCGACCGGGCAAAGCATCAGCGGACACACCTGGATACCGTAAGCATGATTTCATACTGGGAGCTGCACCGAGTTTTCCAGTGGTCCTGGTGCTCAGTCAGTTCTGAAACTGCAGGGGAACTTTGCCTTTTCATGAGGAGAGTCTTAGAAAATTCAGCTGTGAGCAACTGTATTTGGGTTTGAACTGAATGTGCTTTGAGAAATGAAAAAGGCTTGATCACAGAGAGGCAATTAATTGTGTTACTCATGCTGAGGAGTAATTTACACAGGAGTAAGTTACGCAGGAGTAAGTTACTCAGCAAACTCTCCCATTGTTCCTGTTCCAGTAAGAGGAGGCAGCAGCACAATAAGGTGTAGCTGAGTGAAAGCTGAGTCACTGCTGCTGCACTGAATGTGTGTCATTGTCTCACTTCCTGGCTCCTTCTGTTGTTCTGAGTGAATGCAAAAGCTGTTCAGAGCTCTCAGTGGAAGGTAAATGCACCTCAGTTATGGACAGTAATGTTGCAAAAGTTAAAACACATCTGTCTCATAACTCTGTAAAATTGTTTTAAGTATCCTTCGTCAGAATTAACTATGAGAAACACATTCTTTTATTCTCCTCAGTTGGCAGATTTGGCTTGATTTTGCAACTCTTCTCACTTGTCTCTCAGAGAAGATGGGAGCCTGTCAAGTGTCTTGGGCTCCACTGAAATGAAATCACCATATCATGGGGAAAGAAAGCAGTGAGATAGCTTTGCAGACCAGTCATGTTCTCAGCATAAAGCTGTAAAGAATAACAGGCAGAGCTGTTCCTTTGTCTTTTTCAAAGAAGTGAATATATGGTTTCATTTGGCCAAGTGTTTATGGGGCAGAACTTTGGAGTTTAATTGATATTTACTTTTTAAGCAGTTACACATTTCAGACAGTGCAGCATTAAGGAATGTCTAATGTACATTATGCCTTGCAAAAACAAACAAGTAAGAGAAGCAAGTCAGTCACATTTTCCAAACCAAAGCACACTTACAATAACAGTGTTTTATTTATTTGAAAGTCAACCTGAGATATTTGAATTTGTAATTAGTTCTAAAATGCATCTCTTTTGAAAGAGGATATACTAAATTGAGTGCAGTTTTTAAATTTATTGCATGAATCTAATAGATATATTTTTTATTAGCCAAACCCACAAATAGAATGCCATTTATTAGTTTTAAGAGAGAACTTAAATGATTACTAAAATGAGCACAAATTCTTTGTATGTGTTGTCTGTGCAATATTGAAGACAAATGTCTTAACTTTCTATTTTCTTTTCTTCTCTCTTTATCTCTGTCTTTGTTATCTGAAATGCTCATAAATCAGGAAAAAGGTACAGTAATCATTTTCTACTAACTTTCTTAGATATCCAAACACATTCTCTGTGCTATTCCATTGCAGGTTCTGTAAAACTGTTTCTGTATAGTGCTGCACACAGTAACTGAGTTCCACTTACCTGGTTTAATTGAAGCCCTGTGGTTTAAGCTCAGTGAATTCTGTGCCTATGTTAATGAGAAAAATAGCAGAGCTACAGGATGGTGCTGCTGCACAAAATGACTGCCTGGAATGTCAAAGCAAATAGCCCTGAACCTTTGTAAGGGTAGTCAGATTTTCATCCAGTTTCCCTATCACTAAATTGAATGATTTTATCACTAATTTGAATGACATCAGTGATTTGAAAAATACTCTGCTAGTTTTTCTGCCAAGGGATTTGTTAAAGTTTTCCATAGCTTTTCCTCAGGTGTCAGTTCTCTGTGTTCCAGACACTCTCAATAAATCTCCTTTGCCCTGTAACTTTCTGGGTAGGTGCTGTGTTAGTCTGTAAGGTCATGAATTGGTGAATGATTCTATTATTCCTTCAGAAATTTCCTGCTGGCTGGACAGAGCAGCAACACATATCCTCTGGAGGTACTTAAAAAGAAAGGGGGTTTATATAGGCTGCTTATTCCTTATTGAGTGCATTTGGAATTGGTTTTAAAGCTTCTCAATGTAGGTCACTCCATCATTTATCTTCTCCAAAAGGAGAATGTGTAAATCATTTCACTTGCTGGGGCACACTAGTTTGATCGAATCCCTACTAAATCATCTGGAAGTAGATCCTTCTCCTAGGCAGGAGCAGAACAAAGGGAACCTGTCTGTCCTTGTGGTAAAAAGGGCATGTCAGCACCCCTCCAGGAGCAGAGCAACTGGTTTAGAGGACCTCACAGTCACTTCTCCCAAAACCGGTGGGATTTTTTCCCTTCTGTGCATCCTCCCTCTGAAACCAAGGGGATTAAAAAATGTGACACCAAGGTCATGGCAAACCAGTTTTCTACCTTTGAGAAGACACCAAAAGGATTTGCTGTAGTCCTAGTGAGAAGGCTGAGGTAATGTTGATAGATGAGGCAAGAAAACAGAGGGCAAAAGCATGTTCCATTCAACTTTAAAGCTTTGTGAGCTGTGCCCTGCAGCTCTGAAACCATGCCACTGGTTTTAGCCTGGGTTTGAGGTGGGACCACCTCACCGGTGCCCAGCAGTTGTAAAAACTATGTAAATCAGAACTCAATACAACAGTTTCTGTCTTCATAATTACACTGTGTCACCTCTTGATAATTTTGTTTGCTGTAAAGGCTAGGGAAAAAAAGAAATGCTCTCAAAACCCATCCAGTTCCACCTCACCAGCATTTACTTCAGCCCAATAATCCATATCCAGTGTGCCAGTGCAGAATCACTTCTGTTTGCATCGTGAACAGAACCACATCTGGTTTGTGAGCTTAGAGGAGACAGAGCACAGAGCAAGCGTGGACCCAGCAAAGAGAGCAAAGAGCTCAGGCTCAGCACTGCATGTCAGTGTCCTGCAGCTCTCCCTGTGTGGCTGTGGGCAGGCAGAGGGTGTGACATTGTCCCTTTGCTCATCCCCAGAAGCCCTACGCCTGCCAGATCCCCGGCTGCTCCAAGCGCTACACCGACCCCAGCTCCCTGCGCAAGCACGTCAAGGCTCACTCGGCCAAAGAGCAGCAGGTGCGTAAGAAGGTAAGAGCAGGCAAAGAGGGAAACATCCCCACAGCTCCTCTGTACAGTCATTTTTCATTTGACTTTAGTTTATATGCTTTCAGAGCAGAGTTTTTCTGCAATGTCACAGAAGAAAACTTAAGTGGAGCTGATTTTCCTGTTGGTTTTTAATCACTGTTGTTAACCAGACCACTTTATATATTTGTACTTTCAAAGGCTGTTACCCTCTAACTTCAGTTTTCCCCACACTTTCTGTCCAGGCATTTCTTTCCTGTTGATCTTTCATACACAAGCCCAAACTGGGCTGTCATTCACATGAAATGTCCATGCATTGAGTCTCTGCAATCAGCACTAGTTGATGGTATTTGCTGATGCACACGTTGGCAGATCATCTAAAACACAAATCAAACTAAGCCAGGATACAATGGAAATGTAGGAAAGGAGCACTTGTAATAGAAGAGATGTCCTTGTGTCAGCCATGCCCCCTACCCTCCTGCTGCTCCTCCTGTACAGTTTTCACCAGTATGAACATAGGGTCCCCTTTCCCAGGACAGCTGTCTGTCCCTGAATTCTCCCTGTAACCCTTCTCTCTGTCACATGTGTTTAGGCTGAGCAGCAGTTCCCAGCACTGGAGCACTCATTGCACGGTGAGCTTTGTGCTTGGGGAATAACACTGTGCCCAGCACCATCCAGGTGTCCATGGAATCAAATCCTTGCACATATCAGCTCTAGTCAAAACTTTTATCTAGCCTGGCCACCGCCTGGTTTTCCACCCCAGTTTTGTATTATCAGGCCTTCTGGTTTCCGTGCAGCTCTCAGCTTCAGAAGGTTCCACAGGATGTGCTGTGCATGTGTGTCCCACACCACAGGTCACAAAATTCCCCACACTTCCCTAGATTAACCTTTAGCTTGTAATGAGAGTGAGAGTCAGAGTGCCATGGCAGTAATTGATTAATTCTATGTAATTAATTCTGTGTAATGAGAGTAAGAGTCAGAATGGCATAACAGTAATTGATTAATTCTATGTAATTAGTTCTATGTAATGAGAGTAAGAGTCAGAAGGCCACAGCAGTAATAGGCCACAGAAAGAGGGTTACTGTAGCACCAGAGTCTTGCAATTGCAAGATCTTTGCAACAGGAGGTTTTGTTACATGAAATTCTCAGCAGATTGTGGAAAGCAACTGATCTCCCTATTCCAAAGAAAAGAACTTCCCCATTTTTCCCTCCTGTGGTTGCTGGCATACTTCCAGGGGAACAAGGAGGGAATTATTTTCTAATACCAAACCTAGGTATCGTTTGTTCAGCTCTGTGTACTGAGCTGATACATTAACAAGTCACCTTTACCTCTGGACAAAGGGACAGTCCCCACCGTTACACCCTGTCACCTGCTGAGGCCTCGTTCCAGTTCTACAGAGCAAGGTGGGAATAAAAACTCAAACCTTTTGTTAAAAGGCACAGAGTACTTCCTGCATGAGCAGGAGGAGGTCTGAAGCACAGAATCAATCCAGGGCAAATTTGGTAAAACCAACTGCAAATTCAGGCTGCTTGGATGCACCAAGACATCAGCATATCCAGGGTTTCATGTCACTTAATCTCCTGGCTTGAGGAGTTTTCCTGTCTCCATGTACATACCCTCCTATAGACTTATCAAATCTATCTTAAAATAATGTTAATAACTTGCCTCCCACACCTTATTTGGTAGATCAGTCTAAATCTGCACTCCTCCAGTGGTTTGAAATCATCTTGAGATTTCCTGTCTCATTTATCCATGATAACTTTATGAATACTTGATCCTGTGACTTTTTTTCTCAAACTTAAAAGGCATCTGAAAAAGCAGCAGATTTAAAGTATGTTTTGGTCAGGCTCTCTTAAAAAGGATCAAAGCAAAACTGGCCTATGAAGAAACAAGAAAACCCCCCAAATATTTAACTTAAATGCATTTGAAAAAAACCCAACACCTTTCACAACTAAGTAAATCTCAGTGTTACTGAACAGTCTACTTTGGATATCAGATTTAGGGGAAAAAGGGGAAAAGACTGTTTATACTCACTTGCTCAGTTTTGGTTATAACTCAGCAAAGGTAGTTGTCCATTTGTATCAGCTTCCCAAGAATTCTGAGTGGAAATGACTTAGCCAAGAAAAAAAATATTAACAAGCTGTTCTGCCAACGTGTCCTTGTTGAGATATGCTACCAAAATGTGCCATTTCTGATATAAAAGAAAATGCCAGAGCTTAGACTTGTATCAAAGGAATCCTGAGCACTTAGTTCATAGCTTAGAGGATTAGTGCAGTGGTGATATTTGGTTGTTCTGAAAGGCTTTACAGGAACAAAACAGGAGAAAGTTAGCTGTGAATTTAGTAGTAGTTTAATTGGCTGCAGATGCACTTTGTGATCCAAATGTCAGATGTTTATCTCAAACCCGCAAATGACTGTAGAGCAGAATTCTAAGAAGGTTTGCCTGGGCCCTTTATTTAGAATACCCAAGCCCAGGGGAGATGGGTATGTGAGGCTGTACCCATCAGGACAATAACTACTTATTAATGGCTGTAGAATACTATGGCTGTTTGTGTAATGTGAACACTCTGTTATGACAAAAGCTTGGCAGCATCAGCATGTTTGAAAGAGAATTAGAAATGCTTTTCTTTCTTAATTCTCTTCTCCTGCTGTTTTTAATATGATCGACATTGTGGTTTTCAAGAGTTTGCTTCAGCCCTTTTTTGCCAGAGCTTTAATTTCCATGGAGCACAGCTGACTCGTGGGTGATACCTCCTTACACATCACTGACAGCGCCTGGCTCTGCCACGTCTAATCTGATAAGCACAAACGCTTTTCTTTCCCTATCAAATGTCTTTTCAAGTGTCACAGTTATGACGTGATGCAATCCTTTTGTCCCAGAATCCAAGAAACTACAGAAAGCCTGAAAATGTGCAGTTCAATTACTCAGGAAGGTTTGAAGGAACACAGGGTATGTTATTTGCTGAAGCAAACTGGTTGTTGATTTAAGATTAGCACACCTCACTTGTGCACTTCAGAAAACCAAAGTTATCTCTAATTACAAGTACCAATTACTACATACATCCTTAATTACACTGAGTTCCTAAGAATGACATTTCTTCCTTCTGTATACAATCTGTAAGGAGATACATGAAATTAATATAAATAAATTGATTTTACTGCATAATACAATGTTTCTTTTATCCTCTTGTAGCTAAAGTCCTGTACTGATACTGAACAAGATGTACTAAGTGAATGCTTGGCTATACAACAGCTCCACACATCTTCACAGCACATCCTGGATGGGAAGTGTGGCAGATCTGTAGGTCCTCATGATTTAATTACAGGTAAGAATATTTCTAATAAGAATGTTTTAAACTAGAAGAGCTTGTGGGTCTAATTTTTCACTGTGGAAGGTGGAAAAATCTGTAGGCCAACAAGTAAGATTAAATAATTCTGTGAGCTGTTCGCTAAGGCCTGGCTTTTTGTTTTTTTTCAATTAGTCATCCAAATAGCTCCTGTTAATTTCACATGAAGGGGCAGCAGCCCTGCTGAAAGTCTGTCTCCATCCATTTGTTCTCCTTTCAAAGTGTGCAGAGGCAGGAGCTGTGCAAAGTCCAAGCAAGTGCTCTGCCACAGACTCACAGCAGCAGGGTTTTCTTCAGGAGCTGCAGGAAAGCTGATGAGGCTGAATGTTATGATGCACTTTGGATCATAACAAATAATACGGCGATGCATGAATGTGGAGAAAACTTGAATTTGAAATGTCAAACCTTCTTCTAATTGTCTTTTCTAGTATTTAGTCTTTCTGTCCTTTCTTTCTTGTGGTTTGACAAGAGCTGGCCCATTTCAGGGACCTTAGACTCTTCTGTACATTTTAAAGAGACAAAGATGCTTCCATTCCCCTCTGTAGGAAATAAGAACTAGATCCACAGTTTTAGAACCCCAGCAGAGGATCCTGAATCAGGGAGGTGCAATTTGAGGTTCTGTGTTCAGGCAGCAGAGAGAAGCACTCCCAAAGGCAGCAGTGTAATTGTAATCTGCCTTCTGCAAGGATCTCCTGCTTTTTTTTGATTACTCCAAATCTTCAAAACAAAAAATGCATCCTGCTTGACATCTCGCATCCTCTTTTCTAGTTCAAGTTGCATTAAAATGTTGGAATGTATCTGCTGAACAGAGTGGAGTAGAAAGGGAAATACCCCATCATTCTGGCGTGGTTCCCCTGGGAGTCTGCACTCAGGGTTTGCATGTGGCTCCTGGAAAAGTGGGAGAAAGCTGGAGGGATTCAGGGGTTTATTTCCATTCTCTGCCTGTGCCCACTGCACTGAATGAGGTCTGTGAGGGCAGCTTATGGCCTCTGCTCTCCCCTTGACAGTCCTGTGTAGCTGGAGCTTGGCTTGGCCTCCCCTTGCAGGCAGGGCAGGAACGAGCAGTGACATTTTCCTCAGAACAGGCTGCACTTCAGACCCTCAGAAACGGCCACAGATTTCCAAGTGACAACAGTAAAACAGGAAAAGAGTTATTAGCTCCCAGATAAACAGACCATCCCTAACCTCTCAGTGTCATTTCAGAGAACCTCTTGAGAAATGAAGGATTTTATCTGTCCGTAACTCTGGCTTTGTCTGATACGATTTCTGTGCTGCTTATATCAATCCATCACCAGGATGTTGTAAAAAAACTGTAAATCTTCCCTGATATTTCCATCAGGTCACTCCATAAGAGACCCCATCAATGCACAGTATGAACAAGTGCCAGGGACAAATAAATCAAGATCTGAAAGACTGTTTTACAGTGAAATAGAAGTTGCCTCATACTATGGGTGGTACAATCCACAAGCAAAACTCTTCCTCTGTCATTATTTAGAGGCTGTGAGCCAAAGTGCTGATGCTTACAGAATTAAAGCATAAGGACATTCCTGCTGCCACCTATAGTCTGCAGTGATTGCACATTTGCTCTTTCAAATAAGCTGAGGTAATACTTTTTGAAAAATCAGCTATTATACTGTATATAGGCTATACATGGATAAATACAGTATATGATGTCCTCATACTCCACTTGAAATATGAAAACATTCATGGTTTGGGCTTTTGACTTTGGTTTTTGTGTTGGTTGTTTTTTTCAAAGAAACCATGTTATTAACGTGCTGAGCTCTGGGCTTTAGGGATCACGTGCATTCCTGGAGAATTTCAGTTTTGTCTTCCTCCAAGTTAAAGCACATTTTAAATATGTCAGGGATGAAAGCCCATCACAGAAGAAATGAAATATTAAAAAAGCTCCCATCCCTTGTGTCTGACTTCAAAGCAGGTAAGACAGTGAGCAGAGGAATGTTTCTGCACTCAGAGGAACCCATTGTTTACTGAGATCTTCCTCCTTTTTCCCTCCTCATAACTAAGATGCTTCATGGCTGCACACATTTAACTCTGGCTGTGGACAGGAGCTTGTATCACTCTGGTCCCACTCAGGCATTTTCTCTGGGCATTGTTTTATTACTGTTTGCCTGATCTCGGCATAAAGTTGAGGGGGAAAAGGCTGCTAGTCACACATGCTCAGAGCACTGTTTTGGCCACAGATGTTAAGGTTAAAGGCCAAGCCATTTAAAATACTGATTGATGACTTATATTTACAAGCTGAGATGGTCAATGTGTGAAGAGGCCCGAGGTGCACAGGCCTGGCATGGGCTGCATTTGCAGGAGTTCTTCACAGCAGCTCCATAGATGGGTAAACTCCTCTGCAGAGTGGTTGGGGATGGCAGAAACTGGGGTGACATGAATTCTGGTTTTATTTGGTTTTCTGATGGGGTGGGTTTGAGTGCATTGGTCATGCAGGACTCAGCTGCTGCACATACAGAGTTGTGGGATGGATTTTTTTAACATTCTCTTCCTCCTCTAGAGGGTTATGCTGGTTACAGGTACTCAGCTACTCTGTCTTTCTCATCACCTCAAGAAACAAGCCAGGAGAGACATCCTAAACATTCATGAACTGTTCAGGGATGGGACTGAGATAAAACATGGGGTGTGTTTGCTCACCACCACACTGCTAAAACTACTTTTTTTGAGGGCTTTGGAGCTTTTAGGACAAGTTATTGCTGGGCCAGCAGTGTGGGAGCCCTAGAGCATGAATAGCTTTGGTTTAGGTTCTGCTGCCAATATACCTGAACTGGTGGTGTAGGAAATACAGCTGAAGTGTGAAAAGACACTGAACAGTCAAGGTCAAATTTGGCTCATCTTTCAAGCCTGATGATGTATGGATGAACAATGAGCATCTGAGGGAAGTGGAAACTGCTGTATTATGAATTGGACTAAAGCCACCAGCAGAAAAACAGCATTTTCACAATGTAGCATCCTTCTACTGACTTACTGTTACCAGAAGAGACTTTGACAAATAAATCCTCACATCACCTGGGAACATCTGACTTCTTAAAGCCCCTTCTGTCTGGTGTGCAGTGCAGAAAGCAAGTTGGTTTCACTGGCTGGTTGACAAATGTTCTGTCTAGCCAGAGACAGAGATGATGTGGTTCAGTTTTGTTGCTTTAGATCTGTCAGCAGCTGAGGAGTCATTGTTCATGAGGGGTTTTTGACTCATCTGAAGCCCCTGACAAAGGTGGCTGGAATCTTGCCTCGGTGGTTCTGCACTTCAGTCACACACAGAAACAGATGCTGACATTCAGATGTTGCTTCTCCACCCTGAGGGTGTCACACATTCCCCACAGCTCTGGGTTTTCATGTTGCTTTCTGCTTGTTCCATGTCACTGGGAGGGTTGGGAGGGGTGCAGCCCAGAGCCCTGCCAGTGACACAGGACAGGGCCAAGCACAGCTGGCACATGGCTCTGTCCTGGGTGTGCAGCTCTGCACACACGGAGTGGGAAAGGACAGATGGATGGTACAGGAGGAGAAATGGCTAAGAGAGGCCCGAGGGGGAGTGTGGGGTCTCTGTGCTCTAGAGCTGGACACTGTGGGAGCTGGCAGACCTCACTTGCTGCTCACAGCCTTCAGAACACAGTGTGAGTGGCTCTTCTGGTCCTCATCCGTGTGCACATTCCCCCAGAAGGGTGGGACTGAACTGTGGGAGATGTGTTGTAGGCAAAACTTGCAGAGGAGAAAGGCAGAAAAACTGGGAAAAGAAGAACTAGACTTTTCCCAGAAGGGCATGACGAGGAACTAGCCCTTTCCCCCTGCCACAGCGTGGCATTTGCACACTCCATGCATCACTCCTGTGATGACTGTCACCACAGAAACCTGCTCTCAGTGCAGCCTTCATGCCAAAAGTCAGTGTGAGGGCCCTGAGCCCTGGCAGTGCATGTCTTGGTGCAGGGTCACTCTTTAGGACTCTGTGAAGAAAACTTAATCCCAACATCTTCATCCAAGAGTCCTGGACAAAGCTTCCTCAACAAAGGGTGCACTTGAGGGCATGGAAGACACTTAGCTATTGGTGCCTGACTGCTGTGGTAGAGGAGAGTCCCCAAAAATGGCATATCCACACTCCTTCAGTAATTCTGTACTAGTGAACCTGTTTTCATGTTCCCATTAAAAATTTATCCTTGCTTCTCTTTGCATTTAATTTTTTGGGGTTTCATTTGTATCAGTATGTGTTATTTGTAAATGAACTGGGATTTCCAGCAGCTTAGTAATGGGAAGTCAAATTACAGAGTTTGAAATGAACAGCAAAACCCTAGGGCAGCATGTCTGGTTTGCTGTGTGAGCTCCATCCCCTGAGCACTGCGGGGTCTCTCACAGGGATGGGAGAGGAAGGGGGAGAGTCCTGCCGAACTCTGCTGGCTCTCAGGAGGGTTCTGCAGCTCTGTTGAGTTCAGGAACACCTGAACCACCTGGGAGGGTCGCAGAGGAGACACACACGTGTCAGAGTAGCATGGCACAGCTCTGAGTGCTGCTCAGGCACAGGGTGTTCACTTGCATATGGGGGCTCTGCTGTGGGGTTGTGTCTCTGGGTCAGGTGGGGGATAGAGAAGGAGCTGGAGACCCTTCTTGATGCTTCCTTGCTGATTTTGTTTTGCAAATGCTGTGTGTTCCCAGGCATGTACAGTGGATCCAGCACCAACCACAACGGCCCCTCCCCAGCTGTGCTGCCACCTCCTCATGACATCCCTTCAAGACACCTTCCCCTCGACTCTGCCCTCTCCAGCCCACATCACCACCAGTCGCCGCTGGAGAGTGCCAGGGAAGGGTATGTGTGTGATGGGAAACACGCTGGGCCTGTGTCTGCCGTGATCATGAAGGATGAATTGTTTATTTTACTTTGCATGGATGCTGTTCAAAAGAAAACACTGGCCCAAACGAAGCTGTTTTGTTTGTTTTAGAATCACAGAATAATTCCGTTTTCAAGGGACCTCAGAAGATCATCCCCTGTGCAAAGCAGGACATCATTGTCAGGTTGTTCAGGGCATTGTCTTTGACAAAACACAGTGGGATTTTTTTCTTCACAGCATGCAGTTACATTTAGATTTTAATTTTTTTTTTTTTTTTAATTTTTCCTGGATGACTTCTTGTAGGTTTGGATAAGCTCAGAGAACTTTTCTCAGCTAACATGAGAAACCTCTCAAAGGGTAAAATCTGAACTATGACTCACTCAGGAATCACTCAGTGTTTGCCTTAGTAAGACAGTGTCAGAGCCACAGGCTTTCTCACTTCCTTACTCTCTGATAAGGTTTTCTGTAATGCACCTCTCAGCAGCAGGCTTTAGCCAGCCAGATCCTAGTCAGGGAAGAGTGTTTAATCCCACTGATTGTATGGATTGCACTGCTACAGCATGGATACAGTTGCATGGCTGCAGGGTGTGATATTTCTAAAGCACCATTTGCTCAACACTCTCATAACATCTTCTCAACAGTAAAGAATCTCTGCAAGCCACAAAACTCTGCTTTAACCTTTTTACTCAGATTTTTTTTGTGCCTGGTCTCATGCAAATTCAACTTCATACTTACAGTTTGACTTCCCAGCACTTTGGACGGGGAAAGGGCTCTGATTTGGCTTTACTAATGGGAATTTAGGATACAGAGAGATCAAGGGATTTTCTTTCCTGAGAAACATGTAGGTGTTCTTTAGGAAATACAGCAATTAAATGTGGTTTTCCCATCCTAGTCCAGTGACTGACCTTTCCCTTCTTTTAAAAGGGGCAGGGAAAGCCCAGAAGGATTTTAAGCAAAGGGCAGAAGGCAGAGTGTATGTGGCATGGAAGGGGCACAGTAAGGAAAATTACACCTGGGGTGGTCAGAGAACTATCTGATTGAGGAAATTCAATTAGGAGCAAATTACTCCTTTTTATTTTCCTAATTGGGGAATGAATTCAGCAAAAAGCTTGAGCTTCTGTACCCTGCTGCTTCTCCAGCCTTCTCTTCTGACCTCAGCCAGTAGCAGGTACCAGTGTCCCTCTCCCAGTATGATGGATAGACTTATTCTGTCCTTGTCCTATAAAATGGCTGTGGCTAACCATTCTCCTTCCCTGCCCTGCTGCATTCCTGACCTTGTATTTTCTGTTGGTAGACTCATTCCCATGGCAGAGTCGTGGCCAACAGGAGGCATTGGAAATTACTCCAGAAACATAAGAAGTTTTCTGTAGCAGAGAAGGCAGTGAGAGCAAATAGGAGGAATGGAGACAGACATTCCAAAGTGCTCCATGAGCTGTTCTTTCCCTGCAGAAAGGGACTGCCTGAGCCTGGGGGAGTGGGATTCCTTCCTCTGACTGCTCCCAGTGTGCTGATCAGCTGTTTCCTCTTCCAATAGGCTCCTAGGGGAGTTAAGGCAAAAAATCCCAACCAGGAATGAAATAAAGTAAGGATATACCATGGGAAGGATTTAATGAGCTGTCAGGAAGGTGGATTTGTTTCTAAGGCACTTAGTGTTCTGGTGCTGCTAATAAGAAATGAAAGCAACGGCCTGACCAGGGTGAGGGCAGCAGATAAGTTTCCAGTTTGAGGGGTCAGAAGCTCCCAGATGAATTCTCATTCCAGCCTCTCATGTCTCCATTCCAGAGCACCACTTCCCTTCCAGCAGGAACACCATGCTGAGTAGGCTGAGCCTCACTGAGCTCCTGCTGCAGACACATCAGAGTTTCCATCAGAATCATGTCTGCTGATTCCAGCTTTAGTGCAGTGTGGATTCTTTCTCAGAGGACAAATAGTGCTGATTTCTTATCTCACTGCTCATGTACCCAAGTAAAGTCTTTGCCCAAACATCCTATGACAAAATGTGGGAGTGAGATGATAACAGATTCCTAACCACGAGCCAAACATCAGGGAGAGTGGAATGTATTTCTGAATAGCTATGTTAAAACAGGGCATCCAGTTTCATGACATAATTCCTTGGTATTTTTCAGCATCTCAAATACCATTTTCTAAAGTTAAAATAATTCAGCATCATCACTTCCAGTCCAAGAACCTTCTGCTGTATTTAATGCTTTATGCTTACATTATTCATGACTATTGAAATGCAGCCCATGGATGACGTCTTAATTGCAAGTGCAGAAACTTAGTGTGAACTAACAGTCCTTGAGTTTCATTCAGCACAGTTTTGATTAAAACATCATCCAATTAACTGGGCAAAATCCAACGCTTGGAGCCCCTGGGTTACAGGGCTGTTCCCCCTTTGCCAGCTCGTGGCAGTGCCATCCCTCATGGAATGTACACGAGGTTTGCAGTGGGAAAGGAATCCCTCACACTGCCTCCCTTCATGGGAGCTGCTCCAGCTCTCTGGCACACACAGAAATGTTTGGCCTCATTTGTCAGCTGTCTCAGCACTCAAGCAAATGCACAGAATTCCTGCTCTGTGGATCAGGACCATGACAAGGCTGGATCACATAGTGGAGTCTGTGGCATGAACCAAGTGATTACTATCAAGAAATCTAATTATTGAGTCATCAAATGTGCAAGATGCCAAAAACTACACGAGGCAGAGTACAAATAGTCTACTCAAGTTTGACATGAGATTCAGAATTTGATTTAAAGGCTTTTTCTTTTTTTTTTTAACAAAAAAAGCCCTATGTTACACCATCCTTTGCCAAAGTCAATACCAAGTGCAGCAGTTAATTTTCCCAAATGGTTTGCTGAGACATTTAAATAGTTTGACAAAATTATCTAATTCACTTGAAAATATTCTAACAAAATCTGACTTCATTACCAAATGTATTTATACTGGCTTTATTCAATATGGAGCACATTTTTTCAAATTCTGGAATGAAGTGTATGCTGCACCAAAAAAATCTACTTATATTGATCTTAATTTAGCTAAAAGTGGTTGACTGAGAAATACTTCAGCATGCAGAAAGTGGGCTTGGCATGATCCAGGTTAAAATGTATATTTATTTTTTATTTCAGGTAGCAAGGGTTTATTTTAGCATTTCTTGTAGCATTTGCCATGTATAATGTCGAACTGGGTTTCATTCTGCACATTGCAAAAATAGTCTATTTTGATTTGTAGCAAGGGCGAGGACAGAAAAACAGCTTTTAGTATTAAATCTTGGGTGAATGTTGCACTTGGCTTGCTTTCTATTATTTTTTTAGCTGTTATTATCCAAGTCATCTAAAAATGTGCTTAATTTCATTTGTAGACTATCTCTGTAAATTGCAATTTAGAATATTCAGTGTGATAAATTATCAGCTTAAATGAAACCGATCTGACTGAAGTTAAGTGAGTTTGAGTGGTGGCACCAAGTTTGGGATTTGCACCAATTTAGTGCAATGGCCCAACAAGGTCACTTTGTAGGACCTGAACACGATCCCTGTGTGTGTGACTGAGGCTCTCTGTCACTTGTGCTGCTGTGACAAACAGCACTTCTGTTCCCAACAGGAGCTGGGGCACTGACAAATAATGACTTGATTGGGAGGGTGATGTGTCTCCAAGGGAAAGGAAAGTGAAACTGTTATTTTATATTCCTGTGGTAATTTAGGTCATTTCTGCTCTGTAAACACAACAGTAAATGAAGAAGTAGTAGGATTAAGACATCTGTGATGTGCAGAGGTGGTGATTAATGAGGACTCTGAGCCCAGTCTGGTGAGCCTTTAATATAAAGGATTAGGTCTAAGTGAGGTTAGAGGGAAGGGCTAACTCAACTCCCTTTGCCAGCCAACTGCAGCCAGCTCAAAGCAGGGGCCAGACCCCCCTGAAGTGACACTGACCCACACAGAAAATCACAAGAAACGGGATTTAAAAACTATCAAGTGAAAAGAGACATTTTAATCAGGGCGCTTAAACATCAGAGTTTTTGTTTGCTTGCTTCTTAGCACCTGTTATTTCAAATACCACAGGAATACTTCAGTGTAAAGAGTTCTCTGTTAAAAACTTAGTCCTTCACTTCTTTTTACGTAAAGTAACATGAGGTACACAGAGCCTCCCTTCTGCTCAACCAGGGAACACCAGATTTGAAATCCCTGATATTTTTAATCTTGAAACTAAACATGCAGGATAAAATCTTGTGAGTTACATGGGGGAGATTCTTTTCTGTGCTATCTCCTTGAGCTGCCAGGATCCAGGCCAGGTAGGAAAATATATTTGTGCTCCTAATTCTCATTAGTTTAAGAGACAAGTAGGTGTCTTAGGTACTTATGTCTAATTTTTATTAATCTTGTTTATCAATTAATCTTTTAAATTAAGTTTCTGAGCTCATATAAATCAGTGGACTAGGAACTGGCACGTTGTTAGAGTCTTTGGAGGAAAAAACTTTTACTCTCTAGAAGTCCTTTGGAGAACTAAATACCTACACAGATTTTCTAAAAGACCAAGGAGATACATCCCTCATTCTCTGTGGATTCCATTGGAGAATACTCTTCATTTATAATAGAATGCACACGTCAGTGGTTTAGTCTTCCCTTCAAAAGCACTAAAACCAATAACAAGAAACAGATATCTCTGACAGCTGAAAACATTTTCAGTGGAGGAAGCCAAGAACCCATCATAATTTATCTCAGTGTTACAGATCTGAGCACGCAAAAGGGGCATCAGTACATCTGTCCAAAAAAGAACAATGTACAGGTGCGGCGCTGAGCCCCATGAAACAAAGAAAATCAATAATTAAAAGCATCTGGTTTCAAATCCCAAGTAATTTATCTCATTGTAGAAAATGTGATCAGAATTCATTTGTAATCATGTCCAGATAGGCTTATACAGGTTTCCCCCCATCCCCTTAAAGCAAAATTAGCATTTGCATAGGCTTAATCAACAATTACATGTTTAAGGATAACTTGGTGCTGGATCATGGGGTAAATACTGCTTGTCCATCAGCAGGAATAAGTGGGCAAATATTTCATTTGTGTTTCTGAGAGGGCTGCCCTGACATTCAGGAGAAAACCTTCACCAGTGCATCTCAAAATAAGAGCTGTGGTGCCTGCCCAGAGGAGACACTGACAGGAAAACTGTCTCAGAGTGAGAAATCAGAGAGTTACAGGAGAAGGTGGGAGGTTAAAGGAGATGGTCAGAGTAACTTAGCATTTAAGATGGATTCAACCAGAGCTCTTCTGCATTACATTAGTGATTTTAGCCTGTATTACAGGGTTTATCTGTAGTTAGATTTGCACTTAACATCTGTAAATTGAAAAAAAATTTTTTTCTTTTTTCCCAAATTTTGTTTTGCTTTTAAGCAAAGCTGCTTAAAAGTGTTTGGTGTAAACCATATACACCAAACAGAGTAGTTTATCATGGTGTAACAAATAATTAAGCTGTTTTAACATCTCCCACTATTGGCAAACCTGAAGAAAGCAGACATCAGTACCTGTACAGAACCCACCTGCACCTGGAATCATCTTGCTGTGTGTTTGCCAGAAAATAATGATCTTAAATTACTGAAATAAGATAGATCAGTCAAGCATGCAGGACATGCCAGATAATCTGGAGTAGACAGTCTGTGTTTGATTACATGTCTTTGTAATTGATTTCCTGGCAATCACTTGAACCTAAGGCACTGCTCTTTATTTAAATATGTTTTGATATTTCTTTGACCATATTAATAAGGATTTTCTTTCACTCCAAAATACCTCTTCCTGCTAGATTGTTAGCAAGAATAATTTTTCAAATCTCCCTCATGTGTAGCAGCTTCCACTGTAGCGATTCATCAGTTTCATTTCAGAGGTTATTGAACAAACCTGTGGCACAGATCCCATAAGGATCCCTGTGAGGAACTGCTCAACAGAAATTGCACATCTTGGGTCAGAACAATTGCAGAGATAGTAATTTGACAGAAAAAGTGAGTTTGTGTGAGCTTGTGTAGATGATGAAATGCATGACAAACACTGAGTTATGTTCTATGCCCCACTCAGACTTGCACATGTGTTTGTTAGAGCAGACAGGAGTATTTCAGTAGTTCAGAAAGCTCCTCTGTACCCAAGAGAAGGCCCACACAGAAAACCCCTGAGTGTCGCTGTTGAGCCGCTAGCTGAGGAATGACCCAGGTTCTCAGACAAGGAAGGAGAAAAGGTGTCTTTATTATTTTGATTTCCATATATATAGAGTTTTCAGAGGTCACCCAGATTGGTCAGCCAGAAACCTCCCCCTAGGCCCAATTGGCCAAGCCCGAACTGACCTAATCCGGAGACGTTGTTTGCAAAACATCCAAACTTTATCTTTGTTTATGAAATGTAGCAAAATGTTCTCACGAGAAAGACCTGTGCTAGCCACACCTGAGTGTACTGGGAGAGGCCTCTTTGGGCTTCTCTGTGATTCTGAACATGAAATTGGGTTTGTATCACTGTTACTGGTATCACTGAAAATATTCTAGAGCAATTAAATGACCTAAGACTCTTCAGTCCTATGAAAGTTCCCATGGATAGTGTTTTCCATGATGTTATGAAGCCCCTCTTACTCCTTAGAGCTGAGCAGCCCCTGCACTTGTGGACTCAGCTCAGTGTGGGTGAGTGAAGGTGCAGAACTGGATCCAGGTAATCCAAGGCACCATTGTGAGTGAAAAATAGTATTTTGTATTTGTCTAAAAGCCAGAAAAAGGCTGCCGTTGCCTTGTCCCTACTTTAGGATGTCACACACAGGTGTGTCACAGGCTGTGACAGAGCAGGGATAGAGCCTGAGTGTCCCCACGAGGGCCACGAGCACAGCCAGGGCAGGAAAACCAGACACGGTGTTGTCCCTTGGAATCACAGCCCTGTGTCACAGCCCTGTGTCACAGCCCCAGGACTTGGGTGCTCATTAAATATAGAAAAGGGCAACAAATGCAGTGATGCCCAGCAAGGTGATCTGTGTTGAAGTATTTATTATATATCAGGGAGAGGGGGGAAAGAGGAGAAAGGAAGAAAGAGGGAAAGAAGGAAAAGATTCCTTGCATTCCAGAAACATAGCCAGAGGCACCTGGCAGTGATTAGTGCAAAGGTTCACCAAACTTCAGATAGAGTCTGTCTTACAAAAAAGTCCAAAAGAGTGAACGGTGTAACTGTTTCCTGAGCATGTGCTGACAGAAATTCCCGTAGGGCAAGACCCAGAACAGAAACACGTGGCCAGAGATTGGGCTCTGTCCAGGGACCTGATTAGCAGAGCTTTACACATAATTTTTAATATTATGGGAAGAGATGAAAATCCATGTTAACTTTTTTTTCCATTAAAAAAATAATCTCCTGGTCCTGGAACTGAATTGGACTTTCTCATAATATCAGTGACTATAATGCTTGGGGGAGAGATTTTATGAATGAACTGGTTGGTGTGCTGGGTTTTATGGGAGAACCTCATCTCATGGACACTCTCAGTTCCTGTAAGTGGCTGCAGTGCTGCACTTCAGATAAAATGTGGAGCTGTTTTGGTTTGTGCTTCTTACTCTGGTGCTTTTTTAGCTATTTTTCTTCATGTTAATCTGAGTTAAAACATAATTCTCAAAAGTCAAGATTGTTCGATCTGGCAATACTGCTGTGCATGGAACTGTTACAGAATGGTCTTATAACCCAAAATACACAAAAAATGATTTGACATAAAGGACAGATGTTTTTCAGTCTGGATTTGGTCCTGTTTCCACAGAACTCAGTGGGATATGGGTTGAGGTTCTTTGTCTAGCTGAGGAATCTGCCAATCAAGCCATCACACCATTAAAAAAAACCAAACCCAGACAGTTTTCGTATTGGAAACATCCCTGTCGTATGTATTTCCATTTGCAGTTATACTCCATATCTAGTTAAGATTCAAAAATCTTAGTTTGAATTTATTTTAACTATTTTTCAATTCTCAGTTACTAAGTATACTGTGTGTAGTGTTTGGCAGTCAAGGTCTAGTCAAGCTCTCTTGTCTTAAAAGGAGCTTTACAATTTCTAATTGTGTTAATTTGTCCTGGAACTGGCATTGAACAAAGACTAAAGCAGAGGGCAAATCTATTTCTTCCAGACTAAGCACTGTGGGTGAATATAGGAAAAACCTGTCCAGACGTGGTGTTGGAAATCTCAGAACAGTCGATGTCTATCTGTATTTATTTTTTTGGTTCTTTATGTTACACTGATATTGGAACAGGACATTTGGTGTGCATTGTAAGAATACTCAGATCCTTCCACACTCCTGCCTGCTTGGGGAGGCTGAGAGTGCAGACAGGATAAATAATTCTGAAGCAAAGTGGTGGTACTTGGAGCCTTCAGGTGTGTTTTCTGTAGGTCACTCACAGCTCATGGCATACACAGGTAGTTTCCTCACAGATGCCTTACTTACAATTTAACATAAACTTCCACTATCCAAAATAAATTCTTGAAGCATGATCACAAGAAAGTTTATATAAAGGTCTTAACTGGTATTACTGTTTGAGATGCCTAAAGGTGTGCACTTAAAAAATGATAGGAAGATCAGTCTTCTCTATGTTCTGACTTTGAATTTTCCTTGTTAAAATGTCCTTTTGTTAGGACCAAGATTTCAGAGCATTCCCATTGATGTGAGTGACAAATGCTTTCCAGTAGAGCTGTGGAACTGGCTTGTTGTCCATGTCTGACATTTGGTTTCATGATTCTTTGTGGGTAGAATCCCACTTGACTGCAGGAGTTCCTGTGGGAAGGGCTGTGCAGCTGGGTAATTTCAGGCAGTGTTGCTGCAGGAATGTGCACAAGTGCCACAGACAAAGTGGTTACTGATTTAGGCTCAGTTACTCCCAAAGTTTCCTTTTGGCTGTGTGGATGGAGGTATCACCTAAGGTGTTTCTGAGCAGTCCTTTTCTTTGACTGCCTGCTGATGTGTCCTCAGAGGAAGCATTGGCCATGCAATGCCACCTGAAAACCCGGCTCCCTCAGACAAGAATTCCACCTCCAGTGCCATCCTACAGTGGTGCTTCAGGGGGAGCTGGCAAAGGTCCCCAGTTCATGGTCAGTCACCCTGAGCTGTGTGGGGAGTGAAGAGAGCAGAATTCCTCTCTGCCTCCATGGGCAATCACTTTACATCCTGAAGCATAAGATGTGATTACCCCTCACTTAGCATGGAAATGTTGGTTTTGGCCATTAAATTATTCAGTCCCTTTGTAAAAAAAATGGGTATTTTGTTTGATTCGGTGGCTCCTGTGGCTGTGAATGGCACAGGCCAGGGCATGCTGTGTGAGCAAAATGTTCCTTTTGTTTCCAGCCAAGCTCTGTCTCACCGTGGTGCGTGTCCTGTTGCTCCTGTGTCTGGGACAGGGTGGAGAGGAGGCTACCTCCTCCATCACACTCTTGTATGGCCCTGGACTGAAATATTCCATAGAGCCAGGAGCCCTCAAATGTAATTAATTAGGGATAAGGATTTTTTTTCATGCCTGCGAGAGTATTTATATCTCTTTATATATAGCTATATATAGCCACAGATACATATTAAAAGCCCCCAAAGGACCTGCAAATGTACTGAATTATGCAAGTTACAATTAAGGTAAAATATATGGTGTATATTTATTATTACTATCCAAACCAAAGCAAACTGTGGTTGTAGTACAGTATTAACAGGAAATGTGCAGGCTATTAGTTATTGAAACACACATGCCTGAGCTACTGCCTGGGAAATTTAGTGTATCCAGCTGAGTTCCTACTCTAAGTCGTTCAGTGTTTCGTCTTCCACACAGAAGGCATCTCCTTTTAGGCTCTAATGCATTACCTGTTTAATTTGTATCAGGAATGATTCCTCCTCTCTTTCAACAACCTGAGTACCACAGCAACCTAATTAGTAGGCAGATATTCAGGAGGGAATTAAAAACACGGCACTGGGGATGGGACAGTTTTGCTGATGAAAATCTCCCCTTGAGCGTGCCAGAGCACATTCACACATGCACGCACACACGCAGGGTAATATTTTAGGGACCAGCTTGAGCTGTAGGGATTGTAATGAATATTTTAAGGACACAGATCCCCATGTTGGCCACTTGTGCTAATATAGCCAGATTTTTCTGCTGAACAAAATTCTTTCCTAGCTGAAAACTGCGCCTTAATTTACAGGAAACACAATAAATTCCCTGTTTGGGGGAGATGGAGCAGAATGTAGCAGATTTTTACAGTGACCTGCTCAACTCTGTGAAATTCTCTTGATGCAGAGGAGGCAGCAATGGTCAAGTGCTATGAGGAGCTGTCAGGGTTTCAGCTCAGGCTCCTGCTCCTAGGATACTGCTGCCCACAGGCAGCAATGTTTGCTGAGCTCCAGCACCGGGGCAGCCGTGCCCGGCTGGAGCAGCGAGCTGGCAGCTCCACACACCGCTCAGCATTCCCAGCTGGAGCAGGGCCTGCACCCCTCTGGCTTTGCAGGGGGATCTCAGCACCCTTAACCACTCGTCTCAAAGGTTTCGAGGCCCAAACCCTGTCACAACTGTTGAGTTCACTCACAGGAAAAACAGGAATGCAAGGGTGTGAGTGGGGACAAGCACTGCTTTAAAAATAACAATAAAAACTTAAATTCTTCTCCCATGGTTAAGATTTAAGTAGCCTCTGGGAGTAGTTAAACTGGGTAGGGAGGCTGGGATTTTCAGTATTCCCACAGCTGGATACCTAAGTGTACCATTTTTGTTTGACAAGCAACATGATTGCATAGAATTCAGAAACACGATGGGCCATCCTAACAAAGCACTCGGAGCAGCCCGGCAGGTCTCTATGGGGGGCTGCGTTTCCCAGCAGTAGCCAGGACAAGACATTCCAAGAGCAAGCAGAGGAAACCCAACACAGGCAGTTGCAGAGGGCTCGCTCCCCAGAAGCATTTCCCTCCCCTATTCAGAGTGGTTTCTGGCTCATCCCGGCCTTGGAGTTTTTAGTACGTCTTTTGTTTCTCTTTTAAATGTGTGTGTGGTCATTACCCATATAAATGTCACTATCATGAGCTCTTTTAGCTATTATCTTTCCAACGAAAACAACTGCAATCTTTTTAATCTCCTTTCAGATAGAAGCATTTCCAGGCTTCTAAGAGTGTTGCTGGCGCGTGGAGGACAATGTCTCTGTCCGTGTGTGCCGGAGGAGGGGCTGTGCCGGGCTGCGTCCCTGTTTGTGGCTGTGCGGGGCTGCAGTCCCTGCTGGTGGCTGTGCCGGGCTGCAGTCCCTGCTGGTGGCTCTGCTGTGCCGCAGCCTCGGCACAGAGGGATCGAAAGTTCCCGTGTAGGTCCTGCAGATCCCAGAGCTGGCAGCCCTGGCTGGGAGCAGCCGCTCGGCACAGGCAGTGTTTGCAAGGAATGAGGCTCACAACAACTCCCTGAATCCAGCCGCGGCCCCGCTGAGCCCTTTGAGGAAAAGCTGTGGCCCCAGGGGAACTGCCCTTGGTGTTTGGCTGCTGCTGAGCAAATGAGCTCCCTGTTTCCCTCTGCATCTGCTCCTCAGCAGCACGGGCTCCAGAGAGCGTTTGGTCCCTGACCTGAAGGGACCACAGGTGGCCCTGGCACCCCCCAGTCCCTTTTGGCACCTCTGGAGCCCCAAGGCTTTACCAAACCAGAACAAATGTTTTTCTCTTTACATGTTAGGTCTTAGAATTCTACGTTAGTCCTCTTTCTTTTACATATTACTGGTCAGCATTTATGGGAGGGGTATCTTTCTCACAAAAAAAGGTTGGTTTTCAGTTCTTGCGTATTCGAGTCAAAAATATCCTTGCCTTCACCCATTCAACAGTACTAGTTTAATTCCTCCGTTTAGTTTGGGGATGTTCAGTCTCTGTGGTTTGTATTGTAAGTCTTGTTTCCTTGTTTTGCGAGACTGATTTCAGGGCTTAGTCGATTTAAACCCCTTTTAATATTTAGAATGTCACTGTGACAGCTTTTGGCAGTGTTCCTGTGCCTCTCATGTTAAATTTGGTTAAGCTGTTGTCACCATTAATTCACAGTTCCCCTCTGTTTACCTCTTGCAGGCTCCCATGTAGTGCTTAGCCCTCACTAGAGCACAGCCTCACCCCCAAGGTCAATCCCAACTGCTCCAAGAAGCAGTTGTGTGAAATGATGGTTTATGGCATTTGAACAGCTTGTGCCAGGGGTAGAGGAAGACACCAGTGAGAGATTGAAGTTTTTGTTGCGTTAATGCTTCGTCTGCCTCCAACAGTTTGTGCTCAGTATTTTTTTCCAGCTCCGTGACATCTATTACAACCTGCTCAGGTTGTTTTATTTCTCTTCCTCAGGGCCTGTAGCTGGAAGTTTCCACAGGGTGGCTCTCAGACAGTGAGGTGGATTTTGCAGCATCTGAAGGTTCTGGTGCTGCTCAAAGAGGTGCTTCTTATGTTTAGCAAAAGCTCCAGGGGCAGCAGGGAGTGTGTTGAGAACTCCCCATGGTGCCTGTGCTATTTGCCAGGGCACCCCTGGGCTGTGGAGCACAGGGCATGAGATCCACTCTTTGCTCCTCTGCTGACTTGGTGCAGTGCAGCTCCAGGAAAGGCTTGGATGTCACTGGCCAGGTTTTCAGCCCCATCCCCAGCCCCGTGCCCTCCTCCCACTGTAAGTGGCTGAAGGACATCTCTGGCAAAGGGCCTGTCCCTCCTGAGCCAGCCTTGTACCACCCTCACTGGGGCAGGGAGGAACCACTGACCCTTCTCTGCTCCACCAGCAGCCCAGGATGCCAGAGGACTTCATGAAAGTTAGTGAGGTTCTTCCTCAGCTGCTCTGCTCCTGTGCTGGCCTGAGTCCCAGATGTTTGGGGGAATTTTCCATCTCTCAGGTACAAGCACTCCTCAGCCTTACACCGAGCAGCGCTGCCACAAGCAAACACTTCCTTGGGCTCTTTTGAAAGGACAGAACCATCTGTTGCAGCTGAAATGGGATTTCTATGTCTAAAAGTCCTCCATGAGGAATAAGTGAAACGAATGCTTTTCTTTGTCTTGGCTGCAGCTTCACCCTATTACAACTTGACCCTGTTACAGCTATGAAGACACTTAAACAATTTACTTGCATTTTTTCATTGTAGCTACATTTTCCACTTCTGTTTCTGGACATGTATCTCAGCTCACAAAATTTTAAATTAAACCGAGCTGTGTTTAAGTTGCTCACTGAGGAATGGTGTCGTTTTGATGCTGTCATTATGGCGAGTACAGGAAGTTAGTGCAAAGGAACAGAATTCCTTGTCTTAATTCCCTTTTCTCCTAGAAATACCTGAAAGTGGCACTGTATTGTTGTCCTTTTCTTTCCATATAATTTGTACCTGCAAAACAGACTTCTCTGTAGTCTGGCCATTATGGAAATAGGGCCATTTGAGTATTTCATTTTCCCATGTTATGATATGTGAAGTTTTTCTGTATTTTCTTTTTCTAGGCTTGCTCCCAACATCATCTCTCCGCTTGTCAGTCCCCTGAAAGCTTTAGTTTCACCTTCCCTCTTGCAGAAACACAGCTCTCCATCGTCCCACAGCCAGTCACCAAATGGGCAGCAGTTTTCTGGGATACCAAATACACCGTACGCTCCATTTCCCAACCAGTCTGTACAGCAGGGATCTCAAGGTAACTCTTCCCTCTTTTTGTTTTTTTGCAACTTTTCTAATTCCTATCTGGAGAGAAAGAATTTATTTTGGTTGTTCATATTTGGCTAATACTGTCAGCATTTCAGTGGGAACTCCAAGTTTTAAACTGGATTGATGCACCGATGATACAGATGAAAATTTTCAGACAGGACCATGCTGTGATATGTCATCATAATGGGGAAAGCTGTCCCCACAGCACATTTATTGCATTTATTCAGGTTCTTCAGTAGAAGGCTGCTGGCCATGCACCTCTCCTGACTGGTCATCTAGCCTGGAGAGTGACCCTGCAAGACCCATCCAGTCCCAAAATACATGGCCTAAGGCACACCTTGGCAGTGTCCTGCTCAGTCCATTCATAGTGATGCACTAGACATGGAATTAGGCAAAGAAAAAAAAAATTCCATGTATTATTTGGAAGCTTGGCTTGTGTTAAGTTATATAATAATATGTAAATGCAGTCTGTACAACTGGAGCATGTCTGTGGGATTTGAGGACAGGAATGGGGGCAGTAAGCAGCTGTCCCACAGCTTAATTTAAAACATTTTTTGTTCTGAATTACTCAACCTTTTTAATTGGGAGCTTACATACCTATTCTTGAGTTCTGCTGTGGGAACTAATTAATGTTCCTGCAATTTTTGAGGCACAAATTAGCAAGAGATATTACTATCACAGATTCTTCCAGTAACAGGAGCTTGCATATTTCAGAAATCTGTTATTCAATCCAGATGGTGAGCTGCTAAAGTGTGGTAAATATTCTCAATAAAGAAGTGTGCAGGACATCTGTCTGCTTGCAAGAGCCTGAGCACAAACCCGTGAGCAGCTCCCAGCTGGGATGGGGTTGGGTATCCCAACAGTTCCCTCTGCCCCTCATTCTCTGAGCAGTGTTTTTGCTCTTTGGTTGGACAGGCTTAGACTGAGAAGTTAAGGCGTATTATATTTAATGATTTGTGCTGAAGGAAAAACTAACTCAACCTGATGCTCAACAGATTATTCAATTTAAAAAGATTAACTCTGTAAGGGAAAAGTGGCAGATTTATGATAGCATATAATGATATATGATTATGTTGCTATAATGAGCTAAATAACTACAAGCCACAAGAGGAAAGTTTAGCAGCTCATTACTACGGCAGAAACAAATGCATAGACAGAACAAGTTTTGAACCACTTAAATAAATTGACTTTATTCCTTAAGAAAACCACATTTCCTTTTCAATGAATTGTTGCTTTCTAAGTGTTATGTCATGTGGTTTTGAAAAAGCAATAATTTTCCACTTTGGCCAAATGTTGAAGTATTATTATAAATTCATTATGGAAATGGTCATTCCAAAATCAGTTTTGATTAGCAGCCTTTGAAACCAATTATCTGTAACCTGTACTTAGCTGTACTTGCTCTACTTTTTCTTTTTTTGCCTCTCAGTTCATTAATAACACATTTTTCTAATGGAGTCTGTAATAATTTGGGAGTTTTGAATTTTTGCCAGAAAAAGGTACATAAGCCTAGTGTGGAACCAGGCATCTGTACAGAAGCACATAAACATTGTGGATGTGGAATTTTTAGGAGATGGCAGCTTCATCAGGCTGGTAGCAGAAATATTGATAATGAAAGAACAAGCTGACAGTATTCATATGTTTAAACCTAGCTGTAGTAAGATCACATGGAAATTATTACACGCTGAAAGAATTTGGCAGGCAATGGAATCCTGTAGTTATTTATACCTGACATGATTTCTTCTCAGAAATTTTATGGAATTTGAAAAGCTGAGATTTATTTGTGAATACATGTAAATGACATGACATAACAAGATGGCATTTAATAGGCATATTCCAATTACTTGCTCATTACATCATTCATTTTAAAGCTGCTGGAAGTTTTCTAGGGTATGCCTTAGAGAAGCAGAGGCAGCCCAATGCACTGTGTGAAGTGGCTAAGTGCAGCTTTTCTGCCACAAATTATTTCAAAGCAAAATTTTAACTAAATGTTATGTTTGGAACTCAGTTTATTCCTTTATGAACTGTTATATTTCTACATCTACTGTACATAAAACATTCAACAGTGATCATTTAAACTGACAGGGCATTTAGTAAATTCTTCACTTGAAAATAACCAAAGAAAATTTTTGATTTAAATCAAAACTGAAGGAAAACCTGAAATCCATGTGGCAAAAAAAATATTGGTGAAACACTTATTGCCAAGCTGGTACTACAGATTTGCACTCTAGAAGAAGCAGGGATGTCTGCACCAGACCAGCCTTCTTGCTTACTTTGTATTTTAACCCCTGAAGGGAACCTTTTTTAAGAACTTGTAGAAAATGCTCCCTGTTTAGTTTAATCAACCAAATGTGGTTGTTAATTGAATGCTTGGTTATGGGATTTTAATATTTTAATTCCTCATATTTTCTCTGTGAAGCATTACAAGAAATCAAAGGAACCACAATTAAATGCCACGAGCCCAAAGGGTCAGAAATCCCATTTTTAGTGTTGTGGTTTATTCTACCTGACCTGTGTTCCTGCTGTACCCCTTCCCTTCCTCACTCCCTTTTTTTTGTTGAGTTTCCTACCTGCATTTATCCCACCTGCAGGCACGTTGGAACAGGAAAGGTGCATTTCTCTGTATTTTCTTTGGTAAGTGCTTGGCAGAAATTGGGTCCTGGTGAACTCTGCAGTGCAGTAACACCAGGATTTTCCTACACCTCTCTCTCTCTTCACTATGTGGTTCCAGGAACACTTTTTCCTCTGCCTTCTCAGACTGTCACACAGAGTGGTGCTGAGGGATAGATACTGCAATCCAAAACAGGATTTCATTGCTTATGGCAGTTCTTTTCCAGACTCTTGATTCTGAGGCAGTTCTCTGCTTCAGGTATTTCCAGACAGTGTAACTTAAAACACTTCAAAATAACATTTCCCCACAGGTCTTGGGAAAACCCTGGATCCAGCTAGTTTCAATCCAGTTCTGTCATGCTTGGCTGCTCTCTGCTTTTCTAAGTCACTGTGCCAGCCCTGTAGATCATGAAGATATTTAATTGATGTAACAAAGGCAAGCCAGGGAGCACTAGGAAAGGACAGCAGTTACAGGCACAGAGAAAATACATGTCATGCCTTCCTAGGAGTGATGTCTATAGCAGACATTTTGGAAAAGGTTCTTTTTTTTTTTCTCTAGCAATGCATCTAAGTGCTCTCTGCAACCAGTTGTGCCTTCTTTGAAGCCAAGTGTCTCTTTTTATCACTACTCATCTCAAAAAGATATATTTTTAGAAGGCTTACAGCAAGGAGTTTGTGTTTTGTAAACAGAAAGTCAGGATAATTATCAAAGCCAGTCAATAAAGCACTGTACCTCAAACCACATCAAAAGAGGGCTGTGCTACCTCTCATAAGAGCTCCTTGATTCTTTGAGTCAGACTCTCCAGGCAGTAAATAGAGGTGGCTGTCTGTTTATTCCAAGGAAGGACATGCATCATTTAATGCTCAGCTTTCCAAATTTTTGGGCTGCCTTCTCCATAGCAGCAAATATGAGCAGCCTTGGTACAGTGTATGTAGTGTCTTAATCTAAGAGTCATCCATTAGGACTTCACTAATCACGGACATCAACCATTTAGGTATTTTGTGGTGGATCATATGTTCTCTAGAAATTAATCATCTAATTCTTGCAGATTCTGCCAAAGCACATACTAAACTGGGAAATTTCAGAGCAAATCTTTCACCACTCAATGAGTTTATTGCATTTCTACTCAAGAAATGCCTCACTTGGCCTTATTTATTGGCACTGTAGGAAATACGAAGTGACCAGACCCTGAGCTTTGCCTGGTACTGCTTGGTCAGACTTTGATAGCAGAGGGAAAACACAGAGAAGTATGGGAGATCTTCCTGAACAGGAGAGAGCTTGTACACTGCATGAATTTTAAGGGACACACTGCACCCCATACAGCCCTGGGTGCTCTGGGGACAGGCACAGGTATTGAATTCCTGAACAAACAGACTGAAGAGCTGCACAAGCAGCCCAGCAGGGTGGGTCTCTGCTGTGAGTAGGGCCAAACTGTCATCTGGAAATGGGGAAACGTGGCCGGGACTGGGAGTCACTGAACTGCCCTGAACTCCTGCAGGAGTTCCTCAGGAAATGTCTCAGTCTGAGGAAGACTACGGGAAGAAAGACAACAGCTCCCTATTATTTTTGGCAATTAGAGGAAAATCCTGAAGCACATTCTGCTAGACTTTAAGCCTGATTTCGTTGACTTCAGTTGCATTAAAGGGAAGGAGCATAATTTCAGAGATGGTAGGAAAAGGGGTAGTTGATAGGAATGTGCAGTTAGTGTGCAATGCACCTGGAATCAGGAAGAGGTTGTTGAGGCAGGAGGAAGGAAAAGAATTAAATCAGGCCATGGTTGGTCTAAATATTGTGACGTATGTTGAGGTCATCCTTATGGGAACAAATTACAATTACTTTTAGGATGTTGGCACAACTTTTAAATGGTCAGATTCCTTCCTCAGCAATTCATTTATCCTTTACTGTTAAATATCTTCTTTTGTTGTCTACAACTCATTTATGACTTCTGATGGCAAAACCCAAACTGCTCAGTACTGATAATACACTACTTTTTAAAAAAAGTAGGATCTGAGAAATGTTGGGTATGTGGGGGACAGAGGTCAAACATGCCCCAAAAGCAGAATGACTGAGGCAAGCAGAGACTGTACAGATGTATCTCAGCAATTTCCAGAAGCAGAAGAGCCTCTGGCTGAACTCGGTCTTCACCTGACATCCATCTGGAGTCAGTCCTGCACTTGTAGTTCAATTTTACCTGCACACTGTGGCCCCCTGTGTGCAATCAAAGGGGGTTCATTTGAATCAAGAGCAGTCTGGGAAAGAAGTTTGAGCTACCTGTGAAGGTATTTTGGACAAAGAGTGCTGTCTCCAGCAGTGCACAGCACACACTGCATGGGAAAAGACTTTACTCAACTGAAAACAAAGCAGTGCTATT
Source organism: Entomyzon cyanotis (assembly GCA_024500445.1). Taxonomy (NCBI): domain Eukaryota; kingdom Metazoa; phylum Chordata; class Aves; order Passeriformes; family Meliphagidae; genus Entomyzon; species Entomyzon cyanotis. The sequence continues at coordinate 5,073,368 of JAKEPQ010001020.1, forward strand.
CATTTGAATGCTGCATTATTGTATTTAAATTAACAGCAATTCATTACAGAGACATTCCCTTAGGAGCTGAGCATCCTGGACCCAATCCAGTGGAGGGCTTACTGCTTAGCTTGGAACCAAGTGTGCTGTTGACTGTGTTCAGCTGATCTATTGCTTGAAATGAAGCCCATCCTTGAGATTTTTGCTTGATGGGGGTCACAGTCCACAGTACCTTGTGGGACCAAGTCTGATGCAGTGCTTCTGTTCCTGCACTTTATAGAACAGCATGAGCATTTTTCCAAAGTTAAAACTGAGGAACTAAACCCCCCCCAGTAGTAAGGAAATACTGTGACAGAAGTGGAGGTAATACCATTGCAGAAGGGTTAAATTGTGTATGCAATATCTGCTTTCAGGTTACCAAGGCAGCTTTCACTCCATACAAAACTGTTTCCACTATGGAGATTGCTACAGAACAATGGACCAGTCTGTCAGCAGTGATGTGCTCACAGGGGAATCCCATTGCTTCAATCCTCTGAGGCAGAATGGCTATCACATACTCAATGCACCTTTAGCTTCAACAGGTAATTTATTCCAACTATAAAGAATTATCCATATGATATTTGCAGCAGGAGGGGGAAAGAACACATTTTATATTCAGTGTTATGACAAAAGCATGTTTTTACAAAAACCCCTGAAATACATTTGCATCTATTAAATCCCAGAAGGAAAGCAATTTTTTTTTTAAATCCTGCAGTATTTGACTGATAGACTAAGTGTCTTTCATTCCACTGGATGCCATAGGCAGCACCCACTGTCAGGAGAGCTGACAAGGCACTTTCCACATTTATTGTGTGGGCTGTTCATTGCACGTCTCAGGTGTGCTCAAGCAGGCTTTTATAATCAGGTCAAAGTTAAAATGGCTACATTACTATAGTACTGCAATATTTTAGTATTCTTTTTTTTTTCCCTACCTTTAAAAGCACAATTAAGAATTTACAGAATTGCTGAAATCAAACAAAACGCAAGTATTGTCAAGAGCCATGAAACAGAACCATTTGCTGCAATCTTTACTTACATATCTCCAAGAAAGTTCTCTTCATGTCTGCACTCAGGAGGGCACCTCGGTTAAGGACGATACTGAAAACATATGTTTAAGTGCTTTTTGAAATGGGGCCTGAGTCAGACCACAAAATTAGAGTTGACTTTCCTGTTTGTTTTGTATTAAAGGAGAGTCTGTTCAGAGCGAGCATGCACGCATTTGTCTGCTGTTCCATTCTGGGAAGTGCATGCATCACTAACCAACACAAGGGAAACGTTTAAGATGAAGTTTCACATTCAACTTTGAATTCTTTAGTGTTACTCATAAGTTTGATGTTACTAAAACATAGGTTTTTGCATGTTAACATCAAATTTCAAGTTTAGATTGACAGCCTGAAATATTTAAAGAACAGACTAAATAAACTTTCCAAAAGAAATTGTAGCAGTAAAGAATAATACTGTGGCAGGACACCAACTTCAACAACAGTTGATTTTTCTGTCTGGGCCTAAACTATCATGAAATGTTTCTGTGTAATATTTTTGTTTTTAGAGTGGTTATTGAGGCATGCAAATACTTAAAAGGCTGAAACATAAACATGTATGAAACATATAAATCTCATCTCATCTTTTAGTCTGTAAAATAGAACCATTCAGGTTTGCAAGATTCATCAAGGCTACACATTAATTTTTTTCAGGCTTTTATAGCACCATTAATATTAAATGAGATCTCATCTTGCAGGAATGCCAAATGTGACTGGCAAACAGCTGTTCCATGAATCACATTAACAGTCAATAAATTTTTATTTTCTGTTCAGGACTTTGGATAGTTTACTCTATCTGGAATCTAATAATGATTTCTGGGGTGTGTGCTTATCTTGGGTTTTATCCATCTGTGGTTGTGTATCCACCCTGTATACAGGCTCATCAAATAGAAATTAGCATAACATAAACACTCGCAAAACTTACCAAAATACTGGTCATTCCACTTGGCCCAACACAGATAAACACGCTGAGGTCGTCCTCCAGAACCTCTGGACATTCACTATGTGCCAGATTTCTCCAGACAGCAGAATCTGACCTGTAAACCAACAGCAAATTAATACATCATAGGAAAATGCAGAAATGTAAATAAGTAGAGAATTTGATCTCCAATAGTAAAAACATACCTGACAGCAAAATACCCCCAGTTAAGCAGACAGGTTCTCCTGTTGCCAGGACTGGCTGTGTAGGATGCAGGATCTGTCCCTGGCTGCTGCTGTGGTGCCACACAGCCCCAAGGCCAGAGTAGGGCCTGGGCAGTGTTTGGCTCAGCCCTACGCAGGCACACCTCCCTGCAGAGGTATGGGCAGGTGGAAAAGACAAGGGAAAGGCTAAAGAGAAGAAATGGCCTCATTTTCCACTGAGGCACAGAAAAACAGTAATTTCCCAATGGCCCCACAGACCCCTCCGTGGAGCAAGAAGGGAGCCAGGTCCAGTGCTTTAACCCTGAGGATCAGCCATCCACACATGGAGTCGCCACTCTGTGTAAGGGCTTCGTTTTCTGCATCAGATACAAAGGGCACAGGCATTTGCTAAACTGCATCTTGTTCATGTGCTCCCTCAGCTGACTTGATGCTGCTGCAGATATTCCAGTTGTGGTAGGTGGGCTCTGGGGTCCCTGGGGGTCAGTCCAAGAGTCAGAACCTTGTGCTGAAGTTCACACAGATGCTTTCCTAAAGACCAAATCCAAATCAGGTGGTACAAGGGAAACCAGAATATGTATAAAGGATGAAGGTAAGGGGGTGAACATGGCAGAGGGGAAGTAAGGAGGAGCTGGACTGCAGTAAAATGAACATGTGCATGTGGGCCTTGACTGGCCAGTTGCAAAAGCAGGTTATAGTGGGTCATAATAGGAAATCTTCATGTCCTTTGGGGAAGGCAATCCTGGCACTCCAGCTGCTGTAGCATCTGGTAGCACGGCAAACCTGCTCCTTTCCACAGGGATGTGCAGCTCATGGGGTCTGTAACAGCTGTGGAAGTTTGGCATTATGAAAGAAGGACAGAGAGATTCTTCCCCATCGCAGTGGCTTTCTGGTAGCCTGGCAAACAGCAGCCAGCTTGGCCTGGGAAGGAGCCAGTGGGCTTTGGTGGGCTGAGGTTCACAGCTCCTTCCATATGTCCTGTGAGCTTTACCTGCCCCAGCCATGCTTCCTCAGACCTGCACTATGTGGAGAGCCAGTAAATGCAGGATCCAGATTTCTTCTGGGTCTTAAGAGCAGCTGGAAGACACATGGAATATTTTTTCGAAGTGCTGTTAAAAGGAAAAACACAAAACAAGAAGACTGCATCACTTTTAATGCACTCTTAGTAGGATCGTTGCCCACTCATTGTTTTGACGTCCTATTCAGATAATGCCTGTGAGTCCCAAGAGAGCCATGCTCTGATACTTGCACTTCACTTGCAAGTGCACAGCTTTCCACAGGAATGAATGGGAGCTCAGCCACGATGACACAAACACCCACTGGAGTTTGTGCATCTCCTGGGCAAGGCTTTGATGTTGAACACTATTGTCTTTCCATTAATGCTGTGCTGTCCTGTGTGATCCCAGGCCCCAAGCTGTGCTTCCCTGCTCACATGCACCGTGGCAGTAACTCATGTCTGTGCCCTTGTCACTCTTCCAGGCTATGAGGGGATCTCTGAAGCACAGTGTGTATCTGAAGACATGGTCTCCAATGGAACGGATGAAAATGGATTCTTCCAGAACAGCGCCTTTGATCACTGCTTGAATCACATTCCTTCCATCTACACAGATACCTAAGAGCAGTGCTGGCCTGGTTTCCTTTATTATACCTATAACTGCGTATGTAATAACAAAGGTGTTGTTCAAGTACTTTTATTTAGTCTGTATCCCTATATGTGCTCATTTAAATGAACACCTCACATTTACCAAACCATTTTATACATGAATAGTCTGTATAAGATAATATTGGAACCTGTTCCTTTGCTGTGGCACTTTGAAATTCATGCTTTAAGGGAATGAGGAGCATTTCAAGCAGCTTGTTTTGTAAGTTCTCTCAGTAAAGTGTAAATGTAAGTTATATAATAAACTTGTAAAGGAGAGGTTTTTCTTCTTGGAAAGTATGTTTCAATTTGAGAATGTTCCCTTTAATCAGTTTTCATTTAACTTGTTGGTTCGGTCTTCTCTTTTTTCCTTTTTTTTTTTTTTTTTTAACTAAAAGGATTTTTTTAATCACAGACCTCATGTATATAAAGATCTACATTTGCTCAGCTGGTTTTGTATTTTCAGTTTTACAAGAAAGCATTAAAAACTGGAAACAAGTGTACTGTCATTTCTTAACACCATTGGGCTCCTTGAATACTGCATTCTTAACATGCCTAAGAGGGATTTTAACAAAGCAGTGACATTTCAGTCACTGTGACAGTAGAAAAACAAGGGGCTTCCAGCAGAACAGAGGTCACCTGCAGTAGTTTGGTTCCCTGTCACTGTGGCCATGGCTCCACTGGGCTGCACTTCCCAGTGTAGTGATGATTCCTGGGAGAGACACATCCTGCAAGGGGCAAGGTGCTCCCAGTGTGTGCCAAACAGGCTTGTTAGAGCTGAGAGTGTCCCATGGCAGTCTGGGAGAACAGTAAGGAAAAACTAACTAAAAAAACCCAATCATTTACAAACAATTGCAAGTTGGGCTTAATAAGGGCTGTCCAGACTGCATCAATCCATGTCTGTTCACATAGAGTCACCCAGGCTGCCACAGGGCACCACTGAAAAGCCAAAACTGGGTTGAGCCCAATCTGTGGCTGAGGACAGCACTGTCCTTTTTCTCATCTCTTCTCTCCCCAGAAATGTAGGGTACAACTCTGGTCCAACAAGGGACCTGTGTCTCAGTCCCAGGACTCCACAGCTTTGCCTGGAGCATCAGGATCCCTGGTGCCCCTGTGCCTCTCTTCACCCCTGCAGCCTCTGCAAACACAGAAAGCCCCTGGGTGCTGTGCCTTCACAGCAGCCTCACACTGAGGCTGATCCAGGGTAAGAACAGAGCCTACAAGGTGCACTTGTTTCTCCAGGGCCTGGTTGCACCTTGTTAGTGCACATGAAGGGGCCTCTGTATCCAATTTAGCTTTCTGTCCTCAAGAAATTTGAATGAAACTTAGACATTCAGGAAGTTTTAGTCACTACAGACCAAGGTTCATGGGGTTATGTGACCTGACCCCCCATTCTAGCAAGGGTTCCTCAAGCTCGCTGGCTCTCAAGGATACCCTGTGCCAGCTGCAAACCCATTAATTGTGGCCAAGCAGCCCTGGCAGCACTGACTCATCATTGCTCTCCTAGAACTGAAATGCAGAAAGGCTCCCAATTGTGCTCTAAGCCTACACATGTGGCTTTGCTTCTGATCACAGCCACATTTGGCTTTCTGTCCTGTTTGTTTATTCTGATGTGTCAGAGTTTGGGGTTTTTTTTGGTTTCAGACATAAGTGGGCAGAACTCTCTCCCAGAATATTAAAAAAGGAGGCAGGTAGCTTAACAACTGCCAAGCAGGAAAAACTAGGGCTTTTGAAGGAAGACTTAGAGAAATATCCAAAGCCCAACAAAGCTGTAATGTCTGAGACAAAAACCAAAATAATTCCTGTGCTGCAATTAGTTGGAAACACAAAAAGGAAACCATGACTTAAAAACAAGATTAATTCAATTTCCTAAAAATTAAATAAATTCTTCTAAAAATGACATTTTTTCAGTTAAAAATATAAACCAACCAATCCTAAACATATTTGATCAATTACAAAAATACTTATGTCACAACAACCAGGCTGTTCAAAACCACACAATGATTCATAAAGGTTTGGGAAACTCAAAGCATAGCAGCTGGGGTGATGATTTAATTCCACAATCTGTGTGAATCAGGTTTTCTGTAAATTAAAAGGATAGATTCAGAGAAATGCAAAGGCACTTGTTTGAGTCTGTCTGGTTTGGAAAGTTATCCATAATAAAGCTATTAAAATACACAATAGCACAAGTTAATGGTTACTCGTGTGCTGTGTACCTCATTATTTCCTTTTATTACATGTAAGTAGGGAAGTATCTCATGTAAGCTTTTCCTAAAGACACAAAGAAACCTTTCAATGGAATTTATTGCTTGGCAAGTTTCTCGTTGTGGTGCTGTAAAAACCCCCACAACTAATATGTATAATAACTGCAGTAAGGCTTTATATATAATAGTAGAAAATTATTGCCCTGTGGAATTAAAATGGAACTGCTGGTTCCAGTTGACTGTCAGATCCTTTTTCAATTTAAGCAACAGAATTCAACTAATAAATTACAACACTGCTTTATAAATAGCTACAAATCATTTCCCCAGTGAATGCAAACCTCGTTTACCCCTGTGCATGTACTCTGTGCATGCAGGACGCTTTAGGAACAACTGAAATAAGATGACCTTCAGTGGCTGATCAAGCTGGGAGAGAGAAAATGAATTTCAAGTTGACAGTGAAGCAGCAAAGGCACTTCTCTGCACTCTACACCAGCTGGACTGGAAGCCAAACATTCAGCAGGACTTTGAAGTTCTTAATATAATCAAGCTCAGGCTTTCCATTGTATAGCAAACCAAAATGCTTGTTCTGCTCCCATCCTGCTGCAGCACCTCACAAGCTACAGAAGTGATGGTCCTGCCATGCTCCAGAGGGGCCTTTGCAGGTGAGCTAATGAGATGTGCACACAGAATCAAAGCCTCGTTTAGGCTGGAAAGCACCTCTGTGATCATCGAGTCCAACATGTGGTATTTAATGACAAAATAACAATGCTGTAATGCCCACATTGCAATGTGGCAACAGGGCACTGGAATGTTCATGCCCAAAGGCTCAGGTCTGCAGCAGGAATGGCCACAGGCTGCAGCAGGGATCAGATGCGCTCCCAGGGAAAGGACACAGGCACTGAGTACACTTTCAGGTCACGTTCTCTACCTACGTGCACACCCAACAGCAGGAACAGCTGCTGCTTGTGGAAAGACTCCCCTCTTCCTGAGACTGTCCTTTCAATTGGATACATTTGCTAAATGGTGAAAGTCCAAAAAGCCAAATTCCAGAGCACATTAAGAGCACCGGTTTGATACTGCAATAGCTCGAAGTTACGCAAGCAGTGCAAAAAAACCCCGGTGCTTAAAACAACAACCAAGTATGTGAAAATAAACAGTGACTGTAAATTGAATTTAAATTGCATAAGAGTAAAAGATTTCAATGGGTTTTGTTATGATCTTATTAAAACCTACATGATTTTAGTTCAGCTCTCCAGTAATGTATTTGTATTAAATTAGGTCAGTGCAACAGAAGATGAAAAAATAGCCAGCCTATATAATTGAATTCACTGACAGCACAAAGCCATCGGAATATTCCTCCTGAGATAAGCCCTTCTGAGATCTGCAGAGTTACACTAAAAGCTCCTCTCTGCTTAAATTTCAAAGCAAACTACAAACTCCCTGAGGTTATTTGGAAGTCCATGGCCCAGAGTCAGCAGAAGGAGGGCTGTAGCCATAGATTGTCACAGCCTGTCTCGGTTCGCTGGGCTGAAAACCACTCAACCATGACAGAATTTTTCTTTAAACCATCGAAACTGTACAAAGTCCCAATCTAGTTAAAGGCCTTACAAGACTGAGCTTTCTGCTGGATTCCTACTGAGGTGGAATTTGCCCATTCCTTTGGCAAAAAGATTTTTGTAGTGGTGGTGAAGCCAGAAGAAAATAAAATAATTCTTCTGCGCAATTACAGATTTTCTGGCCAGAGCCAGTAACTCTCATTCAAAACAAGTGACTCGACTTTAGAAGTGCATTTCTGGCCCTGTGTTTTATACAAGTTCAATTCATCAAGGACACCAAGAAAAGCATGATGCTAATTTTCAAAACTTTTCCAAGTTTAGGCCTTCTTGATTTCAAACATTTTTTTCCTCCTTTCTGAGAGTCTGCTATTCTGAACCCTCCAAGTGTGCCTGTGTAGCAGGCACTGGACTAGAATGAGCTGCTGGGCACAGGGACAATACAGACACATGGCCTGTGGAGACGTTGGCCAGGGACTGGGATAGGGAGGGAGTGCACTATGCTGGTTTATTGGAGGATAAGACCCATCTTCCCATGCTTTGAGGTTCCCTTCATTTCAGAAGGGCAGCAGGACACCCCCCATCCTCAGGGCAGTGGTAACCAAGAGAGCCCCAGAGCAGCTCTTCCCCTCCCAGCACCCACAATCAGTGTGTGGGTCAGACAGCAGATGAGTTTTCCTCTTCAATAATTACAGGAAGGCTTCCTTTCACCCCATTCCAGGTGTCCACGAGTGGCCAGACCAGCACCTTGGCTTCACCTCAGGTGCTGAGAAGGAAAAATGCCTCCAAAAAGGGGAATCAGCCTGTCCTAGGAAGGTGTTGAGGAGCCGCTTTCTTCACTAATGGACATCAAAATGCAGATTTAATAAATACCTCCCGGCACACCTCCTGTGATAAGGAAGGTAAGCCTGTGCTGTGCCAGTATCCTACATCCTTTCCTAAACAGCAGTGCTCCTCTCTGGAACAGAGCATGCCCCACACAGTAATCTGAGCAAACCTGGAGACCACTGAGTTGAAAAGAAATCCCTCTGAATCAGTTTGCCCTGAACACAACTCAATGTGACATTGCTGAATTGCAATGGGCTGAGGGACAGATTTTTTTTAAATACCTAAAAACAAAAAAAGAGGGACTAAGTGGTTTGGTTTTGTTTACTTGTTTTTAACACAACTGCCTTAAATTGCTTTAATTTCATCTCCAGGATTTTATTTCCTTCTGAGAAATCCTCTTAGGGGTGTATTTGCATCTTTAGGCACATTCTTCAAGTCTGGGCTATATTAGATAATGAGGTTTTTTCCCTATCTCTTTGGGTTGAGAATCACACATTTGCCTAAGGAATTCTCTGTGGAGCTGAAATCTGTTAGGATTATAAATACAGGCTGAGCTGGGAACAGGCACTGGAAACTGCCATGAAGACCATGTACAGAAAACAGTGATTCTAGTCACACAAGATACCTGATACAGTTGGCAGGAAGGCAAAGCTAAACAAATGCAGGTTTACATTTTACTATTTAAAGAATAAAATATTCAACTTGAGTTCCATTAACACCTGTCAAGACTTTGGTTCATACTCAAATCCACATTTCTAATTTTACTGCTAAATAATCCTAAACTTGGCAGTTAGAAGGTAAAGCAAAATACCCAAGCTAAACATCTGAAGCAAATTGTAGCTCTCTGGAAGAGCCCTTCTGCTGTATAAATGAAGGTCATATGTATAAATGATTAGAAGCTTAAGGAAATAAGTCTTCTGCTTTTCTAAATTGATAACATACATATTGCATTAATATTCCCACATCAATTATTGGACATGTTCCCTGCTGTAAGAAAAATGGTAATTTTTTTTTTTAATAATCCTGTGGAATAACATTCTTACACTAGCACAATTAACTCTTGCCATGCAGAGGGAAAAGAGTCTGATTTAATAAAGTACATCCCAGAAAAGCAGTGTGGCAGTCCCTGGAGGTGTCACCACCTGGGTGCACCCTGGTTTTGGGGGATGGTCTATAAGATGAAAGAGTTGTCCTTTCCCTTGTGAAAAAGTGACAGAAGTGACAGGACCTGGTAGGGATGAGCTGGGAAGAAGCAACTCAAATACTTTGGCTTTGGTGTTAAAGTCATGGCAGCTGCATGGATGGCTAACCTGGGAGCTTTGGTTATTTATCAACAGCAAAATAAACTCAACAAATGCTGTAGAAGACTCTTTAAACACTTGTTTTCTCTCTGTAAGGAGCAGCTACTCCTTGGCAGTGGGCATGGGGCAAGTGTGACCCCAGCAGGAAGAGAGGAGGTGACCCAGTTCCCAGGCTCTTGTGATGGATGATCTGCCCAGGCCCTGCCACAGCTCCCCAGTGAAGTCACACTGCTGCTGGTGACTGTCACCCCTTTGGCTGCCACTAAATCATACCTGCCAGAAAGAACTTAATCCTAAGGCTCATAAAAATACTTCTGAAACACAGTTTTTCCCGTTTAAAGTATACCAGATCTCATGAAATACCAAGTATTTTCCATAAATGTTCCCTAGCTAAAATACAGCTGAAGACACCTATAGGTCTCCAATACAATTCTATTGGATAATGTACCCCATTATACCCTGAGCACCCATGGTCCAGAGAGCCCCCTTTCCCAAGGGAGATGGTCTTGGCATGGACATAAGGGAGTCCAGCTCTAGTGCTCTGTGCTGAGGATGGCAGAAGAGTCACCAATTCATCACAGCTGACACGGAGCACAGCAAGAACAAAAATGCAAACAGTATTTATCACTTCTGACAGATTCTTTTATTTTCTGCTTTTTATTAGCTCACATAAAGTTAGGCTCTTTTTGCCAGAGACAGAAGTCACTGGGGGGGGGGGGGGGTGTGGAAAAGGGGAATTATTTCCATTGAAAAATACTCCTGTATTTTTATCAAGCATCAGAACTCTGTGACAGATCGCAGCTATGTACAAATTACAGTGCCACCTTCAAATTTTGCAAGCTGGTAGTTTCAAATCCTGTTTTGTCCCAGTGGATGGAGGTGTGTGCAGACTTACAGGAAAGACTACTGGGAATTGTTTCCCTGCTGAATATCACCTTCACTGCATGTTTCCAGCTGACAGTCCTGGACTTTTCTGATATTTCTCTTTCTCACAAGAGGGAGCTCCGGCTCTGGCATAAGGGCAAGAAAATGTCCTGTCCAGGCTCTGCTGCCTCTGAAAACGCCCATCTCTTGTTCAAGGTCAGCCTTGCAGGGCTCCTTTGGCAGTTAAAACCCTATCAAAAGGAACTTGAAAATCAACATGAATTTCAATGCTGAAAAAAGCTGCCACTGTTACAATTTTTCCAAGTGAATCTGATGGTTTTGAACAGTGCAAGAAAGAGTAGTGATTGTCTAACAACTTTTTTTCCTCAAAAATCAGATGGGTGTTACAGCTCAGCAATGAAATCTGATCAGTCAGAAGTAATAAAATGGAGTTACACAACAAGAATACCAATAATCCTCATATTGTCCATTTCAGTATTTTTCTGATGCAAAGACCTTACAGTAAATCCCAGCTAAAGTAACATTTTGCACAATTTTGCTTAACCCCTCCCTCTGTGCAAGTCCAATCCTGCCTCTTACCCAGATTTATTAACAGGTCTCTGGTAGCCAAACTAGTGCACCAGAGGGTCATGTTGGCACACCTTGGATTTCTGTGCTGATCTCATTACTAATAATATTAAGAAAAACGTCCCTTCCCAAAGAGATTCCTATGAGTAATACCTCTCCTTCTCAGCCCTCCTCCTTCCAGCACAATCCAGGTGGCCCCACGCAGCCGCTGCACAGTTTGGGGTCTTAAAAATAAGTTACTGCAACACTCAAAGGCAGAGAGTTTATGTCGGGAACACTTCAGCACCCACAAAACTGCATTGGTCCGAAATCCGCAGTTGAGACTGCGTGTCCTTGGGCTCCCTCTGCTGATCCCAGGATTATTTACAGATCCAAACCCATTAAGTGCTCTGCCACCACAGCGAAGTCTCGAGCATCTCCAGTAACACAGAAAGGTATCGCCAGGCTGGAAGCAGGTGCACAGGGCTCCTCTGGGGCAGGGAGTAGGGGGATGTGCTGGAGGCTCCTATTTTTTAGGGAAACCGAACATGATGGGCCCCACACATTAGCCAGGCAGGGGCCAATGCCCCTCGTGCACTGCAGGCAGCAGTGACAGCGGAAGAAGGTCGTGCAGCCCAAGGCACAGCGCCCTCCTACAGAACACTAGATCAGGCACAGACAACTGTGCATCTCACAGAACTGTCAGGCAAAGCATGGCCGGGCTGGAAACCTGATTTATTCTAAACAACAGATCTATCTTGAAAATACAAATGTGCAAGGATTTTCTGTGGCCGGCAACCCAGAGAATTCCGTGTTTGCCTAAGCCTGAGGTAAAGAAGGTGTAAGGGGGCAGCTCGGCAATTGAAGAGCCCCGTCCTGCGTTCAGCACCGCACGCGAGCCGAGTGGCGGTAATTAAATGCAGCACAGATCTGTGACAGAGTGTGAACAGAAATATAAAAAAGATTAAAAGGCGACTGTGGAAAGCTAGCGTGCTCCTCACATAATTAAAACAAGTTGTTCAAAGGCTGCTGCTCGCCGCTAGCACAGAGGCTCCGGCAGGTTCGCAGGCTGCAGGGCGGTGCTGGCCGGAGGCAGTGTGGGCAGCCGGAGCCACCCGGGGCTGGAGCATCTCTGCCTTGGCCTTAGCACAACCCCAGCGAATTTACAGTCTGGGCCTGCCTCAGTTTCCCTACATGTAAAACATGCTCACTCCCAATTTTAGAAAATGATTTTATATCTGTGGATTAAGGATTTTATACCCATGGATTAAGGGTCTAAAATTATCTCACTGCCTTCCTATTCAGCTTGGCTTTGTTTAATTAAGACTGTGATTAACTGAGAGAGGGATTACTAATTTGGTGCTGGCTAAAGGCTTCTTCAGACAATGATAAAGTCTGTCTTTAAAAATATCCATTTTGTTCACAGTCTATGGCAAATACAAATGAAACAGTCTATTTAATACAAAGTGGTTTTTGAAGTACTATTAGCACAACATAAAAGCTTTAGCCATGCAATAGACTTCCTCTAATCCTATTTTATTTTTTCTAAACATTATATGCTATTTCTGTGGAACATTTATTATACAATAAATACAGAATATTTCACTGCGGCAATATTTCCCAATTGGCATTTATATTATGCAGTATGAAACACTATAATCAATATAAATACATTCTTCTATATTATATCAGAAAAACATTGGTTTAAAGGAACTTTTAAAATATTTTTTCTCTTTTTCCCAATAAAGCTAATGCCCTACTTCCTTTCTCAAATCCATTTTAAACACCCAGTAGATTCCAACAGTTACAAGTTAAATGTTTGAAAAACTCCAAACGACAGAATTCACCATCTCTCTAAACTTAGGAATATAAAAACCACATGTCGACATCTAAATAAAAACTGTCAAATGTTGAACTTTTTGCCAAAGCGGTTCTAGCAGTTATAGAAAATCAAAGTTTATAGAAAAGGGTAGAGCTCACTCTGGGGAAAAGGAAAAAAAAAAAAAAAAGGAAGTTCTACAGCTCGTACTGAGTCACTTTATTCCCCTCCCAATTTGAAATTTCAGGGAAAGGCTCAGCTGGCTGATTGCAAGTGATGAAGCAGCTACCTGAATTACAGTCAGCTCTGAGCTGAAGTTCCAGTGCATTTTAGCCAGAAAGTACCCCAACTTTTATTTAGGGATTACGTTGGTGAAAAACCACTGCTCCCCAGGAGCAATCAGCAAACCTGCCCGGCCACCTCTGTGGACTTTGTAAGTGGCAGAGCCGGTTGTGTTGGGTCTCCATTTTTTGCTTTTCCAGAGGTGGAAATTCATCTGCAGGGAATATCAATAGAAAAAGCTGGCAGAGTTCAAGCATCCTTTGAAACACAGCTACCACCTCCCTGCCATTAGAGCCACCACCTTCATTTTTACAGCAAGGAGGAGAGAAGAGGTTGAAATGTGCAGGTAGGTGATGGATTCCAATGTTTTGCTTTCAGGACTAGATTTCTTCATGGTAATGTGCAGTTTCCCATCTTGTAAGCTGGCTTAGACTTGGCTGCACAATGAGTAACATGAAGCAGTGCCAAGCATTTCCCTTCTAACCACCATCCTGTGACAGCAGCACTCAACATTTGCACTGGAATTCAGTGTTATAGCAAGAATGGAAAAAACCTCGTCAGGGAACAAATTAGCCTAACTGGAGAAATGTCCCTGACCCATTCACTGCACTAAAACAACACAACTTTCCCTCTGATCCTCTGCATACCTGGTCCTCCCATGAAATCCTGTTTTGAAATCACGCCAAGTGGGGACACTGGAGTTTTGATGCTGATATTTTTGCCTTAAATTGCTTAGGAAAGTAGTTGCTTTTTAGAAACTGGTAGAGCAGAAATGGAATCAAACACAGAGGCAAATTATTTTTAGTGAAAGAAGTAATTTAAATCATGCATGTACCTTACTGCATACATGCACTTCTACATTTATGTTCCTTTTTGTAACATCTAAAAATTGTACTAGATACATGTAAATTAATATTAAATGCTGGAGAAGTATTATTTCTCCAAAAGAAACCATAATGGTCTTTTGTAAATAATTTTATCTACTGTTCAGGATTTTACTAGACCTGCTATGTTATACTACAGCATTTATTATTTTACAAGTGTAAGTGTTCTCTGATGGGAAATACTGTAAAAAACATAGAAACTGAAATAATTTTTTCATCTCCTGGATTTATAATAAACATGGGACTCAACAGACAGCTCCTCAAGCCGGAAACCATTTGGTTTGTGTCAGGGGAAACACTGGGTAATCAGGACAGCCTGCTGCTCTGCACTGCCTAACTAAGGGAAACACAGACAAAGTTAAACCTCTTTCCCTCTATATATGGGATTTTCCACCTAATGCAGCTTAACAGATTGCCCAGTGCTCCCCCAAACCTTCTAGCTGAGCCTTTGGGGATCATGTCCCAGGAGAACAAGGGCAGCATTGCCTGGACAAAAGCAATTCTCAGCTCTGAGCATTTGCTCTCAAGAGTCCCCGTGAAGTGTTTGGAAGCCAGTCCAGCCCTGCCCCATCCTGCACTGGCTCTGCTCATGGGATTTGCCAGGACGCTGTGACATCCCTCCCCTTGCCCAGGACAGGCAGGATGGCCCACGTTGAACAGTTCATAGCACTGAATGAGTTCCAGGCACAAAATCCCACTCCCAGACTGATCGAGGTATATAGCACTGAGTCACAACACAGTGCTAACTAAATAAGGTTTCACTTTTTCATGTACTTCTACAGTATTTCAGTCCTAGGATTTTCTCTTCTTTAAAAAGCAATAGATGCTTAAATTTATGAACTGTGGTTCTTTTCCCTGTTATTTCTGGTGTTTCTGTATGCTGTACACAGTCAGATGGCTTCCTACGGTTATTTCACCTTTTTAATGCTTCACCTTTTGGGCATTTTCTGCCCCTGAGGTTCTGGTGGTTTAAGCTGTAGATCAGCAGCAAATGTTGCTCTCTGAATTGTTTGTAGACTCTAAAAAATGTCATTAGTAGGACCATGAGTTTTGTTATTAGCACTTTTAAGGTTCACTCTGCCAATCAAAGTGAGCAAACCCAAAAACCTCACAGCCCATTTCTGCCAGATACCTGGAGATACCTGGACATCCCACTTGGGGACACTCATTAACAACCAGAAAAGCACATTTTAATTTTTTGGAGGGTTTTTTTTTTCCCTAGTGGATCTTGTAATGAATGCATTTGGTGAGACATCTGCCTTGCCTGGGGGCAAGGAACAGCAGACCAGGGGCCAGAGGAGGGCTCCTTCCCAAACCCAGGGCCCAGAATCCCAGGAACAGCAAATGAGGGACAGGGATTTGGGTAGAGATCCTGAGGCACAGCCCCAAGATAGGATTCATTTTTAATCTGGGTCTTTGAAAATCATTTCTAGTCACTATGCTGCCACAAGGGGATACATCCCCCCTCTCTCAGCAGCACATATTTTCCAACATTTCATCAACTTCTTTCTGAAATAGAAACTGTCATTTTTATATGATTTCTCCCAGTATTGTTAATGAATTACTAACACTGATGTGGTATTTTACCAGTTATGGTGCTCATTACTAAAGATTTCAGATCTCATTTTCAATTGCCTGCTTATGTTTATTTAATTAAAATTATGATTGATTTCAGGGCAATACTTGTTAAATGTTATTTTCCAATTCACTTTTAGATATTTTGCTAATGAAAACCACATTACATTCATGGTGTGCACTACAGCCTTTGCTTATCCCATACAATATAATACGTATACTTTATGTTCATTGTATTTAATATTCATATGGCCCCTACCTGAAGCAGAGGTGGCACTTTGGAAGGCTAAACCCTTCTAATGTGAATAAGTCTCCTTTTCTACAGCAGCAGATTTGTGGGGGTTTTAGTGAGAAATGGGTAACATGGCAGAGATTGCTTTTCCACACACACTTATTATCAACACAAACAGTAACTATTAACATAACTAATTGCTTCAGATTACCTGGTCATATCTTTAAACAACTTATTGAATATAGCAGTTAAAGTCACTAACTATTCAAAATATCAAAACCAGCAAATTTTGAATGCTTATCTGAGAAGAGACAAGATTAGTACTGGGGGTAATGGAAGAAGCAATTAACGGAAATTCAAGAGAGATGGAGGAAAAAAGGATTACAGATGTGGAAGGAAGCCAGGAGCTGGTATGTGGGAGTTTATGATGTCTAGCTAATCGTTTTCTTTAAGGAATATATTATTAGACAACATTTAAACACGACTTAGTAATAGCTGTATGTGAGAAATTATCTTAAAATCAACTGCTTCTGATCTAGCAAGCTAATATTAATTTAAGGCAAAAACAACAATGCAAGAAGGTTCCCAGGGATGCTGTGGAAAAATAAACAATATTGCTGAAGATATTTTAATGCTATGATTCTCCTCTAAGTTTCTCCTCACTGGAGAGTCTTTGAAACAGTCAGAAATACAATATGACAGCTTAGAAATGCTGCTGTCAGACTGTGCTCCTTCAAACAGAAAGCAAAAGACACAAAGACACCTTGAAAAACGTGAGAGATGCATTTGTGTCTGTTTGAAGCGATGCATTTGTGTCTGTTGAACTTGTGTCTGTTTTCATGCTGCTTCTCAAATTACTTCAGCAATAATCACGCGATTAAGTAAAGCCTTACAAGTGCGAAACTGGAAGGTATGGAAACCAAAAGGAAAGGGAAGACAGTTTATGTCCTCCAGGCAGAGTTAAATGCTGGCGGATTAAACGGGAGTGAAAACATCTTGTCAATTAATTAGTGCCTTTATTATTTTAACTGACACTCTGCTGGCCCTGAAGGTTCGTAGCTTTTAAACACCAAAACTGTAAAGTGAAGCTCCTCCCTGAAAGCCCTGTGGGCAACTTCAGAGGAGAAAATGTCATCTGTCTGAGATAAAGCTACTGAGGCTGCTGAGCACCAGTTACTGATTGGGAAAGGAAGGGACAGTGCAGAATGTGGAGGGGCTGGAAGGAGTGGGATGTGCCAGAGGAGTTGTCCTAGCAAGGAGCTGCTCATCACAGGTAGGGGAAGCTCAAAGCAGCTATCCTGGTGCAGGAAGGTGAGTGGGAAGTGAATTGGAGCAACTGGAGGGAGCCAGAACAAGCAGAAAGGCAGGATATGAATGTGAATTGTCCAAAACCTGAAGGTAACAGAATTGACACTGAGCCATATTGTGCATGACTGGAAGTACAAGAGTCAGCATAGCAGCAAGAAAGATACTCCTACAAAGTGGGCATCTGAAGAACCACCCATCCCTGCTTCCCAGTCAGCCTGCAACAGAGGGCTGTGGGCTAAGACTGGGTATTGGAGTTTTTAAAGTTTCTTTAGACACAAGCCAAGTTTTCTTAAGTTTGTTCAGAATGTGCACAAAATGCACCCAACTCCATAACCCTCCAGAAAAGAACAGGCAGCTTCTGCAGGCAGCTTTTCAGAATATGACACTCTCCTCCTATGTTTATGTTGAAATAAATCCCAGTTTGGTGCTGGGTAAATTGAGCTGCTGGAAAGACAATCTTTCTTATAAGAAATACAACCAAAATCTTGACCATTTATTTTTCAGCAATTACATCATGGTACTTTAAAAGAAAGTAAGAAAGAAGAATTTCAGTCTAAAGGTCTTGGCCAGCTTGTATTCCTCACCAGAAATTTCAACAGAAGTGATTCCTCATGGGCTGTTGGATGTGTCAGGAGGGGAGAGCAGCCAGATCCTGGCTGGCAGTGATGCTCCCCTCCCCATGGCTGACGGCAATTTGCCCCATGCTCAGCAGTTTTGGGTCTCTAAAACAAAATTAATCATCTGTAAAACTGGTTTAATAAACTGGGTAAACCAGGCTTAGGGCTGCCCAGACACCAGCCGCTCGAGCAGGTGATGACAATGCTGGTAACAGGCTGAGAACTAAACGGGATAGAAGAAAACGAGAGGTATCTGAGAGCCAAAGAGAAAATGTGGATTCTTTGCTGGCACCAATTCTCCCTGGGATAAGCACTTTGGATGTAGCATTGGTGTCTAGAGCCAGGGAAATGCAGGAACACAATCACAAGCCACCCCAAATGGCTGCAATGCTGTGAGAAGCTTGGAAGCAAAGGTAGGAAAAGAGACAGAGACCTCACAGAGGGAAAAGCCAAAGGGGCAAATCTAAAATATAGGGAAATGCAGTATCAGTTCTCTGACCAAGGGTGGCAACAGGTTACTGTGTGCATGCTGCCAAAAGGAGAAAACGAACTGTTTTTCATTGAAAAACAAACTGATGAACAATACTAAGGAAGCCTCAGCTCCTTCTTTGCAAAGCAGACTCCACAGAACTGCACGCAGAACAAAACCCGTGGTGATATCCAGACTGGCAATGAGTTGCCCTGGCTCTCAGCATCCTGCTTGGGTTTGTGTCTGTTTCCAGTTCCTTTCTTCAGTATTCTGCTGGTTTTGTTCATTTTGCCAATATAATTCTCAGAGCAGAAGGATGGTGGTGTTGCAGCTGTGGCTTAAGTGAGTCTTAGATTTGCTCTCAATGCACACTACTATAGCACAAATAGTAATCTATGACAATGATATGCAAGTCTCTTATGGATGACCCATTCCTGGCCACAGCTGAGGTGCAAATCTCCATTTTCAGGCTTCCAGATTTCTTCACAGTATCTGGTAACACTGAGTGATGCAATTGTCTTGCCTTCAATATCCCAGAGGGACAATGTGTAGAAAGCCCACAACTGACTCCACTTTTTATCATCTGAAAGGGGTTTTGTTTTCTGTTTTGTGGGGTTTTTACTGTACCTAATGGAGAGCTGCACACATAGGCAGGATCTGCATAAAGACTGGGCTGCACAATGATATAAGTGAAGTCAGAAGCTCAAAGAAGCTTCAGTAGATTCAGTATCTGAGCATGGGTTCCTTCAATGTCTGGTACAGTTGTTACACAAGCAGAAAGCCAAGTGTAAACATTAAGCTGTGAAGTGTCTCACTACTTGCCAGGTCTTCCCACTAAGCACGAGTTTGCATTACAGAACATTTAATTACAGTGTTTTGACTAAAACCAGCTTTTTCCTTTCAGCCAAGCAGAAAAGTAACAGAGTAATTAAAAAAGTAATGAAAACTCAGTAAAAATTCCTTAAACCAAGGACCCACATTCAGTTGTGATTTCAAAGAGCATATGTCAAGGAAGACTCCTGCTAAGTGTCATTTAGCAGGTTGTTAAAAAGTTTCAAAAATGAAATAAAAGTTAATCCAAATTATGAGGTTCACTCTTTTGTCTGAATTTTTAACTATCTGTCCTATATGGACCACAAGTAGAAAGCACAAAACACAGTCAAAGCTGTAACTTAAAGAATTTCATCCTGTGGCTTACGAAGTTGTTTTATGCAAAAAGCCATGCTGGCTTCAGTGGAAGAATTTGCACAGTCAGTACATGGACATGGCAAAATTCAGGCCCAAAGCTCTGGAATATTGATTACACATACAGGTAGCTGCTTTGCAGGCAAATCTTCCTAGGAAGTGTGGCTGATATTTCAGTATGCCAGACTGCATTGCAGAGCAGTGAAGAAAGCTTCCTTTCATGGCATCGGGAGGTGCTGAAAAGATGATGGTAATTTAAACCATCATCACAAAATGTATCCAGCCATATGCAGATATTCATGTGAATTTACTTTTGCTGTCAAAAGCTTGTTTTAAAAATAAGCCTTGACTTAGGATAGCATGTAAAATAACATTTTAGACTGTAACTTTTAGGCAATAATTGAAGCTCTATTCCTCATGTGCAGTCAAAGTCATAGTACTTCAAAACATTAATTTAGTCTAGTGTTTCTTTCTTTTATGGGAATTTATAAAATATTATATAGGAGAAACATAGCAATCAGGCTTAGCCCAGAATATAAAGGGCTTTTAGGTCCTCTAATGAGTTGTGTAAGAACAGTGTATTGCAAAAAGGCCTGCATGTCATATATCTCTCCCTCATTGTAAAACATTGTTCTTAGCTTTTACTGCAGCCAAAACAACTTCATCTTTTTAATTAAGAAAAAAATAAAGGTATCCAATTTCACTATGCTTGTGCAGGATGAATATGTTCCGAGTTCTTGAAATCACACTGCAACACCAGTGAATTGAAAGAGTATGGAATGGACAGCATGAGCAAAGCCACTCTGGTGCTCACTGGTGCCAACTGATGCTTTCTCACACATCACAAAATCTCAAAATAAAATATTCTGTAAAAAATACAAAATCTCACCTTTTCTGGAAAAGTAAGTGCCATTCAATTCCCTTCCTCCCAGAGTTCCTGGAGGAGTGTGCTGTGTCCTCACACATACAGCCCATGCCAGCCTTCCCCTCCCAGTGCTGATTCACTGGAGATGTGGAGCTGACTTTGGTCTTTAGGCATTATTAGAGCACAAAAAACACAAAAAGTTGTTTTACTCTCGCAACAGGGCAGAGCTGCCCAGCTTTAGGTAATGAAGCCACCTCAGTGTCAAATACCTCATGCTAAAGATATCTCAGCTATCTGGGACATGAGGCAGAGAAATGGCATAAAAGAAATAGGATGTGTTTAGGACTGTAAGAGTCCAATTCTAGTAGCCACCAAATAAAGAATAACTTTAGGGTTTGGGTTTGCATGTGTTCTCAGAAAATGTGAATTTTTGCCTATTTTATTGTGACTTGCTCTGTTTTGACTCTCTTAAGTGATGCATACAGGTCAGAGTCTGAAGATACCCACACACTATTCCAAGAAAATGCTATTTCACTCACTGCAGTGAACAGCTTTTTCTAGCAGAGCTGGCTTCAAACACGGCAGGCTTGTAACAGCCTAAATCCCACCAAGAGGTTTAGCCTAGCTATGATTGTCAAAAACTGTCAATCACAAAGGCCATTTCTCCACTGTTCAGAGAATTAACAATGAATATACTTTTTGACATGCTAAATGAGATTTTGGGACACTTTACAAGACTTGGCTCAAAAGTGCTACCTCCAGAAATATAAAATGCCAGCAATGTTGATACTGAATGACAAATTATATCTTCCTTAATATACTGTGTCACTCCATTCAGTTTTATAATTGGCACTGACTGTAGCTGAAATCTGATCCAAAGTATACAGAATTAACTGGCATTTGTTTTGTCCCTCAGCATTTTCTAGGCTACATATCTTTGTAAATATTTACTTAACTGGGTGGCATACTAATTTTTCCCATAAAATATATATGCCCATATTAATGATATAACTATTTTTTTTCCTGTCAGATGATGGGCTAGCTGTGTAAAGCCAGCACAGACTGCAAGTGATGCCTATAGAGTACAAGCAAAGACAAACCTATATAATAAAGATTTCTGTACCCTTTGACTTCTGCCCAACTCATTAAAAACACTGAAATTACAGAGGTTAATAGCCAGCCCATACTTGCCCAGCAGAAAGATTTTCAAGGAACCACTGTTCCAGGGAGAAGCACCGTCAGCATTAAGTCCAGGGTCACACCAATTGAGCCCCTATTCAGTGCCCTGTTCATGCCCTGGGTATTGGTGTGTAATAGCTCTCGTGGACCTCTCCCTGTTATTTTGTCCAATTCCTACTGAAATATTTTCACCTTTTCGGCCTTGGTAGCACCCTGCCACCTAACAGCATGTACCTTGGGGTCACCTCACTTTTTGCAATTGAGTTTGCTTTATATTTGCAGGCTCCCTGGTGATTAGGGTTCTGTAAACCTCTGTTACATCCATTCCCACATCTCTCAGGGCTCAGGTCCTAACCAGCTCAATCTCTCCCAGCATGGAAACACCTCCGTTACACTGCCTGCTCTGCCCTCTCTCTGGGTCAGCCTCAAGTGCTTCAATCCCAGGAACTGCCCTGACTCTCTCCAGCTCCCTGTGCTTCGGGAAGAGTTGCAAGGATGGGCAAAAAAGTGCTGAAAATTCCCATGGATGTTGGGGGGACCTGAAGTCAGGACAGCATCTCCTCACCCCATCCCCATTCCCTACCCCCAAACAAATCCACATCTGGACACAAATGACTCACTAATACTATTAGAAAACAGCATTCCAGTCCTGTGCTGCAGTCCAAGCTCCATCTGCATTCATAGCAATGTAATTCAGGAGTGACCCAGATTCAGGATAGATAAAACAGTGATGTAATGCTAATATGAGCTAAGAATTATATCCTCATATATATATATATACACAAATAAATAAATAAATACACATACACATAAATAAAATATATACATTTCTTAGACAACATTGCAAATTCCTCCAATAGCCTCTCAGTAGCAAAATCAAAGCATGTGGTTTGCACTTTTCTGGAATATTAAAACACCATTTCCTTCTTAACTGAAGAAATTCAGACTATGGTTGGCTTTATTTTCCCCAGAGCTGCTCAGAGTCATTGTGGAGATTTTCAGAAGTCTTGGAAGCACAGAGCTCTCCCTGGCATACCAACCAGGATCACTGCTCACAGGTTTGTATTTGGACATTACTTTTAGAACCATTTCCAAAGATTTTTAACTGGGCCTGAGGATGTGCCAAACAAATGAAACTTATTATAGACTCAAGCTCCTAGCATGAGAATTATTTGAAAGGGAAAAAAATCTGCACTGGTTTTAATTTACCAAGAACAGAAACAACACTTTGGTTTCATTTTGGTTGCAGATATTTTCAGGAATTAGAATTATTCATATATATACCTGACCTCTAAATGATGTTGGTTTTGTCAATGCAAATGCTTCTTAAACATAATTTTCTAAGCCAATGTGTGCTTACTTCCTCAACTCTTTCCCATGCACTTATTTGTCGGTTCACAGTGATGGTGCCAAATGCAGTAACATTTTGGGCACAATGATCACCAGAAAGGCAGGGATTATCCATGCTGGATTATCTGACACCCAGTATGTGCATCAAGCCTCTTCAAGGACATCTACCCTGACATAAAAGAACCAGTGGAAGATTCCTGAGCTGTGCTGAACATTCATCTCATTCCTACAGCCACACTGTGCCATCACTATCTTTATTTATTTATTTTTTATCATAATCACTCGGGCCTCTGGGTAATTGGAACAATTAGGGTGATTAATTGCCTGTTTGCAATAAAAACAGAAGACCAGGGAGGGTTACATTACAGGCTAAATATTTTCAGAAAACTCTATCAGCTGGTAGACATAACAAATGCGATCAGTTCAATGCAACATGAAGCTGAGCACATTGTGCAAACTGGTTTGCTCTGGAACTTGAATCTCCTCAAAAGAAGCCAAAGTGTTTAAAAAAATAAACGAAGTCAGAGTGCACAGGGGGAAAAGAAATATTGACATGTGAGGCTGCTGTACTTCTAACATAAAGAAACATTGTTTTCCCTTCGGTCCTTTTATTGTCTAAATAGAAAGTGGAAAGCACGGGCAAAGCGCACAACAAGGCAGAGTGCACGAGTGAAGGTCAGGAGCTTGTGCTTGGAAGCAATGAGTTACACTGAAAGGAAAACTGGAAAAGCACACAGCGGGATAGCTACAGAACCAACACATTCCTCAGTGACAGCAAGAGGGCAAACTAACCTGCCTGCCACTACACTCAAACACCAAGGGTTTTGGAGAGGGAGGTTAAACCCAAGAACAGAAGATACTCCCACTGAAAGTTTCATTTGTTGAATCCTCTCTTACAAATCTGAGCTTTCATCTTCTGCTCAACAAGATGCTACTTGAAAGGCAGCTTCAACCCATGCCTCTTTCTGGATTTCTCTGCAACCACCTGGTCTCCAAAGATCCACTATAAATAGGGCGTGAATGCTTACTTACACACACTTCCCAAAAGAGAAACAAGATTCAAGAACACACATTGCCCATCCCTGCTATTAAAGCTGCACCAGTATATGGCAGAGGGCCAAATTCCCTGTTAGAGAGGGGATCTCCCACAACAATGCCAAACGTGGCTCAGCTATCACAATGTTGTTATCATGGCCATCACCTTCCTGCCTGTCTCCTGAAGAATGTGACCACTGCCAGTGTTGTGCAGCTCAGATGTGCCCTGCAGAAAGGTGCAGGGCTCACAAGCCAGGGGATGGCTGCACACTGAGGCAGGCAGAACCCTGACAGCACAGGAGCCACAGCTCTGGCCATCACCTGCAGACAGATGTCTGCCCCAGGCTCCAAACCAGTCTTGGACATCAGTGACTCTACAGGATCTGGTCCATGGTGCTCATCAGTTAAGAGTCTTATCTTTGGCTGAGTCTTTACCAGGCTCCTCTGTGTGGTGCACTATCAAATTTCTACATCAATAAAAAGCCAGCTTCTTATATTGCCCACACTCCCACATACCTGCTTGGTTACATGGAGAAAGTGAATAGTGAAAGGTTTTATGTTCCACTTGTATGATTGGAGACTTTGTGCTTTAACACGAGCACAGGGTCACAGGGCAGGAACAAGGTGTTTTCTTTCCAGTCAGCATGAACCTGACATTTATTACATGAGGGTTTTGTTCTATTTGTTTTAAGTCAATTACATTTTAACTCAGTTCAACAATGCTGGAAAACCTGACAAAATATTCTGGCGTGTTTAATCAACATGAATGGACAAAAGTCCAGAATTTAAAATAGGAGCATATTACAGTTTATTCTTTACACCAGTAGGTCTTTCTTATTCCAGTCCCTGAAAAGCATTTGTATCTCTGCCTTTGGGAACTCTGTCTTAAGTATTTCTCTTCAGTTGGCAAAAGTCTTCTCAGAGAAACGCCAATGTTTCTTGTGATTAATTGAAGAAATCGGCTTTTATTTTCAATTTAACTGTGGAATTTTTGTTGGGCTCATTAAACTGCCAAGTCCTCACCTGTTTAAGCAACATGTAAGTGTAAGAGGAGTGGAGGGCAGTGGAGGTGTGCTTAGCCACACATCAGCAGTGTTTCTATGCATACCCTTCAGAAGGGGCCTGTATTTTCTATATGTGTTTTCAGGTATCATCACACTCAAGTCAAACAAACAAACAAAAAAAAAGGCATAACTAAAGGACTGGCTTCTCTGCAGTCAAATTTTTCTGTACTATCAATCCCAAACAGGTTAAACTCCAAACTTCTGAATGCATTTTCCGACATTCTCTCTGGGAGCCTCACTTACTACACAGGGTTAAGTAGAGGGGCAGACTTAAAATAACAGTAATAATAATAAATTAAAACGACACATTAAGGCTTTGAATTTACTTCCCTTAGCTACAGGCTGTAACTTTTCAACACAAATAAATTTGTTGTACAGGGGAAGAAACATCCTTCTCCAGCTTAGACCAAACTTTGCATTCAAACATCCAGTTTGTTATGGCGATACTGACTTTGGTTTGTTCATTGCAGAAAAGGCAGAGTGTACCAAGAGAAATGCTTAGTCCTTTAAATATTTCAGCACTTAATTCACCAGTTACAGAGAAAAGTGTTCTGAAGGCCATGGAGCTCTGGCTTCATGTAAAACCAAGGTCCAGAAAGATTAATACAATCAACAACAACCAGCTCAGTGAGAACTTCTGCAAACATTAGAATCATTCATGAATATTTGACTAAAATAGTTATTTCTAAAAAATGCAAAGCCATTTCAATTCACATCTCACTTATTATTCAGTACTCTGCTCCTAACACATTTATATCTTGTAAAATGCTCCTCAGCAAGGAATAGAAAGATAACTAAAAATTCTGGTTTTCTGACAAGACAGTTTCATAAGCTGTAAAATATAGAGTAGCTCTGTTTAATGGCTAGCATTCTAAAATAGTGAATAAAATTCACTACTTGATGTTGCTTGCACATACATGAAAAATTAACCATCTATTGGAAAATATCTTATTTTCCCAATCAGGACACTAAATCCAGCCTCTCAAACATGAGCTTGATTATGTTAATATACACAGTACCTATTCACACAGGCAGTACTACCTAAGGATACATCAATTTGTGGAAAATTAAAAATTAACTTTTGATGATCCAGAAATTATCCTTAGAGAAGATACCAGTTTGGCCTCTTAATTTCAGCCACTGTTCAGGTTGAACAATTTTATGCCCAGTCACTCAAAAACCTACAGATTATCCACCCTCAGCACAGTTTATTTTACTTGCTCAGCAACCTGGTCTAGTGGAAGATGTCTCTGCCCATGGTAGGAGGGTTGGACTAGATGACCTTTAAAAGGTCCCGTGCAACCCAAACCATTCTGTGACTCTATGACAAGATGCAGCTCACTTACCCAAAGTCAGACACTTCTGACTCCATCAGTTCTGCACGTGGTTTCCAAACAGTGACTGATTCCTGCTCCTGCTGAGAAACTGCCCCTCAGCCTCATCATGCATGTGTGTTTTAATGCTTTTAGCAAGGTCTCTAATGAAAATTTTAAATTCTGCCTTGGAGTTTTCATTCAGAGTAACACTGCTGGGATATTCCAGCTAAACATCACACATTGTCCTTTGCCAGAGATATTTACAGTTTTGCTTTAAGGATCACGTGTTGCTTTTTTCATCAAGGAACAAACATCTTGTAAGGTTCTGATGCATTCTGATCATAGTTCAATGTACAGTTTTCCTTATATTTTTCGAGAGCTAGCCCATGTTTTTCTTGCCTCCTACTGCACGTCTCTCTAAAAGGAACTAAACTCACTGGATGACACACTGGCCCTCCAACCACAGTAATTTGCTTTCCAAGTTTCTGGTTTCCTCACCAAATTTATTTCTCTCAACTGTGGCTCTCATTTAGTCAGATGTGAAAGATTTGTATTTGAGAGTAGAAACTCTTGCGTCTGGTATGGATGAAGTCAATCTTGTAGGACTGTTGTGTTTGAATGTAATAGAAGACATAATATAGGAAATCACACTTCAAATACATTAAGTTGAGAAGTGAACTGTGGCCAATACTAAATACATTTGTGTGGCTGCTACAAGGTCCCCATTGGGTCTTTGTAGGCTCTGAGTGCCATTTTCTCTGGTTTTCCCTGCTGGAGATCCCACTACACTGTGACACATTCTAGCTCTATTTCTACAAAGGTTCTTCATTTCCTCATTCTCTCACTCAGCTTTGAAAACAGAATGCCTTTTTCCTGGAAGGGAGGTTTATACCCTAGGAGAAAAAAAACGTTAAAACTGTCTTTAATTATAACCTGCTGCTCTAGAACACCAGCACAAGGGACACCATGCACACCAAGTCTGTACACAGGCTATGCTTCCACAGCTTTATTTAAACAGCTCTCAGAAATCATTTTTCTGCAAACATTTCAAGCCCAAAAAAAGGTTAAGACCATTGATCTGACAAAACCAGGACAAGAAGAGAATTAACTGCCTGACTTTACTCAGTAGGACTGAGGTCAGGTACTGAACAAAGCCTTCCTGACTCAGCCTCAACTACTACAGCACCCTGCCTCATGAATCACCCACTAAGAGCTAGCTTATTTAACATCTACTTAGAATCTGTATGATTTAAACACTGTAATAATCACTAATCAATTTGACAAGCTCGAGCTTAGAGGGGGAAAGTCAGAAACTTGGTTTAAAAATATCTTTGACCAGTTTTTTCCTACAGTTACACAAATAAGTTAATTTCTTTATATTACCATATAAATATATGTAATTCTCATGCAGAGAGGTCCTCAAAAACAGAGACTTAAATTGAAGGTAACACAATCATACTGAAACAAATGGACAGTCCTGAAGGCACAGCATTCTCCTTCTTACAGTGCCTTTTTTTATAGCACTGGGTCGTTTCAG
Source organism: Entomyzon cyanotis (assembly GCA_024500445.1). NCBI lineage: Eukaryota > Metazoa > Chordata > Aves > Passeriformes > Meliphagidae > Entomyzon > Entomyzon cyanotis. Next base: position 5,101,239 of record JAKEPQ010001020.1, read on the forward strand.
CAGGCAGATTGAGAATTGCTTACCCCAGAAGGCAAGTACCTTCCTGAGTCCTTTCTGTGGCTCCAGCATCAGTTTGGCTTATCTGTTGCATGAAACACACATTTCACTTCCATTTCTTCAACAAAACCCACCTGCATTCTTTTTTTACAGAAACAAGTTTACTTGTTTTAGAGTAATGGAAAATTCACACCACCCTGTTGGCAATTTGTTCCTCTGGATAACTCTCTTCCTCTAAAATTTCACTTTTGAACTTGGAAACTGGTGTCAACAAACCAAATTAGTTTAGCCAGTATGAAATACTGTAAAGACATAAATTGGTCTGAAAGAGTCAGATTTCATTTGACCTTGAATCTTAGACTGAAGTTCAACATGAATCAGCACAAGTCTCACTAGGGATAAACAGCCATTATAGCTAAGTTTAGGGCCAAGGAATCCAAAGTCACGAATAACTGTGGTGAATTACTTTAAAAACAACGGTATTTTGGCTTAATTCTCAAATGTTTCTCTTCAATGTTTCCCCTTCTCGTTTCTATGCTACAGGTTTAGTGGTTTTTGTATTTAGACTTCTCAAACGGTAAAAAAAGTCTCTAAGCAAGAACTTTTGAAATGGGTGTCAAATGTAAAGCTGTATCAAGTATGGGTAACGTCTTATGGGCTTGATTTATATTGTGAAAGTCACAACCATACATGCCTTCCAGAACTTGGTTTAACTGTAGTTATCACTTGCTCCCATCCTGCCGCCAGCACTGGTTTGGCCTGGCTGCACACCTTCCTCAGAGCACTGTCGGGCTGTTTGCTGGTTAACAAACACCAATGTAGCACGGGATAATCTTCTCAGTGGAAACTTCCCCTCATGCCAAAGCTGTAGGATCACGGAATATCCCGAGTTGGAAGGGGCGCACCAGGCCCATGGAGTGCAGCTCTGAAGGGACTGGCCCATGCAGGGTCAGACCCCACAGCCCCGGCGCTGGCTGCCCGCCCTACCCGGCTGAGCAGCCAGCAAGGCAGGCGCTGTCCCTGTGCAAACCAGCAGCTCCACCGCAGCACGAAGCCATCACTGCGCTCCACCCGAACCTCTGCCCACACCGAGGAATTCCGTGCCGTGCCTGGCCACCGCGGCAGCAAAACTCCAAGGGACTCACGACTCAAACCCGGAGCCTGTACCTGTTTGCCCAGTGGCGTGAACGAACAATCCATTGCCTCGGGACAGAGGAGAGGCTCCGACACCTTCGGGAAGCGCAGGCAGCACCCGGCTGAGGCTGTTCCCTCATGAGGGGGGAGCGCCATGGCCGCCAGCGCCCCCTAGCGGAGCTCTGCTCCCCACCGCCGCCTCGCCAGCGCCCCCTAGCGGAGCGCTGCTCCCCATCGCATATGATTGTTACTTAAACCACATTTTCTGGGGAAAAAAAAGAGTTTTGTGAAAATAAACGTTTTGTATTTGTTGTAGCTTTTGTAACCAGGGCACTTTTCAGTACCTTTTACCAGTCAGGCTTTACAAAACCCTGACAATAATTAGTAGGTGAAACCAGAAATGCCTCTGCTGAAGGTGGTGGTGTAAAATAAAAAGTGAAAAAAGTGTGAAATCCCAGCCAGATCCATAGGGGATCACCCTATGGAATAAGCAGCAAGGTCACCACTAATGTTGCCAGGCTGAGGACAATATCCAAAGAGCCAGCAAGAAGAAACAAGAAAAATTTTACCCATTGTAATTAAAAGTGAAATAAATCTGGTTTTTGTGGGAGCTCTTTCTGAATTGTCGAAGCCCAGCCTGCTTGTGTATGGTAAGATCTAGGTGCAAGGATATAGAGAAGTCAAATGCACGAGGTGGGTGTGTGGACATGTCACTGCCTGGGCATCTGGGGTGGATCTGGAGCTCTCTGGGCTGCAGTAAAACAGGCAGTCCCTCTCTGATTTCAGGAATAGTTTCCACAAGGTCTCTCTTTACATTTGGATTTCTCCCTTACATTCTGGCAAGCTCAGCACAGACATAACTCTGTGACTAATGCTAATGTTGCAGTAGTTAAATACTGGGCAAAAAATGGGAAAAACAGACCCACTTGCCTGTAAGAATGATTTAATTAAAGTTTTCACTGTTCTAAAATAGTTATGTTTCACATCATAAAGAATTTTTCTGTCATGAAAACTATTTTTTTAAGGGGAAGGAGATTTTTCCTTGCAGCAAGCTGACTTTATTGGTAAGCAATTAAACATTTCTTTGGATTGCTGTTCAAAATTAATTACTCATTAATGTGGAAAAACCAGCTATAGTCTTGCTGTGGATTCAGAGGTTTCCAACTGGGTGCATCTTATTCCAAGAAAAAAATATCCTAGAAGGAGTATTATAATTACTGTCATATGAAAACCTGCTTCAGTCCAGATGTAGAAGCCAATAGCCCAAGAGTGTTAACATTGAGCAGTCTGCTGCAGGGAAATGACAGACGAATCCTACATATGTTTGCAGAATGGACATATTATACTATCCTTGTAGAATCTCTTGGGTCTGTTTGCCTTTTTCCAAAGCTCCTACCAAAAAAATATGCAGATTTACAATAATTGGAGGTTTTTGAGTGTCACAGACATGTCCATATAAAATCTGGAACCTAAACTTGCATACCCAACCAAGGCTGTGCACTCTGTACCCTCACGAGGAATTCCACAGAAAGTAATGAAATTAGTGGTGGGAGTAAAGTTAAAGAGCTGGCTCCGAATTCCAGGTTTTCTTCTTCAAGGAACAAGCAAGAGCTTGTGGCTCTGTGACAACCCAGAGACTTGCAGTGAGGATAGAAAATTGACAGAAGTGTCAGGCGTTAGGAATCACATCTTCAGGAGTTCAGATCAAGGGAGTGAATCCTCAGAAATCTGAAAATAATGATGACAACTGCATATATGCAGGTTTCCTACTGCAACCAGTAGCAGCTTGCATGCAGAAAAATTTCAGAAGCAGGCATTTTCCTTCACAAATTTTATTAATTCAACCAAAGTCTATGTGGCTTCAGCCTTAATAAAAAACAATAAAATTCTGGGATGATTTAGGCTGGAACAACCTCTGAGTGACTTGTCTAATCCAAATCATTCCATTTCAATCCAAACTGATTTCATTATCCCTAAGTCATTTATTTAAATAAAGGGAGTCAGAAGAGATCACAGAGTTTAATTATTGGAAACACTGGTTGGCACTAACTTTGGAATTAAAATTACTCACTTTGAAGTCCTTAAGAGCACAGTATGACAATACCAGTTGTCAAGGAATGGTTTTTTTTATCCTTGGCTAGAAAGGACAAGCTGAGCACAAAGTGGAAGAATGAAACCTTGGATTATCCACATCAGTTCATCCTGTCAGCTGGAGAGTTACCCACTTTCAGTTCTCTTACCGAGTCGTTTACTTCTCTAGGCAGGGATAAGTGCAAGAACTTGGAGACAAATCTCCTGAAATGTGTAAGTCTGAAATCACACCACACAAAGAAGACTCTATTTTCAGACTCCCCCAGTAATCAACTTCTCCATCTTCTCAGTTTAGTTGCCTTTCTCTGGCTCTTCCTTAAACTCACTACATCCCTCTGGAGATGCCCATTTATCTGCAGACATGCACTGAGAGAGACCCTCCTGGAGTGCCAGACAATCCTTCAAACAGCCAAAGTAAAGACTTTGGTTCACGTGATGATAGTTCAAAAAGATGGAGGAAAAGGGAAATAAAGGAGTTTGGTTTGGCAATCTGGAAGCAGTCAGGGGCCCAGTAAAACAGAGAGCAAACAGTGCTGTGTGTGCAGTGTATCTACAGTGACTGTGCAGTACAGTCAGTGAAATGGGCTGGAATCCACCTTGCTTTGAGATTTAAGGAGTAATACAACATTGAATATGACTTTAGAAAAATATCTGGGAAGGAGCCAGTTCAAGTATTCATCCTGGACATTACTATTTTCTTAAGTCATTATGTTATAAAAACCAAACAGTCCATCCAGAGGAACCTGCTTTGTGGGCACTGCTGGTATTTCTATTTGTAGATTATTTTATTTTGAAAAGAAAGAGGTATCCAGATTTTTCCAAGTAGGCAGCAGGTCTGGGACACTCCTGGGAGCAAAGAGTCTATTGTAGATCTAACATATAACAAGTTGTACATCAGATTCTTTGCTACAGATAAATGTGTTTTCTGTTTTTTTCTCTCGGTGGTTCTAAATTTGTCACTTTCACTTTTGCCCCAAAACACTGTGTGCTGCAAGGCATTCCAGCAGATCACCTAGTACATTAAACAGAAGATAAATGTTAATCTTAGCAGAACTTCTTCACTTCTTGCATTGAGCAAGGGATTATTAATACAAGTATCAGAAGTCTGTTTATTTTACTGCACTCACCTCTACAGAAGCAGACAGATGTAAAAAAAAAAAATACTGAAGCCTAAATCTCTCTCCAGACAAGTCTGTTACACAGAGCTGTTCAGGGCACTATCTGACATTTGGCTAGAAAAATTACACACAGACACACATCTAACCATAACAACAGTTTAATGTGTCTTTTTTAATTATACAAAAGTCCCGTTTATTCAAACATTAACAACTGACCCACTTGACACAAAACCAATTCATCCAGGCAAAACAGTAGAGGAATGTACGATTCGTTTTTCATTAAAGATTATCACTGACAATCATAGTATGGATGGGTTTGACTAATTATCATTCTAGCTGGTATTTTGTCCTAGGCAAATCTCTCCACACCTTGGCTATGCCACAGCACACTACCAGTACACAGGTGTAAAGCTGCCTACAGGAGACCTTTCTTTAGAAACAAACAGTACTGTTAATTTTCAGCTGTCACGAGTTAAACAACATTGAAAATGTATATAAATCATCAAGGACATTCAAAATGTCAGATGTGAAGCCTGTGTGAGAAGAGGTGATTCCAAATAACTTTGTCCTCAACCTACATAGAAGGTGCCTTGAAGGACCCAGAAAACAATGTGGAGGCACCAGGCTCTTCCACAAATTCCTGCCATGCCCTTCTAGACCAGCACCTTCCCTTCCCTTCCCCTGCTGAACCATGTTCTTAGGCAGCCAAGTGCATCAGCAACCCAGGCTGTCTCCACATCCTCTCTCACTCAGTCTTCAGGCTCCACATCACTTAACTCTTCTGTAACATTCAGAACCAGATTTCCTTTACGGCAAACTGAGATACAAACAACATTTTTCTGACTACTGTCATGAACATGAAAATGCTGCAGAATGCACATGGCTCAGAGACCACGGTCTGGGAGCCAGGTAACCTCAGCTGATGAACAAATTCAGAATCATAATCATTTGTTGCTTCCACTGTAAAACTTTTTAGGAACATGGGCTTTGTAGTGCTTGGCAGGCAGAGCTGTAGCTGGTAGCTCAAACATTGATCATAAATTGAGACAAGGGACTAATCCCCTTCTAGCTGTTGTGACTGCTCAGTGATTAAGTGTCATTCTACCCTCATTAATTGACACTCAGAAATGAAAAAAGTGCTGCCTGCTCTCAGCTCTTCTCCAGCCCATTTATTGTGTATAATACACAGATTGGTCTCTTGTTTATTCTGGGGAAGAAGCTGGTTGGCCACGTTCATGAACCACCCTTGAATCCTCACTGTCAGCTTCAGTAGCTAAAATAGAAGAACAGAAGAATAGAAAAATGTCAGAGTTAAACACAAACAAAGAAGACAAAACCCCAAACCCTCTGTTTCAGTTCTTGTTACACCTGGAATCAATCACATTTCCACATTTGAAGCTGCACTGGAATAGAAGTATGAGGCAGACACTTCTGCCCACTTACCCCACTGAACCTATGCCATGCCTTTTTAACAATCCTGTGAATTCTCAAAGGCTGTGACAGACTGATTAATAATCCCTTCTTCAACTAGGGATTTTCATCTTATAAAGTATTTACTTGTTGATTTGCATATAAAGCTCCCTCATCTCCTCACAGGCAACTTGGGGTTTGTTTTTCTGTGGCTTGCTCTTTTAGAAAGTCAACAATTTGCAATCAGAGTCTATGATCAGATATGGTACTGGCTGTTTTGCTGGACATAGCTTGTGTTTGTCAAATCTCCATACCATGACCAGTCAATACTGCATGAAACTGTGTAACGACATGGTCTATACTTCCCACCACCCCTGTAAACCAAACTGGCCTCGTATTAACTCAAATCTCTCTGGAAGCAGCTTCTAGCCTAGGAGCATCTTTTTCAGGTAAGCCTTGGGTTTGTTGGGGTTTTTTTGTCTTCATCTGAGACTTCCTTTCGGGCAGAGATCACAGACACTTCTCCTCACCAGCTGTCACCCTGCTAAGGCTTTCTATATCCATTTTCCTGCAAGAGTTTTGCCAGAAAGCCCATTTCACCTCAGTTCTGGAGGTCTCTGGAAAAAGGATGTGCCCAAGTTTAACTGCAGGTTGGAGACAGTTCCATTTTGGAACAGGAAAGACATTATGCAATCCTAACACATCCTGATGCACTACACATTGCAACTTTTCTCTTTTTTCAAGCATCTTGAATTCCAAAATCAAATTATTTGTTTCACTCTTCCCTCTACATCTGCATTTTTTGCTGCCAGGCTATTTCATGTGACCTCATGCAGAATTATCCCCCCCTCACTGGGTTACAATTGTAAATTCCTACATATCCTGAAGCACAAATGCTGTGCAGTAGAATTAATTTTTACTTTCTCCACAGCACTAAGAAAACTGGATTGTTCTCTGAGCAACACAATCCATGATGCATTGTTTCCTATGGCACTGTGCCTGGGCTGTGATTTCCCTGGTGTGTGTGAAGGGCTGAGGTCATTAGATGGCATTTTGCTCCCTGGGGAAGGCTGCTCGCCTGGTGGTTCTGCTCTAATCCAGTTGCCCATTTTCTTCATTTTTTGGCCAGCACAACTTCACTCTACCAGTGCAGGACTGGATTTCCTCTGTTTCCCTCATGCAATACTGTAACTTCATGTCCCCCATGTTTGTGTGCAATTCCCAATTCCTTACTGTTCCCTCAGAGTCCAGCAGAAAAGCTACAGCTCTCTACATGTTCCCTGCCACTGCAGCATCCCCCAGATTTTTGTCCCCTCCAAATCACAAAGCCCATTAATCCTCACACACACTTCCTGATTTGCATGCTAGCCCTCGTTTTCCTCTCTTCCCCTCAAACTCAGCCCATATTATTTCACCTCCAGCACACTAGTATCTCCTACATGCTGCCTTTGTAAGTATTTTAAAATAACTTTACATTTCTATACAATGTCTGTGCACCCCACGCTGCCATATTCTCCATATTCCCCTTGTCCACCACATCTCCTGCTTCCTTTTCTTTGGCTTTTCAGCCAGACAAGAAGCAGGGATGCCCCAAGTGCTTGGGGGATGTATCCCCACTGGTGGGCTGACTGGCAGGCACTTGGTGCCCAGGGACATGAACACTAGTCAGGGACACAGTGCAAGCTGACAGCCAAACACCACGACATGGCTGCAGGCAAGGCTTGGTGGGAGGCATCTGCTTCCCTTGCAGATCAATATTGGGTAGGCATGTGATCACAACAAGTATGTTTGGCTGAAAACACCTAATGGGTTGAAGAGTTATGAGAGGGCTGATATTAATGGAAAATGAGGTTGCACGATCCTTATGTTGTTGAGAAACCAGGCCAAAAAAGCCCCAACTGGTATTTTGTCCCACATCACCACCATCTTTGCAGTTCAAATGAGATAATTTTACTTCTCTTATTTCTCCTCTTTATTTTTCACTGGGTAATTATTGTAATGTTTCATAAACAGAGTAACATTTTTTTTATTCTTATGCTGGAGAAGGAAAGTCGTATTTATTTATCTGCATTTTCAAAAACTTAAAAAATAAATTTAAAATAAAACTGGCTCTTTGCACATCCAGTATTTGTAGTTAATTATCTGCGCAGCCCTACCCTCTTGTGGTCACAGCTTAGCTGCAGCCAAATGAAAAACTTGTGAATATAATCACAAATATGTCCACATGTAGGCACAGTACACGAAACAGACCTAAAATAGAGGGGCACAAAGACTTCATCTATATCAGAAATTTAAAATCCTGTGGGGAATCAATTAGAGATTTTGAAGATTCAATCCTTCTTTTCCAGCAATTAAAAAGTTGGATTTTCAGATGAGCAAGAGATTTTATATTATTCATGGTGTTAGTCCACATTATTTTTTAATGTTTTGTCTAAATTGAAAGTCAGACAAATAATTTTTAAGATAAGCTCTGCAAACTAGCTACTATTTTTGTTTTGAGAACATCAACAGATCATTTTCTGGAATAGCTGAGTCCTGGGGCCTTCAACATCTGCCTGAGATTGAGGTGGTTGTCAGCAGCAAAGCCCAAGCATGCCAGGCTGCTTCCCCTAGCTCAGCCCTTCCCAGAGCTGTACAATCTGTCCCAGGATTCAGGACCTCAGTTCTGGCTTCATCACACAGCTCAAAACTAGCTAGCATCAGGGTCTCTTGGGTGTCCATCTCTGTGGTTAGATATTGAAACCAGGTTAACAGTGAATCACTCAGGGTGTTATCTTGTGCTTCCTTACCATGAATTTCCTTGGTTGTCTCAGCCAGGATGTTCAGTGAGACTGGAGCTGGGATGTAATGAATCCCTGTCACAAGACTTGGTGGGATGAACTGACGCAGAGGAGTGTAGTATCCTTGATGGAAATCTCCAGCTCCATCTGGAACCTGTGGAAACACATGAAGCAGATCACCTTCCATCTAAAGACTCTCCCAGGGATATACCTACATTATCAGACCATTTCTGGGCTTTTGTCCATATGCTGCCATGTCCATGCTCACACTGACATGTGGAAAAGCCTGTGCACAGTGTAACATGCTGCAACTGAGGAGCAAGAACTTCTCAGACCATGTCACAGCAAAACTGACCTTCTAAATCCTGGTCACCTATCATGGCATCTCATTGGAGTAGTTGGTTTAAACCAGGAGCAGCCATCCTCTTTCTCTGTAACCCCTAAAATGTGATAGGGAATTTCCATACAAGCACAGTAAATCTGTTATTTATCATCTTGAGGCAGACCACTCTAACTTAACATCACCTGATGAATTGTGCTGAAAACAGCTCAGATTATTAACATCATCATTTACTAATGTTTTCTTCAGAGTAATGTATCAAAATGCTGTGAAGTCACTGATAAGCAGGGTGACTCCTCATGGTTACTTCAACAGAGAGAGAACAACTAAAAATAAAGCAATATTAGCAGAGGGTAATTAAAAGTGTGCTACTCACTGATACAGTGGTTGCATTCCCTGGCACATAATTGCTGGGAATGTGCCGGAATCCTCTCTGAAGCGATATCCCTGGAGATGATGGTGCTTCCCCACTGCTTGACTCATTGATGGCAAATCCCAGGGAAAATGGGTGGTAACGATACACCCCAGGACACCCAGGGTACACCTTTGGGATTTCTCTCTCCAGGTATTCTGGGTTGACAGTGTATTCTGGAGGAAAAGCAGGGTGAGCTAGGAAACAATGAGAAAAGAACAAATAAAAATATCTGTGTAATTTTATGGAGTTCTGTAGAAGTAGCTGCAGGAACAAATTGCACTGTCAGACAGGAGAATCTGGTCCTTTGGTTTCATGTTTAGCTCCCCATTAATTTATTTTGTGATTTTTTTCAGGAACTAAGGAAAGGTACAGCAGATGACACTGTAATGCAGTTATTCTGCATTCTGTTCTGCCTTGTGCACTGTAAGTCTGTCCTTAGTAAAGCACTGGCTGCAGAATCTTATTCTTTCAGTACATCAGCAAGAGCAAAACAACCTACCTTAACTTCTTACTCTAGCAGCACTTAAAACAAAATTCCACATAAATAGCAGAGTTCTAACTTTAGAGTTCCAATAATGGAGCCATATCTGTCACTTACGTTAATTTACAGCACACTCAGTTTTAGGGTCATACACAGGCAACTTCAGAAGCAGAAATCAGTTACTTCACTTTTTATCTTGCATCTTACATGGCCTCTCTGAAGTCTTAAGAAGTAGAGTGGCTATTTGAATGTAAATAGGGTCCTCCTTGTCTGCCCATCCTCCTATTGGTAGAGAAGGCAAAGAATTTGCTTTGAAAGTACTACAATTTGTGCCTTATCTTTTTTCGAGTTGGTCAGTGGGTTAAAAACATTAAGGGAAGGACTAACAGATATCTGTATAGTTACTGTCATCTATAAACAAAATTTTATTCAAAACAAAGTTTAAAAAAAGGAAGTTATTGACAGTAATCTGTGGAGACTACGGATGTCCAAAACAAGTCTTTCCTCTGGGCTTTTCAGGACATTTTGTCTTGCAGGCTGCCAGCTCTCCAGAGGCTCGGATTCATGACTATGGCAGTCAGTAAGGACTTCTGTAACATCATTATAGTAATAGAATGGAGTTACTATAATAAATAGTAATAAACTAGACAAGTCTCATGAAAGACTCTATTAAAGGAAGCAATTTAAGAAATGACAGACCATACAACTGCTCCACCTGCAAAATTCATGCCCTGCTCTTAAATACCAAATGCACTTATACACCAAATTTAGTTTTGCTACAGGAATGAATTAAGGCCAAACGGTCTTTATCTTTTACTTTCAAGAGAAATCTTTTACAAGCGTTTTATAAAACGCTTGCTTCAGACAGCTGCAGCAGTACCTTCCCCATTTTCCTGCCATCGCTGAGTTTTTTAGCATTTTTGTTGCTGAAAGCTCGTGCCTGTGAGTTTATGAACACTGAGACAGCACTGCAGAGCAGACCCAGTTTGTGGCACTCCCAGACTCATCTCCCTCTCGAGAAAAGCCACTGACGCTTCAAGCTCGCAAGGAGCAGCGAGGAGCACGTCGTGTTCGGCTGAGCACGTTGTGTCCGGCTGAGCACGTTGTGTTCGGCTGAGCACGTTGTGTCCGGCTGAGCACGTTGTGTCCGGGCTGAGCACGCTGCGTTCCCGCCCAGCACTCGGAGCTGCCGCGGAACGCGATGCGGCTGCACATGCTGTTGCCCTCTGGGCAAGGACAGCGCACAGACAGCAGGAGCGGCTCTCCGGGCACCCGCAGCCTGAGGAACCCGCAGCGGCGAAGCGCAGAAGTGGCAGCGTTTGACAGGGGAAAGAGGGGAACACAGGAAGATGCTGGGAAGAGGCTTTGGGGACAGAGCCTTACCGTCGTCCCTGAAGGGCGGTGGCGGTGGTCCCCAGCACGCCGTGGCCTTGCCGCCGCTGTCGGGCTGGGCGCCCTTCTTCCTCTCGTCGCCGCAGTGCTCGGGGACACCGTCCTCCCGGGCTGCCGCCCCGCCGCCCTCGCCCGGCGGAACGGGCTCCGCGCCTGCCCTGGCCGGCGGCTCGGTCTCCTGCTGCCTCAGCGCCTTCTGGGCTGCCATGATCTTCTGCCGCTCGGTGATGAGCGAGCACTTCTCGCACAGGCACAGCTTCCAGCGGCAGTGCCCGGCGTGGCCCTTGACGGGCACCACGAAGCCGTGGTTGCGGCAGCGGGAGCACTTGGGTGCCCGCAGCGCCTTCGCCGTGGCCTCGGACGCCTCCATGGCAGCGCAGCGCCCGCTCGGACCTCCTGCCGTGCTCTCCCGCTCCTTCGGGCTTTTATATGGGGCACGGCATGTAACAACTCGGGCCGGCGGGCAGGAGAGCCCACGGCAGCGGGTGGGGAATGCCCTCGGGCCCGCAGGCTCCCCGCCCTGCGGCTGGCACGGCTCCCCCGGGCACCCCTGCGGCCCGTGGTGCGGCTCCGCCACGGGGGGTGAGGCTGCAGGGCCGCGGGGGAGGATGGGCTCCACGTGCCCTCGAGGGCATCGTGCTGCTGCTCAATGGCGGGTCCGATGGGCGCGGCATGCACCGACAGAAACGCGCCGTTCCTTCCAATAGTGCCCTAAAAGATAGTTTTCCCTTTTGGCAGTTTAACACCTGCGCCCGCTTTCATACACCGCGTGCATTCGCTTTTAATATGCACAGGATTTCAGTCCCGTTTTGTTTCCAATTTGCAGCGTGCTTCTCTTGATCAGGAGGAGTGGCTGCCTCAGCAGAAAAAGAACACTTTCATCATTCTGTTTTTCAAAAGAAGGTACTAAGACGAAGGTGGAAAGCATGTTTCACTCCAAAGACCTGTCTCCTTTTCTCAGAATTCCTTGGTCGCTGGAAACAGACATGATTACAATTAGAAATTCAGGAATGCTCCAGTTCTGGTATTGCTTTGAAAGCACTTGTTATTTGTTACTGCTGGTAGCTGCAAACCCAAATGGGCTACTGTGGTTTACACAGTAGCCCATTTCAGGAAAAAACCCTCACTTTGCAACGTAAGGCACTACACTGCTGAATTTTCTTACTTTTACTATAGCTGAGTCTCTTTTAAAATCTTAAGGTGGCAATAGCTTCTATGTTAAAGAGAACACCATAAAAATTAATTACCAAGTACTAATGAAACTTTCTACTAAGTGTCAAGAGAACCAGGAAACATTTACCTGCTTGCTCTGAAACAATTCTAACGCGCAATGGAGTTCGTTTTGCAGAACCTGGCAGAGGCCTTTGCCTTGGGGCAAATAATCCTGGAAAACCTGGGTGCACCCTTCAACACTTTGGGGGGTGAGGCCCCAGCACAGCAGCCCCTTTAGAGATTTGGCAGCAGTGGGGTTTGGCAACACTCTTGTTTATAGTGAGCAGCTAGTGAGCAGCCCCTGTATCCACCAAAGCTCAGCAGAGATTCCAGGCTTCTCAATTTGCAAAAGACCCAGGAGGACTTTGCACCGAAGTCCTGCAAGTTTCCAGTAGGATTTTGCCTCTCAGGGAGATGTTTCCTAAGTGCAATACCGGCATAGGAGCCCGGACTTGCTCTTGGAAGCAATTCAGACCCAAATCCTCAAATGCTCCCAGTCCCTCGATCACTGAGCACAGCGCCAATCCCAGCCTGCAGATTTTGCTCTCCCAGACAGCAGCTGCTCTCCGGGAGGAGCTCTCAGCCGTGCCTTTGCAGCCCTGCAGTCAGGGATCCTCTGCCCACTGTCCTGGCAGTGCCATCAGCTCCCTGTGCCCACTGGCAGCCCGTTTGCCTGAAATGGCTTCCAAAGCTCTGCAGCTTCATGTGCGTGGAAAAATGTGTGTTTTCACATTTCACCATTTCTTCCTAGTTCAGAAAAGCACTTGCTCGATGTGCTTTCAATAGAAGCTGCTCTTCAATGCAGTCTTGAAGTGCTGCTTGCCTGTGCCAAGGCCTTGATCTTCCCGTACTCATTCTAAACATTGACTCTGTATTAAATAGAAACAGACCAAATATTCCTAATTTTATGCTCCATATTTTCACTCTATGCTGGGGATCTGCTAATTTAGCTGTAGAATGAAAGAGGATGGATGACACATTTTAAAAAACTGTAATTATATCTTTTCATAGATACCCAATACTTGAGCAGAGGGGAAGAAAGGTAGGTTACATGTATTTTCCCCAGTAATTTTCTATTCTGAGTCACATAATATTATTCTTCAAGACATTTGCTCAAATATACAGAAATTTATCTCTTCTCTTTCAAAAATGGTGTACCAGCTATGGGTTGTACCAGTTTCTGCACTAATTAAACCATATCTTACAGAGTCATGGATTTTTCTTTTGAACAGCTTTTACCTAAACACTCAGGATTTATTGTACTCTCCATAGAGTTTGTTTCAAACATAACTAGAATTGCTTTTCGTAGAAAAGTGAACGTTTTACTTTGCTTCTGAGGCAAATCCTTATTTCTGCAGGCAGTTCAAAGAATTCTGTTACTCCAATCCTGTTATGTGTTTGTGTATATATTTGAGTGAGCCTAATCACACACTGTAAGCAAGACCATAACAGAGAGAAGGTCGAACAATTTCAAAATACATTATTTGAATGAGGTGTAGACTTGTATGTGGATGCAGCTTTACGTCTGTTAAAATTTTCTTTGTTCATATTTGAAAGAAAATAGGCACATAAAGACTCTTTAAAACTTACTTTTCTCTAGCATTTTATGTAACATATGGTGGGAGTGGAACATAAAGTGTGTAAAGAGTTGTGTATTAAAGTAGTATTTATAAGAATTATTATCTTGCCAAAATGAAAGGAAGGGAACCTGCTGACTTCATGTTATTGAAACCAACAGCAATAACATCTCTACTCTTTTCCAACTTCTGAATCACATAAAGTGTGTGGGTTTGGTATGCAGTTTGCTTTGTACATGAAACAGTAAGGAAAAACAATGACTTAGCTAAAAAGGAACAAATCAAAAGGCTGCCATAAAAGTGAATAGCAGAAAATTAGGGTTTGGGGTTTTTTTCATCTTCTCAGACTTTCCAGCTAATATTCATACAGTAAATGCTTTTTGGCAAGAAAATTGTTCTGACATTTCACAGAGCAACAGCAACTTATTCAAGAAATTTGTTCAGTCTGAGATCTCCATTAATAAATATTTCCAAACTTGGTTCAAAATACATTTTCTTATACGTAAAAACCAAGAGTATCTTTCAAATTTTTAAGACATCACATATGAAGATAAAATCATCTGTTCAAAAATTATCTTTTTATCTTTGTAGTTTGGAAGTGTCCATTATATACAGCCATAAGTCATCATATAAAAATTGATATAGCAATATCAATATATATCAGCTCTTCTACATTGTATAACTGTGTTTTCAACTCAGTCAGGGTAGAATTGACATTTAGAGATTTACCTGCAGAGGCAGAACTGCCCAAGAAGGACTCTCACCTTCACCTGTCCCAGAATATAATTTTAATGACTAGCATATTTAGAAGCTCCTTATGAAACATGAAAGTGTTCAAACATCCTCTGGCTGACCTGCAGTACCAAACCCCCCTCTGGCTGTTGAGCTCCCAGCAGCACATCCATCAGTGCTGCCACACAACTGCAGGGCTCAGCTCTGCTGACAAGCTCACGAGGTTGTCTGATCCTGCCCAGAGCAAGCCCACACAACAATGAATAAACTTCTTCGAGTCACTTCTGTACTGCATTTTCCACATTTCTATTCAGTGTGAAATTGTACTGTAGTAAACATTTTTTTTTTTTAAAGTGAGGAAAAGTGCAGCTTAGAAAGAGTGCAATATGATTATACTGTACCTACCTTAAAATTCGAAATGGCTGAAATGTGTTTGGGTTACACCTTTTTAAAACCTGGTCACAGTTTTAAAAATTGAAATAAACAGATTTAGCTTTTCAATTCTCTTTCAGCATAAATTCCTTTATTTTAAAATGTTGTCTTCTGTAATGCAAGCAGGAATTTTGTTGTTGGTGTTGTTGTATTTAAAACAGTTTTAACCAGAGCACAATTAGATGTTGACTTTCATCTGCTCTATCAAAAAGGTGAAACTCTATGCTGTGATCAGAGAAAATTGAATGGAGTTTATACATCTATAACATATATTATAAAGTCTTAAAAACATATCAAAGTTATAGAAGGCACTTCTGGTTTCTTTAACAAACACAACTAAAATAAAGTTTGAGTGCTTAAAATTGAGTATATTTTTAATATATAACAGTTCTTAAATATTAATAGCAGAGACTTTATTAGTAACACTGCTGTTCATTTATTGTAACAAGATCTTTATTTAAGAGAAAATCAATAGTGATTAAACTGGAAACTCTGTGATCTGGTTACTTCATGACTTCCAGAAGGTTGGGGTGGACCAAGAGGCAAATCAACCCCAGCAAGGAAACCAAACACCTACCAGTTCTTATTCTGCATTAATACACCTCTCATATAAGCAGGAAATAAAATGCTTTAGGGGAAAAGAATGAGACAGACATAAATATACACACACAGAGATGCGTTCCCCAAATAAGTGAAGAGTGTTTAAAGAGCTCTATCTAGTAAAAAATAGATCCATAGTAAAAAACTCCCATGGGAGATGTTCAATCAGTTTGCAATAAATACGGATCACCATATCATCAAAGTCTGATTGTTTGCTTATATTTCCATGTCTAAGAAAATAATTATCACTTCAGAAGAAATCTTTTGTTTCTTTAGAAGGTCACCTTTGTAGGTATTAATAGAAAAAAAGAGAAACTGAAAACCCAAAGAAAAGTCCACTCTGGCTAGTAGTGCTATGGCAGCTGCAGGGGTACCTTAGTTACAGCACCATTTTGCTTCAGTAAGCTCCCAAATTTAGTGGGTTTTATCCTGAATACCACTGGCCTTGTCAATCCGTCTTCTGCCTAGAGAAATAAACACATTTCTAATCCAGAGTCCTCACTCTCCTTCCCCTCAGCTATAGTTCTTGTCATATTATCTTAGACACAAAGAACAGAAAATCACATTTGAATTCTCCCAAACAGCAAAAAAAGGATTTCATGCAGAAACAGTCACGCTCTCCACAGTAAGTAGGTGGCCCGTTTAGAGTCATCTTTGCTTAGCACCTATTTTATGCTGAAAATGTCATATTACCTTGTCAGCAAGCCTAAAGCAATGCTAATAGATGGATAAGGCAGGAGACAGCTGAAAGACCACCACAAACATCAAGTGTACTTGCTGTGGGCAGGATTCCATTTGTGATTGTCAACACTGGTACATATCCCACATTTCCTAACTGCATTTCTCCACCTCACATCTGAATTAGATTTCAGAGTATCTGAAGTAACTTAAACAATGAAAAATAAATAAAACCATCTGTTTGCCATAATTTATTTCTCTTCAGCCTGGATGCTTTGCAGATACTTCAGTGAAGCCAGTAAAAATGAAATGAACAAATAGTAGTTACTTATCAGCATAGAATGTAAGACTATCACCAAAATGTTTACCTTGGAGAGAGAACAGACAAGAGTAGTGATGATTAATCTCTGGCATGCGTGCTAGAATTGGTTTCTGGTATTCACACCAATGGAACATCATCTGGTCTTTGGGGATGATTCTGGGAATTGATAGACTCCCAGTGAGATAATAAAGCTTCTTGCTGGCTCCTTAACCATGTATGTCAGAGAGAAACTGTGGTGTGTAGTGGGGAAGAGAATACAAGCACCAGCAGTGATGAGTTTGCATTAGCTCATTCCAGCCAGGTATACTAAAGAATGCTGTTTAAGAAGCATTACTTCTTTTTGTTGCTTCCATAAAATTTTTCTACAGACAATGACAAAATAATCTTTCTAATTTTGGAGAACCTTCTAGATTATTTATACAGTATATGTATATGTACATATATTTGAGGTATATTTTCACAGGGGAGGACTTCTGCAAATATGAACATAAAAATATAAGTTGAAAGGATGTTTGCCTGTCTCCTAACAGAGGAGGTAAAGCTCTCCTGCCCTGACAGACTTATGTCCTTGTTGTGTTAAGACAAATTGCATTTCTCTCTTTCCAAAATGAAATGTGTTGGTGAGCTACCTCAGCTGGCTCCTGGAACTTCAAAGTCCAATAACATAATGTAGAGAGTAAAAAATGGAATAGAAAATAAAATCAATGCATTTATAGGGCATTGTCCTCTTTTCTACTTCCTTGATGCAACAAATTAAAAAATAAATCCACTTATTCAACAGTGGACAGCAAATCACCTGTGGCAGCAGAGATTATGGACAAAGAAGATACGAAAGTAGCAGACAGCTGACCAGCAGCTTTGACAGATAAAATGATAAGCATGCACTGGTGTGAAGCCATATTGAAGTATTTTCATTTAAGAAATGAGAGGGAAATCAAAGAGGCACAGTTTCTTGGCATTTTATACTTTGTGATCATGAAATCAGACTGTCTTTCATCACAATAAATGTAAGTATTTGGAAGATTAGTTATTATGAAGCATAGAAATAACAGAATCAGACAATAGGTTGTTGGCAGTATTTCCTTTGAATCTAAACCAAAACTGATTTTAAGTCAGGAAAGTTCAGTTTGATCAAGTCCAGAAAACAAATAGAAAAAGACACCAAATCATCTCTTCAATTTCCCTGCAGCTGTGGGACCCAACTGTCACAAAAGGTTGCGTGTAGCTGCAGGATTGTGCTGTTGGAAGGACTGACCTCCACAGCAGTGGCTGCTGCAGGCAGTCCCTTGTTTAGCTCTTTCCTGTGACTCTGGGCGACTGCTCTGCTCCCAGACTTGGCCGCTGTGGAGCACTGGGCTTTGGGCAGCTGTGGCAGCCATCAACAGCTCTGGCTCCCCACAGCAGCAGGAAGGAGGCAATGGGCAGCTCAGTGGGTGCCCAGCAGCAGAGCATGAGGCCTTTATTCACCCAGTGCACAGCTGGGAGGAACTTCTCAGACTTCTGCTTGCCCAGCCTCTTCTGTGCATCTGAAATAACAGGGAATACAAGGTCAGCGGTGGTGTGAAGTCATGGTACCTGATGGTTGATGAGGAGCAATGATTCCTCTGAAGTATCCCTGGTTTTGGCTGGGCAGCAGCAGTTGTCTCCTTCTATGTGTGTACCGTCATCTTTGAAATAACAGCACCAGCAAACACACACATTTTGATTTAAAATGAAACACTGGAGGGTTGAAGTCTTATAAAAATCACACATTTAAGCTGAGGACAGGAGCTGCATTTCTGGCAGGAGGTGTGGAATGCCTGCTTTGACATTGCAGTGAAATAACCCCAGTAGAGGGAGTGGATTTCATGCACATCCATTGGGTGCACTGAGCTCTGCCTCAGCCATCCTCAGCCTCTACCACCAGAAATGTCCTTATTCCTGAAGCAGAGTTTGCTTTCAAAGCAGATTGAGCCCACAGATTTCACACTCTCATCAGTTTGCACACCACAGGACTGTTGTCTTAAGGTTTATTAGGATTCCAGACCCTTTACTTATGATTACTGTTTTCCCTGGACAATGAATGTGGACCTGGAACATGTTGTATTTCAATATTATAGTAAACTTCCTCACACATTTAATAAAAGATTTATCTTTCAGTATTTAATGGAATGAAAACACTAACATGACCACACATAATAAAGTGAATTAATATATTCACATAATGATGAGTGTTCCTGACTAAAGTATGTATCTACAAAGTTTACTGAAAACACGTATTTACAATATTTGTATTTTATTTTAGCATTCTTTACCTCAGAACTCATACAAAACCAAACAGGTTTGGTATTTCTGAGCACATTGTATTCTTAAGGTTGAAGTGTTAATAATAGTGACTCTTATTGCAGTGGGAAGAAATGTTCACAGAATATTTACTGGCTGGCATCCAAAAGTTTTCTGCCCTTTAATAGAAAATCTGTACATGTCTATAACTGTACAAATCTGTACTGTATTTTAAATTATCAACCAGAGATAGAAGAATAGATATAATATATGTACCAATTAGATACAATCTCTATCTTTTGCAAAAAGTACCGGTTTAAAAAAATGTAAATTATTTTCTTTAATAAAGGAATTAGACAATATCATAACTCAAATAAAATATTCATGTATATTCTTAATTCAGACAAGTCTCAGTCAGTACACAGATCTTAATCTTCACTTTTCCTAAGTGTTACTTGTTAAGTGTAACCCTTTTAAAAACAAATTGTTAAAAAGCAAATAAAAACATTATTATCTGTAGGAAGTCTTATCTAAATGAGTTTCCCTTACTGTAAAAAATAGGTATTATCTTGAATATTTGTGTTGAGGTAGTAAATAAAGTGTGATGTGGATCTTGAAGGTCGATTACACAGTGCCAATAATTAGGCAGCCATCCTTGCAAAATTACGTATTTTAGTCTTGATTTATTGGCCACATTATCATGACATTGATCTATCCAGCAGCCTTGTGATTCAAAATGGTGAATATTACAGATTTTTAATGCCTTGATAATAAGTCTGGGGAAAGAAGATGAACTATCTTCATTATCTCTGTCAGACAAGCTTTCCCATTTTTATAGCACTTTTCCACTTGTCCTAGCACTCACACATGGAGAATAAAACTAAATGTTTGACATGCAATTTCAGGAATGCCTCGTGCAGTTGTATCAATATTTTCATATATCTATTAGCAATACCAAACCTAGAACATTTTAGGATTGTACAGCTTTGCCACAGATGTCCTCACAGCAGTGACGCATAGGCAGCCTCTGTTCAACCAGTGGATCTCTTTTGGTTTCCAAGTGCCAAACTCCTGCTGTTGGCTTTTCGTACATTCATTATATGCTGCTAAATTTCATCCCATTTCTGTTATTCCAGTTGTCACAGTATCTATTCTTTCCTGTTTGAGCCTTTAATCCTCTTCTGTGTTAGTAATATCTCCCAGTGTTTGCTTTCAGCAGAATTTCATTAGCATACTCTTCTTGTGTCAGCCATTACTGCAAATCTTAAATAAGGCAGATTCCAGTATTGATCCTTTAAGAATTACAATAATATCTTCCCTTGAGACAACAATTCCTCTTCTAGCACAACTGAGGGGTTTTCCTACTTTAGCATTTTATTCACAACTTTCCTTATAGAAGCCTGATAGATATCTGCATCATTTTCTATTGATTTAAGCAGTGGTTTTAATCAACACAGATACATTCACTCAACCTGCATCCCCATTGGTAAACTTAGCTTGCATTTTGTCCCATTTTCCATTTTTTTTCAACCCACATGGATGTTTTTGCAAAGAAAAAAACTAGATTGTTTAACACTGTTGAGGTCACTAATGTTTTCTGGCTATCCTTTTTTCCCCTTTCTGAAATCCTGGCAAGAGTTTTGCTTTTCAGTAGTGCTCTGCTACCAGTCAGCAGCTTTATTAAAAATCCTTGCTGCTGGACATGCAATTTCATGTGCCAGTTCTTTCATAACCCAGGGACAGAGATTATCCTGTCCTTCCAATTTCAGCGCTTTAAGCTCTTTTTTTTTTTTTTTTAAAAACCTCACATATGATAATTTCCATTTCAATATCCACATTCCATTTACATGTTACATTTTTTTTCTGGATAGTTTTATCTTTAATTGCAAAGTCCCTGACAAAGCAATTCTTACTAGGATTTATTTTCACAATAAAGGTCCTTCTATTAATCACAGTTCTATGTGAATTATTAGGCTTTGCCAAAATAAATTAAAACCTCATAGTTTCGGGGTTTGTGGAGTTTTATACAACCACTTTTATGTATAAACTTTACTGTGAAAAGAAAGAAACAGTTACACATCCATGCATGTAATAGTTCTGTGGCAATGTCACAACTATCAGACCATGCCCTGTTTAGAATACAAATACATCTGAAGCTCAAATGGCAGAACTGAACAGGAAACATTGGAATTAAATGACTTTCAGGACTAGGGATTTCAGTCTGTTATCAGAGTATTTAATTCAGGAGCCTGCACTGCATCCCTCTGAGCTTCACAGAACAGAGTAAGGTTTTTTGGGAATTACAAAACTTCAGAGATGTACAAAGTTTATCTTCTATATTTAATAACAAGGAAATAAGAAAAATTTCAAGACTATGCACCTGGCAGAAAATTACACATAGGTTTCAAAGTCATAATTAATTTTCTCAGTTGGAACTCTGGGCAATTGTAGATGAAAAATGACAAAGCAAAGTGTCTCCCTTTTACACTGGTTTCCATGATGACAGTGGGGTTTACTGAGCATGAGAACAAAATTATGAAGAACAGAGTATGTAGTGAAGGAAGACAGACTAGAAATGGAGTAAATGAGGAATAATTTAGAAGGAAAATGTGCATGGAAAAAAATGAAAGAGACAGCAGAAAAAATAATAAAGGATATTTACAGAATTTACAGAATGAAGTGAAAATAAGAGATATTATGCTCAGGGTTTTCACCCTGATTTACATCAGTCCTACAGTAGATGATTAATAGAAAAATAAACTGTATGTGGGGACCTGCAGGAGGAGGCAATTTATATTTTTAATTTCTTCGTGCTCAGAAGAAGACTTCCAGAAAATAGGAATATATTGTTAATTAAATACATAAAAGTAAATTTAAAAAGGAAACAATAGACTTGTTTCTCAGAAAGAGCTCCTGTCTGTAGCTGGCAATCAGCAATGGAATAGTGTATTCTGGTGCTGTGGATATGCAGTTTAGGCATTGTTAAACCAGAAGCAAGGAGAAACCGGTTGATATCCATCTCTTTTTAGTAAAGACTACTGAAAAAAAATTATTAAAGACAAAACCTGACCTTATGTATGATCATTTTAGACTGACATAATGCAAAAGAGTCTGCTCTGATTTTTGCACTAGAGTAAAAACAAAGCTGTACTAAATTTAATGAAATTGCACTAAATTGATATCAGTACTGTCAAGAGAAAAAAACCCAAAAAACCTCATGAAAGAATCATACCAGTGTGCATTTCCAGCGGGGCAGAATCTGCCTCACAGATGTTCATGTGCAGGCAGATGGTGTTTGTATGTAATATATGTACAGACAGATAGTCAGGCATAAATAGTGACTGCTCGAAGCATCATTTCCAAGAAGACTTAAAAGGAGAGTTTCAGTATACACTCAGTTTTTTTTTTTCTAAACTTCGGTGCTCCACTAAATCTTTTCATGTACCAGAGTGACTTGACTGCAAAGACAAGGAACATCCTCAACTGTGGCATTTTCTTGTCGCTGTTGAGCGGCTAGCTGAGGACTGACCCAAGTTCTCAGACAAGGAAAGAGAGGAGAAAAGGAACTTTATTGTTTTGAATTCCATATATATAGAGTTTACAGAGGTGCCCCAGATTGGTCAGCCCGAGACCTCCCCCTAGGCCCAATTGGCCAAGCCCGAACTGACTCAATCCGGAGAAACTGTTTGCAAAACATCCAAACTTTATCTTGTTTATGAAATATAGCAAAATGTTCCCACAGGAAGAACCTGTGCTAGCCACATTTTCTGAAAGGAAAAAAAGTTTCTTTGTAAACATGGAAGTGAGGCAGAGATTATCTGGAAATTTTAGTCCAAGTGCTGTGAAGGAAACCAAAAGGGCAGCTAACTCCTCAAATTCAGCCCCTCAAGCTGGGGGCAAGCAGAGCTCCTGCTGTTCATGTTGCAGTTTGTGGCCTGGGTGTCCTCGCTATTTTTTGTGTCTGCACAATGGAAGCCTGGATTAAACAGAAAGAGAAGTTCCATTTAAAGAATGCAGCAGCGGAAAGCTCTGCCTTGACCTCCCTCACGGTGCTCCTTCCCTCACGGTTCTCCTTCCCTCACGGTGCTCCTTCCCTCACGGTACTCCTTCCCTCATGGTGCTCCTTCCCCCACAGTTCTCCTTCCCCCACAGTTCTCCTTCCCTCACGGTGCTCCTTCCCTCATGGTTCTCCTTCCCTCATGGTTCTCCTTCCCTCACGGTTCTCCTTCCCTCACAGTGCACCTTCCCTCATGGTGCCCCCTTCCCTCACGGCTCTCCTTCCCTCACGGCTCTCCTTCCTGCTGCCCCTTCCCGGCCTGAGCGCATTTTGCCGCCATTTTGCTGTGCAGATGGAGGTGTGAGGGCAGAGCGCTCTCCCCTCACGGCCTTCAGATGAGCCTCTCCGGCTCTGGGGGCTGGTGTGCACCTCAGGGCAAGGCAAGGGACATTTTTATGGCAGCTTTCTTGCTCCTATGCACTTTGGGGTTGCTCAGAAGTCCCTGCATACCTGCCAGCTCAGGTGGTTTGGCACAACCCTCCCTGCACCTCAGCAGAGGGCCTGAGGAGGGGAAAAGAACGTGGTTTCCTCAGGGTCAACATGGAGCCCAGTGCTGCAGCAGCTGTGTGTAGTACCCCTGGAAGCTAGAAACATCCAGGAAGACAGGAAGAAATAGAGAGAGACACAAAACATGGTGTAGCTAAAGTGGGCATTGCATTCCTTCCACAAAAGAAGCGTGAACCCAGCCTTGATGGAGGTGCTTAATGGAGGAGAAGCACAACATGGCCACTGGGCTGAGAGAAGCATTGTCACCAGCCTCACAGATGGTGCAGGACAGCAGTGCCCAGGAGGAGCAGGTCCCAGCTGAGAGGAACCCAGCCCTCAGGGGAAGAAGCCACCAAGGAAAAGGTTAGTTTTTTAAATTAAAGTGGGGTTGTTTTCTCACTTCTCTGGCATTGCGGGGGTTCTTGGCTCTAGCCACCATCATGATACTTGCTGTTTTTGTAGTACCTGGGGTTGAGGCAACAGCATGTGGCTGCTGTGGCTTATTTGACCACAACTCAGGGGCAAAAATGAGAGGAGGAGAGGGAAGCAGGCTAAACCTGGGGGGTTACATTCTCTCAAAAAATAAGTCTCCTGAAGCCCTCTGCTCCTCAGCTCTTCATTGGGCCAGGAGGCTTCTTCAGTAGTCCAGGAGGCTTCTTCAGCCTCCTTAGCACTGGCAGAGTTGTTCTGTGCTGTGGTTTATAAACTCTGTGAGGATGAAAGGACAGCAGGGCAGCAAGGGCTACCAGCCCCTGGCAGCACTAGCCCTGCTTGGGAACCTGGCACCGACAGCTTCATCCATGGCATCGCCAGGTCTTGTTTGCCAGCCAGGGCCCTCCCTGGTGAGAGCTGATGTGCTGCTGCTTGCAGTCTCTGAAAGCTTGTGACAAAATTTCTGTGTGTTGCGGGTGGATCTAGATAAAGAATCCATGGAATGAGTTGTGGGGTGAGGGTGGGTGCTTGTGCTTTCTCAACAGAGTGCTGTTTCTAGAAATTCAAACTAAACTAGACAGCTCTGTCAAGAAAATGTTATAAGCTCCTGCTAGATCTTATGCCTTTATGCCAGGCATTTATGCTTTGTTTTTGTCATAGTGGCAGGTGGAATTTTCATAGGCATAAAAGTATTCTTGGCAGGGAATAATTAGCAGAATATTATGGATTAGGTGGGTGTTCCCTGTGCAAGGACAGAGCCAAAGCAAAACTTGTGAGGAGAAAGAAAAGGCTGCAGTGACGACTTTGTCCTATTGCTGGTTGTATTCTCAGTGACCTGTAAAATCAACAGAGCTTTTAGTGTTTACAATGCATCAGGCACAATAATAAAAGAAATTGTACATGTACAATATATTTGGAAAGAATGGAGTTGAAAGCACTGCTTCAGGAAGCACAGCCATGTCCAAAAGAAGCTGCTGTTCTGTGCATGCAAGGTCTGTGTACACAGCCCAGGATTTCAGAGTACACTACATGTGCCCCAGGGGCCCTTGGTTTACTGGGTACTTGAGACAGCTGAAAGTCTTCTCATTAATGTCATTATTGATAGCAAAGGAAACATACTTAAATTGCTTTTCAGAGAGGATAAAACACATAATTAAGCATCTTTCAGAATTCTTTTAAATTATAGGGAGTCTATTTTTTATCTTTTACTTAAGCTCCTGAATGTCTTTGTCTATGTAAACAGACAATACATTTTTAATTAACAGCCAGTAAAGACCTCAGGATAGAAATAGAATCCTACAAAAAGATTTCTGTTGTGCTTTATTATATGAACAGATCTCCAAAGAAGACTTTTAATGTCCTAGTTTTTCTCTTTGAATATTCTTATTCCTCTGAGTAGAATCCAGCTTGGACAGAGGTTAGTGCACTTGATGCCTAGCTGGGTCATTTTGCTGTCAGGTGTAACTGCACTTGCCTGTAGCATTCTTTCTCTTTGTTGGAAAAATGGTGTATTTTTGACCCCACACATCCCCTTTTCTCTCTGTTGCCAGCAGGCTGTGTGCCGTGCTAGCACAGCCAGAGCATATCCAGAGATTTTCCTGCAGTGAATTCCTCATAAAACTCAGAGCTGAGCAGGGCACCCCAGGCTATGGAGCCAAGTGTTGCTGCTGTCCACCTCTTTATTGTTACTGCAGTGATAAATATTCCTTTTGGGGACCACTCTTAACACTGGGAGCTGTGTTCAAGATGGCAAAAGACTAAGTTCATTTGGGCATTTTGCTTATAGGGGTGCAAGCAGATGAATTGATTAGAACTTCTCTAATCAATGCAAGATGCCATGCCAGGGAGGTACATGTCACATCTCATCCATCCTTTCTCAAGGATAGGGAGACTAAAAGATAAATTTATTTCCAAATCTCAATATGCAGCCATTGCTCTGTCTCTATACAGTTAATTTCAAACAAAGTGTTTGTTCTCTCTGCCTTGTTTCCAATGTTTGGAATTTCAGATGTAGTCTATTTCCAAATGCCCTGTTATTTTTCATACAGGTTTAATTTTCTTTGTTCTCTCTGTAACAATCTGGTATATCTTGATAAAACAACACATTCTTTTTAAAGAGAGCTCACATTAAACCTATTTTGATTGCTTTTCATGCTGAATACCGAAGATGAAGACTTGAGTGATTTCTGTTTTCTAAAACAGAGTGCTGAATATCTTTTAAGAAAATTATAATGGACCAAAGAACAATGACTTTACCCTGATACATCTCATTTAGTCCTACTGAAGTGAAGGTGGAGCTGTCTGACTAAAATCATATGCAAAGATACTTGGCTTTCTACAGAGAGATCTATTTGTCTTCATTTTCTAAAGAAGCTTCAAAGTGTGTGACAGAAATTAATTCACTTCTAATGTGCTCAGCCTGGGCAGTGCTTTCCTCAAACTTGGGAGGCAGGGGGGTGTGGAGAATAGGTGGGTATGCTATGCCTTCCTCCCAGCCCCTGGGACCAAAATACATCAACATTTTCCGAATTAGTTCTCTGCGTTCACTGAAAAGCCTGGGAAGTGGCTCTTCAGGTGTGACCAACTGTGGAATTGGGCATGTGCCATTAGGGGCAGAGAGGCAGAGATCGATGCATGTCAAACCACAGCGTGGGTTCGCTGCAGCAGTGCAGTAGGATATACCTATAGCCTTGCTATATGTCCCAGCAGCTCTCAGAGGGGTTTATTTGTCCCTGCTAACAGTGGGATTCACCCAGGTTTGAACCAGAGCTCAGCTCTGAAGGCTGTGGGATGGTTGCTATTAACGTCGTGCCGCCTTCGGATCAGTAGATGGAGCTCCAAGATAAATCGTTCGAGCCCTGAAGCATTGCAATCAATTAAACATAACAGCTGTTAAGAGACCACAGTAATTACAAGGCTAAATTATATCCTTAAGTAATCACTTGGGATTTATACATCTTATTCCTTAAATCTTATCATACATACATAGAGGTTTGTTAGAGAGAAAAATAAAATTAATTCTGTGCCTCCCTGCCAGATCTCTCTAGTGTCTTTCCAAGTGTTTAGAAGACTGAATGATAGCCAAAGTCATATATGTACACTTGGCTACAGTGCTTTTTCTTCAGCTGCCTACAGAAATCCAGTTTATAGAAACCTGCTTATGATAATGTGCTTTATTTTTAAACCCTCTTCAATTCATTGCATTTTCCCATATAATATGAACACATAGTGCTGACTTCTGTGGTTTTCCCACTTTACCATGTTGACCCTTGGTCTCCCAAATTATGGTCTATATTTAGTGCTACAGTCCTTGTTCAAAAATCTGACCCTCTGCTTCAGTGTACTTTTCATTATTATTTAAATTGTCTCATACCTCTAGTACTCACATATGTGCTGATTGTTCCCAGTGTTTAAATGCATCCTTTAAAACTTTGGGAAGTGGAGACTGTTGAGTTCCTGATAACAGAAGAAACACCAGTAATAAGAATTAGCCCCTTAAACTGTGGAGTCTGTAAAGGATACAGTTGTCCAACAATATTTTTGTTGTGACAGCAGTAAAAGATAAATTGTCAGGGCACAAAAAAAATGGCCTTAAAGTTATTAATTAAATTACTGAGCATATGACAGGAATGACAATTTGTTTTAATGAGAATTTGAGCTTTGGTAAAATAATTGTCAGAGAGATGGAAACTAATTAGAACACAGCAAGAAGATTGCCATGCAGCTTCTTTCCAAGTAAGTGGAATTGGGAAGAGTTAGGAGGCTGTGAGAACAGGCCCAGTGTTTTGGAGATCAAAGACAAAATAAGGATTGACTCTTGTAGGCAAGCCTGGATTAAATCTGAATTAATGTCCTGTTGTTCACAATGTGGGATGGGAAATGCTGCTGGTTTTGTCTTGTATTTGGGTCTCTGATAACCTCAGGAAGTACCAGTGAAGCTAGGGCTATTTTATATTTATTTATTAAGACTCTGTTTGCATCCTCTTAGTTAACTACACATGTGTTTGCTTCTTCTGACATGTGAGAAATCCACAGAGAAGCATTAGCCATATTATATATTAATGTAAAATGAAATTAGTAGTGATGTGAGCTAATAAATTGGGCTTTGAACTTTGGCTGCAATAGGGAAGATTTCTTGCTTGTTCTTCCCACTCTTGCCAGACAGAGGGTTGTTAAACTTTAGGCAGGTGATGGGAAGATGCTGGAATCCAGCATTGTGAATCCCAGTAGCACGGATTGTTGAGATGATGAATCACACACCTTGGGGACCTGTTTCCGTATCTTCACTTAAATTCCTGTTGGTGATTTTCCCAAGGCTGTGCCTCACACTGCAGTTTACTTTCCTGTCCCCTTGAAAGAATGAAATCCAGCATTGTGAGGAGAGCAGATTGACAGTGACAGTGATCAGACACAGATTTATTAGGAATATTTCTCGGAGAGGTCATTCATTAGAGTACACAGCTGACAGCGAAAGTTGAGATAATGTTTCTTCCCATGGGAACAATGCCAAGCTTAGAGGACAGAACCCCTCACTGCAGGCGAGCAGGAAATGCAGGTGTGTGTCCTGCTCCGAGTCTCTACTGCAAAATGGCTGCAATTTGGGGGACCAGCACCCCCCTTCCACTGATCTTGGGGGATGCTGCAGAGTCAGTGCACATAAAGAGCTCTGCATAAGCTCTGTTTGCTGGAGTTTTGCAGTGGAAATTTTCTCTGAGGTTCTGCAGAGTTCACCTGCTGCGACCTCCTTGCAACATTTATGGAAATGTTTGGTTGAGCTTGTGAGGATCTGTAAATCCCCAAGAGATCTTCATGCGGGATTTCCATTGATGCCATTTGCAGTTAACTTTCACCAAAATCCTTGAGTATATAAAAAAAGAGACCTCAAAGGGAAAGACATTTAAAAAAAAAAAAAAAAAGGAAATTAATTGGGTGGGAAAAGCAAAACACCTTCTGCGGTTTGAAAATTCAGTTCCATATAACTGTAACCCTTGGTACTCAGAGCAGCAACTTTAATCAGAACTGTGGCTGATTTTTTTAGCAATGTCTTTTACTGCAGTCCAGCTTTGCTATTAAAACCCATTCTTCTATTATGCCTTGGAGGAGAGATGGCTCTGTTGGGAATAACATAAAGCATGTATATTGAATTTCTTTTTTTAAAAAAAAGAGGTTAAAATAGCAATAGCAACCTTGCAGAGAGCACTAGCTGGGGAGCAGCTTGCAGAAGCCAACAGTCCTTGGGCTTGACTTCAACAGTCCAGTCTCACAGGTGGTTGTCAATTGGAAATAATGGTCAGTGTTGATTGTTATTTTTAATTTTCAAGGTACACATTGTAAGTTAGATGAGAGCTAAGAAGTATTGCTTGTCAGTTAAACTGATACCTGAAATGCATTAATGGAGAAATTTCCATCTTCTAAAACCCTCTGGGATTTTTTGAAAGAAAGGAACGGACAGACATGTATATGATGAAGTTTAACCAGGGAAGTCATATGATTTTGATAAGAAATTGCTATGGAACAGAACCTGAGTTTCGAAGCCAGCACAGGTGAGTTTGACTGTGAATTTCATGATCAGGGCTGGTTCAGTCTGTGTACCTGCTGAACAGCACCTTCAGGGAAAAAAGTAGATAGTGAAATTATTTCTATTTAAAACATCTCATTCCTTCAAGTTGAATCTGCTTGCACAAAGTGGATAAGTAAGCTGAATAAGAATGATATCAAGAAGCTTCACAGGTAAAAAGGAAATATAGAATAAATCAGAAGTGTCTGACATTTCCCTTTCCACTTGGCATAAAGCAGCAGAGTAGCAAGCACTCATTATAAGCAGTGCTGTAGGAGAAATTCTTCTGGAAAGGTGCTGAATGTTCATTCTTTTTCATTGCACCACCTGCCCCAAGGCCAAACCTGTCCAGAATTTTAAATATGCAGTCCCAGGCAAAAGTGTTATAACCAGGTACAGCTTATATTTTCTTGAGAAGGAACAGTCTGGATAGAGACACTGAAGTTTCAGGGAACTTGCTGTCATATGTTCGTTAATGTGAGCAAAAAGTCCAGTGCTGAGCCAAAATCTAGCAGCAACAGGAGGGAAAGACTTAAGGGGAGGAGACCATGTACTACTGAGAGAAGGAAAAATGACACTATATCCTTTCTCCTACATCCTTCCAGCAGGACCCACAGACACTGAATGCTCTCTCCCAGAAGGCAAAGGAGGCAAAGAGCTGAAGCACAAAACTGCTTAACAAAACTTCTGCTCCCTCTTAATGCTTTGTCTTTCTGCAGCCTCTGCCTGGGAATCCTGGAGTCTTCATTTATCATTCTTCAGTACTGAAATGTCTCCCTGGAAAGGTTTCAGAGGAATTAGGGAAGAGCAAAGAAATAAGGAAACAAATCTAGTGACAGAATTCCAGCTCCTCTCATAAATTGCATGCTGGCCTAAGCTTTAGCTGGAATTTCAAGGCAAATGTTAATGGTCTGATAAGACTTATAGTCATAGGAAGGTTTTTTTTTAAATGGAAATAGCATTGATAATACAGTAAATGGTTCAGGAAATGATCCACTTTAGACTAAAACTTCAAAGATAGACAGGCAAGGCTCATTTACTGGAGAAACCGCCCATGTAAAATAATATGCCTGAAATCTCTCTGACCAAGGAGACAGCTTATTTCAGAGATAGCCATCCAAGACCTCAGCTATTGGAAATCAGCATAGCTCAACTGATTGAATCCTATGAAAACATAATGGGGTAGAGTATCCCCTGCACTGCATTTATTGGAGAGAGGAAAGGACAGGTCCAGATCTTGTGGCGAACAGGACAGAAGCTGTGACAAGGAATAATCTGCAGGAGAGACATAATGAAAGAGAAACAAATTTGTCTGTCAAAGGATTAAAAACAGTTGGGCACAATAAAAAAATGTAATATAGCTGTTCATTTTTGAGAAAGTGTCATAAAAAGGCTGATCACAAACTCCATGCCACTTTGCAATAGAAAAGATTAGGTAAAATGATACCATTTTCAGTAGAAAATTGTAGGAAGAAAAAAGCAAAAGAGCTCAGCTCTCACTCTGCAGAGTAATTACTAAGAGATACCTACTCAAGCTTTGTTCTGTCAGAGATCGTGCTAACACTTACAGAGATACAGCCAGACTGTCTGTTTGGCTAGACAGCATTAATATAAACCCCATCATTTAGAAACAACCTCTCCAGATTCCATCTCCAGATAGAAATCTGCTAATGAACCATGATTCAGTTATATTCTTCATCAGGAAAATGTCTTTCAAGCTGTGTTCTAACTGGGCAGTGTTTTGCTTCCTACATCCCAAAGACCAATTAAGCATTTTGTATGCAGCTAAGCTATAGATAATGAATGTACTGTAGAAATTAAATCAGTTTTGGTGAGAAAAATAGCTTATGTTCTGCTAATTTCAGTAAAAAGCCAAACTGCTGATTTGCAGGACCCCTCTAAAATGGAGTCCTACAGGGAAGAGAGCAGGGATTGTAAGTCTGGGTGGCAGCATGACAGTTCATGGTGTCGACCATTGGAGAAATTGGTGCCTAATCTGATTTTGCAGCATGTCAGTCACAGAACAGTAATACCACAGTCTTAGTGGGCCTCCACCCAGAGATAGATTTGGCCCACTTAACTCAGCTAGAAGGTCTGGAAAGGGTGAAGTCCTATCAGTAAAATGTGGAAATGGCTGGGAAGCATAAATTCATCCACTAATAGAAGGCAGGAATTTGTAACCCTCTTCTCTCATCACAGCCACAGGGGTCTACTCCACTGCTTTTTTTACCAGGTCTGAATTCTGCATTAAAATCTTCACTACCTGAGTTTAAATCCTCTCCATCCTGAAAAAGAGAAAATACAGAGGAAATCCTAAAGCAAAAAATATCCATATAGTTCAGAATCAGGACAGAATCAAACCTCTGCACCAGACTTCAAACAGTGAACTATGATTTTAATAAATAGCATTTTTCAGGAAGATCATTAAAAGCTTTCCTATCGGTTCTCTCCAGGTGTAATCAGGGAAGCCAATTCACTTCAGTCAGAGAAGAGTCATCCTAGTTGCATCTTAATGTTAGGATTTAATTGACTTCAGTCCAGGTTTATCAGTCCAGGTTTATCAGTCCAGGTTTCTTCCCAGAGATAATTGGGTTTACATATTGGTCCACTAAAGATTAAAAAAAAATGTGTGCAAAACACAGAGAGAAAAAAGTTATTTGTTTGTATCTGTGAAGGCCTTTTGTTGCCATATATTTTGGAGCATCTTACTTTTTAGGCTGTTTCCTGATGGCTTGAATTCTGATTACTTATCCTCAGGAACTCAGTATGATATTAGCTCCACTGATCTTGTTGACTTTGCTTTCATGTGCAGCGGGTAACGCTGGGGAAAAGCAGAAAGGATGGAGTCATTATGGATTCTGAAAGAAGCAAAAACAAACACCCACCACAGAACACTTAGAAGAACACAGGAGACCCTGCAGCACAGTTCTGCTGTAACAACCCACTCATCCCCACAAGCTTTATCTTTTTGAGTGGAAAATGTGCATGGCAATAGAGACAAGCTTGTGTGAGAGGTACAGGCTAAGCCTCCAGGTAAAGGCAAGTAAGTCAGTGCTTTCCAGCAAAAGAAAAGACAAAAGGAAATGCACTGAGCTGGACAGAAAATCCTCAGAGATTCCAGTTCCCTGATCTACCCAGTCTTGAGGGAATTGTCACTCTAGGAAAGCATTAGTTTCTGTCCCCATGTACTCAATCCTTATTTGAGTTTTATGAATCAGCTGTAGAATGGACAAGATATGCAGTGGTTCTTAGATGCTACTGGGTAGATTTTAAATTTTTTCTAGGCCTAGGGAAAGGAGATATTTAGGTCCAATGGAAGTCAGGCAGGACTCTTGAACAGATTGCCCAGACAGTTTGTGGAGTCTCTCCCACTGGAGATACTCAAGATACTCAAGAACAGTCTGGACACAATCCTGTGCCCTGTGCTCTGGGATGACCCAGCTTGAGCAGGGAGGCTGGAGCAGATGACCCACTGTGGTCCCTTCCAACCTGACCATTCTGTGATTCTGCGACTCTGTGACTTTTCTACTTGGAAAAGTATGACACTGGAGGCATATCTCTGTGTTAGGAAATTATTTTGAAAATCTGATCCTTGTTTTGTTTAGCCCATGCTGCCAAAGCCCTTGTTCTAAACACTGCAGCTCTCAGGGTGGACTCAGAAAATCTAAGTTAAGAAAAGTTGAACAGCAAAGTGGCCATCAGGAAATAAAAAGCAGGCACACTCCCTCCTATTCACACACCCCTCTTATCAGATCCATGTGGAGCCTGCCACATACTTACCCACATATCTTCTTATACATAAGTTTAAGGCACAAGAAGATACATCACTTGAAGATGTCTGGGATTTTGCTCCCTTATTATGCCCTATAAGGTGTAGCAAATTTGATCTTTTTCAGCTGTGAGCTCAGCACTGCAACTCCTTATTAAAGAACTGTTCTTCTTTCCTAAAGCATCCAGCAATTTCTTGGCATGAGAAGGTTCCTGTCTCTGATAAGGTTTTTTTGTACAAATTGAGGCTGTTTTGCATTGCAAGGGAAAATACGTTTTGTGTTGTCTTTTCTTCAGCTTGTTATATGGTAGAATGCTTAGATAGAAAGCAAGGGGGATAACAGGAGCTGTGGTGCTCAAGGAAAAGGATGTTGATGACCTTGATTTTGCAGATCCTCAAGGTATCAATCAGAGGAAATTCAAAGATTTTACAGCAAAAGTGTGGCATACAAAACTACCCTATCAGTGGAACCAAAGGTGAGCAATCCAGCTGTTATTAGGTATTTTTCCCTATGCAGTGCTAAAAAGCTAAGGCACTACCCCTGAAAAAGCAGCCAGGGAAATCAGAGGGAAAACATGTGTCCACATCTCTGCATTTTTCAGCTAGTGGAACTGAAATATCTTATTCACAGCACATGCCAATAATTGCTATTTTACAGCACTCCAAACTACATTAGTGTTTGCATTGATGCATTTGCACATTGATAGCTTTGCACTGAGGTCCTCTCAAAGCTGCATTTCCCCAAAATCTCATATTGCCAAGGAGGGACGTGCTGAGCTGTGCTGATACACAGCTCTGCACAGTCAGATGCTGACATTCGAATGACCCATTGATGATCTTATTGGATAAGTGCCATGGGAAGAGATTGAGTGCCTATTTGATAGAACCAGGAGATGAAAACAGGTGTCCAGGCTTTGATCCTTGTATGTGACAGCTGGATTCATATCCTATCAAAAAATCTTTCTATTAAATTGGCATCTCCCAGGGAAGCAAAAAGCCCAGAAAGACAAGGACAGAACTTCGTATGAGAGGAGAAAGCTGAAGCAAAGAAAATAAAATATTTAGTCTGGATAACATATAGATGTAGAATAATTGGATTTAAATTCAGAATGGCACCTCTAAACTCAGGACTGAATGGTCAGGTATTTTGGGGGTTTTCCATCCCAGCCTGTCAAAATGGCCGAAGCAGGCAGGTGCATGCTCATCCCTAGCACTGGAGATATGAGTGAAAAAAATTGAGTATGTGTTGCCTTGTATTTAGAAATCCTCCCCTACCTGGCAGGATTTCTCTGCTGAATATAACGATAATATTTTTATTTCCTCTGAGACACCATTTAAGGCTCCTGCAGTATTCAGAACAGCTGTACAATGTGAAAAAGGGAAGGGACTGTACAAAATGCAAGGAAAAGGCAGGGTTTGTGAAAATAAAGCTGAGTGGGGCAATAGTGAGGTATATAAGGAAATGCAAGCATGACTCTTGCTTAGGCTGCAATCCAGAGCTTATTAATTTGTACAGATGTTTTCCCTTTTATTTAGTGGTCTTTTAAAAGCCCATATTTTGGGTTAGGATCAATAGAGCTTCTTTTTACAAGTTTCCCAGTGTACAAACCCTAATGGTACATATAACCAGAAGTGGAAGACATAATAATGTTGATCCGCTCCCAGTGAAGAGGAATGCTTTACACCACCATGGAGAGCCCATCAGTGTATTCAAGGCATTTCATAAAGAGATTTTATGTGGTGTCAGCAGAGCTGCATATCAAGAAATGGAAGGACAGGCAAATTATTGAGACAGACAGGCAAAATTTGCTTGAAGAAGTAACTACGCAGATAGAATTTGTTATATGGCAGTTACACAGGACTGAAAGGAAATCTGGAAGAACATGGATAAATGGCTACAATAAGGATTTTCTGATGAGCACTATGGATCCCCGATATCCTCTGCCTTATCCCACATACAGATCATTCTGTCTTCCTGTGAAAGATACACAGGGAACAAATCCACAGATCCAGAAACTTTGCCAAGAAAGAACTCATGAGCTTGTGTGGAGAGGCTTTGTAATTGAAGATCTTCAGCAAAACCAGGACATGCTGTCCTACCCCTGCTCAGAACAGTTGCTGTAGAAGGAGCTCTTGAAGACAAATGTGATGCTGAAAAAAATACTTTTATTGAAGAGATACATAGTTCACAGGCAATGCTATTATTCAATTTTTAGGTGGTTTGTGAAAGTAGTAAATAGTTTTTAGCAGCAAATGTGCAAGTAAAGGTAGTGGACTACTACTGTGGTAGTCTTCTGTGAATCAAAGCACTAAATACAAAACAAAAAATTGCAATGTTGTATAGCAGCTCCTAAAGGGTCCTGTCACTGTGGTTATTGTCAGCCACGGACTGCAAAACACCAGAGCTCCACTTGCACGTTTAATGTTTCTCTGCTCTGGCACAACAGCAGTCTTGGGGCAGAACCATCTTGGGGCATCCATGGCTCTGGCTATGAGAGGAGACATTGAGTGACAGGGAGGCACTTGCTGCAGAAATCCCCAGCATGGTTTTCCTAGCCAGTCATCCCTTGGGAAATATGCACTCTTACTGTAAGAGTGAACTTGTTGGATTGCAGTTCCTAGTACCAGCCTCTGCTCACCAGCCTTCCTTTAAAATAAAGTAAAAATGACAGGCAGTCAGCCTAGCTCTGTATTAGAAATTAGCGTGGCTGAGGAAATCATGTTTTCTGTAAATAAAATGGAAGGATCTTGAGTATGGTTTTTTTTTGCCACCTAAACAGCTTGATGTCCTTTATTAAGTTCTTTGTGTAGAATATATAGAAAGAGAGAGAAGAATTAAAAAAGCATTCCAGTTGTGATACAATGATAAACTGATATATCAGTCCATGAGGAGCAGAACCACAGACATACAGTGCCAAGCTGTGTATGCTACGGTGCAGCTGAAATTACATTATTAGAGAGTAGATTGGGCTTTGTTCTGCACAGCAGAGCCTGAAACAGTAAAAAAATTTATGCAATTATTCTGTATTTTAGGTATGCATTAAACATGCTGATGTGAATTCAAACAAGCAGTACCCTGTGAAAGAAAGGGATCCTTCAGTAGTGCAGGATCTGGGTAAGGGAGACTTAACAGACAGTCCGTAAGTCATATGGCAAAGGCACAAGTGGCTTACAATCCATCTAGCTTTTAATTCAGTGCCTCTGTCTGCTGATTTCTGGTGCGAGCTTCAAAAAGCCATGACAGGTTGCTCTGAGAAACCCTTCTCTAACTATCTTAGTAATTCCTCCTGGAATTTACTCCCATTTACTCCTCTGCCTCATCTGAGAAAGCTGAATTCTCAGAGGTGGCAGCAGTCACGGCGTCCTCATGCTTCACTTCCCATGGCAGGCCCTGATCTCAGCAGGAGCTTGACGAGTCACTGACAGTGAAATCCAGAGCCACCAGCTTATGTGGGTGTAGGTGGGAATGGCCTGACCTTGTTTCATCCCAAGGCATGGGTGATACTCAGTACTTTTCTAAAATGTATGTGATAAAGATCAGAGGCAAGTGATAACATGAACTTACTTCCCTCTGGGGAGAGGCCTTGAATTTTTCCTTCTCAGGAGAAGCGTGTTTAACAAAATACAAACTTCTCAATCATATGTATAACAAGCTGCTGCAAAAACTGCCACGACTTCAGTTTCCAGCAAAAGAAGAGGCTGCTTTTACTGATACAGGCTTGCAAGCACAGGCATTTCCAGGGATTCTGTGCCCCCTCCTGCATTTTGCATCCCCTTTTTACTACTTTATCTTGGATTTGGACTGACAGTATCACTGGAATGGTCTGGGGATAGTATGCCTACGTGCAGTTTTTTGCCTGAAAGGCCACCACGTCAGCACAGCATTTGCAAATGTTAGTGCCACAGGAATGCCTTGGAAAGGGCTCATCAGTATGCATGCAGTAGCTGCTGAGCACAAATATGTATGAAATTCTGATCATTGGTATTGAAATGGTGATCCTGAATATAAATTAGGAGGCTTCTAAATACATCAAATTTCAGTTAAATGGGAACTAAGTAAATACTGAATTTTTAAATTATAGTTGTCTTGCATTTTAAAAAAGGGAATTTGATGTTAGTTGGTTCTTCAGGCTAGCTAAAGCCCTTTAGGAATGTAGAAAACACATTATTAACAGAGACATTTAAATTTGAAAAATAATTGCCTAGACATAAGCAAGACTTTTATCATGCATGTGAAGCTTTTAAATCTTTAGATCTTGTTGAGATATGGCAGATAGGATATAAAAATGCTTATCTGTGCAAACCTTTTTTGCTCAGGGAATAAACTCTCAAGTAAATTGATTATCCTAAACAAATAAAAAACCCTAAACAGAGAGAGAATTCACTGTATCTTGTTCCAGCTACCAATTGTGAGGGCTTTGTCTTTACAGTTGCTTGCCATGGCAGGTCTCTGAAAACCATTAAACCATCGGACATTTTCATCTTCCCCCAACATTAAAGAAGAGAGAATTCCCATCATCAGGGATATAGAAAAATCAACATCAATTTTTCCTCAATTCCCTTTGTAGAGGAGCTGAAATGCTCTTTCCCTTTGCATTGTCAGCTGCAATCCTGCAAGCAGCTTTTCATACAGTCAATACCGAACCCCAATAGGGAAGACACGAGTAACTTTTTTTTTGTTTTATCAATCCTCATCTGGAAAACCTCTTTAATTAACCACCTCTGTAACAGAAGCTTTAAATTCAACCAGTGAGAAGCACACAGTATGTTGGTACTGCACGTGTTCAAATCACCATGATGTAAATATTTGATTAACTTTCTGTTCATCTTAGCCAATGTATGCTTAATATATCAAATAACTCTGTTTTAATTGTGGAAAAGGAGAATGCAATGAACAGTAAAAGAAATAATGGGGAAACATGTCTAAAATTCAGAAGTGGCTGGGAGTAGGAATTCAGAAGGCAGTACATTACGCCTACAGCATTATCTCAGTCTCTAACAATGGTACGATCTGCATCTGTGAAACTGAGCCACTGTCTTTGTGTATGGACACAAGGTGATTTAGGAGGACAATCAAAGATATGTAAGAGAGCATTAACTTTGCTCTTCTCCACAGTTCAAACATATCTGTCATGCCTAAATTGTGGACAGACAGCTGCCAGGCATTGAATGATTGTTTTTAATGATTATACATATACAACTACATTTCTGAGCCAACCAAAATAAGAAGCTTTCTTTTGCTGTAATTTCACAGTTAAATGCTAACACAGGGGCACTGCTGGAGGGATCAGAATACAAAATATACATTGCTTAGTGTGCAGTACAGGCATGTGGCAGCACATACGGCACTACATGTGAACACCAAACAATATGCTCAGACCCCAAAGAGTTTGCAGGAAGTCAGAGGAAACACAAGTAGGTGACAACAACAACGTGCAGTGCAAGAGGAAAGTGGAACCAGTGGAGCATGAAAATTCATTCACTCCCTCTTCTCCCAGGATGGAATATGGAATACAGTTGAAAGCAAAGAGGATTGACTTCAGCAGATCCAGGGGCTGTATCTGAGACTGTCAGGATAACTACAGCTGTTGGTTTGTTAGGGTTTGTGTTCCCATCCTGAATTTCTATGGATGCTCAACATCCTCTGTGGTTCTAGAATGAGGAAAAAATAGAAAGCAGTGGTTATTTTTTGAGGATCCCAGCTTGTGCACAACCCATAATGTACAGCAGCAGGACAGAGTGATAATGCCTAACACACTTAAAGTTAAGCAACACTACCGAGATCTGAAGAAACTACACTTAACAGTTCCACCACAAAGACAGTGGCTCTATTTCAGAGATCATATTATGCCAAAGGTTTTTTAGAGCCTGAGATATTACTGCTGCTTGTTAAATCCTCAGTCTCAGGTAAAGTCTCATTCGAAGTCTGGTTCATGCCAGTAGCAAAGATTTAATTAATATCTTTAAAAGTTTATTTACACATCATTTAAAAAAGGACTTTTATTTGGAAATGATGCTATACATAATCTTGATTGAAAGGCAGAGTTACACATAACTATACAGTAGAACCCAAGGTTAGGCCGGTGTATCAGGGTATGGAAAACCTGCTTTTT
Source organism: Entomyzon cyanotis (assembly GCA_024500445.1). Taxonomy (NCBI): domain Eukaryota; kingdom Metazoa; phylum Chordata; class Aves; order Passeriformes; family Meliphagidae; genus Entomyzon; species Entomyzon cyanotis. Next base: position 5,140,626 of record JAKEPQ010001020.1, read on the forward strand.
GTTTTTTTGCAGCACTCTCAAACCACTTCAAATATTGTACAACTTTTGCAATCACATAATTTCATTTGTTTCAGTGGAGTTGCTCCCCCTACACTGATGAAATAAGGAGGAAACTCCAGTGCCATGTTTGCACTGGGAGTCAGGGCAGGATGACAGGATCACAGTCTGTCACTCACTGTGGCGGGGATAAAATGATGTCAGGTCAAGGAGACAGTCTCCAATACCTGTCTTAAGCCTGAGGATTTAACAAGCAGCAATTAAAAACCTTTCTTTCAATAGAGGAATTGTACAAATCAATAGCATTAAGTTCTGTTGCTGATTATCTGGTCTTTGTAATACTTAATTTCCCAATATCTCTTGGCTATATTTTCTATTTCTAGTTGGAGTATGCAGTTAGAAGTAAAATCAGGAGTCTTTCAAAAGGTGAATTATTTGGACTGGCTGAAAATCATCCCTCTAAGAGACAAGTACTTACAAGCACAAATCCTACTGAAAATTAAGAAACATTGCAGACACTTTGTGCCAGCCCTAGGACAGGATCCAATATGTGTTTCTATGGGCTCTTTGCTTTATTGATGATAATATTTGTACAATCAGTAAGCATATTTAAGAAGAGAAGGCTTGGAAAAAACTACCAACACTTCAGTGGAATGGCACTTCCACCTGCAGCTGTCACAGTTAATGTTTTATCGATACGATGCAGGTCTTGCTGACTACCATACATATCCTTTACTTCATTTCCTCTGCAGGCAGCAAGAATCCATCATTCACATTTTTCTCTTGGCCTACATCTGTCTAAGGCAGTATTCTCAGTATATAGGACTGTAACAATATCATATTCATATTATCAAGTTGATGGTTAAATGCCTGATCCTATTGTTTTAGCCCTCACAGTGGGCAGAAGGGCTCCACAAAATCTGGGAGGTGCATGAACATCTGACAGTCTTGATTTAGGAAAGAAAATCTGCTGATTATCTGCAAAAACAATCAATTATTTTGTACCTTTCTCTCTTCTCAACCACAGTGCAAGAGTGAAGGTGTGGACACCAATGAACAATGATAAAGGTGACAGAAATGTTCACATACAAAGCAAAGTCACGCTTCTTTCCAAAGTTGCTAGGATGGAAATCTAAAAACCAGTGAAAGAGTGGGTTCAGTATCTCCACTGAGTCAGTGTCTATTCACTGACAGCAAAATTCACTCTGTGCAAAGACCTGTGCACTATTTCCACATCCCTTGGATGCAGTATCGGCCCTCTCAGTGGGAATAAATGAGTTCTTCAGTTCACTTACTTTCATTCTAATTTCTAATTCACTGACTCAACTCACTGGTCACAGTCAACTCTTGTTTCTTTCTGGGCATCAGAACTACTCCTTACTCATACGGAACTCCTCTTATCTGGATCCTTTTTGCAATAATTGTAGACAATAATTTGTAGTTTTGGTAAGGGCATAAAGTCAGGCTTGATTTGAGGTAAAACATGGAAAATTGGGAATGGAGGCCTAGACTTCTGCCACTAATGGATAACTTGGTAAAACTGCACAGTGGATTTTTGTATGTGTATCCCTGTCACTCTAAATGAAAACTGACAGTGGCAAATGTACAGACTCATTCTTTTGTTTTCCTTTAATTAATGTAAATTATGAAGTCAGTTACTAATGTTGTGTACTTTAATACCATATCCTGTATCTCACACATATTCTTCAGAATGTTAAAACAAGAATGAACTTTGTGATGCATAAAATCATAAGCAGAAACAGTTCAGTAGAACAAAGAAATGATTACTGCAATGTACAAAAAAGAAAACTGCCCTGAGGGCATCCCTTAAACACAACGTTATAAGAAATGCTCACAAATTGAGTTTCCCATGTCACTGAAGTCTTCTGCTACAAAACTACCATCACTCAAAGCAAAACTGGGAAGATGCCTTCTGGCAGAGTGGAATTGCTCAAGAGTATTGGGAGAGACCACACCCAGCCAGTGGAGAACAGAGAAACCTGTCTGTGCCTATTCTGGGTCACAACTGTTCTCTACTAGCCAGCAGATCCAAAACTCTTGCATATTTTCATTAGATCTGCTTCCACTGTAAATTCTCTCTTTGGTCACATGTGCTATTTCAATTCCAAGTTTGAGAAGTAGATCTGGTGTCTCTGGTCATTGTTTTTAGAGTGCAGTTGCTGAGGTCTTGCCTGGTTGGTGCTCTGTTTTCTCCAGAGTTGGCTTCATACAAGGGTGTGTGAGCATGTATGTGTAGGAAAGAGAGCAAGAGAACAGATAGGGAAGAGGAAGAGAATGAGCTAATAAGCATTAGTCCTTTCTATAAATTATATTCTCAAAAATGCCTGGATATCTTCAATTTTTCATATTTTTTTATCTTTTTTTTCCTTTCTTTTTTTTTTTTTTTTGGTAAGTATATCTTCTTTCTCCAGAGTTTTCACCCTGCTTTACAAATAGGGGAATCTTATTTTCCCTTTCAGAGAGACAGAACAATTGAGACGAACACAGTTAATGCCAAAAGTTACTATGTAATTTCTCTGTTTGTTTGGGGTTTGGTTTTTTTTAATATTCACTAAAGATATTCTCTCATCTAATTAATAATATTCAAAATTTCTACCTATGCAATACCTATTTTTGCATGGCTTGAGCTGTATGTTGGCTTTAAAGTGTAATTCTTTAGGGTGCAGGGACTGAGAAATTTACAAAAAAAGCAATTAGGTGAACTTCCAAGTCAAGATTCAATATGTTAATGCCATCTGAGAGCAGATTGAAAAAGATAACTAGCTGTCCTTGCTCCTAGATTTCTGTCTGAATCTGTATATTCTCATCTTTGGAAGTTCTAAGGAAGTTTAGTTATAAGTTTTGTTTTTCTGTTGCAGCAGGAACTTACCACAAAGTGATATTTTAAAGCGGGTCAGTGAAACTTTGATCTCAAATTTTCCAATCTAGCCTGACATACAGTACCTTAAAGAGGATCTGATTTACAGACAGTGCATGCTCAGCACTTTCAGAAGGCAAAGTCCCCCTCTTGTCTTTCAAGCTGAATGTTCAAAAAGTGAAGCATCCCAGGACATCAGACACATTTTGGAAGTCAAAGTAAATCTTTGCTATGGTGTATTCGGTGTCACTGACTGATTTCCTTTTTTCTCTACTTTTCCAGGGATTAAGATACAGAGATTACAAAGTCTTTATTGCAGCCCCTGTATGAGGAATAGAATAGGGTGTCCTATAAAAAAAACCTCTTGTGTTTATGTTCATTATTTTCAAGAGCTATTTATGTGTCTGTAAATAACCATTTAGCAGCAGTAGGAGTTCTCCATGAAGCAAGTCTGTTCCATTACAGTGAAGCACCAGCCTGAAGGAGGATGCCTGATCAAACTGTCATCTGCATCTTTCAGACTTCACACCTGCTTGGAGTCAAGACAGTTTTCCATTCATAGGCTCTCTCCCTTCATCACGCTGGCCAAAGCGATTCTTAATAGTAGCACTGAGCTGCAACAGCAGGTAATTCAGACTTGTAAAGAAAGGACCAGCTTCTACTGCTGCAGATGCAGGCAAAACAATACAGTTCTTACACTGAAACCTTTTCACTGCTAATACAGGCCCAAAGACAGAGTCTTACTTCCTGCCATAATATGCATTTATTCATCCCTTTATGACCACAGAGCAAAAGTGGTTTTCACCTGTCACAGAACTCCTGGAACTCATCTCCATGTGCCAGTAGCAGAAGGGTTTCTTTCAAAGTCTCATGGGAGAGCCATTTGCATGCAGCACGTCGTGGACATGCTCCAAATGCTGCTGCACCACAGGCATACCAATGCAGAGGGCTTATAAAATAGGGTTTGTTGTGGCTAGTCCTTGAGAGGTGGCATATTGGGAAGAGAAAAATAAATGTATTAATTGAGACTGTAGCCATTCTCTCCTCAAGAGAAGCGTGTTATCTGCCCGCCATTGGCAGTGCGAGTCAATGCCAGCTTACAGAGAGCTTCACACGAGGAATCTCTGAAGAGACAAGTGGGAGTGTACATGGACTTCAGGACTGATATGGAGAGACTCCAAAATTTGCAAATATAATTTGTAAGACCCTTTATTCAGGGGGTGCAGATGCACATATTCAGGCATTTATATCTTAGTTTATGTCTAGTAAGTAAGGAAGTGGCAACTGGGCGACAAAAGAAAAAGGTCTTTTGCAACACAGAAAGAACTTTCACAACTGTGTTACAGGATCCATACAAATATACAAATGCAGGGATTAATGGACAGAAAGGCACATAGTTGAAGAGTGTACTGTACATTTTCAGCATCTTGCTTTTTGGCTATCACAGATCCTGTAGCTGGCAGAAATAACCAGCAGTGCAATTCATCATTTGACTACATAGTAGGTCCTTTGCATTTATCTTCTTTCACTGATGTGATATATAAAACTTGGTGATTTCTAGGTGTTTTATTTTCTATTCAATAAAATATGTTTACTGTAGTCTCAAGGTATATGCAACTTACAAAAACGAATTAAAATACAAGGAACTGACATAGCTGTTCAAAACAGAACTTCCCAGACAGGAAGGAGGAGAAATGGTAGTGTTCTGACCACCTATCTAACTGGCATAAAAATATTTTGAATCTTTCATTGTCTATTCCTTGCCTATTTGAGCACCTAATTCATGGAATTGCATTGGTGGTTCTGCTGTAGGAACAAATACTCTGAGACTGAAAACAAGACAGTTACCTCTTCATCAGAAGAGAAAGGACACACACATAGATTTAGACTGGAGCTCTGAGTCAGGTATCCTGCACTTTTTTCTGTAGAATGTGCTTCAGCTTGGGAGACCAGAAAAGGTCATTTAAAACCCTGTTATCAGGAAGCTTAAATTTGCCATATGTAGAGCCACATCCCTTTGTCAAACAGGGCCACTCAGGCTGTAAATGTTTAATAACTTCATTAGTGGTTCACTGAGGTATTAGAGAACGTGATTGTTAAATTTGCAGATTAACACCAGGATTGAAGAGCAGCAAGCATTTTGGAAGATAGGATCAGTATTCAAAGCAATGTTATAAATTAGACAAATGAACTGAAAAAATGTGAAGACAGACACCTTGATAAGAACAAGGACAGCACAGTAGGAAATCATGGCTGCAGCAGCAACGGCACTGAGTGAGACACTTGTACAGGAAGGAGTCCAGAGAACTTCAGCACATCCTGAACTGCACTTCAGCCAACAGTGCTGTGCTGTTGTGCAAATAACAAACACCACTTGAGCTGTCCAAACTGAAGCCCTGCAGGTGAGGTGTCTAAGTGCTCCAGGCTTCCCTCTCCTCTGCTGGAATGATCTGACCCATTTGGCACATTGCACTTAAGGAAGACTTGGATCAACTAATCCTCAGTGATGGCAGCCAGAAGGACCACAGGTCTAAAAAACCATGGCTTTGAGTAAAGACTAAATAAATTGGAATAGTCCAAGGATGTCAGGGCTGATGGGGGTGGAGGAGAGAAAAAAGAAATTGCCATGTAATAATAAGAATCTTCTTTCTTATATCTGTATTCTGTCAGTAATGTTTTGTTATCATTGAACTTCTAAGGAAATATCTCTAGACAGCAGCATTTAGCTTTTTTTGCTTGTCTACAGTATAAAAATATTTATATTAGTTTCCCTACTAAATAGATAGGAGGATGTCAAGTAAGTCCCATTTTTCTAGGCCAGTTTGATAGAGAATTCAAATATTGCTGTTTGTTCTTATGCAGTATGGCTTTAAAGTTGAAATTCAGTCAAAATTACTGACTTTGTGGTGGAAATATCAAAGTTGGAACTAGACTTTGTATTTAGCTGCCTCTAGTAAAAGAAGTTTCCCATGCTTACTTTCAAGTATCTAACAGCAGAGACAGGAAAATTATGAATGTTGGTAATGTATTACCTGTTAGCATTTTACATTTATTTTAATCACTTATCCTATTGCTTAGATCATTCTGGGACCCACACCCACTCGGGCATTAGGGATTTTCTTTTTTCTTGTCTTGTCGCTCACTTTCCAGCAATGAAGTCACTCTCTCTTTATCTAATGAGCACTGGATTTATGTCCAGAGTATATAGAGTTGTCTACAGACAGTGCCCTTCATTGATAACCTAGTTGATAATTTTCAAGATTATTTATTAGGGGCATAGCTAACATTTCTAGTTAGGATATTTTATTGAAAGCTGAGTCAAGGTTTTAAGATTCAGCCAGCTAGGAATGGATAATGCTTTGCAGGGCACCTCCAGTAATTACAGCAATTTTCTTAGAATAACATGCTCTTCCATGAAATGCATCTGTAATTATTTATCTCATTAATTGGATAATCTGCTTTTATCAGCATGACGGTGAGAAAATGCATTTCAACATACAGATACAATGCTAATGCCTTGTGTGTGTTTTTATTAATTTTTCAGCCTTTGAAGTATTAATGTGTTAAGAATGTATCTGTGCAGCAAAGATACTAAAATAATTTCCTGTCCCTGTCCTAGGACTAGTATGTGTATCATCATTGCAGGTGCATCCAGCTTCATTGTACTGTTCTGCCTTGGTAGCTTCAATGCTGCATTTGCACAGTTATTCATTTCCCCAATATTCTTTGTAGGAAAATTATTCTTTTCTTATTTTGGTTTGGTCTGATCTTTTCCCTTTGTTAGCATTTCATTTTGTTCACTAACTTAATAATATTGAAGGACAAAAAAAATCCAGATCTTGACGCTGAGCTTCTCCTTCCTGTAGCTCAGTGAGGTTTGGAAATTTTACATGAGCAATTACTGGTTCTTCTATTCCTCCTTGAGAACAGTCTGATATTTTCAAGGACTTGAAAATACCAGTGTGCTGTGGTTAGTGCTGCCTAAATTTGCTAATTGTCCAAAAAGGAGCTTATAGTGTTGTTGCTAATGCCTGAAAATATGCACAAAAAGTTGTTTTGAAGTATTCTACTCTTAAGTAAATTGATACTTTCTACTATCAGCAGGTTTGAATGAGTAAAATGTCCTTTAGCTGGCTATTTAGCCATCCAACAGCAAAGGAATACTATTTGCAAAGAGCATTAGAGCTGTTGCTCATCTCTGAGAGATGCTCTTTAGGGAAGCTTAAAATTTGTATCCTGGTGCTTGTCCACTTTGACACCTTTTCGTCTTTCCCTGTTTCCTCATATCTTTATCCCACAAAGCTAATCCTACTACAAATCAGCTCCTGTGAGATGCATGCAAACCTGTCCCCAGGAACTCAAGAATAGGGATTGGTATAGGAGACAAGGAAGCTGCAAGAATGAGTTGAAAGGATGTGACATCTCTATTCTCCACTTCTGCATTATGGCTCCTATTTTCCTTGAGGAAGGAGACAAATGGGGCTTGTTTCCAAGCTAGTGAATATAAAGTTGAAGTAATTGCATCCACAAATATGTGGTCATGGTTTATATGGTTGAAATAAATGACACTGTGTCTCAGTGTTCACTGATGCAGAAAACAGAGTTAGAGACAGAAGCATAATTTTTTCCTTTTTGTCTTCTCCCTGATTAACCAACATGTCGCATCTTCCTTTTATCTGAACTCTACCTTATATGATGATAACCAGCTGTGTGTTCATTGGGGTAGAATCTGCAGCAAAACACCTGTGACACAGACATTTGCAAGGTACTTTAATGGTGCTCCTCCAACATTAAACGTGGTCTGATTTGTTATTCATTTTGTGAAATCCGGAGTATACAGCACACAGAGCAACATATCAATTTGTTGTGCTTTAGCAAACGGTGTTTGTAAAAGAGCCAAAACAAATTGCTGCTTGCCATGTCTTATGGATAGGTTGCTGTCCTAAAAAGTATGGAGCTTTCCATCAGTGTGCTACTGTAGAATTCAAGTTAATGCTTTACTAGTACATTTTATTAACTTTATATCTAATACATACTTTAGCACAGTGCAATTAAGTTACATTTTAAAGAAAATTTAGAATCACAGAATCACACTTCTGTTTGGTTTGTTATTTCACAGGAAAATTATCTTCATTTTCAGGAGTTGTGTTACTGTACTTGCTATTGATTCATGGCTGGTTTTTGTGAATAAAAGCAAAGACAGCTGCAGAGTGCAGCCTGGGAACCCTCAGCACTTCTGCATAATTTTGCACTTAGTAATGATAAAAAATTTGCTCATTTACTGATTTCTAAGGAGTTGGTTGCAGTTCAGCAGTGGATAAGTTATTTTTCCAGCTGCACCTAAATGATAGTTTTCATATTCAGCACCATGATTAATGATTTCAAAAACAATAAGAAAAAAAATATAGTTTTCATAGGCATATTTCTAATCTTTGTGAATCTGGAAAGTTTCTGTAATTAATCTAATCTTATCTTTATTTGTGTTGGTTATCTGTGTATGTTTCTTTGTCCCTGTTGATGCCTCACCTCAACACTGTGAAAAGGCTTCCTAGCTGAGTGCCATGTGTTTAAGTAGCCACTGTCCTATTTATACTGTTCACATGATACAGTTCAAAGGCAACCTGCCTTCAATGCAAATCTGGAGTAATCCCACTATTGTTAATCAAAGTACTCCAGAATTATACAGTTCAAATGAGAATAGAATATAGTGCTATGCTACAAATCCAAAGCAATCCATTTGAACTCAGCCCTCAAAGTAGTCACCATAAATGTATTATAGAGCTATGGCCACACAAAATCACGTCTCAGTTGTGCATTTCACATGTGTTTGTTTTTATTCCCTGCAAACCTGAAGTGCCATCAAATTGTAAATAAAATTCTTTCCATCATAATGTGAAATCTTGAAATGTTCAGCTGCAGGCTAAGTCCTACTTCTCAAGCACCATTCCTTTATCTGAAAGCTATTCTCTGCTGCAGACTGAGGTACTCTGTTGGCAGAACCACTTCCTGGGGCACCCACATAAAGGAGATGTGGCTGATAAATTGTCTTCAAAACTCCCTCTTTTCTTTAGGAAGGCTTATTATTAATAGATGCCTTTAGCAGATCGTGAATCTTTTAATTGCCAATTTCCACTTGTAAAAATTGCTCATACTTCACCAGAGCAATTGTCATCATTACCTTGTAAAGGCATTTTGTTTGCTCCTGCCATGAGCTCAGTGTCATCATGCCCATTAATCTGAATAAACAGCATGTTGTTTATCTCCATAATTTCTGTGTGCTGTTTATGAGCCCTGTCAGTCTCACAAACGTTGAGATGAATGGGTTTCCTTGGAAAACCATTGCTGGGACAGGAAAAAACAATGACAAAATAATAAAGTGCTGAGGAAAAGAAAGGTAAAAGTTAAAAACTGGGTGTAAAATTGAACTGCCTGGATTTAAAAATAAGAAAAAAATTCCTTTTGGCCAAACAGCTGGTACGTTGACTTTGAATTATCTAGAGTCAGTGGGAATGTTGCCTGTCTTCCGTGGGAGCAAGATCTTATGTGGAAATGGACATGTATTTTTTACCAGGTAACTTCTCAGTCAATATAGAGTCCTTTCAGTTGGCTGAGTCAATTGATTAAGCTAAATACAATATGACCCTGCAGACCACTCAGTTGATCAGACACGTGGCAGGCAGTGTAGAGGATAGAGCCCAAGGCTCTAACCCAGATCTGTGTTCATCATATGAGCAAACTCAGTGTGAACACTCTTCTGGTGAACTCTCTCCATTTCCACAGAGCTGCAACAAGGCTGATCCTGTAAGACCTGCAGCTACAACAGGAGACACATTTCAATCAGGAAGGGAATAGTGCTTTTATACTTTTGTAGCTATGTTTAGTGTGCATTTGGAGAGAAATTACCAATTCATAAATTATTATGTTAGACTGCACAAATTATTTTCGTGGGTCACTTTAATGGCTTTATTTTTATTGTTACACTGAAGTTTGGAGTGTTGAATGCTTTTGTGGAGCAGCTATGAAGAGCCACTGGTACCCACATGTTCTTCTGAGCCTCTTTCCACTGAAACACTCTTTAATGGGTTGAAGCCTCTTGTAGTTGCTGTGGGAGAGTCACCCTGTCTCACTTCTTACCCTGTGAAGTGCAGTGCAGGGAACAGTGGACGTGCAGCACAGAAATCCTTGTGCAGGCTGAATATACAGAGATCCATCTCTAGAAACCAAGGGAGAAAAGCTTCTTTCATGTTTATTTTTAAGGACTGAATAGTGTGAAAAACTTGCTAAAGCTGAAATTCTTTGGATTCAGATAAGCTTTCCCCACACATTTCTTATCTCCAGTGGCTGCTGATAATGAGTGGCCTTTTCACCTGCAGGACTGCTCAAGAGTACATTACAATGTCAAGTGCTAAAGGAAAGCAGGCACATATTCATGAAAGCAAGTGGAAGCTTATGTCCCAATTTCCAGTGAGCAGTTTCATTTGATGTGACAGAAAGCATGCAAATTGGGATATTGGCAGAAACAGAAAAAGTTTTTTGTGCATACGGTGTCACAAAAGAAAGCATCAGTGTCTACATATATTAAAATTAATCTGTTTTTAAGGTAGCAGTGCTGTAAGGAGCAGCTCTTCTTACATTCAGTGTTTTAAAAGCAGAATTAGGATTACACAACAATTTACAGGGAGTTTTCATACTAATGAAGATGCAATTCCTGAGAGTGACTGTCCCCAAGTGCTATCAGCAGAAAGCCTACAACTCTTAAGTCCCAAACCACAAGTTAAGATATAACAGCGTCTGGCCATGTACCTAATGCTAATTAAATACTGAGCATTCCGAGAGTGCTGACCTAAAACCTTAATTGGTGCTTATAAAAAAAGAGGAACCCAAACACTAGAGATCAGGCAAATTCAGAAGTTTGCTTTTTGTGGGTTTTTTCCCCCTTTCTAAAGGTTTATATAGATTTAACTAGAAAATGCTGGTGTTGACATACTTATAGTTCTCTCTGGGTTGTGAGGTCTCTGACTCTGTCTTATAACTGCAGAACATTTGTGCAAAATATTGACAATAAGGAAGTAAAAATGAGCAGAAATACAGGCATATTTGGTATTCCCCACCACCACCCTTTTTTTTCACTCCTTTCCTGCTCTGCTTGCTGGGCTTTTCCCATTCTTCCTTGTTTTCATCTTGTGTTGCTGCTTGTGCACATCAATAACATGGATAGCTCTTACAGAGCAAACCTAGTAACCTGGAGAATTACCTGTGCAGTTCATGCTCTTTTTCCTTTGGCATTGATCAAAATACATGACGGATCATGGCAGTATGCCTGATCTCTTGTGTTTAGGTCAGTGCTGCTGGCAAGTGTGGTCAGTGTTTCTGTGATGGCTCTTCTTAGTGCTCACACTGTTACTGGTGCTTTGCTGAGAGTTCATCTCTTTGTCCCATTGTTTGACTGCTTTTTAAATTTCCTACTAAATGGCCACTTTAAGCACATTCCATTTATGGGTAGAGTATCACTGTGATTTCAGATGTGGCTTCTGGAGTAGGACTTGTGATGACAATTGTTTCCTCATCTTGGACTGTCTGTTTAGTGATTCTCTTCCTCAAAGAAAGTTTGCCAGTTCCACCTTCAGACATACTCCATTATATAAATGTTGCTCTATCTAATTCCAGACATCTGATATCTGCTTCTACCCCAGAGAGACCCTCTGAGACTGGAAATAAGCTGTGGTCTTATTGGGGAGGAAGAGAAAGAAAAGGTGTTGTTCTACTGGCTGTTTCCAAGGTGATACAGTGGAAAATTTGAGGTTTTGTCAGTGTTTAAAAGTGGAAGGAGCTGGAGAGGGAATGGAACTTAACCTTTTGATAGCTTATGTTCTGCAGATGGGTATCTTGGAAAAGACTAATCTTGTATTGTAATGCTGGACTATGTTCCAGATGGAGAGAATAAATTGAGTTGGCAGAAAATATGAGCTGTACTTTGTTTCCATAACTGACTTACTGGCCTGAAATGAAAGGTGGAAGGGCTGGCATGTGGGCATCCGAGCCTCCAGCAATTTGGGGACACCCACTGCCCTGCAGGGACTGTTAAAGTCATATGTGCCACACAGGCAGGGCAGGCTGAACTGCAGAGGAAGAGGTTTCCACCTCAGAAAGACAGGCTGTAATCATGGCACCTGGAACACTTCAGAAAGAAATACTGGAAATGTTTTCTTTTCCTGTTGCTTTTTCACTTATGCTGCTGTTCATGAGGGCTTGATCCATACTCACTGTCTTCCTCTCATTCCTGGCAGCTTGAAGCTCTTCATGTATCTGAAATGAATCACCTTATTGCATCTCTGATTTCTCCCTCCCCCCCACCCCCCTTATATCTTGAATAGTTTGTTCACAATTTTGAGAACCAAATTATTTTATAGCTGGTGTCTTTTCCTCACTCAGATTCTCACAATATCCCAAAGTAAAAATTTTGCAAGAAGTTTGGTATAGCCTGGCAACCTATAGCCCATCCTGGCCTGCAGGACTTGCATTCTCTTTGTGTTTTCTCTCCTGAGCTCATTTACACCTTCGAATGGTTTCTTGCTGTCAGCTTCCCGATTTTCCTCCTGCATCTCTCCTGGTTGCTCCGCCAACATTCCTGCTGCCACCTATCGTAAGTTTGGAGATGTCATCGCTGCTCCCTCAGCCATGTTTGCACTGAGCACACACATTTAAATATGGATGAGCCTGGATAGACTCCACTTTGTCTTTTGCCTGGCACTGTTATAAGCTTGTCATAAACACTTCCTAAAGGATTGCCACATTGAAATATTTAAGAAACTGTTTAATCTAGTCACACTGATTAAAAATATTTAGTTCTTCAATGCACCTCGCTCACTTGCTTGTATTTGTTATATTTACTGCGCACACCTCGCTCACTTGCTTGTATTTGTTATATTTACTGCGCAGTTTGCAAATTTGCTGAGAAAAAAGATCAATAAATAATGATACTAATCTTAATAACTTGCACACTTTTGTTATGAAAGGCTCATCTTTTGCCACTTTTTGCAAAGGAGGAGTTGGCAGGGAAGAAATACAGAAAAGAAATATAAAATATTTATAAAATATAAAAGAAAGATAGTTAAATAATTGCTCAGGCAGGGAAAAAGCTATAATTGAAAAGACTTTCAAATAATTTGATTCCAGGACTCCAAGTCTGAATTGTAGAGTTGGTGGCAGTTTTGCCACTTCTGTCACTAGGGAAAACTTTTTACTGCCCTTCAATGTCTGGTAAAATCAACAGTCCTCTGAGAAGTGTCAAATTATTCGTGACTTTGGCTCTGAATGCAGTAAGCTCCTGCTTGATGTGTCATTAGTTCAAAGGCAGTAAGGACGAGCAGTTTTTGCCTGTTCTTTGTCTTTCATTCCCCTGGATAGCTTGCCATATCTAATTAATATTTTGTCACCCATCACTATATAAGTCCTCAATGCTGTCTTCCATATGAAATGTTTTAATCTATTTTGCTCTTTGTACCATGTGTTGTATAACAGGCTCTAGCCAGTAGACAATAGAAGCAGCTGCCTCTGGTGCTAAAATGTGTGGCAAACATGCCCTGTTCTGTACAGTGGTGCTTTGAAGCTCAAACCTCATGGTAAGGCCCAAAACTCAGAAGCATGAAATAAAAATTAGTCTAGGGGGACAAAAAAATCTCTTATTATCACCAGCAAGTAGCAAGAGTCCATGTTACCTTGTTCCTTGTTTTGTACATCAGTTGAATTATGTATGTGTTGTTGGTGGTGAAGAAATAAATAATAGAAAATAATAATCAGTTCAAAGTATTTAAATGAGACATATTTGTAAAAAAAACATAGCTTCAGGTTTGTGGAAGCCTTCATGAGGTTGGAGATGACCATCTTGGGAAATTTTAAGTATTTTTCCCTGATTTTTTTCAAGGTTTATCTACTTGCTGCATTTGGCCCTTCTCTTTCTGGTATAGTAGGATAAGGGAGACACAAAACATTACTGGGTGGGAAGAAGAAAGGAGTTAATCTTGATCAAAGTTATTGAAACGTGTCTGTATTAATTTTTTGGTAAATTTTTTTTTGTTAAATTCATCAGCTTCCTGCTCATTCAGAACAGGTCCAAAAATCCCTCCAAAAGTTTTCCAAATGTCTTGTGAGATTAATTTGGGTGCATGAAATGCAAGTCTGCAAAGTCATATGATTTAGCAAAACACTGAGTGACCACCCTCTACAAATTTTTCAAGGTGTAATAAATTAGTCTTCTATTTTTTTAACATACAACATGATGACTATAGCTAAACTAAAAATTAATGCTATTTTCTGCAAAATCTTGACTGACATTACTTTTACCTAATTAATTTCTAACTTTTTAAATCTGTTACAGTATTTACATGAATATTCTTCATCTACTTCACAGGTTTTTTTGAAAACTGAGCTTGTTACCCTGGTATTTATCTCAGCCATTTCATGTAACTGACATTTTTGGAGCCAAATCCTCTATTTCAGTTGGGAATGGGAAGGCAGAATGATTGGAAACAATTTACAGAGTATTTTTGCATTGTTGGGAAGCCTCAATATGCTGTAAAGTGTCTCAGAAGTGCCTGTGCCAGCACATGCTCCCAGCACTGCCATTGCCCGGGGGTGCTGCACACAGAGCTGTAGTGACCTCTTGCAATAAAATAATTTCTTTTGTTGTTTAGGTTGCTGCTTTCTGCCTTCTCTTGTGGCACTTTTCTGTGGAGATACAGGAACTTGACTGACAGTGAATTGTCCTTTCCCTGTCATTTATGTGTGTTTCCACAAGATGTTTGTGATTTAGCAGGAACCAGATATTCCTGGATCCAGATATTCCACAGCAAGCTCAGTGCTTTTCCCTTTCTCCTGTCTGGTGAGTCCAAGAGCAGAAGATAATCCAGCCTGGCATTTAGGCTGATGTTGCCTCCAGGCAGCTCTTTGCTTCGGAGGGCACAGCCCAGCTGAGTGCCAGTGCACCTGGAGCTGCTTTTCCTGAGCCTTCCCTCCGTGCCTCCAACTCCCTGACTCCCCAGTCCCACGAAGATGCCAACATGCAGAGGCCCCCGAGCTGCTCAGCTGCTCAGGAGCCAGAGGCAGATATTCCTGGATCCTGCCAGAGGGATATTCCTCCCCTGCCTGGCTCTGCCTGCCAGGCCTTGGTGCAGCTGCAGGAGTGCTCTGGCCCCACTGCAGCAGCCTTTGGTGCTGAGCTGAACCTGTGCAGTGCTGCATGCAGTGTGGGCATGACCTAACCAACCCTGGGTGCAATTCAGCTGTCATTAACAGCTCACTATTCCCTTATGTGGGTGGAAGGAATTTCTTGTATTTCAGTTTTCCTTGGAAAAAAACTCCTTCAGAATTTATATCTTGGAATAAACTGGTTTGCAATCAATACAAATGTGCTTATCTCTAGCCTTGGGCTTGAAAGACACTCAACTTGCAGCAGTACCTATCTAGTATTTGCTGACTCCAAGGAAACAGCAGAAGCAGTTTGACCTCTAAGTAATGCTGCACTTCCGTGTGTCCATGAACTGGGCATCTTCATTCCTGTTCCTCAGAGATGTGGGTTCTGGAGCATGCAAAATCAGGGAGATAAGGATGTCACCCTGCTGGTTCAGCCATCGATATTTTCCCTTGTCTCTTCAGGCCCATCTCAGCCTGATTTACATCTTCTGTGTAACTGATAAACAGAATTGGACATCAGTGAAAGTAACTGGGTTGTTATAATAGGAAAGCCTTTCCCTTCCTACTGGAAGTGCATGAACTTCATCCCTTGCTTGCCTGAAGAGCTTTTATTTGGGCAAAGGTGCAGTGGAAATAAATCCCAGTCTGAGTTTTGGTCTAAAGGTGGCCAGAATAACAAATCTCCTGTGAAAAGTGGCCATGGGGCCAGCTTCTTTATGACCCCACGCAGCTTTTAGTAGAGGAACAGAAGGAAAAAAAAAAAAAAAAATCAGGAATTTGTTTTGTTAGATTTTTGAGATTTTCTGTAGTTCTTTGAGCTGTATTCTATTTGAAGATACATATTTTTTAGGAATCCACATAGCAAACAGTGACCTATATTATTATTGAATCACAAAAGCTGTCTATTGACAGTGGGACTATAATGTGGCTCCTACCATATTTCCTGATTATTCATGGCTAGGATAAGCATCAATGACACTTTAAAGCAGTCTTCTGCTTTCAAAAGTCTTGGACACCCATAGGATTGAAAAGGGATTTAAACCTGTAATGAAAACAGAAGGGAGTGGCAGAACCATTTAAACAAACTGGATCATAACAGAAAGGGAAATTGAGCCAGTGAGGATGTTAGACTACTGAATGAGATGAAATAGTGGCATTAAATCCTTCTAGTTCTTATACTGAAAATAGAACTGACCTCTTGGTTCTGTATGTCAGAAGCTGTGGTCCTGCTAGTGCTGCTGTATTAACTTTCTGGAATTAATAAGGGTCTTTTTCTGAGCATAGAGAGTCTTTCTTTTGAAGCCCTTCCTTGCTTGGGGGAGAAGGGCATTTATTTATGCTTATGAAGCCAGATTTTACCATGCACACTACATGAGAAATCCCATTGAAATCAATTAAAGAATATATGTCATAAGTGACCATTCAGTATGAGGAAGGGTGACAAAATCTGGTCTTTAGAGAAACCACAGGAGGAGAAAAGTCTGTCTTCATACTTTATTTTTATAAATCCTTAAGAAAAGACAAGACAGATTGGTACAAACATGTTGCAGAAATGGAGGTGAGCAGAACTTCTTCCAAATAGCCTGATAGCTGGGTTGTACCCTACAAGATTAAGCTGGTGATGAATACATAAATAAACTAATTAGCAGCACTTTCTGTGGGAGACTAATATCCTGCTGTATTAGCCCAAAGTACTGGGAATGAAAGAAAAAAGAGACAGATTAAAAGATGGCAAATAAAGGCCTTTAAAGGCAAAAAGACAAAAGGAAAAAGAAAAATGAAAAATTCTGCTTCGGAACAGATTCCAAATGGAAGATTGACATAAAGGATGCTGGTATTGTCTCCTACCTTCTGTTAGGGCTGTCTTATGGCTTGAACTGAGGAAATCTAAACTTTCTAGACTGGTGTAAAAGGAAAAGCATCTTGAATTCCTTGGCCTGATGCCCTATTGAAGCATCAATTCATATGCCATTGCAGAGTGGGCCTGGCTAACAAGTGCTTCTGTTGGAATCCTGAAAAGCTTCCAAGGATATCCAGGCATGGACACCTGGCAAACAGGAGCTGTCTGCTGAAACCCACTGAAGCCAGTGTCCATCCAAAGAGCTGGACCAACAGAAAATCCTACCTGCTCTACCCATAGGCATGAAGAGCTCAGCAGGGTGCTGTGGAAGGATGCAGTACTGAGACAGAGTTCATGTAATGTATGTAATTAGGGTTAGTGACAGCAAATGACTGAGGGAAGTGATAGTTCTCAGGTAACAGCTACAGCCAGAAAAATGGAATTAATTTATTTCTGATTTAAGTTTCTTAAAAATTACTGCTGGGATTATTGTACATCTGGGTGACTTTTATTTAAAAGCACATAGCTGCAATTAAAATTACTATATTTAAAAGAATGGTTGTTCCTTTAAGGATATTCAAATAAAACTAGAGAATGTACATGCCACACTAAGAGAAAAAAGGAGAAAAAGTAAAGGAAGATGAAAATAAAGAAGAAGAAGAAGAAGAAGAAGAAGAAGAAGAAACCATTTTGTTAAAACTACAGGTGACTAAATGTAATGAACTCCTACTAGTGCTCAGTTCTAATGGCAATGCCTTTCATATTCAAGGATTTTTCTTCCAAGAATTTTTAGTTTTTTGAAATTAATCAAGGGCAACCTTAAATCTGTGCAGCTTTCTGTGGTGCCACTTATGCAGCTTATGTGCCTCTTATACTGAAGCCTTCTCTTGTTGCTCACTGATTATTCTCTCAGGTTGTACTGATCAGGCCATGGCAGCACAGAACAATTCTCTGGCTACTTTCCTGTATGTGCCACTTGCAAACTTCAGGCTGCTTGTAGCTTCTGAAGCCACGCTGGCAGATGACCAGGGCAAGGCAGGTGGTTCTGAATGGAAAAGTGAGTTTTCCCCTTTGCTTGGGAAGTGATGGGGAGGAGAGAGAGGAGGAGGAAGGGTGAATTTCCAATTTACTGGATTGACAGATGTAGTTGTTTGTAGTATGTCAGCTTTTCTGAGATGTCTTTCTACAAATTCATAAAAAATAGACTGCAGCAATTTTGTGCATGATTGATGATGGTGCAATACTTCATCCAGCTTTAAACTCTGCAACGTCATGTACCTAGCAGATTTTCCATATCACTTTTTGTGGGACAGATTAAAATTATCTTGAACTTTGCTTTGTATATTTTACTGACATTATTAATATGTTTTGTGCCCAGTTCAGTCCCATTAAAGTAATATCTTCAAGCACATTCACTGCTGAATATCTCATCAGGAAGAGATGTATATTTATAACCCCTGTTAAGAGCTTGCCAGTCATACAGTCTCATGCTTTTACTCCTTCAGAACAATTTAATTTTTCAGTTTATCAGTAGCTGTGGTAGTAGAAGCAGTGGGTGTTCTATTCTGAACTGTTTGCCTTTACATTATTGCTCCTTAATATGTTATGTGGTAGTTCCATCCTTCCATCTCCTCCTTTCCTTTGCTTATAGCATCACTGTAAATTTATGTTCTACAACCTCCTGTATAACCTCTATTACCTTTTGTACAAGTCTGAGAAAAATATGAGCAATATTTTTTGAAGCCCCATTCTCCTCTCTCCAGGAGGACATGCAGGTAAACTCATTATTCATACAGAAGACAAAAAGAGATTTTAAAACTAAGTAGCTGGGTGAAAAGAATGGATACTTTATTATTTCATTAGGTGTTTGTGTGATAGTCACATTGCTTTATCATCCTACTCCTTTATCACTTCTATTAATAATCTGTTTATTTTCTATCAAATTGTTCCTGGAACTTACATCCCTGGAGCCATAAATTGTGCTGAAATATGTTGAGATTGTGTACTTGCTTATGCAATTTCACTAAAGCCAAATTGGATAACAATGACAGAAAGTGATGCTCAGGCTTTAATTCCATTGAATACTTTATCAAAACCATAAAATAATAGATAGTAATTAAATGGTGCAAGCAACTGATTAATGCCTTGTGAAGCTGCACATGTAGTGTGCTCTGTTGCTGCTGTTTTCAAACAAAGGGCTGTGACAGTCACTCTATGCTTCATTGACTTGTGTGAAAAAAGCAAAACTTGTCCAGCCAGGCCACTTGCATGGTCCTTTCACTGCTGACACCTTGCCATGAAGCCCTTCAGGGTCTAACAGAGATCAGTTCAGCAGCACAGCAATGACCTCATTTAGTCACAGGGAATTCATAAAGCATTAATGCTACAAAGCACCAGATTTTGCTCATTATTATGTTGGGAAAACATTATTAATAATACTTGTATGCCTGTTTATAGGAGTTCTTAAGAGCCAGGTAAGATACTACATGGTGGGTGGATCAGCCATGCTCTTTTTAGTGTTTTTGGATGAAAAGACAGGGACTCCCAAATTCCACTGTCCTGCTACTGCTGATCTGTAGCAGATGGGACCAGTGAGCCAGTGCACATTGCCTCCCCTCACAGGCCTGTTCATACACACCTTGAGCATTCCTGTCTGCCCAAGTCACTGTTAACAGCTTCAGCCTTACATCATTTCACAGAACTGGTAAAGACACCCATGAATAAACAGTATTGTCTTGTATCCATGCACAGCTAAACTGCTGCAGGAAAGGTGACTCATCCAAGTGTTTGTAGGTAAAGTTCTCCTCCAGTTCTGTAATTGTTTTAATACCCTCTAAAACACTAAGACAGGTGACATCAGTCTAATGCCAGGGATCTTAGCTGCAAGTGTGAGCAGCAGCTGGGTACTTGCATCCCCTCAGGAGACGTTAAAGCTGGTATTGCTGCCATTGGCTGTAGTTAACATCTGATGCCAGCTGGCACCAGGGACATGGTGTTCAGTATCAGTTTCTTCAGCTCTTCAGGAAAACAACAGATTATTTTATGTACAGTGGCTCTTCTTTCAATGCTCCTGGGTTGATTCCCTCTTAAAAGGCACTAGAATATGTTGCTACTTCCGTGGAAGATACTTTCTGGAGATTAACAGTGTCATGTCATTTTACTAATGAAACAAAGGCATTTCCAGCTCTCCTCTGGGGTGTAACACTAGGAAATGTCAGAACCCTGGGTACTGACATACTAAACTTTACCTGGCTTCCTGATACCCACCCAGGCTTTGTGTTTTAAAGCAGCAAACATGTGTGATACTCAGAGGTTTGAAGTTAGATGCCCAGATACCCAGGAGCAAGTCACATCATCGAAGATGCTTTTTATGACAGAATGCAAATGTGGTTTGGTGCGTAAGGAGGACAGGAGCAGACTTTTCTCATTGGTCCCCAGTCACACAAAAAGGGACAATGGACACAAATTGAAATGTAGGAAGTTTCATATGAATGTCAGAGTTTGTTCAACACTGGAACAGGTCACTCAGGGAGGCTAAGGTGTCTCCATCCTTTGAGATTCTGAGAACCTGACTGGACAGAGCCCAGGGCAACCTGTCCTAGCTGACTCTGCCCTGAACAAGGGGTAGGAGTAGATACTTCCAGAGGTTCCTTCCCACTTTGACTATTCTGTGTTTTCTCAGACAACAAATATTTGGTGCAGATTATGTAATAGTGCAGATATATTAAATATTATTATGGGAACACAGGACAGAAGATAGACCTTGAAAATGATATAACAAAGACAATTTGCACACTTCTTATCACAGCTGGTGTGTATTTGCTCCTGGAGAGAATGTAGAGCTTACAATCACCTCTGAGAGGAAGGCCAGGATGTAAGCTACTACTCAAGTCAGTGCTTAATTAACCAAGGAAAAATATCAATAGAGGTGCATGTGAATGTCACAGATAATATGGAAATACAGTTTCTAATTTAATGCAGTAAAGTCTCTAGGCATGCCCACCCCATATAAATGAGATCTAGGCCAATATTAAATAGAAAGGATGATAAAGCAGGGAAAGAAAACTAATCTGGAACAGCTTGCTGCAGTATTATCAGAGATATATTGATAGGGATCATCTGTGTTTCTGAAAACTGTACTTTCAGTTTCATAAATATTGTTTTTAAGGGGTTAATTTGTCATTCAGACTTCTGTTTATAAGTCAGGGCTCCACTTTGGTTCAAACAAATAAATGAATGTACCATCATTCCTAACCTGAAACCACTAGATTGGCAATATAATGTAGTTTGCATAGTAGGAGCATCTGTCAGAGCTGCAGCAAGGCTGGCCTGCCACACCCAGCAAGGCAGGGTGCTCACCCCCCACCCGGGGTCTGCAGTGCCCGAAGCAAAACAGTTCCTCCCCTTTCACTGCAGCTCCTGTGCCCTCCATTCCTGAGAGTGGTGCTGGCACATGGACTTGGTGATGCACATTCACTTTGTTATGTGAATGTCTGGGACTAATGTACCTGAAATAAAGAAAGGTGTTTGCTCTGCTCTGATGTTGGGAAGTGCAGTGTGGCAGAGAGCTGACATGGTCATTGACAAGAGATCCTGCTACCTGTTGAATCCTTCAAACCCAGCTAAATCTTGATGTGTGCAACGAGAGCTCTGTGGTCTTGAATTGAAATAACTCCAGTAAATTGGGCACTGCTGCTTCTGTAACAGGCCCTTATTTGGAGGTCAGATATGCTTCAGTGGCATGGATTTACACTGAATTTCTGAGATGTCAACACTGTATTCTGAAAGGAAATGGCTCTAAAGTAATACCCAAGATGTTATATTTCCCTTTTCTATTGCTATCTAAATAATTCATCCTACTTTAGTTGTGTCCTTATTTTCCTGCTCTTGAGCTCTAAGCTTTGCATAGCAGCCACAATGCTTTCTGCACAGCATATCAAATGGGTTGTGTAGTCCATAGCAGCAGCATCTGTTTCAGTTCTTGCTCTAAGCCTCCTTATTCACCCAACTTCATCCTTCCTGTGACTTCTGGGGACTTTTTTTGACAACAAAATAGTAAATCTTCTTTGATTTGATAAATCTCTCTGTAAGTATGTGTTCTGTTCATGAACGGTACTGGGTAGTCCTGGAAACCGTACACCCTTTCCTTATTAATCACAGATAATACAGGCAGTGATGATGGATATTCTTCACAACCTCATGCACAGTGGTCCAGTCTTCCAAAAATAATGTTAATGCCAGCTGGGGGCCAAGCAGTTTCCATAGTTTGGGTGCTTTTATTGTATCAGTGGTAACATCCCAGCCTGCCATACAAGGCCTTGTTATTATCTATCACTATGTAAATTAACAGCTCTACTTAAAACTAAACCCACTGGTGGCAGTAATTATAATGGTCTAGGAAAAATCTATCAAGAAGGAATTTCCAGAAGTATTGTTTCCCTGAAGTCTATGGATTGCATGGGTTATACTCTTTCCCCAAATGTCTGCTGCTGACCACAGGTGGAAGTTGGATATTGTGATGTGCAGATTCTTGTTTGGCCCAGTGCAGGACCAATGTCCTCAAATCAGCTGCCTGCTCAGGGTAACTGGCTGTTTCAAGTCATCTAAATTAATTTGAGCCAGCAATTTAATTTTTAAATGCTCTGTGTTCCATGACTGTAACACACAGTTCTCTGGTTGTGTTAATGATGACTACATTCAGTTAGGTCAAAACAGTAAAAAGAGTAGCAAAAGGAATACCCATGGAGAGTGGGGTATATGTGGAAAATCAGTATTTTACAGCAAGAAAGCGTCAATATTATTAGAAGCAATTTTTCAGACCTGCTCATAAGAAATACAGTATGTGAAAAATAAGGAAATATAGAGCTTACTGAATCCATACAGTTAGGAGAATGAGTAAGCATAGTAAGCATCACTGAGTACCCCTGTCTTTCATACCATGTAATTGATTTTTAACTAATTCTACACCCAGAGAAACTAATCCTTGTGTGGGGAAAAAAAAATCATTGGATCTAAACCAGTTCTTATTTGAACAAGTAGGTCACCAAATACTGTCCCAGGGAAGCATATACTGTAAGAGCACTCATATGTTGGTCTGCACTGAGTTTTGAGTGCAGGTGTGACTGTGCACCCTCTCCCCTGGAATCATTGCAGTGTTTCAGTCAGCTCAACCAGGACAAAACCTCACATCCTGTCAGGATCATGAGCAGCAGGTTAGGGATCCCCACACCTCAATGCTGCTCTTTGTGCTGCAGTTCTTCCAAGCTCCTTTTCTCTGACTGCCCTTGTCTGCAGATGTGACAAAGTTCCTCCTGGCCACAGTGGCTCTGTCCCCACTCCCAAGTCCTGTTTCTAGGCAGAGCAGGATGAACAGGCTTTTTAGTTCAGCATTGTTCTCTAAACACCCACTCCTCTGCTCTTAAGCAACAACACCAACCTGTCTAAGCAGTGCCCTGCTGTGTGTTCCCTTTTTGTGCTTCATGCCAGCTCCCAGCCAGGAATATCGCATCACTGCACAGTAATGTTTCCATTAATGTAAGTGTGATTTCCTGGTGCTCCACATCCCTTTATCTTGTGCTCATGTGCACAACTGCCTGTATCTGTGCAGTGCAGAAGGATGCATCCAGAATTCATTTTCTTTCTCACATAACATGAAAGGTATTTCTGAAAGAGTAACTAGCGAAGTGATGAGAATCCTCCAGGCTTTGAAGTCTAAGCTTTGCTGGTGTGATTAGTTTCAATGGCTCATTTGCCATATAGGGAAGTAGTATTGATGGGTTTGGGTTTCTTCACCCCCCTCTTCTGTTTTGAAATTTGATATCACCCAATGAGGGCTATTTGGTGCAAGCTCAAAGCATGCTCTTGTGTTTCCCAACAAGAGCCCTCAATATATGTGCAAAGAGGAAATTATCTGGCATTTCTGAACTGTTCTTTTGGGTGCTACTTTGCCATGAAAGTGTTTGAGAAGATGGTAGTGGGTGTGTAATACAAGCTCTCCAGAAGCATGGGGCACTTCTCAAAATACTTGTTTCTGACTCACAGAGTTAGATAAGAGCAGATCTGAGTTCTCTGTGCTCCCAGCTGCACCTTTTCTGCAACAGTTATTCAGCTTCTCCTATAATCTCCCACAATGAGGATTTGTCTTGGTGTTTGTTGCCTCAGTCTCATCTCCCCCTCATTAAGATGAGCTCTCAGCCAGCATAACCAAGGCATATCTACCATTTATGCAGTCCAAACTTCCCTGTGGCTGGATATTGAAGAGGGACTCTATGATGAGAAAACTCCCTTACGCTGAAGAACACCTTGATTTACCAACACGCAAAAAAGTCAATCTCAGAACACATCATATGACCCCCCTTAAGTCTCTCAAACCCTCTTGTTACTCAACTCCTCTGTTTCTGCTCTCAGCCCTGGCTGGAGGGTAACTTCTGCGTGTTTGACTTTTCCCATGGAAAGCCATCTGCAGGCTGACAGTCCAACATCCATATGGATTGGGTCCAGAAAGACTTCCAGAGCATCACTGCTGAAACCTCCTGGCACTGCACACAGAGAGCATGGTCTGCTCTAACTGAGCAGGGTTTCATTGCAATTGTGGCATACTTTGAGTCAGGCTGGGCACTCATCCTTCCTCTTCTCACAGCCCAACTATTGCAAAAGCAGCTGCTGAGTGAGAGTCTGAGGCAGTAAGAGCTGGGCTATGGTTTCTGCTAATAAAGAACACAGACTGTGCATACATACATTTAGAAAACCTACAACAAAGGAGTGTAAAAATGACAAAGTTAAGTTCACAGAAGTTGAGCTTTCCTGTTTCCTGTGCAGCATTAATTCAGCTATTTTACACACTTGAATGTTGTAAATCAGTAATTATGGGTTTCCACACGGTATTTTTTCGCTTGGGATCTTTGCTTCATTTAAGAACTGGTGTAATGAAATGCACTCCAGAAAGAAATCAATAGGCTGTAGGGAATGAGCACCAAAGCCTTTCCTGTTGAGAAAGTGAAAAGCACACAATCAGTGATGCAAGGATCTGCAGAAGACAGAATGATGGGTTTGTGATGGCTTTTTCTTCTGGCAAGTGAGTAACAGAGAAATGGGGTTTATCTCTATATGCACCAGAGATCTCTTGATTCTGAGCATTATACTCACATCAAATGAAACTTTTCAAGGTTGTTTTCGACTTGAAGGTTTTTCTGGTTTTGTGCTACACAGCTAAGATCCCAGGGCTGTAAACTGTGTAATTGTTGAGCAATCACAGTTCCAGCTGAGGCCACTGCGATCTTAATCTTGAATATATGAAGTACTGTATAATAGTCTGAAAACTCGTCTTAAACAGCTTATGTTAGGTACTCAAGTTTAGCTGGCACTTCTTACTCAGTTCATGTTCCGTAAAAATGGCAAAAACTGTAACCTTAACACCCCAGAAAGTTTATAAAAACAACTGCATTGATGTCTGAAGCATTCACACTGTTCTGATAAGCACCACAGAAAAGCCTATGAAGAAATGAATAATTCTGTTTTCAAAGCAGAATCTGAATAGCGTGCAATAAATAATGCCTGGCGAGAGTGAATAATGAAAGGAAAATAAACTATTGAAAGCTACACATTAGTTGAACATTGTTCGTTCTGCACATTGAATGAGGCAAGGGCCTTATGGAAACGAGCACATGTGACAGTGTCATTTACAGTGCTATCGTGGTGCCTGTGCACCAAGCACATGAATTACTGTTTCACAGGCAACCACACCATTCTGTGTGCTTGATTAGCAGCCTTTATAATGTAAGCATAGCATAGTTTTTGTGTGCAGTAAATAAGTTACATGCTTTTTAGCTCATTTGAAGTCCCTATTTCAGGATCTGAAGACTCTGAAGCCTTTTCAGTTAAATGGTTCTAGGGTTATTCTGTTCTTTAATGCGGGGGAACAATTCATTCTCCCTGCTTTAGTTCCCTGAAATATGCGAACTATTTTGTCTGAAACTAAGAAAGAAAATAAAGAGTAAGCCTAATGCAGGTATTTCACATGATGAATTTTATTTATATTGTGAGAACAGAATTCCATCATGGAAATTGGTGGGCAGGGTTGGTGACTTCAGTGTTTCCTGTTGTACCACTGTTTTTTAGGAGCATGGT
Source organism: Entomyzon cyanotis (assembly GCA_024500445.1). Lineage (NCBI taxonomy): Eukaryota > Metazoa > Chordata > Aves > Passeriformes > Meliphagidae > Entomyzon > Entomyzon cyanotis. The sequence continues at coordinate 5,166,659 of JAKEPQ010001020.1, forward strand.
GGTGGTTTGTGCACCTCACAACAGCAGCAACTGGAGATGCTAACTGGTCAGAGTCACCAGGCTTGTTTATATGTATGTCCTATGCTGCTGTTACTCACTGAAGGAAAAATGTGTAATTATCTCCCTGCAAAGCTAGAGGGGCAGTCTGGTTGGCCTCCAGGCACTGTGGAGGGATTCCCTGGTTTAATAAGTGATTTTTGTAAAGAAATACTGGATAACACCAGCAGGATTTCAAGGAGACTTCAACAATGCCATGTATAGAGGTCTGAGAGGGATGGGAGTGAATCATGAGAGGTGTTCAGGTTGCTCACGGTTGTTGTGAGGGTGGATTTATATCAAGTTCACTGTTGTCTAGATAAATATTAGTGCTGAGGACACAGAAGAAAGTGGTCAGTCTGATTTCCCATATGGCAGGAGACAGAGAATTTGGGATTTGACAAAAGCCATGAACAGCCTCAGGGTTATTAAGCAATAAGCTCCTATTGCCCACAGCAATAGCTAAAGAAAGGCTACCATTCCACTTAAATTTTGCTTTTCAGGCTTTTTTAGGGGTAATCTTTGCTTTTTATCCACTGACAAATTCCCATTCTGCTGCACTGGAATCAGACACTGGCTTATTTCAAGATGAATTCCAAAGTATTGAACCTGGATCTGAATCCTTGTGCACTTGTTTGAAAAAAAAAAACAAAAAAAAAACCCAGCCCAAACTGCCATGTTGTACTATGTCCACTGTTTTCTCTTCCATTTAATCACAGGAACACTGTCCTGCCCTTGGAGCTTCCTTTGAAGATGGATGAATTCCCAGAGAGGTCTAAAGCAAATCAGGGGGCTTTAACTTAACATGAAACAATGGCAATTTGAAAATTTTATAAGGGTGCCAACCATGCTGGTTTAATTTTTGATTAGGGATGATACTAAATTTCTGCATTTTTAATAAGGAGACTGACAAAAGACTCACTTAAAATACCTAGAAAGACAAACTTCTACAGCAGGACTGCAACTAATTCAAATGTTAATGGTACAGATACCAGGATAGTCTGTCTTAAAAAAAATCATTAAATACTCATTAGTGTTGCTGCATAAAAGCCAAAAGATTTCTTCTGATTTGCAGACTCTTTATACAATATTTTCAGGTTCTTAAAATTGATTTGGAAGTAATTTTCACATTTTGAAATGCTGATGTAATAAAATCCATGAAAAGACCACCTCTCATTGCAAGTAAAACCAGAAAGAACTTAACTTTACTGAACTTCTATTTGTTATGGGAATAGTCTTTGAATTTATAGTACCAGATTTTTTAATGTGTTTCAGAAAGATAAGTAACCTTAGGTTACTACGAATATTCTGAAGAATATGATGTACAAGACAAGATTGTTGCCATTGCTTCAAATTTCATTTGCAAGTGTAGGATATGTGTTAGGACCAATAGATCATAACGCAGGCATATAAGGCACAGTAATATTTGATGGTTTTAATTTGGACTGTCTAGTTTTACAGATTATCCTTGTTTAAGAATAGCTATGTTTATCCATAAAATATTTCTGTTGTGAGGACTACTGCAGAAAATAGGATGAACACTTTCTTTCGAGGTTGGGGTTGTGCACTTTGGCTGTTTTGGGGGGAACTGAATTGTGAAATGAGATCTATCATCACGTGTACATCAGATCTGCTGGATGGGCTGAATAAGAGCAGTTCAGTTGATGGGGAATAGGACTTCTCATAAGGTTTTGTGCATGCAGCACCCTACTACTTGTACACTCCCTCATTACCAGACAGTGCCATGGCCTGTGAGCCAACTCTGTCACCTCTGCAGTGGGTCACAGAGCCACCCAACCATCTGCATCCTGCACACATGGCTCAGATGGGGACAGAGAGGGCACAGTGCAGAGCTCCCTGTGGATCCCACACACACCTCGCTGCGGGAGTGTGCAACAGGAGATTCCTGCACTGCCTTCAGCTCTGTGGGTATGAGCTTCAAGGTTGTTGCTTGTCTTTCCTGGGCCTGTTCAGCCCTGCCTCATTTTTCTTCCCTCTCTCCTGCATAAATTCTCCTGGCCTGGCAAATTTTTGAGAGGCCAATAATGCTGTCAGACCCTAGATGAACATGAATAATAGCCTGTTTGCACAGCTGATAACTGAGCTGTAAAAACGAATCTGCTCCCAGATGAAACTTGACATGCAAAATTTAAGCTTGGGGAACAATTCTTTGTACATATTCTGAAAAGGAAAATAATTACTTGGACTGCTTAATTTTTATTCATCCTTAAAATAAAAAACCCTACAGGAGGGTCAGCAGACAAAGCTCCTGTGTTTTGACATAGAACTTGGAATTAGCTTTAAATGTAAAATACAGCAAATGTTTAATCTGTAATAAAGTTGAATCTGCTCATTTTGAAGAAGAACAATGGTTGAGGGTCGAAGCCTTGGGTTCTGCAGTTGCCAGATGGGATCATTTCCAAAAGAGAATTTGGATGGTAATCAGTGTCCGCTGGGATCCATGCCCACTGCTCCAAGCCCGTGTGCCACAAAGGAGAGATTAGGGGCAGAATGAGAATGTGCAAGGCTGGCACGAATCAAAGGGACTCCCTGTAAAACCTATTACATCTGTGCTCTGAAAAATGCATACAGAAACTGACAGTCAGGAAAATGCAGTTTTGATTGTGCTTTGATGGCTGGGAAGCTAAAATTGTGTGGGTGGGTGGCTAAGTGTAACTCCATGTCCATGCCAGCTTTATTTGACTGGGAGAGCCAGAGTCAGGCCAGTTTCCATTGTCCTTTCAGGACTTTCAGAGCAGCAGGATAAATAAAGGAATGAAATGGGGAAATGAATTTATAGACTTTGGGTGTCAAATGATTAACAAAAGGCCCAAACCTTTGGGTTTTGTTCTATTGATTTTGTTTTGGCAAGGCAAAGATAAGATTGTGAACCTGTACAAAGGGAGGGGGTCTTTACTTCCCTCTGTGCCTTTGTGGTGGTTGGGTAATTTGCTGAATTGAAGTTTCACTTTTGGACTGAAAGCAGGTGTTACTCTACACTGAATTATGAGATACAAAACACTGTGCCACGTTTTTGAGGCCCACATGGTTGGTTTGTATTAAATCAAAACATTTGGGTTTCGGATCCCAAACATTTGGGTGGGAATATCTGAATTTCTCCAACACCTGCTTTGTGACAATAAGAGAAAGGATCCACTTCCCAAATCAAGTTTCAGGTGAACTACACAAACTTATTGTGATGTTTGGGAGCCCATGTTAGTCCTTGAGGCCTGTGCCCTTAGCAGGTGAGTGTGCCCATGGTTTGGGTCCTAGCCCTCTAAACCAGCCTCCTTAACCTAATCTGGCCACCGGATCTATCATTTCATGGGGAAATGAATTTCCAGCTGTGCAGGGCTGTGGCATTGGCTGCAGCCCTTCAGTGCTCTACTCCAGTGCTTTGTGTTGGTCTGGTGTTGCCCTCCTGGGCATCGTGGGCTCCTCCACTCCTCTGCAAGTACCAAGACCAGCCTTTGGTGACTAGTGGGCAACAACTATCCAGCAATCCCACAACTGTCACAGGTTGTACTAGAACAGAGAAGTTATTTTAAACAAAAACAAAAATTTAAAAAAAAAAAAAAAAAAAAGAAAGAAAAAAAGAAAAAGAAAAAGGTACTCTGAGATTAGTTTGGACATGTTAAAGCTTTCTAAAGTGGGAATTAAAGGCAGACGAGGTCTTCCTGAGACAATAGGTGAGCTCAGCTGGTCAGAACAGGGTGCCAATAATGCCAAGGTTTGGGTTCAATCCCCATAGGGGCCATTCACTTAAGAGTTGGACTCAATGGTCCTTGTGGGTCCTTTCCAGCTCAGGATATTCTGTGATATGAGCAGGAGCCTCACAGGGAGAAATTACAGTGCTTTGACTAATTGCTGTGGAAAATGCTCTTGGAAGTTCAAACTGTACGAATCTGACAGGAGCTGAGCAGACACACAAATGCATCACTGCTGTGCTTCATCACAGCCAGAGGAGAAGGCAGGGCTGGAGCACAAGACGTGCAGCAAATCCAGGACCAGCTGAATTGGTAGGTTAGTTCAGACTGCAAGTACATAAATGCTTGTAGCCTTTCTATCCTGATCCATCTGGTTAGAACTTGACATCTGTGGATCTGAGAGAAACCTTTGCCTTTGGTGAAAGAATTTGGGATGAGGCAGTATTTTCAAGAGTGTACTGGAAAGGGTAAGAGGAGAGCTCTTTTATGCTTCTAGAAATTCTTTCTCTAGGACATGTTATTCTGAAGTGCATCTATCATTAGATGCTTTATGTGATATGACAAAATGCCACTGGGATTGATCCATCAACTGCTGTTGTTTCAACATGGTATAACAGGCAGGAAATCTGAAACGACGTGATTTCTGAAAATTTGTTGAAAAGAATTGAGGCTCTGAGAGTGCCAGAGTTATGTCTGTAACTCACACACACATGGATTCTACACATGGCCTGAGCTCTGCCCTAACATTTGTGAGAAAAGGTTTCTCAGCTTCAATAAAATAAATTTGTCACAACTGAGTTACACTGATGACTGTTCTCAAACATATGGGAATAAGGCTGCATTGCATGACTCCAGTGTCTCTAGTGAAGCTATACACAGAGACTCCTAGGAGAATATTAGCATTGACTAAGCAAAACACCATGGAAAGTGAGGAGATATTTGAACACCGGGCCCACATTTGCAACATGATAACTAGATTATCTTTCTGTCCTGAAAAAAGATCTTCTAGTGTTTCCCTTTTCTTCCCCTCCCTGCTTCCTCTTTTTGGGGGGGATTTTAACAATTAATTTGATTTTTATCCACTCAGAAAAACAAATAATTCCCCTCTAACCAAGCTCATATCTTTTAGTTATGCTCAAAGCTCCATTCATTTTCTCATAATTCAAGAATTGAAAGTGATGAAATGGCAATATCTAATGGGAGAGCTTAAAAAGATTATTAAATACAAGCTAGTAAACCGAAAGAGAAAGCAAGAAAAAATCATTCAGAATCCGAGCTTGAAAAATTTGCTTTTAATGAGTTTTCACTTTAAAAAGGAAAACAAGTACTGGGTTCACATTCCTTCATAAAGAAAGACATCCCTGTCAAGCAGCAATAAGAATTCACAAATTGGATGACAGACTGTGCCCGCTGCTTTAGCACGAAGGCAATAGATCCAGCACGAGCTTGAAAGCAAGATGGGTTTTAAAGTGTTCTGCTGTCATACAAAATCCATACCAAAATAATGAGAAACATTCCATGCAGACATTATCCTAAATTCCCATTTGGGTATTATTTTCTCATTGATGTTGTAATTAATGCTAAAATAATTTGTCTGTGAGCCTTCAAGATGCTTAGAGCTTTCCAGAGGGCTGCTGGGAGCTGAGGGAATTTGGCACTTCATGGAACCAGACCTTGTCTCCTCTTCTGGCATCCACACACAAAACACCACTTTGAGCACTGAAGCCTAAACAAATAAGGTGTGGGAGAAAAATGGAGCAAGCATCTAGCTAGCAGGATTTTTTAACAGGAAAAAAATCTAGCCTTGGTGCTGCTCCTAGGTTTCCCTGTTTGTGACTAAGCCCTTTGGGAGCCACAGAGCACACAGCAGCCTGTGGTACTAATCTGCTGCTTTACAGCACTAGGATGTGGTCACTGTAGAGCTACACGAGACACTGTCAACTTCAGTTTTGCTCCAATTCATGATTCCTTTGTTAGCAGTAATAGGATGAATAGTTTGAAGTGAGACATCTTGAAAAAATCCCACTGTACTTGTTACAAACTGTGGCCTCAAGTCTGCATTTTTGTTAGCTTTCACAGTGATTAGTCACTGTACAACAGCAAAGAGCAGAGCAGTTTATAGCAGTGCTCCTCTGGCATGAAAAGGATCTTGCCAGACACCTAATCCTCACTTTTTTTTCCCCTCTTGGTCCCTTCATTCTTATACTCATTAAAATTAATGGAAAAGGTCCCTATTGAGGTGGTAGGTTTGGCTGCACTCAGAGATCCATTGTCTAGGGATAGTGCTTTGACAGGGTGTCCAACCTTGGGATGGGAAAGAAGGGCAGTTCTCTGTTAACTCCTCTCTAGCTGAATAAAATATTTACCAATGGACTTCAAAGCACCTCTTACCTTCCCCATACTCCCTTGAAAGAATTGCTATAGAGAGGCAGGAAAGAGAGCATGAAGTGGAAGGAGATGGATTTGATGCCGTACAGGAAAAGCAGTGTGAGTGTGGCAGTGCTCTCCAGGCAGCCGTGTTCTCAGGGAACTGCTTTTCCCAGCTGCTTTTACATGGTCAGAGCAGTGCTGCAGGGCGTAATATTTCAGTTGGTTTGCTGAGGAAAACCCAGGAGGTGGTACTTAAAATGGACTAACTTGAGTTGCAGTTATAAATACATATATAAAATTTTAGAGAGTGGTTGTAATATGGAATTGCTCTGAAGACAAGAATCTGTGAGTGTGAGGTACAGACTGTTATCTACGTGTGTGTAAACATGGTTATTGACTGTGTTTTGCACTTCTGTGGGAGCTTTGGTCACCAAACCTGGACAAGGAGTGCCCCTGAGGTTTTGTTTGGCCAGCAGTGTGGCAGTGCTGTATTATACTGCTATCTATGCTTGAATAAAAGAGAACTGGAGTTTAGGACAAAGAAGAATGATGGCTGTGGAAATGAGAGATTCTGGCTTGTAGGAGAGACAATTCTTGGATGACAAGCTAATGGGGTTTGTAGTTTGATTTAGATCTGATTGTGTCCTCCTTTTTTTACTAGGCCATGAGCTAACTAAAAAGAAGGATATCATTGGAAGACCTGGAGCATGCTAAGGTGGTTAAACTGACCTTTTAGACATGAAACAAGCAAAAGGAAAGGCCCAGTGGCTGTAAAAGGTGCCTAAAATTTGAAAAGGGAAGGTATATCCAATAGACAAAGAGTATGGATTTAGGTAAGAAATATGAAAAGCAAAACAGCAAACAGCTGACTTAGGGGATTGGAGTTCTCTGTAAAGAAGCTGAAGTTAAAAGATAATAAAATTAAGCTAAGAAACAAAGGAGATTATAGAAGACATTAAACAAAGCATTTTTAAACAATAAAAGTTCCAAAAATAAAAGCATAGAAAAAGGAGATCAAAGAGACACCATTTAGTCAGATACAAATAAAAATATGAATTGGAAAAAAACCAAACCTAAAGAATTAAGAGCCCTAACTTGCTTTCACACAAGCAAAAAGGGATTTGTGCAAATGAAAAGTAATATCACCTGTCATTAAAGTGCCCTTGCAAAGAGACAGATGAGGATGGCCACAGGGCTGGAGGGTAATATGTTAATGAGCATTGATGCTACAGTAACTGTGGTTAAATGCATGAGTTAGGGGAAATTCCTACAGCCACAAGAGTGGAAGGATTTAAGGAAATTAGTATGGGAAAACTGGAAATCAATCTAGGGAAATGATGAAAAGAGGAAAGAGTAGAAACTCTTCTGTGTAGTTTAAAATGGGCAGATTTTGAAGAAATTGCCCAAACCAAAAGACTAAAGTATCTTAATAGATAAAAATGGTAAGTCAAACATTTTCAAACAGATTATTAAACAAAGTACAAAGAAAGTAGGTTTGGGAATCCCAGAATTAGGAAGGAAGGTTGTGAAAAGTGTTGGTTATTTTGAACAGAGCAGGTAAAAAAGAGGAGCTATATAACAATCTGAAGGACAAGACCTGATCAGAAATGAACCTGTATTTATGCTCTGCTGGGCTTGTGATTTGTTTTGTGCCTCAGCAAAAGCAGCAGAAAATGAATTTTAGTTTTAAATGTAATATACAATACTACGTATAGCTGAAAACTGACGGTAGTTTTCGCAAGAGAATTTTATTTTAAAATGTAAATAGTTTTGTGGGCACTAACATACCATTTGTCAGTTTAAGGGATGTGGCCGCTAGTGCATTGATTCAACTAACTTTAATTAAAAGGTTTAATTTAAATATCTTTTTGCAAAACATATTACATTAGCATATCTAAAAGCCATGATAGGATTGAAGGAATTAGATTTGTCTAGTTGAAAGACAAGACTGAAAACGTCAGCCTAATGGACAGGGGATATTTTCAAAGGTTACTATACAAATAGAGGAGAGCAGGTTTTTTAAATGTCCATTTGAAAGAAGAAAGAAATATATTGTAGAAAGACATTAAATTGTTTTGGGGAAAATGGAGATGAGGGGGGCAGTAACACAAATTAATCAAGAACTTCCTCCCCATGGCTTGAAGAGTTTCCCAGTGGAAACCCAACTACTCCTGTTGTTTCTCTTCCCACATAGTCTGTCATTATACTTTCTTTACATGTAGCAAAAATTTTATTAATGAATAAATGAAGTACCTGCCATTATTCCATTCCTGAGAGCTCTCTTTGGTGGAGGCTGCTCTCCAACAGTGGTCACAGGGCAGGGGAAGAGCTTGGCTTCTTGACATTCCCAACTGTGAGTGTAAGTAAGAAAGCAGAGACTCTGCTCTGTCGCGGCACCATCACACCCAGGTCCCCAGGGTTAAATTAGGTGAAATCTGTTGCCTTTCTCTAAGTCAGTGTGGGTGGCATTGGGTCACCTCATCTTGCACAGCAACTCTGTGGCCTCTTGGCTGTGATGTGGTAGATACTGAAATGCCCCTGAGCATTGCACACCAGCTGGAAATGGCTGGAGCATGATGTTCAAGATGGACTTCTGGTCTCAACCTGTGTAGTGGTGTTCTGCAAAACAAGGAAAAGTATACATACAATGGGCAAGAGCTGGAAACACCAGAGGAACTTCCACTAAAATAAATTTGGGGCATTGCTTTTCACATGCTTCTGAATGATTTTTCCAACTTAATTCCCACTCTGTGATTGGGAGGATGTGTATATGCACACCTGGGTGAGTAAAGAACCCAGTGCACTAATACAAGCCTGCAGAAAATCCAGGGTGCAGGGGGTCAGCTATTCATCCTGACACTGAAGAGACTTCTCTGATGTACAAGGTGTAGTTAGCATGAGAAATACATGGATCTAAGGGACCAATTGTTGAAAAACATAAATATGGGAAAAAAAATCAAGGTTCCATGTTAAGAAAAGAAATTAAGCTATAAAAATAATTCGTGAATTAGATCAAAGGAACGGTATAGATGACAAACAACAGGGCTGGCTGATGGAGCTCTATAAAAATAACATTTCTCTGTTTTGATGTACCCCCTTGCTCTGTTAGTGGGTGTCTGATCTGTGTTTGTGTTGTTTAATGTGCAGTGGAGTGTGACCAAATACAAGCAATGAACCACAAAGGTAAATTGAAAGGTGAATTAACAGTCTTAATTATTGAACACAATGGATAAAATTAGATTTCATTTCTCTTTCATACCAAATGGCTTTCTTTGCCCAATCTACTTCTCCTTTAGCACCTCCAGCTTTCTTCTTGCCTCTGCAATCCCTTGGAGACACATATGTCCACAAGATGGTACTAGGCTACCAGTAGCCCCTACAATGGCTGGTCAGTGAAGGCTGGTGAAATTGCTGCTGGCCAGGTGTCACCAGAGAAGCTCACTCAAAAAAATCTCATTAGTGTTGTTTCCTGTGAGAGGCATTCAGGCCAAAATACCAGTTTGTTTGGGTTTTTTAATGAGGCAAAATTCCAGTAGGAATCAGAGCAGATCACTGCTGTGACTGATGTTCTGCACACTCACACCTGTTTCATACCAGATAGCTTCATTATTACCTCTGGAGCCACTTCCAACCTAAACTAATAAACTAACTTAGGAAAGAGAAGAATGAGGCCAGGAATTACAGCAGCTTTATGAATCTGTGTTTTGACACATTTAAAAAAGAGAAATTTGACCTAATGTATTATAAATACCTCATTTGCTTTAAGCAATTATTGTAATCTATCACATTGATGCAGCCAACACAAACATGCGCTACATTTCTCACGCTAAAAATTGTTCGAAAAGGCTTGAATAAATTGTTAATACTCTATAAGCTGCTAGTGGAATAGCTCAATGATTAGCTCTTCTCTTCACATGATTCAAACGCATTAGTGACACTGCTGACTAATGAGTTGCAAAATTTATGTTAAAGACACAGGTGCATTTTTAAATGGCAGCCCAGTTCTTAAGTCAATGGCATTTCAGGCTTTGAAACTGAAAAGCTTTATTACATTGGTTTCTGTAAAATTAGTACTTGATTTTTTTTTTAAAGTGACACTCCACATATAATCATGTTAATTCTGTTGTGATGTTAGATTCAAGTTACTCTTGGAAAAAACATCTTCTCATAACACGATTACTGGAATACTGTTAATCCTGACTGTATGAACAAGGCTGCGGTGTTAATTAAAGACGGTGAACTGCTTTCCCATCAGCACCATGCAAATGCAGTGGTAAACAAGGCCCCTGATAGCTTGTAAAGCATTTGTCATTACTGATCAGACCGCATGTGCTTAGGCAGCAGAAAGGGTAAGCGGTCCCTGCGAAGGGAGGTGCCCACCTTTAGCATACTTGGTACATGTTTCACTAATTTTAATACAATTAAGTGGAGATGACCACATCAGTACAGTCATAATGAAATCCCTCAGTGGGAGATCTGAAGTAATGAGGAGAGTACCCAGTTTGTGACTCGAGGCCATTTAAAAGAGTCCGCGTGTTTAATTGGCTTAATAAAATTAAGATCACGAATGAGGCTAGCATTGTAATAGGGCCACCGAGGGAGGCTCAGGACCTGCGGGTCTGACCCAGCGTGGTCCAGCAGGGCCCAGGCCCGCCTGTCCCAGCGAGAGCTCCAGGGTGACCAGCCCGGCCTGGGAGGGCGCGTCCGAGCGCGCCTCTGCCATCTGCGGGGCTTTCTTTCGGCGGCCGCGGGCTGCCGGCGAAGGTGTCCCGCAGGTGTCCCTGCGGCGCTGCTCCGGGAGGCGGGATGCCGGCGGTGGCCGCGCTCTCCGGGGCCGAGCCGAGCGGGGCCCGCCCAGCGGGGCGCGTCACGGCGCGGCGGCGCGGCGGGGCGGGGGCGGCGCCGGCCGCAGTCGGCACGGGGCGGGCAGCGAGCGGCGCGCCGGCTGCGCGCACCCCGCACACGGCGCGCTGCCACCGAGGGAGGGAGGGAGCGAGCGAGCACCATGTGCCGGCCAGCGCTCGCCCGGCTGCTGCTCCTCCAGCTGCTGCTGCTGAAGCTACACCTCGGCAAAGGTGGGTCCGGCGCGGCACGGCCGCTCTCCCTCAGCGCCGGGGTTCCCCGGCCTCGGCGCTGCCGGGGAGCGGGCGAGCGTCCTGCGGGCACGGGCACCCTGGCGTGTGTGGCCGCGGGCGCCCGCTCGCCCCGGTGCCCTGCGCGGGGTTTGGGACCTGCAGAGGGCTGGGCAAGCTCGGGGGTTGCGACCCGCGGGGGCCGGGCACGCTCTTCAGCGGGCGAATGCAGCCCGACCGCTGGTGACAGGAGCTGCCACCTTTAATCCCTTTCAGAGGGGATTTGTGCCTCATCAGAGCAGCACGGCACCGAGTCTGCAAAGCAGATTTGCTCCGTTCTCCCCCCGCCCTCAACTTTAGTTGGGTCAGGTCCCTGTTCCCGGGACGGCGCCGGTGCCTGTTCCGCCCCGCGTCCCCAGGTGTCGGTGCGTTTTGCCCGGGTGACGGATGCGCAGAAGGTCCCAGCATCGCTGCGCTTTACAATTTTTCTTTGTCTGTTGTATTTCGGGTTTAACCATCTTCTATTCCCAGGCTCCTTTTCCCTCCGCCTTTAAAACAATGCAGGGAAGCACGGGAATGGCCCCTTTTATCCCTGCACAAAGCAGCTTCGGGATCGCCGCCGTGCTCCCGCGGAGGCGCGTCTCCCCCAGCCCCGCTCCGAGCCGCTGTGCCCCGGCGAGCCTAGCCCCAGCCCCGTACCGAACCGCTGTGCCCTGGCGAGCTCAGCCGCAGCCGCCACCCTCGGCCGGCGGCGGCTCCCGGCAGCCTGCCTGGGTTGTCCGCGGCCGGGGCGGGCGGCCCCGGGATGCTCCCTTCGCCGGGCCGGGGGAGCGCGCCCCGCTGACCCAGGCGCGGCCCCGTGTCTCGCAGGCGCCGTCAAGGAGTGCGAGGAGAACCAGTTCCAGTGCCGGAACGAGCGGTGCATCCCCGCCATCTGGAAGTGCGACGAGGACGACGACTGCTCGGATAACAGCGACGAGGCGGATTGCCGTGAGTGTCCGTGCTCCGCGCGGCGGGGCGGGGGGCCGGGAAGGGCGCGCTTCCCAGCTGCGTTGCGCCTCTTTTTTATGAATGAATGAATGAAGTCGCGCCGTCCCCGGCCGCGGCGCCGATTGGCTGCCGGGAGCAGCAGATCCGTGACGCGGCGCCGCGGGGCAGAGGCTCCTCGCTGCCGGCTCGGCTCGGCCGGCCCGGCCGGGACACCCGGAGCGCGGCGCGGCAGCGCGAGTGGGGCGGCAGCGGTCACCTGGCAGCTCCCTGCCCTCCCTGTGCCAGCCCCCTCGCCTCCAGCAGTGTCCCTGCTCGGAGCGCCTAAAAGGAGCAGGACAGTGTGTGTCCTCGGGCCAGTTGGGAAAGATGTTAAACCGCGCGGGAGCCCGTGCTCAGGGCCAGTGACAGGTGCTCAGTGAAACTTTGCTTACTCATAGTGATCTTACAGGATGTGAGGTGGGTGTGAGTCTTGTGTTTAAATGTGTTTGCAGTCAGGGTGAGAAAGGAAATGAACAAGTAGCACTACTTGGCTTGGCAGTGTCAACCATGTAACACTGATTCCCTGGTAGTGTGGGGGAAGAGAGAGCAAGATCTGTACTTTCAATCCTGAGAAGATGACACTCTTTCCTTCTCTAGTGGTATGGCTCTGGTGCACATCAGTGGAAGCCCATAAACTCTGGGTGGTTCATAGGGTTGTGCTGCTGTAACTTGGCTGTTATTTTGCTTACAGCCTGGGAGAATTTGTCTCAGCCATGGAATGTAAGAAGCATTTGTAAAAGAAATTACAGAGCCTAAGTCTTGAAGACAAGTATCTTTAATTTGGAGTTTAAAGTTGCAAATATTGCAGCAAGTACCACATCTCTTGAGCTATCTCTGTAGAATAATAGCTACTGAGTGTGCATCAGGTGAACGTGCATTCAGTGAGCGAACTCTTCAAAGTTCATAGACCCACTGAATATATCAAGAAAAACAGAGTCACTGCTTATGTGTTTTTCCATATGTGACTGTCCTGTTAACAGCTTCACCTATAAGTCTGTGTCAGGTGATATTTGGAGTGAAGTCTAAGTAGATTAGTTTAAGGTGAGCAGGGATTCCCAGACTCTTAAATTATAACAAGATGTTCCCCATTAATACCCCATACCATTTATTTCTGATGCTGTTTTTATTCAGAGGACTCTATAGCTTTTATATATGCCTAGATTTATGATCTGGGGAGTTAGCAGCATTAGTTAACTGAGACACAGAAATAGCTTTTACAGGAATTATAATGGCACTGTTTATAGGCAGCTTAGATTTGCAATGTTTCAAATTGCAAAAGACTTGGGGAATCTAGCACTGACTGGAAACTGCTGTGGATGTGTGTGTAGCCGTAACTGGGAATGTTTTCTCAGAGGTGTCTGTGTTTCCTGAGAGAGACACTAATCTGTGGAAGCACTGGGAATCTCTGAGCAGGTACATGTTGATGTTCTTGAAACCTTCTATTGAAAACCTCTGTGCGCTGTCACACAAAGGCTTGGTGAGCTGCAGGTGACCTGTGGGCAGTGCTTTCAGAACTGCTTTACAGAGATTGGGATCGTGGCTGGAGGAGCATCTTAAACAGATTCTGCACCCTGATCCCACACTGAAGAGTAGGTTTGTGGCCTGAGCTCTTGCCCTGCATGAGTGAGCGGGATGCTTTTTTGTCTTCTCCTTTTCCCTGTGATCAGCCCTCTCAGCATTGTGTCAGAAGAGAGAGTGGAGAACAACTTGCTGTTTAGTGTCAGTGTGAATTGTGCTGTGTTAGAATGGTTATTGCATCTGATTTAGGTTTATTTCAGAGGGTTTTTATAGTTGTTGAGTTTGGGGGTGGTAAAAACATGTTCTTCACTTTAATCTGAATTTGGCATTTATTATTGATTGGGGATCAGACTACAGAAATTGCTCATGGACTGTTAATTTTGTTCATATATAGAGAGACTTTGCAGTTGCTTCCTCAAGCAGGCTGAAAGACAAAAATTGCATTTGTCATGCACATTTTTCTCACTTAAATTGTTCTGAACACTCTTTTATTTTGCAAATGTATACTGGTTTTCAGCATATGGAATGTTTGGAGTTCTACTCACTGGGTGAAAAAATACGTTCCATGTGTTTTTACTTCTAGATACTGCCTCTGTTGTCACTGCTGTAATAAACAGATATTTATTTAAAATCTATTTTATGAACATATGAAATGGAAGAAACTGTTCTGGAAAACTCAGCATGCCGGAGTGGTGATGGAGAGGGAAATGAATATGCAGGTAGCCTGCTGGCAGTGAGTACTGATAAAGGACCCTGATAACCTCTGTAATTACTTGATGATTTTTTTTCCCAGAGCTGATAATGTATTTCTAATAGCTCACTGCTGCTTATGTATATCCTCCCTTGTTAAAGAGGCAGGATGGTCTTTATCTGTGTGAAGAACTGGTTTATCACACCAATTTCTTGTGGTAGGCTGTCTAATACACTGGAAGATTTTGTAACCAAGAGTATCTTAAATAGTTCTGGAAAGAGTTGATTTTTTTTTTTTTTCTTTGGCAGGACTCTCAGGGCTTCCTACTAGAAATTGTCTTTGCGCAAGGTTGAATTTTTGTTTGTTTTTGTTTGTGTCCCCTGTTGTGTTGTGTGTCCTGTGTCTGTCCCCGTTTCCCCACATCCTCCCTATCCCTAAGACGTGCTGGTATAATGTTGGCTTTTTTAAGGGAATTTCAGATTTAAGGGAATTTCTAAGGAGACCGTTTCAGTAATCAAACTGTATTGTGTCCTTGGCATTTGCTTTCCACTGAGTAATCCTTAAGTTGCACTGCCTGTTGTGGCTGGCAGTGCAACTCATCTACCATAGGACCATGTGTGAGTTAATATGGCACATTGGGCCTGAAGCATGAAAAAATAATGCTTTCCAGTCTTAGACAAATCAGATTGGTCAGTACTAATTTTAAGGTGAATTTTATCCAAGGCAGGTTGTGTTTCTGGCATAGCAAAAGAAGGGTAGCCAAGGAGGCTGCCAGGAAGGAAGGAGACGGTGCTCGTTTGTGTGTAGGCACATGACTTGTGAAGTGTTAACAAGAGAGAAGGAGGAGACACTAATTTGTGTGCATTGTAGAAATCTGTAAAAATAAAGCAGTAAACAGATTGCTTAAACATGAAGATGCCTTTTTGCTGTCATGTTTTCAGAAAGTAGTAGCATTTTGAAGAAAAGAAAATAAAAAGGGAGTAGAGATGTTCCTTAAAATGTTTCAGCATGTCTGTGGAAAGGAAACTAAACTCCAAAGAGGAAAACAGTGGAAGTTACATTGTTCGAATTGCTGGGGAAATCAAGACTTAAACTCTGGAATTAGAAACCTTGGATAGCTGTTGCAGAGTTTAAACCTGTTTTAAAACTATTTGCTCTGCTCTATGCAGCATGATTTGCTTGAGCTCAGTCCAATCTGTGTAGGCCTGGGAAAACAAAAACCTGATCACACCTTACAGCTTGCAATGCCATGATCTGTATTAAGTGTGGTCCCATGGTGAGGACAGGGCTCCACAGCAATTCTGAACATGGTTTCTACAGATGCATTTTACTCCCTCCCTGTGATGCTTTTTCTTCTTCAGAAATTCTGGAAAGGCAAGACTGACATTTATAACCTATTTCAGACGGTGTTTGCAGATACAGAAGTCATGCAAGAATTCTTTGGTATGGTATGGCAGCAGCTTTATAAACATCACTACTTTTCTAGTGGGAAAAATGTCCATTTTCTGAGACACAGTGTTTTAGCAAAAGCACTCTTTGCTGAGGTATTCAGAATGTGGGATGCTGACTTTTGTTCTGTGTCTCCCTCAGGAAATGTGGAGGCTGCAGAGCCAGGTCAGGCTTGGGAGCCACGTGTCGTGTGTCCAGGGCTCTGCTGCTTTGTGACACATCACCCAGAATGGAAAATCCTAGAGAGCTGCTTCGAAGGGGGGAGTGGCTCTTTGGAGGCTTTTTCCCCAGTTTTACAAGTTTCTTCCTGCTTGCCACTGTAGCCAGCAGAAAACAAGGGAGAACTTTCAAACTGCAGCCAGGCACAATATATTTGACGCAAAATAGGAGCTCTTATTTTGGTGGTTGTGTTTGATTTTATTTTTCTGATGTAAGTAGGGTTCATATTCTCTTAACCCAGACCTGAGTACGGGTGAAAGAGACTGGAAGACTTCTGCTTAAATGCTTCACTGTTGTATAAACATTAAATGTGGCAAAGATTATCATTGCAAAAAGCAATCAGTAGCTTGAACAGTTTCTTGAAATGAAACACAAGCTGCAAGATCACTTCAGTTTTGTAATACCTGCCTGCAGGGGGACACAGCCAAATGCAGAATTACTGTTTCTCATTTAAAACTCCGTTTTCCACCTTTGCACTGGTATCCTTTCTGTGGTGTTGCTTGGTAGTGAGGACTGTTCATGGAGATATTTTATAGACAGGATCGAGTCTGCCTCAGGTATGAGATGTGGTCTGAAGGGAGTTACTGTTTCGAAGACTGTTCCTGTGTGTCCAGACTGCAGGGTAAACATGTGGCATCAGCAAACCTGGCCTTCATCAGCCCTTGTGGCCACAGTAGGTGACTGTGTAGCTGAGACACATTTCCTTTGCAGTTAGGAGGAAGGAATCCTGTTCTCCTGCTGGCTTTGAAGAGAGAGTCTGCAGAGTTTGACTCCTGCTGTCTGTGTGAAAGCCCAGGAGGCAGCCTCATGGTCACTTTGCCTCTTAGCTCAGATTTCACTGGAGCTGGAATTCGGGAGTAAAAACATATCAAAAAGCCTATTTAAGAACTAAATTCTGAACCCTGTGGAGAGTTAAATATGGTCTGAGTGCCTTTGAAATGCAGGGGTGTAGTGGTGTGCCACGCTTGCAGGTTTTGGGATGTGACAAAGCGGGACAACAGGCACTCAAAACTGCCACATGTAGTCTATAACTTTTTGTCCTCTGCTATGCATTGCTCCAATTTTTCTTTCTGTTCTGTGTTGAGACAGTATCCTGGATGCTGAGTGATTGCTGCCTGCCACTCTGGAGATGCCTGTGCACGTCACCATGTGGAGTTTGAGGTCTCCTTGACATATGCATTGTCATATGCTCTTGATTATGTCAGTCAGAGATTAACTGCATTGTGTGGCCAGCTTGCATGCTTATCCCAAAACTGGAAGCACTGAGAAGAGTGGTGTTGAGAGGCAGGGCTTGTTTGCTTGCCTCTGTGGCTGCTGCCTGACTGTCTTGTTCTGTACTGTGTTCCTGTCCAGGTCCAAACCAGTTTACTGTTTGTGTTCCTAGTGAATGCTGTTAATTTATCTTCATTTTTTTATTGTATTCTTGTTATCTGCTCTGAAAAAAACTAACTTGCATGTTTTTGGGGGCTGGATTATCTTCCTTGTTAGTGCAATGTGTTGCAACCTTTATGTAGAAAATCAAGCTTTAAGCACATGCCCATCTCCATTTCCTGATCTCCTGGCAAATTTTCTTGAAGAGTTTTATTTATGCAGTGTTATTTATTAAGCAGTCTAGATGCAGACTGCTTTCCAGGAGGTGATTTTCTATTGCTCCTGCTCATGCTCTGAGAAAGAAAGAGAGAACTGGAATGTGACCACTGAGAAGGCAGAAGAGTAAAATGGGGTATGTGGGAGAGCCACAGCGGGCACTATGGTTACTGAGGGAAGTGAACTTGGTTCTGTGGAGTGCTGCTGTGCTGTAGCAAGAAAGCACAAGGGCTGCTCTAGATACAGTTACAGGAACAAGCTGTGAGCTGAAAAGCTTTCCTGAGGTCAAGGAGAATGGGAAGAGTGAATATAATTACTAAGTTCAAGAAGGAAATTATGAAAGTGCAGTCAAAACCAACATGACTTGGTTTATTTATCAGAGAGCTCAGAGCTGTCGTTTCAGAGGATACAAACATATTCTACCTTTTGAGCCAATGTAGGCAAGCTTCATGCAGAGCATTTTAATATATAAAATAGAAAGAAGTAGTGGATGCCCCCCATCCCTGGCAGTGTTCAAGGATGGGGCTCTGAGCAGCCTGGTCTAATGGAAGGTGTCTCTGTCCAATGCAGGGGGTTTGGAACCAATGGTCTTTAAAATCCCTTCCAACCCAAACCATTCTGTGATTCTATGAAAAGTCGATGGAGACCAGTTCTCTTTTTTTCTGCAGTGCACTAGACCCAGGATTAGCTGAGGTTGAGATGTGATTTCTGACTGGTTGATGTTAAGAGTGGAAGGTACTTAGGATAATTTAGTATTAACCAGAAAATGTTTAGAAATTAATTCAAATGACCAAATTGCATTTATGAGACCAGAGAAACCAAGTGTAATGTGTTGGTGGACACATTTATCTGACACATGCCGACTAAGAGATTGCCAGTGATAGAAATAATGAGTTTTCTTGACTCCATTGTCCACCTAAAGGACCATTAAACACTCTGTAATACGTGAAAATGCGTGACTATTATTGATTCCCACAGCTGTTTGTAAAACAGCAGACACCCAGCTTTTGTTTCTGCTGGCTTTTTCAATGTCATCAGCTTTCTTAATTCACTGGCAGATCTGCTATGTCTTTGGTGTGCCTCAGAGACTGAGATGTTGTGTTAGGGATGCATTTGTGGTAGAATTGATTGGGTGTGAAGTTCTCCTGATCCTTCTACTGATGACCTTTTCTCTCTACAGCTTTCCCATTTTCCTGCAGCTTTTCCCTGGTAATTTCAAAGATGTTCCCAAGCATGTTGCTGCTCAGCTCTGCTTTTCCGTGTCACTACATGCCCTATAAAATGCTGTAAAATGTCTGTTTTTCTTGCTCTTTTCTTTTGCCCATAAAAACAAATCAGTAAGGTGAGTTTGGGTGATGGGGATGAAGATTTTCTGCTTTGTTTTTCTTATGCAGTAGCATGTCCATAGTAGAAAATGAGTCTGCCTGCTCTGGTGTGCTCTGCTCCCAGTACAGACAGCTGCTTCCAGCCAAAGGGAAATCCTCACTATTTTACGTGCGGGAAGTGTTGGAAAAGCTGAGTGCAGTTTTTCTAACTCTGTATTTTCCATTAAAATCATTAATATTTAGATACCCACAAGGGAGGGGAAAAGGGTAAAAGGCCCTGTAATAAAATTAATGCAGATTTTCTGCTCTGTGAAAAATTCTGTCTTAAATGCAAGTGATAAAAACCTGATTAGACTTTAAAAGTTACAATAATACTGTAAGCTAGTTGAAAAATAAATCTAAACCCTTCCAAACTGAAATATTTTCAAGAGCCAGATTTTAACCTACAAGAAACCAGAAGCTTTTTAAAGCAGGGATGTGAGCTCTGTCACTGATGGTCTCTCAGAGTGAGATATCCTGTTTCTTGCCATAGTAATGATGCCTCGGTAGACTGTGCTTCTGTTCCTGGCAAGCACCATGACTTTTTTTTTCCCAGAGCTGAGGCAGATCTGGCAGCCCTGTGTCTTTCTCCTCATGAAGAGGTGAATAGATGGTATTAGAGTTTTTCTGCTCTGGAGTGACTCAGCTGTACAAGAGTCAGCAGCAGAGCCAAGAACAGGAATGAGGCTTTGTACCTACCAGTCCAGTGCTCAACACACACAACTGCACTGCTCCTTGCAGAGGTACCTGTTGGACAAGTGGAAGGGTTTCAGTTTTCCCTCCAGGTTTCCTGGTTATTTTCAGCCTAAGCTAAGGCCAGGCAGTCAGTCTAACCTCACACTTAACGCCAAGAGCAAGTGTTAGAAACTAGGTGAGAACAAGATTTATAGCTGGCTTAAAGCGAGGCTTAAAAGTCTTTGGGCTGCGGCCATGTAAAGTGAGTTTTATTGCCAATTTTTTTCCTTAGATGTTCTGTTTCTGATACTTCAGTATTATTAAATGCATTATTAATATTTATTAAATGCTTGAGAGCATGTGTGGCACTGTACCAGGACCGGAGCAGTGAGGGACTCAGTTTCCATGGCAGCAAGAGCAGAGTCCTGTACTTGCAGAACCAGAAGGGCTCTTTTTGGCAACTGCTCTCTGTACTGTGATTACTTTTTCTTTTTAAAGATAGATATATAATTTAAAATCTAATTCGTTAGTGCTGCAGAATCTTGTCCATCCTGAGTGAGAATTTTGCCTGCTGTAAGTTTATCTTTTTTGTTTTGGAGTTCTAGCTTGGTTTCTTTAGCTTCTGTGGGTTTGATTTCTTTTACTTGCAAAATACTGAAAAGGGTAAGAGTGTGTTTAAAATGAATTGTAATAGATGGAAATTTTCTTTTGATTTTGTTTAATTTGAAATTTATGTTGTTGTAGACTTCTCTCCCTTTCCAGGTAGCCGGTAGCATAGATTTATCTATTAAAATAATTGTTGAACAAACTAGTGTGTACAACTGACAGTAAACTCTTAACTGTACTATGTCCCTCATTTGGATAACTGCTCCAATCCCAAATTTTATCTTCATATTTTATTTTAAGTGCTTTGTTTCATACTTCTTTCATGCTTCTTTCCTGGAGATGTGATATTCAGTGTGATGTACACTGAGGTGATGTTTTGCTTCATTCCAAAGGGATCAAAATTTTCTTTTGATCCCAAGTCTTTGTCCTGCTGTGCATTACCCAGTAGAGGGTTTTGTCTGTCTTTGCTTTCAATATATAAAGTTGATGTGATTAATTTCTTTGGTATCTTTCCAGGCTTTTTCTATTTTTGTTGATCTAGGTGAGTAAGGTTGTAGGCATCTTTCCAGATGTGTTGCATGGGTCTCCTACGATACATACCAGCTGCTTGGCTTGCTGTTTGAGCAGTGACTGTATATCAGTAAACCTTGCTGGATTTGCTGGACGTCTTCCATCCAAATGTGATGCTACTTTGTGAGATCCAGGGAATAGTTAAGAGCATAAAAATCATCAGCAGCAGGAGTAGTGAATATACTTGCACTGAGAATAAGAGTTTTGGATGTAAATGTACAACTGTTCCTCTAGGCTTTGCATCCTGAATCACGATTACATCTATATAGCTACTCATAAACAGATAGAAATGACCCAGTTTCTTTGATAGCAAATGTCAGTGCTGACTGATATAGGCCAAGAGATACACCTCCTGCCTCTGTAACTCAGTGCTTCTATTCTTGTTTGTGTTACGCTCGTTACACATTTGTCATCCCGTGGCTGCTTAGCAGTTCAGCTTTCTATGAATCTTCCCCATACAAATGGACTAAATGTTATCTCAGGGACGTGAAAACTGAGGCTTGGGGAAGTTACCCTCTGCCCATGGCTGTAGAGTGATGTAGCAACTCATTGTGGACATTAGGGACTTACTGAAGAAAGTCCCCAATGTCTTTTTTCCTGGTCTGTTATCACGTTGTTTTACACAGATAACCGTATTCCTTGGATTAAATGACTGCTCAAGGACCCATGACAGACTTTTTGTTTGCTAAAGAGGCTCTGTCCATTCTGTGTGGGGACTCTCTCTCCAAGCCTCCTTCACCTGCTGCCCACACCTTGCCATTATCTGAGGGCAAACTACTGAAGTAACTTATCACTTGTGCACCCGTTCCTCCATAAATTATTTGTAACATATCATTTTCTGGAAAGGAGCAAGATAACTGAGGGAGTTTAATTTGCCATTGTTTATTTTATTGCTACTAGTCTTTTCCTTCTTCCTCTCTCATGTAGAACAACAAAGATATAGGTTAGATTGCACAACTCTGAAGTTTGCACAAGGTGGGCTCAGTCCATGATTTAGGAGGGGTAACCTATATGGGCACTGTTCTTTAGCAGGTGATACTTAAGGAGTTTCAAAGGGAAGCTCTGCACCAGCCTCTGCCAGGATCACATTAGTATGTTGAAATTGCTTTACTTCAAGCTCTTCACTGGGCCTTTTCTATTCCCCCTTTTCACAAGAGCTCTTTTAACACAGAAGTCTGTCCTATTTTTTATAAAATAATGTGTTATTTATGTTTGCCCCAGGTGACAGTGCATGTTGATCCCTGCAGTTAAATTAGGATTAAGGAGCTGCATTGACAGGTGCTGAAAAGAATCGTATCTGTCCAGCTCTTGACTGCAGGGTCTCTGATTGTGGCATGGCACTTCAAAGAGACTGAGTGCAGAGCAGGGGAGAAATCCTGGGGCACCCTTTTCTAGAGGGAAGTGGTAGATAATGTACTTATTTTTTCTCCATGGTTGTGGACGTGTGCCTGAGCAATGTGGAACCTTTCCTAGGCTTGCACCGAGCATCTCATTACCTTGCTTTTCCTTCCAGTCTTTTTCCATGAGTTTGGCCATTAATTCTCATGGCCCTGTTTCACAGTGTCCATCCTCAACAGCAACACACAAAGCCTTTGTTAACATCTTCTCTCTCTCAGGCATTGCAGGGGACTCTGCAAAGCTTGGCTGAAAGCAGCAGGCATTTCTTCACATTTGATTATGCACACAATCATGTGAATACTGCAAGCCTCTATTTGTGATAATGCTTGTAGAAAGGATTAATAATTCCTGCAGAAATGCAGTACTTCTGCTGGCAAGAAACTGCTAAGCTCACCCTGCCCAGATCTATTTATTTAATTTACAGTATTTTTAAATTTTGAGACTGTAATGCAAGTTGAGGCTGCCAGGGTGACAAGTGTTGGAGATTGCAGAGCTGATGTGGAGTTCCACAGCTGCCTACTGTTGATTCCCATTCGGGGCAGTTGTGCACCAAATTATTGGGCACACTGTGAAGTGTATTGGCAAACAATACCCTGGGAGATGTGTGTTCACAGAACAAAAGCCATCACTGTCACTGAGTGGTTCTGATCCTCCAGCTTTCAAGGTCAGGACTGAGAAATTCAGCACCATGGGAAATGCTGCATTCCTGCAGCAAGAGTCAGGGCTGTGCTGGGGATTACAGAGTCCTTGGCTTAACAGGGCTCTCGCCCTGGCAGCTTCATCCCTGTCTGCTCAGCACACAGGAGGAGTGTTTCAAGAAAACCTGAAACCAAAATATCCTTTTAGGAGACTGTTTTCTTTCCTTTCTTCTCTATGCAAGCTGGATAGCTGTCAGTGAGTTGTCCATAATAATAAGGGCTGAGCAGTGATCTTTGTTGCTTACTGGTTCCTTTTCTGAGCTGTGTTGTGCAGGCTTCATCATCATATCACAGGGTTAATTTTAGAATGCAAAAAAGATGCTTCTCTGACAGTGAAAACCACAGAGGAGGAGGAAGGCAGCCAAGTACAGGACCTAATTTTCCCCCTTCCCACAAAAGTGTTTTTTTCTTCCTGTGGGGGAGTGTGAGTTCAAATGTGGCATTAGAAACATATTCAATGAGGGGTTTAGGGCAGAATCTTGCTGTGTTGTTTCTGAAAAGGGTTCTCTCCCTGTTACTCGTTTCTACTGAAGTCATGTGGGATTAGGTTTCCTGAGAGGAAAAACCAAACCTGGTGAGATCTAGAGCAACAAACTGGAATTCCCTTAATTTAATTTATGGCCATTTTTTGTGACTGTGGTACACCTGAGAGCTGATATCACCTTTTCTGGAGACGGCTGGGGGTGAATTTCCTGTAGATGAAGCTTTTTGGTGCATCAGTTTGACCTTTTACATAGAAAAAGGGCATGTGTAAATGTCACTTTTCTACAGTAATCAGTTGGGATTATCTGCCACTGTTCGGCTTTTTTTCTCTGCTTTTATAATAGCAGAGACTTTTACAGCAGTTTGACATGTTAGAATGATGGAGGTTTCACTCTCTTACACTGGATAAATTCTCATCAGTAGACGGGAAGGAGATGATTCATAACTGTTCGGATTCTGTGTGTGTGAGACAGTTATATTTCTTATCGGATTTGAACTGGAAGATCGAGGATCTCATTTCATTCTGAACTGTTAGAATTCAAAATCTTAAATGATGAGTGTCTCGGGATTTGGGGAAGATACTTGCTGTGTGTTCTGCTCTAGTTAATTGCGATGTTTGGTGGGGGTTCCTTATTACTTTAATCTGTGGACAGCACCATTCCCTGATGTTGAAAGTTGAAGAAAGAAAACATCTCGTCTGTGTGAGGGCTCAGCCTGATCTGGCTGCTGCAGAAGTCTCTGAGGAAATGCTGATCAGTTATTTTAGATTGCTGACTAAAACTTGGCCCTGTAGCTTCAGAGCACAGACCTGACCCTCTCCCTGCTGGTGTAGTTCTGTTGAGATTGACATCTCTTAGCTGGAAAAGCTGCTGCTGTGGGCCCAGGAGGGCTGAGAGGGCATGGATTTGTGTGGTCTGTGAGGTCCTGCCGAGAGAAGAGCCCTGGCTGGCCTCACTGAGCATGGGGCTGTGCCCACATAGCCGTGCTGGCCAAGGCTCCTTGTCACCAGCCAGGCAGAGCTTCGCCTTGGGTACGTTTTACCTCCTAAGGTGAGCCTGTGGAATAATGGTGAGGCGAGCAGTGTTGGCAAGGGAATATGCTGGACAAAACATCAGTTTTAAGTGATATTTGAAGGGATCTTTGTTCCTCCACAGTTACAGTCACAACTGACAATAAGAAACCTTTCCAAACTCAAAAATCAATGGCTTCAGGCCTGTGGTGTTCACAACATGTTTTCTGCAGCAGTTTTCACCAGGGTATTACCCTGTCTTTCTTTAGCCTCCAGAAGTGCATAGAGCATCATTGTGGACCTACAAAACAAGTTCTGGCCTTGGATCACTGTTTTGTTCCAAGTGAGGATTAACTGCTCTCTAATTCTGTTTCAGGGGTGAAAGTACAGTTTCATTCCATTCCTGATCTCATGCATCCCCCAGCTACAGTGTTGTGTGAGGACCTGCCATTGGCAAGCCATGAAAATAGAAACCATCCATATTTTATTGACTATTCATTCAGTCTGTATCCAGTACTTCTTTTGCTTGTGTTTCCCAGTGTTCTGCTGAAGGAAAGATCAATCACAGGCATATTTTAGTCTGTGATATTCCTAGTTTTATAATGATCTTGCTTTCAATTTGGGTATTGTAAAATTGCCCTCTTTGGCTGCTTTGTCTGTGTTTACAGCTCTGCTCTTTGGTGGAAGGGGCCAAGCTCACTCCAAAGGATTATGTGTTTTTCTATAGCTAAAGCAAGTTCTTCCTGTGCTAAACTTTAGGTGTCTCTGCTTTTTGGAGCAGGAAGACCCAGAGCTCTGTGTGATACTGGTGCAGTGTGTAGATCTGAGCTTTGACACAGGATGTCTAGAAGAGCAGGAAATCAGAAGGTTGACATGATATTTAAATTTTATTGAGAGCCTGCTTATGACAGTAAAATCCTTACCATGGCTTTGACTTGCCACTGCCTCTGGCGTTCACCCCGCCCTGAACAGCAGAGCAACTAAAGTTTCTCCTGGCTTGGCCCATAGTTTGCAGCATTATCTGTCACAGCAGGAATGGACACAAGGAAAATGAGCAGTGTTCCTCAGTCCCACAAAATGGAACTACTGCCTGGGTTGAGTATTCCCAGTTGAAGCTCCTCGCCCTGCCTGACAATATTGTATCCTTGCCTGAATATGGCTTGGAAAGCCCCAATATTATTGCTTTAATCTGCTTGCTTATGAAAAAGCTTGAAGTTCATGTTCTGGTTTAGATATTGCGCAATATATTCAACTGACAAAAAAAGCAAAGCAAGAAAACCCTAACCCTGAGCCATTTGGAGAGGTGGTTTTTCTTGCTAAGCTGCAGGCTATTAGATTGCACAGCAGAACTCTTGGTGAGTTCAAAGTGAGTTTATTGTTGCTGTGTGGGTATTTAGTGAGTCAGTGTAAACCTCTTTAATTCTGTTACGTCAGTAGAGCAACTTTCATCCTGCTTTTTCAATACCCTTTGTCAGGTAATAATAATCAGATTTTCCTGTAATATATAGGTACTAAAACACTTCCTAGTAGATTAGATTTTTTGTTTGACTGCAAAAAATGGGCAGGAAGAATTGCCAAATGTGAGTAGGCGCTCTCCATCTCTATCACTGCTGTGCACTTGTTAATAAGTGGATGAACTTGATGGAGATTTGTTTTGATGAGCTTTTGCCCGGCTGGCCTTTTGTTCCAACAGCATTATGTCTGAGTAAGTGAGTCAAATAAACTGCCTTGGAGTTTTCCAGCATGCTGTCTCTCTAGATGAAGAGCAGGTAATCGTGACTCAGTCCTGCCAAATCTATTCTATTACAAAGTGTTTCTAGGCAGGTGGCTGTAGAGTACATCTGTACTGTTCTTGCAAGGATCTTTGCTCACGAAGGCATCACACAGCCATTCCAGGGACAGTTTTTTGGGGGAACAGGCAGGTGAGAGCCAGGCCTGCCCAAGAGTGATTTTGGTGCTTTGGGCAGTTCTGTCCTCGGGTCTCCACTGGAAAAGCGTCTCCCTGTGCAGGGAGCTTGTAGTGTCAGTCTGCTTGATTGGGCTCCCACACTGGAAGACAAAAGAAGCCTAAAGAGAAATAATATGTCACCAGGGCTGAGATTGAAACTCCTGTACAAGGTCTGGTGAGCCAGCTGGAAACTCAGCCATGCCTGAACTTTGTGGTTTTAATAAATGAGGCTTGTTAAGAAAATATGCCCAGTGCTGAGAACCCATAAAGAGCAGAACAAGAATGTGATGGGAAAGGCAGGCTGAGAGTGTGACAAAACATGTCCCTGTTTCATCAGGCTCTGTGGTGGGATCTCCCCTCCTCACCCAAAACAACTGTGTAAACTCAACCTCAAATGTCATCAGAGGAAGTGCTTATCTGGGAATGTTTCTGCTCAGGCCTGCTCCTTCTGTAGCCTCAAACTGCTGCCAATAATGATGAGGGTGTTTCCTGCACCACATAGACCTCACCAGCTCCTTGGGAGCAGGTAACTCCCTTCCAGCATCCGATGGTGCTGCTTTGATCCCAGTGTCACACTGTAAAGGTGAGGGACTTTTCCCACCTCAGGACTGAGTCTGATGGGCTGATGGCACAGTTACTGCAACTTGCCAAGCAGCAGATGCACAGCAGGAAATCAGGACACCTTTGCACCGATTTTTTTTTTTTTTTTTTTGTTGCTGTTTTCCATGGAATTGGCTTTGTGTACAGAAAACCCTTGCTGTCAATACAGAGAAGTGGAGGGGTGCAACTGCACGTCAGGAAGGTGTTTTTCTGCAGCAATAAGTAGAAATAGGAAAGTAAAAATGCCTACCCTACCTGTCTGATTGTTAGTGGGGCAGATAGGCCCCAAAAATAATACAAAGGTTTTCCTGTAAATGTCCTATTTTTAAAAATGAAAAGAAGTCTCATTATAGCCATCGAGGGTATGCATGGAGAGCAGGCTACTTAGGTGTATTAAAATGTGCCTGTTCAGGCAGGGGCCGGCACTTGGTATAAAATCCCTTTCTAAGTTTTCATTGACAGCCTCCTTCAGCTCTCATTTTCACAATTTACTTGCTTGTGAGATGGGGAAATGGTTTGTCTTCTTTTGTAGAATAGTGCAGTCGATGAATGGTCAAAAGAGTAGAACAGGAGCTTGGTATTGCTGTTTAGTTAAATGTGTGTGCTTGCAAACAAAATCAGCAAGCTGGCATTTGGTCAAGAGAAGCAGCTTTCAAGTTTAGAGGGACGAACTTCTGAATCCAGTCAGAATATTGAATGCAACCCAGATGGCATCCTGGAGGGAAATTTTGTGGCATCAATTAGCTTGTAGGTGACCATGCTTCTAGCCAACTGTGAGTTACTTGGCAGCTTGCCACTTGACTGCTAGTGAAAATTCAAGAGCAATGAGATGAAATAGAGTTCCTGAGAGACAAAGAGAAAGATGTCTTCACTTGAGAAAAGAGATTTGTGGATACTGTTTCTTAAATGATTTAAGCTGTCTGCTTTTTGTACAGCCACATATCTCAGCCTCGCTTATATACGTTTCTTTGCTAGATCTGTATATGTAAACCCATTTAAAACTTCTCTCAAATGTCACATGTAATTTGTTCTCAGGAAGGAATCTGCAAATAAAAGGGCCACCAGTAGCTGGACCGGTGCCCACCAGTGCCCTTGTAGCTACTAGAAGGTGAGCTTAATTTAACATTTCCCTCTGGAAATTATGTTCTTACCTAGATTTTAGGGCTTCTATATTTCTTCTAAGACTAAATGAAGTTGTTGCACTCTGAACTCAAAAAGAGCTGCCAAATCCTGAAGAGCTGGCTGCATTGTAATATATTGTACTACCACAGTTTCAGATCATCCCACTGAGGACTGAGTCTAAGGAGCAGTAAAAATAAGCACTCATATGGAACAGATGTGATTATCTGATATTAGAATGAGCTGGGACCCGTTTTTGTTGACTTTGAGTTTGTGCATCAGTAACAGAAATATTTCAGCATGCCTTTTCTTTTTTAAAAAGTTAATTTTAAAGGACCATGAAATTATCTCCGTGTCTCAGGTGCCAACATTTCAGATGTCTTTTGCATCTGTGCAATGAGGAATAATTAGGTTTGTAGAGCAGATGTTGTGGAAGCCTGCACTGCAGCAAGCCTGGCTGTTTCT
The DNA here is from genome assembly GCA_024500445.1 of Entomyzon cyanotis. Classification (NCBI taxonomy): domain Eukaryota; kingdom Metazoa; phylum Chordata; class Aves; order Passeriformes; family Meliphagidae; genus Entomyzon; species Entomyzon cyanotis. The sequence continues at coordinate 5,195,272 of JAKEPQ010001020.1, forward strand.
GGCCACAAAGATTTACTCCTGGGTGCACTTTTTTTCTTTTTATGTAGGAGAATGGCAAATTCTCAGTCTTCTGTATGCAGTAAGTGCTTCAAGAGCTCATGCCAGATTTAAGCAGTAAATGCTTCACTAAGAGCTTTAGAAATAAATGGTTTTACTTTCAAGAATTTATTTCAGCTGCTTAGTACTGAGTTTTTATTCTGCACAGAAATGTGTTGTGGCTTTTTCAAAATGAGCAGAAGTGTTTGCAAGAAAGTACTGATGATGAGATTTTTCACTCTGTTCTCCTGAGACATAACAATTTGGAAAAAAAAGAGTCCCCATGGAAAACAGAATGATACCATTATCCCAGAATTGCATTCTGTTGTGTACTCCCTTCTGCTGTGCTGCTTGCTGAAGGGAGAAAAGAGGTTTTATAAATAGCCAGATAGGAACAAGGCTATGAACTGTAAGTATGGATGTATGCTACGAGTGACCTAGGACTGGCTGTAGACAGTACAGAATGTTCATCATGACACTTTCTGGTCTGGAGATGTGGGTTTGCTCAGTTTTATATCACACAAGGTTGTGTGATGCTTCTACTACTTCTCCTAGTGTAGCTGTTAATGAAAAAACCAATGTTTTGATTTTGAAAAGCATTACATGTAAAAAGCTATTAAATGGAGGTCACCATTTTATCAAAAAGTTACACCTGACATTTTAATGAACTGACAATATTATATGCAGAGGTGCTTTCCCTCATCGTTTTATCAGGTATGCTTGGTTTTCACAGTCAAGGGCTTAGGGAGCTGATGTTCTGCCTTTCAAAGGCCACCCATTTGCTTTCATTCCAGAGGGGTTGAGGCTCTTCCAAAAATGACTTTGCTAGGTCGTTCCTCCTGGATTTACTCCTGTACAGCACACGAGTTTGTTTTTACAACTTCAAAAAGATGTAGTGTGAGAAACAACAACAGCTTCAAGGAAGGTCCTGGAGACACAGCACTAAAAAATAAAAGCTTTCAAAGCTTCACAGCACTGCATGTATGTGGAAAAGTACTGCATACTCAAAACGATACAGTGGGAGTTGTTTTGAGGTTTGCTTTCCACTAAGAATCGGACATGGGCACTGGTTTCATGTTTCTGTCTTACTGATGCTGAGTTTGGGTCAGTTACATTCCTGTTCAGAGCAAACTCAGGGGTTTCCTCAATCTAGTTTTTACTTTCTTAGTGACTACTGAAGGTAGGAGCATGGATGTGCGCTCCCAGGCATTTTACAAGGAAAGCCTAAGCATAAAGTTATTTTTAGGTCTGATTTTTTAAAATGCCTGCTGAAAGAGCTTTCTCTGCTTTGCATAAGAATGAACCTGGCAATCAGATCTTTATGTAAATAAAACCTGAAGCTCCCTCAATCAATATTTTGTTCCTCTCTTGGCACATATAGAACAAAATCACAGAAGAGCTAGTTAGTTTTCACAATTAATGCTGATCGTGCAACAACGGTCACAATTTTAAGTCACCTGAAATCTAAGTCTATACAAAGTCCTGGTCAGAGATATTTTTTTTCCTTTCTCCAGAGGCTGTATTGTCATGGCACTCTTCTGCTCTGGAGATTTTATTTTTCATATCACTTTTGGCAACATCACGTTTGAGAGCTGCACGTTTCTCCTCTTTAAATACCTCAATACTTCAGAAGTCATCCTGCCAACTGAGTTATCTAAGTGACTTTCCTCTCATGTTCCATACAGGCTGAATCCTCCTTCTGCCTGCTGCACAGGAACATTCAATTTCTTCTTCTCATTTACTTCCAGTAGTTTCTGCAGTTATCTCTCAGCTTCGGTGAGAGAGGGGAGAAGCAAATAAATATGGCAGAGGATTGCTATGAATATATAATTTCTGTTGCTGGCAAAGCTCAAACTCTATTTCAATTTTCACTTGATCTTTCCAGAGAATCCCTCCCAAAGTTTCTAAGGTCTTGTCAGGGCCATGCTCTAAGGATACTGGATGAATTATCCAAACCCAAAGTACTCCAGACCTTCCCATGTCAACAGCAGCTGCTGAAGGAGGAGGAGTGGGAGCAGTTCTCTGTTCTCCTGCAGGCAACAGCAGGGAGATCTTGCAAGGGCCACTGTAATATTTTAGTACCTGCTGGGACAGTTTATTTTCTTTTGGTCTCTGAGGCAGAAAACTCTCACAAAGCTGTAAAGGACTTAAAATTTGGAAACTCAGCTGCTGATCAAGCACCAAGAGCTGAACTTTGAATCTGATGGAGCCAAAGGTGTCCAAGGTTAACACACATTTTATTTTGGGATGTTTCCAGACAGAAGATCATTAATCTTCAGAGTAGACTAGACCTTGATTTAACCTCGGGGCCCTCTAGAGTGTCTCTTGTGGTGTGCTGTTATTGGTCAGTATAAAAAGTCCAATTTAATCCTCAGTAAGAATTTGAACTTCTGTGACTTTCACATTTCAGAGTCAGCTCTGCTCTCCTCTGGGATTATCTGGTGTGGGTTTATGCAGGAGCTGGGAGGACATTAGTTTTTCCATTAACATGTGACAATTGCTCATGCTCCTCTCTCTCCCCCGCCCAAGGTTTTTGGCATGGTACTGCATTCCTTTCAAGTCATTGCTCTTGGGCTCATGACTTTCCTAATCTCATGGGACATTTTAGATCTGGGTTTTTATCATGGTGGGTACTACTTGGTGGTTTTGTTGAATATCTGATCTGAATTGCTTTAAAATGCTTTTCATATTTTGTAGGAATGACATAAGGAGGACTCTCCTCTTACCCTCTGGTCTAATGGTGACTCAGCAGCTCATCAGGCTCAACAGCTGCCTGGAATTCAGGTCAAATGGCCCAGGGTGATTGGTGCTAGTAGTTCCAGGTATAGAGAAACCAGAAAGAACGTGTGGCCCAAAGAAGGACATCTGTGTTCCTGTTCCCCGCTCAATTCTTAGATTTAGGATCATCTGGCCATCTTTGCTTTTACATCTGCAAACAGAGTGGTGACAGAATCTCCCCTACAGACCTGTTTTAGCAGCACCAAAACCAGAGGGGAAATGGTTTGAAATCCTCCTGCAGAAAGGGAGCAGGGCGTGGGGGCAGAGTTTACGAAAGAAAAAGCTGTTGGGTGAGTTCAGCCTCTGACCACTTCCCTCCCAAGTAGGAGTAACACTTTTTGGTAAGTGCTTATATTGAGTAGAGATAAAGCAGAGTTTTAAGTGCAAAATATTTCACAGGCAGTTTTCAAACCAGAGCTATCCAGCTATCCCTTTTTGGTGTTTGATGAAGTCTTCAATAGGATCTCTGTCTTTCCAGCCCAAGTCGTCACAGCAAGGTTTTAGGATTTCTGACTTCTTTTCCATTGGACTTCAATATTACACAAACCTTTGGTCTGGTGCCTCATCTGATTACCTCCCGTTTAGTACTCTGAGATGAGTACCTGAAAAGCACAACCAATCCATGACGCTAATTGTGACTAATGAGTGTGTTTTAAAGCAAATCCAGACCCAGCCTAACAGTGTTTCAGGTTTGTGCTTGAAGCTATAGATATTCTGATTAAACTGTCAGTGCATCTCTGTCCACCACCAAACAGGATCTGCACAGAATTTGTTTTCCTTCAGTGAGGATGCTAATTCAGAGCTCTCTCACACAAGCTGTCATCTTCTGAATCTATTAATAAAGTCCCTATAAAGACGATAATCTTTGAGACCTACGCTTCATTTTCCAACTTGATTGAAATTAATTAGGTGGTTTGATTAGTAGATATTAATAAGAGGTCTAACAAAAAAGCAATGTGATCTTGTAATCATCATGACTTTAAGATACCAGTCTACAATCAGACTTGACTTAACTAGAATTCCAGCTCTGTCTCTGTCAGGAGCAGGGGTAAGCTACAGATCTATGACAGTGCTGAGTTCTACTGTGAACAGAGGTGCCACTGATTGATCCTGGTTCCGTGTAAATGCCATACAGGAAAGGTGCTTCCAACATACAGACCTACCAATGCTCACAGCTCCAGAATAATGAAGAATTGGACCTGCTTCACAGGTGCAGTTGGCTCTACTCTTTCAGTTTAAAAACAATTCCTCCTTGTCTGGTCATTACAGGCCCTGATAAAAAATATCTCTACATCTTTCTTGTAAGCCCCTTTATATATTGAAAGGCTGCAATAAGGTCTTCTGCAGGAGCCTTCTCTTCTCCAGGAATCTGAAGGATGAGTCTGTGTCTCCTGCAATAAAAGGGCCCTTGGATTCTGTGATATGGGATGAGTTAGGAGTACCTATTCAGTGAGGCAAAAAGGAGAAAAGTGCAAGAATGGTAAAATTCTAGGAGGCAAATTCCAGAGGACACAAAGCAGTAAGAATATACAAGTCCAGTGCTGACTGAACAGAAATTCCAGTTGTATTTGAATCTGAGAGGGAGTCCCTGGCAGTTAAAGGCTGTGGGCCCTAATTCAGTTTGGAGCAAAGGCCAGATGGGGAGCAGTGTTTGGAAGCTTGGGGCCAGGCTGTGCCTGCTGCCAGGCTCTGTCTAAGGGGCTGCTCACTCTGTGCTGGGGGATTTTATGGTGTCTGTCAGTGCTGAGAAATGCTCATTAAAGGAGATGGTGCTGGTGTCAGACGTCCACGTGCAGGGTTGTCACAGTCTGGGTTATTCTGCAAAGATTAGTTCTTTTATTGACTTCTTGCTGAAGATTGGCATGCGTTTCCTGAGGAAAATCTGGACATCCTGCCCTAAAAATAGCTGAAGACAACTGGTCTCTGAGGAGTTTGCAGTCAGTCTGTGGCCTTAGAGGAAACAAATCTGTTCCTGAGCTTCTGGTGAGCCAATCCAGTATGTGACTCTGTCCAGTCTTTACGTGTTCTCCTAGACCAAACCTTTGACTTGTTCACCAAATCACCCCAAGTGCAACCTCTGTCACAAATTCAGGTAGGATTTAGGAGGTCAGTATGTGACTGTGCCCTTGTGCTGGGTATGGCTGCTCCAGTTACAACACCACAGTGGGATTTAGGATATGCAGCCCATGGCTTGGTGTGAGCTGTCAGGCCGTTGAAGCTCTGCTGGACTGGACTGTGTTCACAAAATTGTGATGTGTCCATGTAATCAATGAGAAAAATCAACAGGAGCCAGCATGTGTACACAAGTGGACAGGATTGATGGCTCTGTAACTCACTGGCCTGGGACAGGTCTGCATACCAGGGAAGGTAATAAGCAGCAGGATGAACAGTGAGATGTAGAGTAGTAAACCATTGCTGTCTCTGTCTACTGGCTTTTGGGAAAAGTGTGACTCCAGTCAAATGGGAATGGCTGAGATGTGATGGCAGAGCTCTCAGTGAATTGAGGTGAGGTGTCTGTGCTTCACTGCTTTTCAGAAATTCATCTGTCCTTGGCTTCAGCTGCATTTTTATGTGACATTGGACAAATGGCTTAACCTCTCTGGGCATCGTTGCTTAAAATGGAAATGTCAATATTTCTGCCAACCTTTGTGAGCTATCACTGGATTAATGGATAAAAATTGCTGCATAAAGGGTGAGCATCATGTATGATGCATTTAATCTTGTTTACTTGTAGCTGGGCTACCTTGAAGTGTCACAACTGCCAAAAGTGTGCAAGGGGTCCTACCATGTTTGCCTGAGCCAAGATACCTCCAAAACTAACTTCATCTATAAATTCTTCAGATTGGTTTAGAGACAGTTTTTAAATAGGGTTTATTTAGAGTTTGTAGTGCAGAGCTTTGCTTTCTCTGATGGACTCTGTGAGCTCTATGGTTTCACAAATTGCTTAGGAAGATGACAGCACAGACACTGACAACCATGGCCTCCAGGAGCAAACCTGGGTAGGCAGAGGAAAAGAAAATAGGTTGTGGTACTTCCAGATAACACATCTTTTGCTTTATTTGTCTCATTCCTTGGATTTTTATCTTTAGTCTCCTATCTTTGAGCAAACTATTTGCATGCATTGTCATTTTAATTACAATATTTAAAATTACAGTAAGTATAGTATCCTAACTTTTTACTGAGAAAAAGGTCTAGATACAAAAAATGACATATCTCGCTATGCTTAGAATTAGCAGTCCACACTGAACCGCGTCAACTGGAATGGCTTGTCTCTGAGGGTGCCCCAAATCCTGTTTTCCTGGCATGTAACTCTTATTTTTCTGTTGTGCAGTCATCATCCAGTCCTCCCATTTACAGCTGTGCTGCTTCCATCCCTGAGCTGATGTTCAGCCCTCGGATAGTTATGGAAGTGGTAAGTTCTGCTGCCAGGTTGTTTCATGTCTATGGGTTTTGTACTGAAATGGTTGGTTGCTGTGCTGTTCAGACACATCCTCCTGTATTAGGAGTCAGTATTCCAGAGTGATTGGGAAATCTTGCAGTATTGTTCTTAGGGTCAGTTACACTGGAGAGACAAAGCTGTTCCCAGCCAAAACAGCCCCAGGGCCCAGTGGGAGGGCACATACTGGGGCAACATGTGAAAAATCTGGCATTGTCCAGTGCCACTTGGTGGTTCTGTGTTAGACCAGTCATCCTGAGGTTTGGCACCACAACCATACAGCAAAGACCTAGCTCTGTGATTTTTAATTTTCTGCTAGATGCTGACAGCTGGGAAGAAGCACAAAGACAGTCTCTTGTAGGAGGAGGGTACAATAAGGGCAGAACAAATGTCTGTGAGTGTCAGTCCATCTCCTTGCCTGTGTGACCTCTGTTATTTCTTCTTCAAGTCTCTTGGATTTATTGGTAGAATCATGTTTTCTTTCTCACTGCTCGAAAAACTTCATGTGGCAAACGTGGTGTGACTCCAGCTGTGATTGGCAATGACTCTCAGAATGTCCCTCAAAACCTCACTGAGGTTTGTGTAGGACTCAGAGAACAACAGGGAAGGGTTGGGGCAGGAAAGGATCAGAAGCCAGCAGTGTTGTCACAGGCCAAGCACTGTCATCACAAACCCTTGGCACTCAGCTGGGAGGATGATGTTGGGGTGTTCAGTTTGATTCTTTAAGCCACAACGGCTGTCTGCTTTTGTTAGCAGGCTTCCCTGTTATCCCACAATCCCTTCAGACACTTGATTTTGCCTGCATTTCTGCCTGCATGATGGGGGTTGTTGGGAGGCTTCTTGTTTCAGAGGCACTTGTGGTCTTTGAATGCAACTTTTTACCCTAATGTGACAAAAAAGAGGCACAAGGCCAGAAATTGCATGCTGTGCTGTTTATTGCTTGATTTATTTGTGACCATGTCTGCCACACAGATGCCAATATGTTTTATCTTCATTTACAATAGCCCAAAATGTTTCACCTGGACTGACACATGGTCCTAGGCCAGGCAAGGAAGTTCAATAGGGACGTTTTTCTTAGCATGTAGCTTGTTGCTGTGATTTTTTTTTTTTTTTTTTTTTTTTTTAACCCCTGCTTCTCTCTCAGACCTTAAGTTCAGCTGTAAAGCTGCGCATGTTTTCCATGCCCAGTTTGGATAATTAAAAATAGCTGCTCGCGGCGCTTGGCTTCTGTGCAGTCTTTTATCAATAGTGCCTCTGAGAATACCTTGTGTTTGGATGAGTGGTTTTAAATAGAGTGGTGAGAACTGCAGGGAAGACAAATCAAACAGGCCTCTTTCACAGCGATCTTTTTTTTTTTTTACTTTGACATGCCTAGAAATTATTTTTAAACTGAAACCAAAACATACTGGTATTTTCAATTTAATGATTTCTTGCTAATCTTCCTTTCTAATCATTATTAATTTTTCTTACTGGTGGAAAGGTTCACAGGTCTGATGTGGGGGCCCATCCTCATTATTCTGTTCTGTTGTTCTCAAAAATTAGATTTGTTGCTTGGTCTGCAACAGGCCAATAATTACACACTGGAGAGACATTAAATATTTATTTCAGAGCTGCAACAACCTGGGTGCTCAGTGGTATTCCACAAATCAAGCACACCAACTATCAAAACTTTTACTATTTATACATTTCAGCAAACAAAGGCATTAGTGTTCATTGGCTACAAGTGACATAGTTCTCTTATTAATTAATATTCTCTCTCCTATTGGTTAATAATTCTCTCGCTTCTCATGCTAATTAGGCCGCATGCTCAGTCTCTCTCCTCTTTTGGGTCTGTGGGTTTCTTGGGTCAGTGGTCACGATCTGCCCCTGCCAGAATTATTTTTTACCCAGTTGGAGCTGATTTCAGCACAATTGCTGAGTTGGCTTTATTAGTTTCTCCTTATCTCAGGTGTTCTGCAAAATGTCCTTATGGCCCATAAATTCTGTATTCTTTGTGTCCACTATCAGTGGTGCCTCCTTCTCCCCAGGCTTTGTTAACCTCCCATAGGTCTGAGATAACTGAAACACATTCAGCCCTATACCTTAACAAGGCAATGCTGCCAACAAGTAATTTGTTTTTCTAACACCTGGACATCACTTAGAGCTTGTTAGCTGCTCTCTCTTTCACAGTTAAATTTCCCTTCTTGTTGATTAGGCTTGAAAGTATACAAAGATCAAACATTAAAGAAAATCCTTTTTAAAGAGAATTGTACACATTCCACATTTGCAACACTGTGAAAACCCCAGTGTGGTGGGGCTTAATGGGATGGTGCCAGAATCTAGTTAGAAAATCATCAGTGAAAATTGCTGCCTAATCTCCTTCAGTGTTTATCTTGGGCTCTGAAACTGAAGATATTGTATCTCCTTAAAACTACAATTCCCATTTAATAAAAACCTGTGAATTTACTTACAGTCAAAATAGTTGCCTAATTCCTTTTCTCCCTTTCTGCAGAAACTTCCTCCCTCTCCCCAAATCTCAGAGATACATGGTCATGTTTTCTACTGGAAATCCATTTGATGTTTACAATCTTTCATTGATTTATTTGTTGCTCTTCAGCTTCCTAGCCTGATAGGATCTATCTATTGTAAGAACATGCAGAATTCCTAATTTTCTTTTTTTTTCCTGTGCCATTTACTTCATCAAAATACTTTCCCATGCTTTCTCTCTACCTCCTCTGTATGTTAAACAGTTCAGGCTCTCTAGAAGAAATAGGAATATAAAGGAATTGCAGTTGTCTGTGGTGTCCTCAGCCTATGAACTTAAATTTTCAAAGCCTTTGTTCTGATATGTTTCATGAGCAAGTCTTTCACTTAAAGAAGGGTGGGTAGATGTACAAGAAAAAGGTTTCTCCTCTTTTCATGCAAATTTTTAGTCTTGTATGCTATGCCTGAGAAAAATCTCATACAGGTCTCAGTATGCTAGTTCTTTAAAAAAAGCAGAGGGGAGGGGAGCTCTTCTGAGATGCAGAATATTGATGAACGGGGGGAGCTCTTCTGAGCATGCAGAATATTGCGTGAACGTGGGTTTTTTAATTATTATTATTTTTTATAAACAGGAATGGCCTCCTGATAGAAATGGAATAAACCTACACCCCTGTAATGTTGTGTTGTAATCATGACTTGCAAATCTGCATGTGTAACCTTGTTCTGTGCAAAGCTTTCAGAATTTTTAGGAAGCTTGTGGCCTGAAGAAGTGAAAATGAAACGTGGTACATTTTCTTTAAGCATGCTCACACACTCAGAAGTGAAGAACAGAATTAGGGGGCTGTGTGCCTTTTATGACAGTAAATTAATGTTATGTGTTACTGCAATATTGACTTTTTTCATCATTGACAGACTTGGTGATGTCTGAGCCATTGATATTTTGAGTCCTGAAATTATAGGTGGGGAACATGATGGGTTTGATACTGTCCTAAGTCATTTTAGTTCAATTTTACCTTTGGTGAATTTCTGATGCTGACTTTGTTGATTTACACATTGTGAGAGAAAGATAATGTATGTGATCTGAAGACCATTTGTAGAATAACTGTGAAAACATTGCTAGGAAAGCATGAAAGTGGAAAAAAAATAATGAAACCATAATGTCTTGGTGATGTTTTTGCTCCATTTTTCTTCCCTGTCCCCCATTTTGCATTCATACTGCAGAGATGTGAAATGAGAATTGGGTTAGGGTGAACAGCTGCAGAAGTAAATCCCCAAGGAAGGAAAAATCTTCTTGCGTGTGTACAAATACACATGAGGATGTGAATGCTTTCTCCAAGAGAAGAGCTCATTTACACACTCACTGGTGGTAGGGCTTCCTTTCGGAAGTATCAGCTTCCCACTGCTGCTGCCACCCAGAGCAGGCAGCAGAGGTTCAGGATGCCTCTGTGCTGACCCCTGTGCTAATGAGCAGGCAGCTGTCAGTCTGGGGTGTGTTTGGTTTGCCGTGTCAGTCTTCCTGCCTTCACTCACTTCTCTTGAGTTTAAATGGAAATTCCTTAGATAATCAAGGCCTAGACCCTGCTAAGCGCTGACATAGCAGCAATGCCCAGCTCTTCCCTGGTCTGACTGGCAGAGGATAAGAAGCTAAATGAATATTAATGCTTTCCTGTCGACCAGCAGCTTGGCTTACTTGTCTCTTTCATCTTCAGCAATGAAGTATGTGCTTTCTGGCTGGGTCATTAATAAAACAGCTAGTGGGTGATTTATTTCACCCAAAGTACTAGTTGGCCATTGTGTCTCCAGTGTCAGCAGTGAATGGCTTTTCTGCTGTTGTCATGGTCTCCCTCTTGGTAATCACAAGGATTCAGGAGAATGCAAAGGACTAGTGTTGTGGGGAACTTGCTTACCACAAGTCTTGTTCCCATTGTGCTCTTTGTGCAGTTTTCAACTGAACATGAATCCTCTTTTCCTGGGAGACACCAAGACCTCCTAGGCCACTTGGTAGGAATGCAGGGACCCTGTCACATCCCTTGTGGTGCAGGGCAGATGAGACTGCTACAGCCAGCACAAAAGAATATATATATTTTCCAGACTGCTGAAGATAGATGCTGTCTGTCCTCCTTCCTGGTCTGGAGGATCTTCCAAGCCATCTCTGTGTGTCTGATGTCTTTGGGGTTCCAAGTCTTGGCTTTGTTTGGGCTGCCATGGAAAAAAACATTGATTACCTGCCAGTGCTAAGAAAAGATACTCTTGAGAGTAACTAAGTTGCTCTATAGTCGAAGTGTGAATTGTTCAATGCAGTGAGCATGAGAACAAGATCACCCACTCTGAATATAAGATCTATTAAGGAGATCCTATAGGATTTCTAGGATCATTATACATAAGGTTTCTTTCTCTAGAGAGTATGAGAAATGGGCTCAAGTTACTTGTTGTGGATTTGGGCCTCTGTTCGGGTCAGGTAGCAAAATAATCTGGTTCAAAAATAGTTCAGCAGTGAATTATGATGTAGCAAAGAATGTTCTGGCATATAGAGACACAATAAAGCTCTGAAACAGATCTAACATAGGTGTCTTAGACTAGCAGATTTTATTAGAAAAATGATTGTGTTCTCTTCTCCTGCTAATTTGGGGATATAATAATCTTTACCAGTTGCTTGCAGCCATTAAAAAATCTTGAGCAGGTCCTGGTTCTAGGGCATCTGCTTCCTCTCCTATGATTTTAGTGGAAGCTGCACATGCATGTGCTGGGTAGTGCTGAAGTAGCTAGAACAGCTCTCCACATTCTTGCTTGTGGATATGCTCTTTCAAGCAGGTGATTACAGGTCTAAAGGAGTAAGGATATATTCTCAAAGGCTTCTGTACAATGTACATTTCCTTGCATGCAGATGGATTTTTATATTTTCTCCTTCTTCTTTCTCCTATCCTGATTTCTTTTCAGGCACATTTTTGCCATCTGCTGTCAAAAAATTTGCCCCTTCATTAATATGACAACTTTAAAAGACACTGAAAAGCTGAAATAACCATTTCAGCTGGTATAAGCAATTACAGTTATTTCCAGACAGCAAAATGACAACCTCAGTGAAGCTTGGACAATTGCTACATAGACGTTAATCAAGAGGGACACAGGCGGATTCCTGAATTATTAAAAATGCAATAATGTTTCCGAAGCCTTGATATGCCCTGATGAACCATGCTCAGGGAACAGCTTTTGCCTGTCCCAAGCTCTCTTATCTGGTGCAGCAGAGTAAGAACTGAGCAACCTTCTCCCGTTGCCTTTCATCATTGGGAACATCTTTTCAGCTTTGAATTTCCGAGGCTGTTTCATTGTGCTGCCATTCCCCCTCCCACCCTTCCGCTTTGTTTGCTTGACAAGGAGAAAAGGCAGAAAGTGAAGCACAGAGCCACATTTCCATAAGCTTACACAAACTATGTCTTTCTTTTTCTTTCTGCTCCAGACAGGGTGCTTATAATTAGTCATCCCTGCTGTGGTTGAAGCAGAGTTTTTAAAAGAAAGCTTTGGTGGTTTCTTACCAGCAAGAGCAAGACTGAAAAATAAAACTCATGCAGTTCATCATTAATTTGAGGAATACTTGTTAGCTTCATAATCCAGGTAAATAATTTCCTTCAGCCATGTTTGTTAGAAATACTGGAGCAGAGACCTAGTGGTACTTTTCCCTATCATGCTGAGATCAGACAGTGCTGGCATCATTTGGTGTCTTGAAGCTGAAAGCAGAATTAAAAGCTTCTTAAAAAAGCAGGCTATTAAAGTGGCACTGAGAAAACTCACTACATTGCTTAGTGGTTGGGTGGGATAATCTGAGATTCTGCTTTTAATTAAAAGTGGACCCACTTTGCAGAATGCAGGCCTGGGTTGACATGGTGTTTTGTGTGTGTGTCTGTATGTATTTTAAGTCCTCCTGAAACTGGCAGTATTGAGCTCTTGGGTTTTGGCCAATGAGCGGTTCTAGTGTTGGGAGAGAGAGGAAAGAGAAGTGGTGAAATAAATCTTGAAAGAAATTTTAATTCCTGCACGGGAAGTTGTGAGTGTAAAATGCTGTTGCAGACTCTTCCTGGTAAGAATTTTAGATGAACTGTTTGGTAATATGTGAAATACATGATTATTAACCTTTTGGTCCAAGTGTTAACAGAAGTTATTTCTGTCACTGTTCTTAATACTCACTGGGTCATTATCCTTTCTTGTAAGGAGCTGAAATGTTATTTACCCTTCTCTAACCCTGCAAAGCTTCTTCTCTTGTCCTTTTTTTAGTAGAAAAGGAATGAAAAAAATATACTGAAAGGTATGTACATAGACCTTGGCTGTGGAAGTCATGTGTTGGAGCAGCTGAAAGGATGAGTCCTTGTAAGTAATGTGCAAATTTCCCTTTGATTTCACTTAGGCAGTTGAATGTCCAGTGCTTGTTGGAGTTCATGGCTCAGTGTACAGAGCTGGGCTCCAAATGCAGCTCAGATGCAGTGTGAGTTCAGGACTTCTCTGCACATTGCAGGAATGACCAGCAGTTTCTAATGCAAATTGCTTGTGCAAAAATTAGGTCCTTATTGCTATTTTTCCCATGCAATAGATTCTTAGAATTGTTGATTCCCATTTAATAAATATAATATGAACACTAATTCATCAAATCTGCCTTACTTCTTCTCTTTTGGTATTCAGAGACAAGTTTGGTTATTTCCTGCTGTAAACATGAAATTGCATTTTCAAGTTCTATTTAATTTTTCTGCCAAATCTGCTCTTTCTGAAAATGTGTACCACTGCTTGACTGAGAATTGCTTCAGAATTGCTTGGTCATTGTGTGGGGGATGGAACAAAGTTAATAAAAAGATGTGACTTCCTTAAGCAGTAGAGATTCAGAATTTGAAAGGAAACTGATGCTACACCCTGTATTACTTAGTTTTTCTTGAAGTAACTGAAATTCTCTTTTAAAGTCCACTACACAACAGATTTACCACTTTACTGAGTTTTAATTGACGCTTTTATTATTATAATGGTGGGAATAATGCTTTGGTAAATGTATTTTCCAGTTGCTGACTTTGGTAATAAAAACCAGCCTTAGATTGCAAAAGAGAGAGAAACTCAGTTTTGTGGAAATAGGCTGTCCTTCCATTGTAAAGATAACAGGGTCTTCTTTTAACCTTGCATGGCACTCCCTAACTTGTTTCCTGTCTTTTCTTCATTATGTTGGCTCCTTGCCTTGAAGAGGAGATGGCTTTTTAATACAGCCACTAAATTCCACCAACTCAGAATCTTTCAATCCAATTACTATGGTACATTAGCTCTTGACTCTCTCCCTCTGCAGCTATAGCACTTGTGAATCAAGTGTTTGTTTTTCATTGCAAGTTTTTTTCTAGAATCAAAGGATTTTCTCTTTTTTTCTTATGCCTTAGCTGGCATTGTCACTAGGGCTCTCAAATGTTAATGACACCAGGTTTGCATAAAGCATCAGCTCTGTAATGGCTGCTGTGCTCTGTAAGATAAAGCTCCTTGTAAAGTTGAGCTTGGAGACAAAGCAAAGGTTCATACCCCAAAGCTGTGAATATGACTGGAAGAGAGTTTATCCTATCTTTGTCCAAAGAACAACCTGTCCTCTTTCCCCCTCAAGAACAGTAATATTAGCTTAGCACAAGAGTTTGTATTGCAGACAGCAGTTTGAAGACAAAGCACAGAATGATAAACATAATTGTTAGATTCTAAGGAATGTGTCATAAATTCTGAGGGAAGCAGTATTATTGTCTGGAAAGGACAGCAATCCTTTCTTCTTGAAATACCAGTTTTGAAATAGTTGTGCTTGGGGTGATACAGCTCATGGATGAGCAAAAGATATCTATTAGAAGTTATAATGGGATTTGTTTCTGAATTCTAACCTTGCAGGGGGCCATTGAGTGCCCTGAGCATAGGGCGTGCTTTGACTTACAGCAATATTGGTCAGGCTCTGGGAAGGGAGGGCTTAGCTTTTGTATTCCACTCATCCTCCAGTTTCTCCAGAGCCTGGCTGGCTCCTGGATCCCTTCAGGTGAGGGCTTCTCTGCCCTGTGCCATGCAGGAATGTCCGTGTGTTGGCCAGGACCACCACAGTGCCATCTGGTGCCATCCGTGCCCATCCAGGGTGTCCTTGGTCTTCTGCTTTCCTTCCTTCCCCAACTCATCCCCTGCTCCCAAGGGACTCCACAGCCATTGCCATTGTACACATCAGCCCCAAAATTATTATTGTACTAGGACAAGACCAGTTTTGAGATGTAACACTTGTTTTCTGTGCCTTGTTCTAGTTTAATCTGTGAAGTTTGGGAGAGAAAACTGTCACTTTGGAAAACTGGGATGCCTACCTGGGTATTCCTTTTAGTGCAGAACTTGGTTTGTGTTTAAGTGGACAGATTTTGGCTTCCAAATGGGAACCTGATTTCTAAGCCAGTTTCTGCTGCGATTATTACTGAAAATCTTGGATGTAGCTGGGGCTGGATGCACTGTGAATACATTAAAGCAAATCCTGTATATGTGCTCTGTTCCCCAGTATAGGAATTGAGCATCTGTTTTGACTGGCAAGTGTCCCTCAGCTGTATTCACACATGCAACATCACATGGGAGTTTGTGGACAAATGAGATGCATCCATACAAACTCTGTTGTATATTCAAAAACGTGCAAACGCCTTTACTGCTGGAAATAGAAAGAACTGAAAAAAATATGCCAAATGATATGGAATAAATTCCAGGTATGATAGCATTTTTGTTATAAGTAATATATCAAAGTTATAGCCTGCTGACAGTAGATTGGAAGTTTAGAAAACTTCTTTTGTTATATGAGTCTAGTAAAGGGATTAAATACTAAAGAAAGGCAACTTGAAATGCAGGCACACAAGGGATAGGGTGGTCACCTGGTGTGCTACACACAGTTAATGTGACTTAACCAAGGGTATAGAGACACATTATACATGTCCATTTTGAACTTTACTTCTCCACGCCTGGAGGTTGTGTGATCATCCTTTACAGGCAGATGATTCCTTCCTGGGTGTGCAGGTATCTGGTGCTGTGTGACTGACTGCAGGTGGCCTGTCACCATTCTTGTCACCAGGAATGGACAGCCAGGAACCATTCCATGTCTCTCAGGCCTCATACCTTTGAAATCTTTTATGGATTCTGCATTATATTTAAAATATAATGGGAATAAACACTCTTAATCCTCCAAACCAGCAATATGTATTTGAATCATTAAGCATCAAATAAATACTAAAAACATCTTTGGAAAAATTGTATAAAATTTACATTGTAAACGTACTGCAGTATTTTCAGGGAAGTATTGTAAAGAAGTTTTTAAAAAGATTGTATTTAACAAAATAAATCTCAAACTCTGAATATAGGAAGATACAAATTTGAGGAAACTCAACAATGAAGAATTTAATTTCTAGTCTTTACACCCAGTTCTTGCATGTAGTATAGTCAGAGGTTTATACACTTCCAGTATTCCGTTTTTAGCAACATGCTGCTGCTTTGTTGGATGAACTAAAGCCTGCTGTTAGCCTCCTTCTAAGCAGCCTGCCCAGGCAGCCTCCCTGAGCTTCCTCTGAGGCACTTTACAGCTCTGCACTGTCTTTTACTCCGTAGCTGCATCACAGATGGGTTTGGGTTTTTTTCAATGCAACACAGCATGATTAATTTTTATAGGGAGGCAGGCTTTATGTACGCACTGGATGAATCTAGCTCATGAGAAAACTAAGCCATTCCAAATTTTACAATGAAACATGGCACTTATTAACCATCTTGCTTTGCAAGGAAGAAAATACTTAAACTATCTCACTGCTACGTCCGATTCTTTATTGATTCTTTATAGTATTTATGGCGTGGATTAAATTCCCATTTAAGCTTCACTTTGTGTTCTACCTCACTAAAATGAAGAGGTGGTGTCGCTGCAAATACTGATACCAAAGTTCTGTCCTTCCTCCCTTTAAGAGGGAGAAGGCTATCCATATATATATATATATATATACACACACATGTACATGTAGTAATTACCTGATCTGTATTTTCAGAGTGATTCTGATCATGTGCTTTTTCTTGTTCAATTTTCATTTAGTTTGTGTTTTTTCTGGATATGTGTCTTTATTTTGATTGTCACTATTTTGATGTTCCTAAGAATGGTTATAAAGAAAATGGCACCAGCACACTGATCATTGAATTATCTTTTAAAGAAGAGTTGTGAAAAGAAAGACAAACAAATGAACATTTCCTCATTAAGTATGTTTTGCAGATTTTTCCAGTTTTTAAAACCCATGTCAGCTCCATCAGTTTCTCCAGCAGAACTGGGAATTTGATGCACACTGTTGTTTGTATTACACTACTTAATCTTGTTCTGTGCTTAAAATATTAAGAGGGAGCTGTTACACTCAGGCTCTCCACATTACTAGTGTGGAATTTTGAGCAGTTGTTGACAGCACAGAGAGCATTGCACAGTTTTCCCAGTTTTAGATAAGACTGAGAAGGAGAATGTATTTAAAATAACAGGACATAAAGGCAAATACATGTTTGAAATCAGCTCTTCTAGATAAGATTTTCTTACACACTTTGCACTAAAAAGAAGATTGGAGGGTCTGCAAAATCTCTGAACAAGTGACTCGCCGGGTTCTGTGTCAGGCTTGGATTTCTTTACCTTAGGGCACAAGCTGCCAATGCGTCATGCAGAGAGAACGGATTCTCACTTGAAAACACACAGAAAACAAAAACTTCTGTGGATGCATTGCTCTGCAGTTGCCTTTATAATTTATGCCTCTTTCTTGCTTCTCTTTGAGCTCCGGCTCTGGCAGTGATGAGGAGCTGAAGCCCATTTTGCTCCTCCTGTCTCATTTGAGGCTCCACTTTCAGCACGTGGTGACAGGGTGACCCAGATTCCCAGGGGTGCCCCAGCAATGCCATGCTGATGCTCTGCTTTCCAAGTCCTTGGTTAGCACATCTTATCCCAGCTAAGCAATGTTATTTTCTTTGCCTGCTCATCAGTGCACCTGCCAGCAGTGGTTTAATATAGTTAGCATTACCTAGCAGCATGTGTGCCTGGGTATGGGGTGAATACAAATGGAGTAACAGTTGGATGAAGGGGCAGACAGGTGTGTTTAATAACACTGATCAGTGGGAGCGGGTGGAGAGAGGAGAAAAAGCCCACAGGCACAGGAGGCTCACAGTGGAACCTGAGAAGCCATGAAGTCAGGTAAAGTGGAAAGGGAAGGAAAAGCCAAATGGAACTAAGGTGAGGTGAGTGGCTTCTCCCTGCTATGAGCAAAAGGAGAAGAGGGAGTGGGAGCAGATGGCTCTAAATTGTATAGCCCCCTGACGGTCTGTGCCTTTCTGGGATCAAACCATGATTGACTTTTTATTTGAAGGTGGAACTGTGGCTTTTACAATAGATATACAGAAAATCAGATCGCTAAAAAACAAACCCACAATTTTGGTAATTCCTGGGAAGGAGAAGGCAGGTGGGTGTACATCTTTGTTACAAGACAGTGAGGTGTGAACATTCAGGAGCCTCTTCTGATGGGTTATTATGTTTAAGAGACACTAGTCTGTTCATCTTGGATGGTCTTAGTTTGTTGTGCCTTTTTTTTTTCCCCCAGTCTCTTTAGTAACAATAAAAGCAGGATAGGTTGAAAGATTGTTTACAGCAGCTTTCTGAGGTAAAACACTGGAACTAGGGCTGTTTTAACAGGAGTCCTTGCTACTGCCTGTAGGCTCACTAAAGTTGTTGTTGTTTTCAGTTGTTTGTTTGTTTGTTTCTAAAAACAGTTGAATCTTACCTCATAGGCATATAAAGATGTTGCTCCTTGACACAGTGGTCTGTGTTTGTAGCTTACCAGAGGAATGCCATGTGATTGGGGCACTGCAGAGATCCCAAACCAGGTTTTATTTTTTCTTTTCTGTGCAATAAATCATTAATATTTCCAGGAAAGCCCACCTTGAATCATGAGAGGGTAAAGGTGCCCCCCAGACTTATGTGTAACTTGTATTGATTCTCAGTGAGTGACATCCTGGGAGGAGAGAGTCCCTTCTTGGACCCCAATGCACAGTGTATCTATGGTCTGTCTTTTCTGTGTGCTTGCTCTGTCTCTGAACCAGGATAACTTTTACCAACTTGATGGTTTTCTGGCAGTTCATTAGGCAGAGGAACTTTTTTCTGAAGTTCCAGGAATATATTGCATGATGCATTGCTGTGGACACTGCAAAACGCACTCCTGCTTCAGAAAGCTTTTAATACAGGAAACTGCTAGAAAAAATGAATGGCTTTCAGTAAGACTCTGGAATGCTACTAGATTTTATACAGCTTCTAAAATAGTTTTGCACATTCAGCAGAATGCCCTTTCAGTTTCAGGCTTCCCACCACCCCCCAGTCTCAGACATATTTCTGCTAATTTTACTGTGTGAATTTGGAGGCTGTGTAGGTCTTGGAAGCAGTGTCCTTTGCTTTGGGATCTCATTGCCTTTTATAAGTAGGTTTCAAAATATGTCAGTAACTACTGAATTTAGCTCCAAAATAATTATTTAAAGGTGCTTAATTTTTAAAAAATTTAATTAATAATTTCCTTTAATTTTCTGTCATATTTCTTTGGCCAGCTCTTCATACCTACATTTTATCTCCTGAGCTCTTCTGAAACATGTTTAACTCAGTTGAATCTTTTTTGATGTATATTGCCAAGACATTTTTTTGTTTGTTGAGGAAAAACAAAACACGGAGTTTCAAACCTGCTGGTTTAAATGCAGTTGGCTGAAGGGCATGAAAGCCTTGCTGCTGTGCAAGCAGCCGTGGGTGTTTGCAGCTGCACAGAAACATGGGGATGCAAGTTGGGAACCCTCAGACTGTGAGACAGTCCTGTATCTCCAACCACTGCTGGGGTGAGCTGGCAGAACTCAGCTGGGATGTTGCTTTAGGGTGGGCAGATTTTCACAGTCCCTATTGCAGCCTGTATTTATGACCCTTTTACAGGATTGCTGGTCTCCATTACATACTCTTCGCCTTGGCTGTCTTAGTCTGTTGACCCTTCAGGGAGGGTAAACTCCTATCTGTCATGGTAATCAGAGCCATGAGAAGTACTGAGGGAATGTTATGTCCTTGTTCACCAGCTCCTGCCTCTGGAAACAGCAGCAGCTTTCTGGGCATCCCTAGGATGCAGCCTGGGGTTTGACTGTTTTGGCTGAGCTGAGTGGAACGGGATGAGGATGGTTTTAGAAGAGCAGCAGGAGAAGACATAAAGTGCAGCTCAGTGGAAAGTGAAAAGGACATTCTTGGTTTCAGTTCATGGGGCCCATCACATTGCATTGGTGACAGATGGAGGGAATGGAAGTTGGCTGTGTCAGGAGACTACAACAAAACCAAAATCTGAGGAGGCAAAGGCAGCAAGTTAGGGGCTGGGGAAAGGGCAGAGGGTGTTCCATGTTGGAAAGGAGAGACAGGGTGTCTGTAGCTTCAGTTATGTATTGTGATGGTCCACTTTCTTATTGAGTTCCTTGAGTATTAAAAAAAATTGCATTTGTGGTATTGTGCATTTGGTACAACTCTTGACCAGAATTGGAAAGAACCCTTGGAAATATCCTTTGCTATTAAAGGCCTTAGGGAACCTCCTTGCTGTTGCATTTCTGGGAGTGAGTTATTGCTTGCTGTTGGATTGCAGCCCAGCCATAGGATTTTCTGGAAGTTTATTCCAGGACAATCCAGTCAGGTGTGAAGGCAGTAGCAGTGACAGCATCAAACACCTGATGATTCTGGATTACCTGGTGTTGCTCATCTCAAGCAATGGCCTAAAGAGAGCTGTCTGGTACTGAACTGAGAGAAGAGGAGGAGAATCTCTTGTGGCAGCTGGACAAAAAGGCTGCAGAACATGGCAAGTCTGCTGTGGGCAAACCCAGCAGTAGTTGCTCCTCTGAATGCCTAATGCTTTCAACCCAATTTAAAGGATTCCCATGGTTTGTGAGAAGGGTGCAAATGACCTTTCCTTCTTCCTCTGTTTGTGGCAAGCATTTGAAATCCAACAGGAAGAAAGCCTGCAGACCAAGAAAGTCTGACTCTAAAATTCTTTTCAGGTTTTGTTGAGATAAAAATTGTATTTTCCTTTTGTTGAGTTGTTTCACAAGACTAGCAGGATGTTTCTAAAATGCTGGCCTATATTACTGCCAAAGGAAAAAAAAACATATGCAAGAAGGTCTGTGTGCCTGTGAATACTGCTTGAAATTATATGTTCTATTGTGGGATTATGTTTGTCAATTATTTGATGTGTCTTGATCTCCCTCATAAAATTCCTGTATTCACTGGTGGACAGAATGTGGACACCTAAGAGGGCAGAGCTAAGGCTGTACAACTCTTTTGTGTGCTTGACACTGCAACATACTTTTTAAAACATATATTGTCTAGATAATGCACTGTGGACTATTTATGGCAACACAAATAATTCAAGATTATGCCTGGAGCAATGACAGCAGGGAGAGTTATAAGAATTTGCAGATTGTAGTATGCAAAGGTAGAACATACAGAGTGTACAACACATTGATTATACTGAGGGAAAGGCTCATTGCTGACACAGATTGCTGAAAATGATAAGGACAAGGTCAGAGGGGGTCCTCGTGTTCCTTGAAATTGGCACTGGACAGCATCATGTGCAAAAGGGAAAGGTCACTGGAACAACAAAATGGGCAAAAATCTCCACTGCCACTGACAGATCTGGAAGATGCTTGGGCAGTGAGGAAGCCTGTGCTTAGAGCTGAGTAACAGGTGCTTTATCTTCCAGTTGAACTCAGCTTTACATAAATTAATTATTGAACATCAAGCAACTGCTTCTGTCAGTGATGAGGATCTATCATGTAATGTCATTGCTCCAAGGGAAAGCTGTCGATTAATTTTTGGAGAACAGGTTGTCTTTCACTACCATTCTCTGGCTGTTGTGAAAACTGCATAAAGAAAGCTGAGGATGTGAAGATACAAGTAGGTATCTTTCTCCATTATCCTGTGGCATGGTCAGAGTTACAGCTGGGTAGAAGAAAATGCTGTTAGTTTCCATACTACAGAGTTTTTGGTATGTGGTGTTGAATGCTGTAAAAATAAACTTGAGCAAATATATGCTCTTCTAACTGTCAGAAATCACAAAAACACACGCAGGGTTTGATGAGCAGTTGTCTAGGAATTGTAAATATATTCCTAAGAAACTGAGTTTGACAGACAGGGGAGGACATGCAAGCTGCAGGATTTCAGCATTTTTGAAATCTCATTTTCATTTCTGGACTCTCCATCTTCTTTTATGTGCTCATGCACAAATACCCATGAAGGCAGCGTTCTCATTGCAAACTAGTTCCTGACTTTGATGGGTTAGAAGTCAAAAACTGTGCTGTTTGCACTTCAGACAATGTTGAATTTGTTGTAGCATAGGGCTACCCTAAGCAGCAGCATTCTTAGAAGGATGGCTTTTGACTGCTGGATCTAGAAGAGGCCCTTTTTGTGGTAAACCAGAGCTTTTGTATTTGGGGAGAGCTATTTTGGTAAACTTTCAAGTGCTTCAAGTACTTCCCAGTACCTTATTTTCCTTCTCTACTAATTGCCTTAGGCTGGTGCCAGCAGCTGCCCATCCTTTGCATATGGAAGGGCAGTTTTGGGCAGGGGGGCCAGACCTGGTGTGTATCTCAGCCAGCCCCCCACTGCTGTGCAGCCCTGGAGAAGGACAGGAGGAGACCCCACTGGGAAGCTCCATGGGGCACAGGCGGTGCTTTGGTCTCCAATTCAGGGGATTAATACCATTTTCTGTTTCTTGGACGCTGCAGCCAGTTGGCCTTGTGTTCATATTCAGTTTGCCCACTTCTTGAGTGCACTTACTTGTGTAAATCTGCTCAAGCGTTTAAGTCTGAAAGAGCAAACAAACAGGGGAATGAACAGACGGCTCTGCTGGCTCTGGAGGGGTCGCTTGCCTCTCTTGCCTTGTTTCCATGAATGTGGCCCCGTGCAGCACACACAATGCTGTCTGTCAGCCCTCCCTTCCCACAGGAGGGCTCTAAGTGCTGTAAAGCACCGTCTGTGCTCCGGCGTGTCTGCTGCTTTAGAAGCACTCGCTGGAAGCTGGACACATGCTTCTTCCTCTTCCTCCACTCTCTGCTCCTCTCTGCAGCCTCTGTGTGCCCCAATGCCAGGGGCAGGAGGGATGGCAGAGCACCAGGGTGTGCCAGGAGGAGCTGCCCCAGGCCTGGGGGTGAACAAAGGCACAGGGGAGCTCAGCCATGGGGAGAGCCTTGTACTCTGCAAATGGCATGAAGGGTTACACTGAGGGAGGATGGAGACCTTTGGCCATGGATATTCAAACACCGTGGTTGTCCCATAACTGATGGACCTCTGCTTCATTAAGTAGGGTGGTGAGGACTGACCTCTTTCACATGCTGGCCATACAGAGCTATTTATCAATTTCTCAAGCTCTTATCTAATAGGTTTTCTCTCAGAAAAGTGCCTCTGCTGTTTTATTTTAGGTTAGGGCTTGATTTGATACCTGCATGCATTTATTACTGAAGAAATTCGGCTGTATTTGAGATTTGCAGGTTATTTTTCCATTCTTTATTACTTCGGTAAAATTGCAATGGTTTTGTTAATCTCTTGCTGGTCACTAAATCTCTGGTTTTTTGGATGCTTTGGTCTCCCAGGCTGTTGCAGGAGTTCTTAGAAACACCCTTCTCTTGCTTCTAGAGCTCAGCATATGCAGTGTTCCACCTTCTGCATTTTGGCACAGAGCTTTCTGTGTTGTACCCTGCATTCTTTGTCATTTGTATCATCCCAACCTTCCTACCTTTCTGTCTTGCACTCCTGATTTGAGTGAGTTAGACAAAGCAAACTTTCTGACCAAATTCAGGTCATGAGTTTCAGGCTGTATTTCTCATGGGTAATTTAATTTTGCCTATTTTAAATTTCCATGTAGCCACCTTAGACATGACATTTATTCCAGTCTTTAACTCATCTATGGCACTGTCTGGACTTTTTTTAAAGGCTGCTACAGTCCATCCTGGAGTATCTGGTGTTATAAAGGTTTAAGGAGTGACTTAGTGCAGAATCAATCCTGACAGTATATTCTGAATTGAAGGAAAACTGTAATGGCTGTTGTTCTGTCATGGAAATTGTGTTCTTTTTAAACAAAGGAATGCCATTGGGCAAAAAGTAAAAATATTTAAGATCTGCTGCATATTTTAATTGTAATTTCTAATTAAGCCTGTTTTAGTCAGTTTAGTGCTATATGCGTATTTTGGCACTTGGTAATCATCTCTCAGGATGAAGGTGGTTCTTGTTCTTTGGGGCCAGCCACATGTATTAGGGACCTTCAGGGAGAGGTATGAGGAGGGAATGGAGCAGATTCTGGACACTTCTGTACCCAGGGTCTGTTTGTTCTGTCTGTGCAGGACCTGCAGGTATCTGGTTTGGTGTGCCATCCATTTCAGCTTGTGCTTCCCTAAGCTGACTGGGTCATTTAAAATCCAGTGCTTTGTTGGGAAGCCAGTTCGTCAGGCTTTTTGTAGGGAATTATGTTTCAAGAGCTGATGGATTTTGGTTTTTTAAATTGAACTGTGATGTAGTTTTTTCAGTGGAAATTTTGTGCAAAAGTGGGTCTCAAACTTCTCTGCTTGTGTATCCATTCTCTGGTGCAAACACTTCTACGGTAGCTGAATTTCATCTGACTTGTGACCCCACCTGGGATTCTTGCCCCTATTTGCCACTTTGTCAGACAGTACATTGCTTTCTGCAGGCTCCAGCAGGAGCTGCTGCTCAGATCCCAAAGGGAATTCTTTTGGTGATACTTTCATTTGCTTTAGGTGCAGAATACTGGGCCAAAGTAATTCCTGACATACTTGCATCAAAAAAAGTGACCTACTTACCACACTGGTGTTGATTTTATTGTTACTACAGAGCGTTTGTCTTCAGATTAAAATATCAGCCCTAATCAAACATACAAGTGTTCCCTGTTGATTATGTCTAAGGTTTCCTCCAAGAAGAGTTTGTATATAAATAATTGCAATTTCTGTTCAAGTCCCATGTGATCTTCAGTGAAGACACAACACCACTGATTCTTTTTCCTTCCCCTTTCACCAAGGTAAGATGTTTTCTCTGGTGTTTAAAAGGTACTGTCAGACTCAGCACTCTATCCAGGCAGTGTGCCCTGTTATTTTGCATTCATCCAGGTTTCCATCTCTTGCTATCAAACAGATGTTTAAAATGTCACAGAACTCACCAGCCTGCCTTTTGCTCAGTTCATTTATGGTTATTTATTTGCCTCCTGGTAATGACCTGCTGCAAGACAGGAGAGGAGGGAAAGTGGTTGAATTGCAGGAGACCTAAGGTTACTTCCCAGCTGGAAGGTCATTGTCACAGCAAGAGCACTGAGAGATCTTACTGATGGGAGCAGTGAGAAGAGCCTATGGAGTGAAGATGTGTCTGCAGTTCTCTCTGTGAAGGGCAAGGCTGTCCCTCGAGGCAGACTGACCCCAGGGACAGAGGCTTATCCTGTGTTGGGAGGACACCCAGGCAGAGGTGTATGTTGAAAGTCACCAGGGAACATTTTCACGGCAGCTTTATGGGACAGGATAAGAGGAGAAAAAAGGTGGAAGATCTTAGGAACTACCAGGGTGGTGGTGATTCAGGTTGGTGGTACAGGAAATACTCTTCAAAAACCCTTGTAGCTCTTCAGGGGATAACCAGGGTGCAGAGTCCTAGGACAGAGAGATTGATGGTTCATTCCAGTCTGACCCTTTTTCTCCTCTTGTCATTGCTGTGTGAAGTCTGGTGACTGTTTGCATTAGCAGTACCTCCTGTTCCAGATCAGGGAATTCCCTTGTGCTAATCCACTGCTTGACTCACGAGTCATGGTCTCTTTTTAACTCTGTTTCAGAGTAGAGCTTTACATCCCTATTAAATGGTTTGCTAAATCCAAAACTGCAGTAAACAGAGGCAGCTTTCTGGCTAAATTCTGATATCTGTCTTGTGCAATATCCTAATCCTGGACTAGGCACTGGGTTCAGTGTGCTGCAGGAGTGACCTTCATTGTTTCACCTGCTCATCTTTGAGACATCTGGAAATGCATCATTGTGTAACTGGCCCTCAAGTGTGTCTTAGGGACATTTGCAAAGCACTGTGTACCCCTTCTTTGACATTTGAGCAGCTCTTAGGTAATGTGCATAGATCCTGGACCTTACTTGTGTAGAAAAATCCACATCTTTCTGAGTTGGGACACTCTGGACAAAAATAAAAAGAAGTCAGCATTAAGGCAGCTTGATTCATTTGCATTTCACCTGCTTCAAGTTCAGGCTTCTTTCCACCAGAGGAAGAAGGGTTCATTACCCTGGTGCTACTCTGCACCTCTTCTCCCCTCCTACAAATTTCTTTTGGGGCTGCTCTGAAACAGTAATCAAATGTGTGATCCTCCAGCATGCCAACACTCTTGGATCCTCTTTAGTTTTAGTTGATGTGGAGGGAAGTGAGAGGCAGAGCTGATTCCTGGGAGCCCTTAGGAAAAAAATAGTGTGCCTTGTAAAAACAAGTGATTTTAGTTATTGCAATCGAGGAGTCAATTAACTGGCTAATTAAAGCAATTTCTCATTACATAATTGAATTCTGGTTCATCACCATTTCTAGTCTTCAAGACTGCCCCAGAGAGCAGAGCCATTTCTGAGCACTCTTTATCATAAACAGAAGAACCATTTGCTCTCTCAGTGTTCAGATATGTCTGGAAAAGGGCGAGGTGATTTGGTGGGACTTCCCTTGAGTTCTTGTGGAAATAAACAATGGAATGTCATCAGGTGATAAAGAAAAAGGCAGTTTTCTTAGACACGTTTCTAGTGCCAAAGATAAATGAAGAGGTGGTGAATGCTGGAGCACAAAACCCATGAGCTTTAGGATTCCCAGGGCTGTGGGACTCAAGGTTACACTCTAGAATAGGAAAATGTCTCAAGCTCAAAGCATTACACTGGATTTGAACATGTCAGTGCTCATCAAATATACTCTTAAATTGGCTCAGAGGACTGAGGGCTTTTAAATTCTGTCAGCTTTCTCCTGTACAGAAAGATAGACTGGAGTTATTTTTTTGTGAAGGATGAATTAGAAAAGTGCCAATGTACTGAAATGTTGGATAGTTATGGAAGGTGTGTGTGGAGAAAAAACATGAATTAAATGAATTTGAAATTGGTTAAAATCTACAATATGAGATTTTATTGGACATAGTTAAAACCAAGGTGTCAATCCATGCCACCTTCAGCAGCAGAGAAGGGGGCAAGTCAGTGACATTTGTTGCTGGTGAGCCATGATTTGATGAGGAGGGACTGTGGCAGAGAGATTTTTGAAGTTGGGATAAAAGTACTTCAAAGCCCAGAAGAAATTGTATTTGGCAGCTGATACGGACTTTGAAGACTGAAAGAGACACAACTAAAAGAGCTGCATGTAACATGTTCAGCTTCCCTCACTGGTACCCACACTGGTGATACCCAGGGACTCTGAATGCCCTGGCCATGCTTGGAAACAGGGCTCAGGTGGAGTAGAAACCATCTTCTCATTTAAAGAGGAAGCTGGTTAAAATTAGTAAATGTTGTGAATTTAGTCAGAGTTTAGGTATTTTAACTGATGTCTCATTAGTGAACTCCCAAGTGCTTGAGAAATTTTTTTTTAATTGGTTTGTACGTTTTTTGTTTGGGTTTTTGTGTGCTTTTTGTTTGTTTTGTTTGCATGCTCTTTTTAAATGTTCAGACTAGAATCTTGGGCTTCTTCCTGCGTGTGACACTGATCAGGTACCTTTTTCCCTGAGCCCCAGCTCCTCATTCAGAAATGAAGTGCACTGTGCCTCTACATCACAAAAGCACTGTGGGACACAGGGACTGGTGTTTGTGACTCCCTTGTACCTTGTAGATAATGACCTCTAATAAACATAAGTAGGCTTGTAAAACTCATGGGATACTATACTTTGAGGAGTTCAAAACGTGCTGGAAAGGGAGAAGTGAAAGAGTAGGTTAAAAAAAAAAAAAACCTGGGGCCTCTTAGTAATAGGATCTCCAGAGAATGATGACGGGAGAAGGGGTAATGATGGCTTTGCACAGTGGAATATTTGTTTTCTGTACCTGGATCTTTGGTCCAAGTACAGAATGGAAGAAAGGGAAGCAATGGAAGCAGATGCCAGCATGAAAACTGGGGGAAGGAAGAAGGAGGAATAGAAATGCCCATGTTCACCTAAGTCGTGAGGTGAGGGGAAGTGGGTGTAGTGTTGTGACAGGCTACTCCCTAAGTGGGAAAGAGCATTAGATTGTTAATGACTGAGTTATGCTTGATAATGCATTGCCAAGAAGAAAGCTAACAGAAGTTGGGAAATAAAATCTATGAAAGCAGCATGCTTCAAAATATTCAACCAGAAGCTGGAATGTAAAAAGCCCTAGGATATGTTGTAGGGAGATGCCTGGAAGTGGTGGAGACAGATCACCCACAGAAAATCTTTGTGGGTTCAGTTCAGTTGGGTTTTGCTGTATATAGCATGTGAGGGAGTTTGGTTTTATTCCATGGGTTGGGGGATTTTTTGTTTATTTTCTCTATGGCTGGATGGCTGGAGTATGGGAAGGGAAAAAATCATAGCAATTAAAAAAAATTAATATTTCACTTTTGACTGCCACTGCTTAGTATCATGAGTGTGGTGGAGCTCAGTTCCCACCCCTGACTAGCAGCATCAGCCTCCATCTGCTCCTGATCCCACGGGTGAAATGGGCATTCCCGATGCAGCGCAGCTGGC
This sequence comes from Entomyzon cyanotis, assembly GCA_024500445.1. NCBI lineage: Eukaryota > Metazoa > Chordata > Aves > Passeriformes > Meliphagidae > Entomyzon > Entomyzon cyanotis. Next base: position 5,223,742 of record JAKEPQ010001020.1, read on the forward strand.
AGATGCTGGTTTGCTCAGCGGCAGCCTTTTCCTCTCTCGATCAAGTTATTAGTGTCATTGTCATGGAGCACTCCACATCTTTTAGCCCTTAGGGGAGAGCAGCCCAGTTTGGAACAGAAACCAGTGCATCCTGACAGCACATATTGAAGCACCATGGAGCTAAAAAAGACTCATGTTCAGTGTCCCTTAGGAAGCAGTCTAATTCCCGGGCTGGCACTTCTGACATAACTCAATTATGGAATCATAAATAAACAGTTAACATAGGCCAGGGAACTTCAAAGCAATCAGTACAGTTGTAATAGGTTCTAGCTTGATAAATAAACCATGCTGATACAGTCTAAAGGATGCTTAATTTTTTTTTTGCCTTCTGTCTTAGATCAAAGCATCTTCCTTGAACAGCAGCCTGGCAACTCTCCCTAACCCCTCTCCTTCCCCCACATCCCCTGCTGATCTCTTGGTACAAGCATCATTACCATGGGACTGGTGTCTTTGCAAAGTGTACTCCATCTCCTAAACTAATTGGCTGCTGATAAACAGCTGCATGCAAAGTAGTTTTTGGAGAATGATTCTTGGCCAGCATTTTGTTTTTATTTACTGAATTGACTTGCATAGCCTGGCTCCTTGGGTAATGAGGGTCACTTTAACATTGGTCCGTGTTTTGTGCTTTTAGTTGGCTGTGTGGGAGCTTTTTACCCACATAGTGAGGTCTCAACAAGATCAAGACACAGTGAGGTGGTGGCTGAGATGGTGTTGCTTGTGCAGCTCAGTGATTGCTGAGGCCTTTTCCCCCAGACTGTTCATCATACACTTAGAAGCTGCTGGTTGAGGCAACTTAGCTTCATTGAGCCCAAGACTCTCTTTAAGATATCCCATCCTCCATTACCAGCCTGAAAACATCATGGACCATCTGAACGTCCTGTGGATCAGTGGCAAGCCTTGTGATAAACTTGCTCTGTGTTCAACACCCTGTTTTTGTGCTAGCTGTTCCTGTGTGTGTTGCCCATGTCAGGAGTGAGCTGGCCAAGGGAAGGTGTGGAGGGGAAGGTGCCTTCCATCCACCTCTGCCCTGCTCTGTGTAACATGGCCAATCTAAAACACAATCAGTCATACGTCGGAATTCATAGTTCCAGCTCAATTTGTGAAGTGTGACCCCTCTCAGTGAATATATTGCTAACAGCAATGGCACAGCACTGGCTCCAAGGAAAAGGTGCCTTTTGCTTCTGTGTCACAGTGCCAGACCTGTCACTGTCCCTGGGATGGTGAGTGGGGCAGAGGGAAGAGGGGGAAGCAGCAGGTGCAAGCAGGCTCCTGCTGGGAGCATTTAAATGCTGACATGTCAGAAGCTGGGAAGTGTGTGACAGACAGTTTTCCTGTGACCTGGATCCTGAGAGCTTAAGGAAGTCTGAAACTTTTTTTTAAAACAAGCTGACATATTAATATGAAGTCTGTTGTTTGTGTATGTGGGAGAGTGGCAGGTTTTCACAGGGGATCTGCTTGAGAATCCCATGTGATGCCCAGGTGTTGGGGAAGAAGACCATGTATTACTGTGCTGCCTCCTGTCCAGAGGAGGAAGAATTTTCTGAGAAGAAACCAAACAAAAACCTCCTCGTAACTCCAAATAAACAGGGAGGGAGAAGTCACTGGTGGTGCTAGCTTCCTAACAGCTGTGTTTATAATGAATCCTATCACTGAGAACTAAAATCTCCAGTTTTAACAGAAAGAGTCCAATAGGAAGAGGTGATATTTTATAATGTACCAAGAGCTCCCTGGTTTGCCCACATCAAAACAGGCCAGAGCCTGTGCATGGGTCTTTGGACCAAAGCTGTTTGATAAATATTTTAGTGTTTTGCACATTTTGTTGCCAAAAATTCAGAGTCTAAAGCTGTCTTCCAGGGAATGGCATCTTTATGCATGCTCATGTTTGATTCAAGCACTTGTTCTTTACTGTGTGTGCTGCAAAAAAAGCATGCTTTATAATCAATTCTCTACTCCATTAGCATCCTCAAAGGATGTCTCTGGTCACATCAGAGGCAATCTGCTCTCTCTTTTATTTTATTATTTGTTTTGTTTAAAACTTCATTGTCCATGAAATCATCTGTCACCCTGTGCAGAGACCTGTCAGGGCACTGTCTGTGTATTTGCCTCTCCTTGGGAATAACAAAGAAGTTTCTCCATTGCAGGCTGCCTGTCTGCCTCCCCTCAGCTGAGGGAGAAGTGGTTTGCTGAATTTTCGTGGCCCATTTGGTCCTTGGCCTCTTTGCTTGTGCTGCCCTAAGGATGCCAATTTAATGCTAATCTGAAGGTACAAGCTTCTCTATTAGGTCCTGGAGTAATGCCATCAGCTGGTCCCACATGGGCCACCAGGCAGCTGTCAAGCAATAATGTTTATTGCATTTTTACTTCATATCCTTTACTTCATGATTGATCACTGGGGCTTATTTAAAACCAATAAAATTGACAACATTTAAACTCTTGTAAAAGCCAGTAAGTGAAATGTGAGCATGAGAGCAGAGAGTTTGTAGCCTGTAGTTTTCTTACAGTCTTTGAGAATACAGAGGCAGGAGAGACAGTGAAATTAAGAGCAAATAAAGGTATGTTTTACTTAGATTTCAAACAGAAGCCTTGGAAATTTTCCCTGTCTTGTAAGGATGTGATGTTCAGTAGCACACTTGAACGTATTTATCTTACCCTTAGCGATGCTGTGTCTCCTGCCTGCCCTTGCACACTCAGCTCTGCACAGGAACAGCTCTCAGGGTGATACTTGCCTGCCTAGTGTCACTTTTTTTTATGCTGCTCCTCCAGGGGACTTACATTTGTTTAACCAGTGAGGGGGACAGCTTGGACCCAGTGCTGGTTAATTGCTTCCTCATTATAAATAAAGGTACCTTATTCATCCTCTAGTACTTCTGCTGAGCACCTGGATAAAGTGAAAGCAGGATTAGCCAGGTGGATCCGGGAGCTGCCGCCTCTCCAAGCACACCATGGCTCACTGTGGCAAATCCCTGAGTGTGCCTGGCCCTGATGGAGCCTGGGGAGCCTGCAGTGCTGAAAATGAATTGCTCTGTTGGACTCGAGCCACAGGCCTCATTTTGATTGTTTACAATTGAGTAAATCGGGCCTGTCCCCATGGAAGTTAATGGGATCAATGCTGGTGTGACAGCAGAGCAAAACCTTGCATGCTTGAATCTTGCATGCTTAATGCAGCCCGTGTTTTCCTGTCTCAGGTCCTTTACTCTTTCTCGTGTGTCTTGCTTCATGAATGTATTCCTTTAAATGTGTCATGGCTCAAAACTGCAAAATGCCATCTGTCAGCATGGGTGAAATCTGTAATCCCTGTGCTGTTCAGGTAACCAGCAAATTGTCATTTGTTGGAAATGGGGCACTTAGCCAGCCTACTAATGCTATGGATTTATTCCCTTTCTTTTTCTCCTCTCTCCCTCCTCCCCCCTACTCTCCAGATTATTGCTTACATAATGTATGGACTAATAGTTACTGTATTGGTTTACATGTGAGTTGCTTTCTGGAAGCTGTGTGTAGGCAGGAAGCTCAGGGTGACATAAGGTAGGATTAAATAATTGCAATATTAAGTTGCAGTGCAGAAAGGGGGGAGACTGCTGTTTGTGAATGATGCTGTCCAGTTAAACTGCATCCAGGCAGCACAGGCAGGTGGATGGGTCCTCCTTCACCTGTGTTCTCTGCAACTAAAATTCTTCCTGCTGGCAGTTGGATAGATTTGGAAGCATGGAGCCTTCCTAGTCATGGCACTGTAAATTTAGACTGAATTTATCTCAGTGTCACTGAGCTTGGAGCCTGGCTCATTGTACTGGTATTTATTAGCACCCTAATTATGCATAGCTTAGTTTGGTATTCCCCATTGGTAAATTTTACTAACATTTCACAAATTAAAAATGTTCTGACTCTATTTTCTCCCTAGTCAGCACCAACTTTTTAGAGCAACAGTTTGTAGCTTTAAATAAGCATCCCAGATTTTGTTGTTCGCTTTGTTTGTTTGTTTTTAATTTTGCTTTGGAACAGTTTGTACCTAAACTGGCTGTGACTCAGTGTGAGGCCTTGCTGCCTTCACTCAGCTATGCAGGTTTGCTGAACTCAGCTGGAAAAGATTTTTTTGTCAGTGGAGAGTGGAAAGGTGAAGAGAAGTGCTGGAAGAATTCAGTTAACACTTCACTGCAGTGCTATAGCTCAGCTATTAGTATGTCTTAGGAATGTGAAAATGAGTGCTGATTATAAACAACCCAATTTTGTAACATCCAGGATGAACCAAAAAGAAGCAAAACCCATAAGATGTGGTCAGGTAAGTTACAACCTAAAATAATTTCCTTACAGATACTCAGCAGTTTCTATGAAGCACAACAATTTTTTCCCTCAAGTGATACTTTTATCATTATCAATTTATTATATTTATTTAGCCAGAGAAACCCTTAAAGAAGGGTTCTGTGTCTTTGTTTCCATGAGGGTTGCAAGTTTCTGCCGTGAGAACTGGGAAGACTCAAGCAGAAGCCTCAGTTCAAATCTCCAGGCAGGAGCACTGAGCAGAGACCCAGGTGTGCTTTGTCTCCACAAGTGTCTGCAGGGTCTCTGGGTGCTCCAGGACAGGCTGCTGTCGCTGTGTGCCATGCAGGAATATGTTCCCTATCAAACTGCAGTGGTGGGAGCAGCAGAGCCTCCAGGCTCGTTATCCTGTGTGGACAATGCAGTGTGACAGTGAAACGGCTGATGAAATCTAATGCTGTCTTTTCAGTTAAAAGGCAGTGTGGTGATTACAGCCTTTGGTTTCCTGAAGGCAGCTGAGTGACAGGGATTAGGAAAGCGAGGGAACCAATGACCAAAGGTTTTGCTGCCCCACCTGCAGAGCAGCCAGCCCAGCTCTGGCCGGAGCCCACTGGGTTTGTGGTCACCAGTGTGTTACTATCATCAGCTGAGGTCTAAGATGCAGAAAGTAATTAGGTTAAAGCCCAGGCTGATGTGTAAATGAATGTGTGTGGTCAGTGTAACTGTTTATTGATGTCTTGTGAGCTTCTACATGTGCAAGAGTGGTCAGGTTTCCCTGAGCCTTTGATGCTTGTGTTGCTCTGAATCCACAGAGCTCTGTTCTTGTATTGTTTGTGGCTGCTGTTTCTTATGTGGAAGTGTCTTTTGTCTTTTCTTGGGAGCTGGGAGGGCTGTTGATAAACATGAGTGGCCATTAGATGTCTGAAGACCAGATGAAGGTCTGCAGGAGTACTGCACTTGGTGCTGAGGCTGTGCTGTGAGCTTAAGGGACATGTTTAATAAGGTGCACCTGGAATCAGGATTGAATTTGTTTTCTGTGGTTGCAGACATGCACCTGTGATGTTTGGGGCCATCGGTGGAGGGGCGATAAATTAGGTCAGTGTAAGTCATGTTCTCCCTCATTTTAATGGTACTTATGCAGCTGGGGGGAAGATTCCTGTTAAAACCCCATCCAGCACTGCCAGGGTGTCCTCTGATGAGCCATTGCTGACATCTCTGAACAGCAAAGCCTCTGCCTGGCTGCTGCAGGCACCTGGTGCTGCCATGCTGTCAGTCAAGGGAGTGCTGACTCCTGAAATAAAGGGTTGTCCATCTAATTAGTATGTGTAGCAGCAGGTTTTAATTATATGGTTAAATACACAGAAATACAGGATTGTCATGTGGGATCAGTCTATTGGCCCTTTGTGGCTGACATTCTGCCTCCAGCAGTAGCCAGTGCTGGATATATTTGTGCATAACATATTTCTTTTTGCCCTTGGAGTAATATGCACAGATTGCTACAGAAAAATTTTCCATCTTGCTTTTTTGAAGCCAGTTTGTGTCCAGAAGAGAATTCCTCCTCTGTGAACCCTTTCACTCTGCTGTGGTTCAGGTTAACCCAGGGATTTATATTTTCTAGGCAAAGTATGTTAGATGAATGAGCCCTTTTATTTTTGCACTGGCTCTAACAGGAGATTTAGTCTTTGCAGAATTTCCTGAAGTTTGTGGTTTCTCCAGATTTTCCTGTGATTTCTTGTGTCTGGTGAAAATTCTAGGTGACCAAGTGATGAGCTTTCAGAGTATTTATGTTCCTGGTACTCTTTCATTTTCACCTTTTGTTGTGAATATTTCTCATGTAAATCAATCTCACAATTTGTGTTAATAATTTGGGGTTATTTCATGTTGTTGGTTTTTTCTTTATTACTTTCCCTCTCTTATTTGATTATGCATTGACTGCTGGCAGCTAATTATGCAGTTCTTATCTAGAGATGCATAAAGTAGTACACTTAAGTTGTATTTTGGTTCACATGGGATGTGCTCTGGGATCTCTCTGCTGGATTGGTTGGGTATGAAAGGGATGAAGAAAGCCAAGCATTGCTCCTGGTGTCAATATCCACACAGAGGATGCTCCACCATGTGGATGGGGTGTGATGGGGAAAGTTGCTGATCTTTGGCGTTGTGACCATTCTGCCTTCCTGTTGTAGAGGAAGAAAAGATGTGAAGCAGCTCTTGCCATGTGATGTTGGAGGGTCCCATCCCAGTGAATTTAGATATTCTCCAAGTCTGTCACGTGCTGTATGGAGGGCTTTGCACAATCAGCTGTGATGGAGACAGCAGTAATGGTAAAGTTGCTCACTGAGAGTCAGGAAGTCACAAAATTTCATCCACTGAGGTCACTGAGTGTGGGAATTCCAGGCTGCATAACAAATTTTTAATCCACGGCCTCCTGGGAGCCTTAGACCAAGGCTTTGCAGAGTGGGGATGACTCAGCTGGGCCTTTGGTACGGAGGCAGCTGTGTCAGCAGTGGAGTATCCTTGCTGCAGTGCTTTCCAATATCCCTGCCAGAGGAATCAGTGATGCCTGCAAAAGCTACAGAATTACAGGAGCTGAAGTGGCACAAGGGTTTTACCAGAATACAAATATAATTATAAAGTCCCCATGGCCCTGGTAGTTTGTTTCTCAGGCTATAAACCGATACCACATTTATCTTGAAGAGAGCAGGGATTGTACATCAGTGGTTGAAATGCAGCTTATAAAAAGGGTCACTGAAGGGCTCTGGAAACTCTGAGATGCTGTTGTCTTTTTGGATGCTTCCACACAGATTTGGGCACAGTGAGGGTGCAGGAAGATCCTGGAAAACTGGATTCCTGCCCGATGTAAATTCCAGTCACTCCGCAAATGTGTATCAGACTGTCTAGTCTGGGCTAAACAAGTGTGGGTGTTATCTTATTTTTCATTGTGAATGCTGATAAAGGATTTAGAGATCCCACTGGACTGAGAGATAAGCCTAACAGGAATTTTCCTGATTACTCATTACTCTTTTGACACTAACTAAATTGGAAGGGGGAGGGTGGAAAGACATGATTGTAATGGTTTTTAGTTTTGATTGCTTTAGATGTGGTTGAGGGGGTTCATTTCCCCTAATTCAGAAGATGTTGTTTAGGACTTGAGGTAGTGGATAGTCTCTATGTAGGAAACACACTAGAGGCCAAAATATTTATGGCCAAATTAAATGTTACATTTTCACAGGTGAAAAGTTGTTTTCAGAAGTTCCTGCCCTGGCAGGTTCCCACCCATGGTGGTAGCCGCACACCTCAGCCCACAGCACCTCCCTGCAGGGCCTCTGGGGCAGTGTTTCAAGTGCTTCATCACAATGACAGCGTGTTCTGGGGATTTGTGCATATTTTTTTCCTTTCAAAGAAACAGCACTAGAGAAAATATAATTGTCCAATGCGAGACTGTACCCTTCACTGGATGAGTTCACATGGGGTCTCTGATAACAGTATTTGGGGGGTTGTAGATTGTGAAAAAGAAGCAATCATCCAGTACTGCACAGAATGTGCTGATTGAGTAGGCTGAGGGGAGGAGAGAGGTGGTGTTTAGGAGTGATGCTTTGGAGTTGGGGAATAAAGGAGTGCAAGCATGTGCAGTATTGATACCCCTGCCTTCCCAGGAGCAGGGGCTTTCCCTCAGTGGTGCATGTTCTGCATCCAGGTGTTGTTTGTAGTTATCCTGCTGGATATTTCCAGAAGCTCCTGAAGTACACAGCTGCCTGTGCAAGCTGGAGTTTTCACATGCAGTCTGCAGCCACCCCTCATGGAAGGGAATGATGGAAATGAGTGGGGAATGAGGGAAGCTGGATATTCTATTCATATTCACTGCATTTTGCTGCTGTAATTCGCAAAAGATATAGCAACAGTTCACCTTTCAATTTTATTATTTCTTGTTGAAGATTGCTTAACAAAGACACATATTCTCCTCCTCTTTTTGGGGGCTGGAGTCTGTGTATCCCTGACACAGGAACTGTGTTGGGAGTGAAATGGAGGTAGCAAAGCTACAGGTAGTGAACACTGTTCAAAACTTCCATTTTTAAGACCTTGCTTTCTGTTGCCCTAGTTTAGCTATCTGAACCCAAATATGCTCTGCATTTGCTTCAGGCAGGTTTTGTTGATAAAGCAAAAGATAAGCTATTTATCAGAGAGACATAAAGAAAATAGTCTCACTTATGTGTGTGTATTTGGTCTTCACTGAAGAGCTTGAGTCATTAAAAGCTTGAAATCTGTCATGGCTTTGCCTTTGTGTTGAGGATGTGCTTTTAAAAGCCCCATTAAAATTCGGCTGGGCATGAAGCTTTGTGCAAATCTCTGTAGATTCATGTTTAGCTTCCATCCTGGCACTGTAATTTTTCTCTCCAATTTTTTTCTTTTCTTTCCAAAACCTGAGAATAATCAAGGATTTCTATTAAAAGAACATTGAAGGCATAGTCAAGCACTCAAAAAATTGATATTGTCAGAATTGACAATAGGAGCTGGTTTTTTGTAACCTCTAATACTATTTTAATCTAACTCTTTATCTACATATTAAATACGATAAATGTGATTTGAACCTGGAGACAGAGTCCCACAGTTTCTGGCTCCTTAAAAGGAATTGCACTTTGCTAGAATAGAGAAATTATGACAGATGATTTAGGGGAGAAAAAATAGACAGGCAGTTAGAAATTTTTGGTGACATTTATTTAAAAGACTACACTGCAAAAGGAAGCATCTCTAGCTTGTGGTAGCACATGGTGGGAACAAGCAAGGACCTCATGCTTCTAGTCTGGTGATAAGTTCAGAACCTAAAATTTTGTCAGTCGGTCCAAGTTGTAAAGAAACTTGAGCAATTCAGTAAACATCTTTGCTTTTTTAAATAATGGATGATGTTATTTGCAACCTCAAATAGAGAAAACAAGGAGCATCACCTTCACAAAATTTTGATTGGTAATTGTCAATGTCAAAACAAGGCTACTGTTATTGTTGAGACATCTAAACAAGGCTACTGTGTGGCTTTTTTATTTTTCTTCTTTTTAAAGGGCAATATCTGTTTTCTGTTTGAGCAGCCCTGAGACAGCTATTCATAAGATTTTCTGCAGCACCTGCTCGAGGGTATCATTTACTACCACTGGAAGCGACTGTTTGCTGTACCTCCCATTGTAAGTGGAGGGGCTGCCACAAATCCTGAAGCAAAATAAGTCAGAGCAACACAGCAGATGCTGTTCCCATTGATTCACAGGTAGTACAAATTTGATTCTGTTATTAACGCTTTTTTCTTGCAGTGGGATTGCTCTGATTCCACTGTAACTTTTTATATCACAGTATTTGAGAACAAAATTAGGCCCCCTGTGTTTCCTGATGAAATAATGGTTCCCAAATACAGCTTTCTAGCTCTGCTGGTATCCCCACAGTTACCCATACTCTAGTTGTTTGGGAATCCCCATTGCTCTAGCTTGTGTTTCTGTGCATCCCCTGTTGTTGTTGTACTGTGGGACTGGACTGGGCTGCACCAAAATCCACTTTGCAGCTGCATCTGCCTTGGCTGCACACATCTGTCACATGATGAGGATTTCTCACCTCATATTAAATTCTTATTAAATGAGCAACTCCAGCTGTGCTTGATGCATGCCTCAGTGCCAGATGTGGCTGCCAACAACTATTGGCTTTGTCTTTTTCAGTTCTAATGTCAGCACCAGGTTAATTTGTGTATCATATCTACTATTATTATTGTTAATTTGTTCCACGGTATATTTAATTTTCAGCTGGGGTACTAGAAGTAATAAATATTAGTAAGAGAAACATTTCTACAGCAGTTGAGCTCAGGCAGTAGGACCAACTCAGACAGCAGAGGCATTTTTGTAACACTGAGATTGTCTAGAAATTCTGCTGTGCTCTGAAGTAGCAAGGGAGAAATTTCCTCTAGCGAATGACACCTGGTCTCACAACTTGATTTTTGAGGTGGATTGTGTTTGTGCTCTGCAGCGTGCTTGGTCAGATGATTTGGATTTGGGTTTGAGAAAGCAGCTTAAGTGCTGACTTGCACTGTGAGTCATGGATCACACGTCTGTGGGGCTGGGGTGTGTTTGAGCTGCTGCAAGTGTGTGGCACAGGAGGGACTCAGGTGAACTGGAGAAAGGAGAATGCAGTGTATGCAAGTGGGAGTGAGCAGCTCTGTCAGTGCAGGTGCAGCCAAGGAAATGTTGCCAGGAATAAATACAGTGAATACAGATCGCATAACGCAAATTTAGTATTATCAAAGATAATTCTCTGTAAGATGAGGAGAGAAAGGGTTGAGATTTCTGTCTCCGTGTTGAGCAGGATTGTAGAGGCCTGAGAGAGCTGGAGGGGAGCAATAGGAAAGATGAAATTGGATCACTCTGATTTGCAGAAGAGAGAGGCACAGATTGTGGAGGTTGAGGGGCTTTCTGTAAGAGCAGGAAGTAAAAAACAACTTTAAAAGGAATGATAATCTTTTGAACAGCGAACATTTTGAACATTTGAATTTCTTGCATGGCTCTTCAGATGGTATTATCCTGTTTTATTGTCTTGTTACATGGAGAATAGGTGCTTTTTGCTTTCCTTTCCTTACCTCTTGGAGCAGAGGACAGCTGGACTTTCCCCCATAGCTGGGATTTGAAATGTGCACCTTTAATTTACTTGAAATGTCTTGATGACAGCAAACCCCAGGTACCACAAGAAGGATATGAGCATTCCTCCTCAAAGCAGAGACTCATGGGACTGAGTGGCACTTCTGTTGCTGCTTTAAGTATCATCCAGATTTCATGAAATCATTTCATGGAGGTGTTTATAAGGCAGAAATTGTCAGCTTGCTGTGAAGTTTCACTGAAACTAGAAATAATAGGGTAAAAATGTATTATTAATACTGAGATTTCTGGATACAAATGGAAACCATTTGACAGATTTCAAGTGTGCTATGGTTTTCAGGTAGAGATAAAGAGAAGAAAACTGCCAGGGAGGGAAATGGGGGAGAGATATATGAATCAAGGAGACATCACAGGTTGTGGGGTTTGCTGTGAGACAGGATTAAAGACGTGCTCTTTGCTTCGAGCAACAATGTGGGAGATTTGGGTTGATGCAGTACAGGCTCTTGTGGCACAGGCAGAGACCTCTTCCTGTTCCCAACTGCCCCCTTCCTACCTGGGAAGGGACAGCAGCAGCTCCCAGCAGGCTGCTCCCACGGAGAGGGATGCAGGTGAGATGGAAGGGCAGACACAGTGTACGTGCTGGGAAAGGGGGACGTGAGCCTAATAAAGATAACAGCATGAAGAACAAATCTACACCATGTGAAAAGTTTTGTTGCCTCCCCAGCACCCTCTGTTTGGAGTCCATCCTTTGGAGATGCCCGTGGAATACATAAATGGCTGACAGTTACCAATGCTGTGTGCAGAGAGGAGGGTGGAGGTTTTCATACAGGATTATCCCACAGAACCTGCAGCTAATCTCCTCCTCCTCATGGCAACCCTTTACAATTTAAATGTAATTAAGACTCCACTAAAAGTGCCAAGATCTCAGTGAAAGTTTATTGCTGTGTTCCTGGAATGCCAGTGGCTCTCATGAGGTCCCCTTCACCCAGTTCACATGCTCCACTCTTAGCTTCTGCTTCTTGCTGTAAGTTCTGATCTGATAAAATCCAACAAGAAGGGAAGACCAACCTCTTGGATGGCTGAGTTGAGCTTTCATTGTAGCATTTGAGTTGGCACCAGTGAGTGCTGAATACCCTTAGAAACTGATTGCTGCTGGGCTGTTGCTATTGCCTTAAGTGGAGCTTGTTGCTGATTTCCCCTGCAGCGAGGGAGGCCAACCCACAGCCGGGAGAGCCAGCAGAGAGAGCACCACAGCAAGAGAGAAACCCTGAGAGAAAAATGCTAATTACATATTTTGACCTTGTTGCGTTAGAGATGGCATCACCCACATTAGCCACTATTGAAGAGCATTCCCTGGGGCCTGAATTGCTTCTGGACAAGGAGGGATGTCTGGGGCTTTTATTGTGGCTGCCTGGTTAAGTTACAGAATGAAATATATACCATGTAATGCTTTTGGACAAATTCAGTGGTTCTTAGCTGCTTTTTGCCTGTCATTTGTCTTCTGTAGCTGTAAGTAGCTTCTGTAGCTGACAACAGTTACAAGACCAAAATAAAATGCTGGGCAGAGGATGGGATAGAGCTGCCCAAAGAGGGGAGGGGTGGAGCACAGTGTTCCCTTTGTGGAGGAGGTGGGGAATTGGTCAGTAAATTAACAAAGAAATTTGTTCTACACATTTGCTTTAAATGTCGGCAGGTGGCTCAGTTGTTTGTGTGCATGACTGGGGGCCAGAATTTGTGTTGTAATGTTGTCCTGTTCAGTCATCCTTTTAAAATGTTCTTATTCCTTGGTACCTTGTACAAAGCAAGATCTCTCCCAGATGAGAATTGGTAACAGAGCGAGTTAAGTCTGCTCGTGATCTAAGGGTAGGATGGGAGTGGGCAGAGCAAGTGGGAAAGAGACACTCTGTGAAGAAAGGAGAGAACAAGTTATTTTCTGTAAACCTTCTTAGATTAAATCAGTGCTGTGTTTGAGAGAGGTAGAAGAACTTGGTGCCTAGAGGGGGAACATGACTGGCATCCTCTGACTGACTCAATACACACAGCAGCTTCCCTTTGTGGGAGAAGTGGCCTGCTGCCTACTCTGAGTCTGGATAGAATTAGGTCCAGTTTGTCACAAGGTGTGTTCAGCTGCCTACCCTCATGTTCCTGTAAAAACAAGACTTGCATAGAGATCCTCTTAGCATATAGGTGTCTGGCGTCTTTTACTTGTGAACTGATTTTAATGGCATTTGAATGAAGGATGGGGGTCTCAAAGCTATAAGGAAGGAGGTCTCCTGCCTCCATCTTTTGAGTTTCTTGCTTTTTATGGGATTGGAGAAGTTGGTCTTTATGTAAGAGTATAAGACACCACAGAGTGTGCATGGAGGAGTCATGTTCTGGTCTCAAAACCACTTAATTAATCTCTTTTAACATCTTTTGCACTAAATCCATTGAAAACTGAGCTTTAGAAGTGCACAAAATCAATTTGCTTCCCCTGACTGAGCACTGCACCATGTCCCAGTGGTGGGCAGTGAGCTCTACCCCAGTCAGACATCAGTTCATTTTGCAGTAAGGAATGACAAGATTCACCATGCTGGTCAGTCCTGCAACTCTGCCTCCACAAACTGAATAATCAGAACAGGTATTAACACACAGTATGGGATGCTGGGCTTCCTTTGGGATTGCCTGAGCTTCCAAAACTTTGGAAAGAAACCCCATACACACAATATAAATTTTAAATCAAAGTAAACCTATTACTATATAGACTTACAGCTGCCTTTATCTTTTTGTGTTACTCTTCCTTGTGAGAAACATGTTTAATTTTGATGCATTAAGTTCATTGTCTATCTCTGCATCCTACTGGTGTCATGGTCTGGCCTTCAGTAAAGGTACTGATGCCCACTTTACTGGGCATAGAGCAAGTTGCCTTGCAGGGTTCACCCTCATCTAATTTATCTCATAAGACTATATCTTATACCAGGCTGGCTTCAAACGTGGACAAAGCACAGACATAGTCTAAGCTATTGCCTCATTTTTATTTATTTAAGTCCCATGCTGCCAAGTTGACCCATTTTTTTTCATTCTACCGACTGTTCAAACCTTGCAGATTAATTAGTCAAGGAAGGCACAGCTGATCCTGGAGCGAAATCCATACCCACACATTCTGCCTCTCTGTGCTCCAACCCTCGTGGTTTTTTCCCCATTCTGGGATGTAAACTGTCAGTATTACACTGCTCTGTAATAGACCTCAGTAGCCATTATCATTAGCAGTGGGTACCAGCTTACAAACCCAGTCATCAAAGAACAAAAATGCTGGCAGCTAAATGGAGAAATCCAGCCAGGAGGAAAACAACCCAGAGCATCAGCCAGACGGCTGCTACTCCCTGGACAGAAGAGGAGCACCGTGCAGGACATGTTGGATGAATGTTGCCTGACATTTAAAAACAACTGCTCTGTTGTATTTGAGAATGTTTTTGAGAAACCCCACAGCCCAAAGCAAATTGCCCTCAGCGCACCTCAAAATGACCACAACCAGGCTCAACCCCCTTTCCTGTGTGTCTCTGTGTGTATGTGTGTGTATATATATATATCTCTGGACAGGCAGTTGTCTCAGATGTTGTGTAGGCATCATGGCCCTCATTTATTAGAGCCCGAGGATGTCTTTAAGGTTGCTTGCTCAAACCTTGGCAAATGTTGTTTCACCTGAGAGCCTTATTAGTGTTCACATCCTACTGAATTTAGGCTTTTTTCTCTCCCCCGCCCTTTTTTTTCCCTTTGAAAATGTTATTAACTAGAGCATTAAATGCTGGCCTCCAGCAGGGCCTTCTCCATATGTTTACAACAAATGTTTCCTCCATAGAGAGGGATGTCTGTGTGTGAGAGAGCATGCAGATATACTGGGGCAGCTCCCAGATCCAGTCTCCCTGGGAGGCGAAACTCAGGCACTTGAAAATGCTCATCAGCTCAAGTAATTCAGATGGAAACAGATTGTAACATCTCCGGATGCACCTTTCACCCAGGGTGAGGAGATGGCTGCAAGCCCCATGAGCAGCTTTTTCTCCCCTGTGATGGCTGAAGGTTGGCTCAGCTCCTGGGGGAGCCCAGGCCGGTTTCAATGTGGCAGGTTGGACTGATGTGTCCCTCTCCACTCTTCTTTCAACCCAAGTTGTGTGCACAAAACATATTTCTGACCAAGCCATGACTTTCTTGCCCTGTGAGCAGTTGGGAGGATGTAGAGCATGTCTTCAGCATTCCTGAGCATCTCTGTGTGGAGGCTGTGAGGTTCATGGGTGCTGCCAGCCCTGAGCTGTAAGAGCCCTTTCCTGTAAGAGATGACATTAGAGGCTGATGTAATGCAATTCCCATGTTATATCAGTTGGAACTGGGCATTGCTGCATTGTTCCCCTTGTGTCAGGACTGCATAGATTGACTGTTGAGCTAACAGCAAAGGCAGAGTTAATTGCATCTGGTTGGAACTGGAAATACCCAGTAACAGTCATCAGTCAGATCCCCTGTTCAGCTTGTAATTAATTCATGTGCTGACCCTTATTTTATGCAAAAGTGTGGTCTTCACAATGATGTACTTTGAAGGACTTACTTTTATTTTGTGTATGCTCATCAGCTGCTCCACCTTCATAATTTGTTTTACTGTGGCTGTTGCCCAACAGTGAAGGTTTTGTTTCTGCTTCCTGCTCAGCAATTGAAATTTAAATGGGGAGAAGCAAACAGAGTAACAAATAATATGCTTTGGTACACATTTTCATGAGGAATAATTGTTTGAACTAAAAGCTTTCAAGATTCATTAAGCACTGGGCGTATGTGGAAAAGCTATCAGAACGTTTATGAATAATGGAACATGAGTGACTATTGCACAGTGAACTTTGCCCTTTTAGATTATGCATATATTTGCGACCCTAATTGTGTATTAGTGTAACATCTTCTGAATCAGCTCCTTACTATTGCAAGGAGAGGAGTGGAAGCAAGAAAATCTTGTTTCTGTAATTATGTTGGTTCCTAAGTAGTTGTAAAAAACCATAAAACAGTTGTTAAAATTGAATGCTAAATGTTAACATTAATCACGTCTTTTTAAATTGGGAGAACCACTCTTCCTCTGACTCGAGACTGGTATATTTATGTTGTCTAACTTCAGGGTGATGGAACAAAATGTCCTACAGCCTGTGCTATAGACCATATGTAGGACACTGCAGTTGAAATTACTTATTTGGCAAAGTTGTTAATGATGAAAAGTCCAAACCATGATACCTGTGCTGCACCTGGTGAAACATCAAGGGAGTATCAACGTGTCTTTGGGAAAGCTATAATTTGGGAAAGCTACTTTAGCCATAAGCTATGTAGGCCATTTCAATCAAGTTCAAGTAAAAATAACCCCATACTGTAAGATACCCACTTGTGTTCACAGGTTTTTATATACATTACAGACAAACTGCCTTAATGTTCCAAACACATTGAAAAATGAGGCGAAATGTAGCACAAAGCTTCAAACATGTCTTTGACTGTATCTGGGCACTAGTGAAAACTGGAGATAGTTTCATTTAATCTTTCTCCAGAAATTCTTCAGTGTTAGCTGGCTGTACTTTAGAAAGGCAGTCTGGTCTCTATTCTGGAGCTGTGTGGCCTGGTTCTGCAAAAAACCTGTGAATTCTGCTACAATTAGTGCTTGAGGATGTTTTGCAGCAGACCTGGTGCGTTCAGGAGGCATTTGAGTTATTTGAAGCTAGAAGAGGGGCAGTGGAGCAGCTGGGAGGTTTTATAAAGGTGATAACTTTGCTTGTGCCCAACCCAAAGACATGCTTGCTGTTGTGTTTGTTCATAGGCAAAAGTTGAGTCATACTCACTGATGGTGACTGGGAGCCTTCCCCACGAGGTTGATAGCAAATATTCTGGTGACTGCAGAGGGAGCAAAAATGGGCCAGTCCTCTGCAAACTTGTGTTCTTTAAGGGTAATTCTGAATGCATAACCAAGCTAATTGCATCATCTCTTAAATTACTGTGAGATATTAACATTTGAATGTTTTCTTTATATTAACAGCATCACCTTGTTATTTTCCACCTCATGTTTCCTGGGCATTTGGATGTGACAGACAGTGACTTTTGCTTGACACAACCAGCTGGTCACTGTTCCACATAACTGAGGCCTGGGCTAAACTGTTGGTTAGTTTATTTGCCAGTGATCCTTTCCGGACTGTTTTAAGAGCTCTGTATTTAATGGTTTATGAAGCACGTGAAATTATGTAATAACTTCAGGGCTCATTTTCCTAATAGCAATTTGCAGTACCTAGATTATAGTTCGTTTTCATTTTATTGCTTTAATAGCTGTTGTAGGAGGGTAGCTCCAGTAGTTTGGCAGCACGGGTGGTGCATTAGCATCTGTTTCTCTTTGAAGCTCCTGCCCTTCTGTCTGTGTCAGCCTGGTCCTGCCCTGAATGGCCCATGGAGGAGCCACATGTGGAAGGATAAATCTTTCTTGAGCATTTATGCTCATGTTTTGAAATGGGTTTGGGCACAGATGAGAGCAGAGCTGTCATCTGTGTAATTGACCAGGATTTGCTCTTTGCTTTGCAGACGGGTAATTCTCCTTTTTCTTCTTCCTTTCATCCCTTCAAAGACCCAAATTTCATTTAGCAGCTTATTGCTGCAGAACCAGCAGTGGACTCTGCAACGCTGTCCTGAGATTTACTGGCTCCTGGAAATGATGTTACTCTTCAGTCTGAATTTACCTTCAACCTAAAGTCACTGGAGCACAGTAGAGTTGCCAGTTCAACTAAATGAACCTTCTAATGCCTGTTTTTGTTTGCCAGCTAGGTGCTCCCAGCCAGTAATGAAATTACTCTTCCCATCTGCTTTGATAAGCTAAAAGCCCCGTTATTTCTGCAAGCCTCATAGCACACTAAGAAAAACAACTGGTTAGCCTGACAGGATCTCATTTTATAAACTGATGTTGGTTGTCTTAAAATTAAAGACGAATGTAATTCACTCCCTTAGCTTAGCTAGAACTGGTATTAGGTTGACAGGTCGATAAGCACTCATTCATTGTGTTTAAATTCTGACATAACATTAGCTTTCTTTGAGTCTCCTGGAATGACATAAGTATTCTAAGATTTAGTGAAAATAACCAGTATTTTTTATTGCCTCCCCTCAGCCAGCTCTTTTAAACTCTTGAGTGCAGATTACTTGCCTTAAAATATCTGCATTCCATAATTGCTGTATAACAGCCTTGTGTTACTCAGTAAAACTGAAGTATTTTGTTATCTTCTGTTGTGGAATGGAAGCTATTCTTGAGCACTTTCTACATTATTACTGTCACTTCTAGTGTTCTTAAAAATATCTTTAGTCTTTAATTTTGTTGCCTGGAGAACATCTTCGTGTATCACCTTGTTTGAATGCTGCTTTCAAGTGTTCCTGCCCTGCATTTATTGCATTAATTTGCTTTTTGACTTTCCGCTCTTCTTTTTAGGGGGTTTTTCGTTAAAAGGAATTAGTCTGCATTTTTATTGGCTATGGAATGAACTTCAGGTGGAGTGTTCCAGCCTGTGTGAGGCCAAGATTTCAGTTCATCTTTGGTTTGTAAGTAGTTTTCAAGAGGAGTGTCCTGTGTATTCTGAAGCAAGTTCATATGAATTTACTGACTTAGCTGGCGCGGGCTGAAGCAGCACTTTAATATCAAAAACATGCTAAGGAGGACGTGTATGTCCAAGGAATGTTGGTAACTGTTCCATTATTACTCATTTTCCAGTGAAGTGATTTAGTAATGGACCTTTACCGCAAAGATAATTTAGCTGCTAAATTATATCTAAATTACATGGGCACTTCCACTCTGTACACAGCCTGTTGGCACTTCTGTTGAAAACAGATAAAGTTTGAATACATTTGGTAAAGGAAAGCACATTAGAGAACAGAAATTAGTTTAGTTCTGCTAAACCCATCAACCTCTTAAATATTTCATATATTTTTTCTTTTTATTTCCTTTTTATTTTTTTTTTTTTCCTTTTTAGCCGTCTGATTTCATGCAGCTTTCCCCACTCACGTCACCTGAACCAGCAGGGCTGTTGCTGGTTCATCTGTTCTTTGTGGGAGAGTTTCTTTGTGTGATCCATGGTTATGGATTAAGAGCTTTCAGTGCATTACTGACAGTGCAATGTTGCTGAACTTAGCAACAAGCTTTTTCTCTCAAGTGTTTTTAATGAAACAGAAGTTTCTTGTTGCCATCTAATAGGTTTAAATACTATTAAAAAGAAATCCCCTCCATTTCAGTTAATCAGATTTTGTTTGCTCCTGGTGATAACATAAGCTAGCTAGTTCTGACATGTTGAGGGATATGAGACCTGAATGTTTAATTTTAAAAAGAAAGCCGGAAAAAAAATGGGTTTTGTGTGGGAAAACCTCCCTTGCAGTTCATAAAACCAAGAAGAGGAAGAAAAAGGGTGCAGTAATAAATTTTCTTCCTTTTACAGCTTGTCTTAAAGCAGAATGCACGAAAAATAGTTGCAAATTTATACACTGTAATGTGATTATATTTTCTCAACAGTACAGTTTTGCTTCAAAATTAATATCAGAAATTTGCTTTCTTTTTTTTAAAGACCTATAGCAGCAATAATGTTTGCCAAACACTCCTGTTCTTAACTACTTCC
Source organism: Entomyzon cyanotis (assembly GCA_024500445.1). Lineage (NCBI taxonomy): Eukaryota > Metazoa > Chordata > Aves > Passeriformes > Meliphagidae > Entomyzon > Entomyzon cyanotis. Next base: position 5,243,276 of record JAKEPQ010001020.1, read on the forward strand.
CTAAAGAGCAGCTTGGGAACTCTCCAAGGATTACCATACTGCTGACTTCAGAAAAAATTAGAGAGCACAGAAAGAAATTTATTTGCAACCCAGGCAGCGAGAGAACAACAAATCCCAAGTGATTGTAGGAACTGCTGACACCGAATTGCTTGGAAACAACATGTTTGGTGCATTTTGGGATCGGGCTGTTGTGTGACTCTGAGGGGCCCCTGGGTTAGACTGGGGGTCCCTTGGCATCTCCAGTGGGCTAGGGGGGCACAGCTGCCCAGCCAGGCCAGGGCTGCCCAGGGGGCACCTGCAGCAAAAGCTGAAATTGTCTCTGCCTCAAATGATTAATAGCTTGATTCTCACAGTTTGTAATTTCTAAAAATTGCCCATAGTTGGTAGTAATTGTACAGCAAGGGCTCATCTGACACTTCAGATTTATCTGACAAGCTTTCCCGTGTTTTAACATTTGCCAGTCTGTGACCTTTTCATCTGACCTTTTCTGTGTGCAGCTGATGGGGGTTGTTTTATTGCTTATTTACTACATATACATTTTTGGTGAAAAGGAGTTAGAGATTGTTGGGAGAGCACTATAAAATGTCAAAAGGGAATTGCCAGATTTGCGTTCAGTGGAGAGACTGGATAATGTTTGCTCAAGATCTAATAACCAGGTGTAGTATTAAGATGAAGAGCAATATTCAGTAACTCCCTGCTCTACAAATGAGGCTCAGATGGTAGGGAAAGAAAATAGCCCAGGAATAAGTCTGTATTATGCTATAAATACACAAGGGAGCTCAATTAAGGTTGTTCAGGAAATTTTGCTTGACAGTTTGCTTTGAATGTGTGATTTTATAAACTCAATGCTCTTTTAGAGCAGCAGTTTCTAAACTACTGTGTGTTTTCTAAAGTATGTAATATACTTGCTTCAGGGAGAACCTGCAAGCAAGAACTGTGAGATACATTCAGCTCACACAAGAACTGCTCTCACAAGATGCTGATCTTGCTACCAGAGGAGTCTGAGTTGTGCTGGAGGCCAGTGTGTGATGCCAGCAGGGTGTGTGGGTCTCCAGCTTTGGGGAGAGCACCCATCATGTGCTCCTTAATCACACCTGGTTCCTGCTGAGCAGAGAATCCCAGCACTGAACTTACTGGTGTTCCTTGTTCTTACAAGCCTGTGTTTGGTAGGCAGTGTTGGGAGTGGAAGGTGGATGTGAAGGGATTTGCTGTGCAGACCTTTGGTGGTGGCAGCAGGGAAATGGTGAGCATTGTCCAGCCACTGCTGCTCCATCTGGGGGGAAGTTTAAAACCTTGTGTGGGTGAAAGATGGAGGCCTGGATCATCCCTCCTCACACGATGGCAGCAATTTAAGGCACTGTCAGTGTCACAGCTCTGGTAAGATGTGTCTGTGCACATTCCAGCTCCCCATTCAAGCATCTCTAGTCCGCGAACAAGGGCTGGTTTGGTTCTCAAGGCTCTTCAGGGACAGGTTTGTTGGGCTGTGCCTGGGGTATTTGTGACTCTGAGGGTGTTTAAAGGTCACCCTGTTGTCCCTTTATACCTTTCCTTCCTCTGCTGCCTGGAAGGGGAGTGAGGGGTGATACCCTTCAAATCCTTAAATTGAACACAGAGTTCTGTGATCGTAGAAGTATTAGAAGTACAACGGAAATATTGCACCACCACCTATTGTGCTGTTGTGGCTTTTGAGCAGAGGATTGGTGAATTGTGCAGATTTCTGACTTTTGCACTCAGTCCCTGAGGTCTCACAGGTCTTGCCCATGAAGGCGAATTACATATATGTGTGGATACTTACCCAGGTTTACCCACATGTGTTTAAAAATTAGGTGGTTGATTCTCATAACTAAAGTAGAGTCTTTCTCCTCACATGTTTCTGCAGAGAAAGTAATTTGCTTGTAATCCAGTAATGTGCAATGTAGTCTTTTAAATGGTTGATTTCTTTATTCTTATTTTGGTTTGTTTTTTTACACTGGCATTTCAAAAGTGGGTGCCAGTTGGCATTCTGCATAGGGGAACAGAATCATCTGCTTTGTCAATATTTTACCCTGATGTATCTTGTTCAATGTAAGTTGAAATTAATCGCCTTTTTTCTTTCCTCCACAAAACTAATTATAATTCTGTCATCTATTTAGGATTAATACTACTAAATGTATCCCTTTTTCCAGATAAATATTCCACTTAGTACACAGGTATTCTACTTATCATAGGCTTATGTGTAGGCAGAAGTTACATCAGTTTCAATTAAATCCCTCTTGCCTATTGTTATAGAATTTTGTGTTTGTCCTTAATTTGAGTGAAATATGACTTACACTGATGGAGTTTAAATAATTTCAACACTTAACATAATTACTATTGCAAAATAAAGATTACAAATGTCCAGTCTAGTGGTTGGGTACACCCCCCCCCCCACCCTCATGAGTTTTATACTGTGATATTGGTACTAGATGTATTTAAACATTTTAGATATGTTAGGACAGTGGAAGAATGAGAACCTGTGGTGAAACTCAAGATGATGGGAAGAAGGATCAGGATTATCAGTTATGTTAGTTATGCAGAGAAAGACCCTCCTATCTTGGTTTTGAATACTAGGTCCTATTTGAATACTTTGGGTGTTTTGAATGGACTGACTTTACTGAGGGTGGGAAGGACAGGTAGACTATATGATTTTTTTTTTTTTCCTCTTCCCAGAATTTTGTTTTACTATATTTTAGGAGGGATGGACTGATGAGAAAGTAAAGCTAAGCAATGGCAATTGAAATCAGGATTTCAAATGTCACTCAAGTGTGAGGATGCTTGGCTTTTCTTAATAATCTGGAATACATATAAAAGTCCCTGGATTTATCGGTTTCAGAGGTATTACAGCTTGTCAGAACTGCCACTAATTGTTGTCCCTATGTGCCATTGCCAGCAGTACTCTCACCCCAGGACCTCTCCAGGCCCTCAGAAACACATGGAGCACTAGCAGCAATTGGTCCTGATTCTGTAGCATTGATCCATACAAGCAGGTAAAAAGGAAATGCTGAAGACTTTTGCAAGGACTCATGTCTATCAAACTCTGCAGCTTTCTGGGATCCTTTCTGTTTTCTGTTTGTCTGAGTTTGCCTTTTTGTTTTGAGTTCACTAAGTACAAGTCTTGGCCCTCAGCTCTGAGTACTGTCCATGCAAGCAGAGTGTGGTTTTTACAGAACTGTGATGTGAACTTCTCAGTAATTGGTCTCATTTACCAATGTGGAAGATTGCTCCCCACACACCCCCCATGATTGGAATGTCAGCTCTGGACATTTTGCTTTTATTTTTTAGTGTGGTTAAACAAGATACAAGTACAGTTTGCATGAAAATAGCTATATATAAATTAGTCATCTGCTCCTAAAGTGATAAAAAGTGATCTAAATACTGCTGGGAGGGAAAAAAAAATGTTCTCTAATCTATGTACATGTTGAAGAATACTTCTGTTTGGCTCAGGAAAGCACTCAGCATGAATTCCCTCCTACCCAAGTACTCCAAGAGCTGATGTTACAGTGAACCAGTCATGTGGCAAATTAAAAAGTCTGGTGGACGGATGATATGGTTCCGAGAACTCAATAAAACTTATTACCTACAAGACTGATCTTTCTATTCCAGTGACATATGTGCTGGTAGTTCTGCAACAACAGGAATAATTAAGGAAAAAGAATACTGGTTTAGTATTCTGAGGCTTCATTTTAATGGAACAAAAGAACTAATTTCTACCACGGTATATACAGGATTAAATGGAAATCTCTCCTCCGTTGCCTTCCCAAAAAGATGTAAATTTCCTAGTTGAAGTCATGCTTGTTGAGCTCAAGTGATGATGGAGGCGTGAATATATTAAGGGAAAACCTGAGAGGCTGAAGTAGACAGGAATGATTTGACTTGCCTCATCAGGCATATGAACATATCAGTTTAATCCTGAAAAGAGCTTCATTGCATTTAGAAATAATGGCAGCTGAGAAACACACAGTTGGTCTTCCCTGTGAATCAGCTGATCTTAGAAAATTTCCCCATGAGATAGTTTAGAAATAGAGCAAGTGCTGTCATGCATCTCTGGTCCGTGAACTGATTGGTGTTTGTTAGTGATTCTCCGGGACAGGAAACAATAAGGAGAACCTTCCTATGCCAGCACCCAAAGTAAGGCAGAACCCTGAGTAAGAGTTCTTTTGAACACTGAGGTAAATATGATGAGCAGCAGTGTAGTAAATCACAACTGCCCTCCAAAAGTTTGCCTCCTCTGCCAGCCTGTACTTCCTGGTGCCCCAGGGCTACCAGTGGGAAGTGATGCTCACCTTTCCATTTTGAGATGGATTTGGAAGTTCAGCCTGGAGGACGGGCACTCACTTAAGCACTGCAAACAGGCTGTGTTGCCTGCCTGGTCAGTCCCTGAGTGTAAGAAGGGTGTGTAGGGTGGTAACTGAAACCACTGTATTGCTTTCCATTATCTTTTCCCAAGAGAATGCCAGAGATCTCCTTGAAGCTGAACTGGCAGGCTGTGCGCAGAGGGAACCTGCAGAGACCAGCTGGCAGCCTTACAAGTGTTATAAGCACCCTCCTGTTCCTGGGATAGTATGAAATCATTTTAGCTCCATCTATTTTTAATTTGGGGGTGTGGGGGGAGGTAGATCATGAGTGCTCTGAACCATAAATCCTACTGGACAATCATAGTGTCATTAAGGTTGGAAAAGATCTTTAAGATCACCAGGTCCAACTGTTAACCACCACTGCTAAAGCATATCCCCAAGTGCTGCATCCACACACTTTTTGAATATTTCCAGGGGTGGTGATTCCACCACTTCCCTAAACAACTTATTTCAGTGCCTAAATCCTATGACTGGTTATGGGAATTGCAGTATATTTTTAGACCTTAGAAAAAAAATGTAGGGTTTTTTCATATTGATAATGCTGGAGCATCTATTTCTGCATAAGTCACTTGAAAACAATTGTCATTATTTAATATAGGCCTTAAAATTTATAGGTAATTCTAACTCTAGGCAAAATTATTTTTATTTTCATTTCTACTTGAGGCAGTGTTGTGTACACCAAGGTAAATTCTCATTATACGCTACTTTTATTTCAGTGTTTTGATGCCAGCAGCACAACTTTACGTGTCCTTGATCTTCACTTTCTTTCTCTGAGCCAAATAACTTCAAGAAACATTCTCAGCTAATGATGACCATGCAGCAACAGTGACTCTGCAGTTCTGGTAGCTCTCAATTATACCCATAAAATCAGGAGCTTGACTGTAAGAAGTATTTTGGGTTGTTTCTTTTGTTCTGTTCCCTTGGCTTTCTCCCCTCATTTGCTTATATTGTCTCTGGAAGGATGTATTTCCTTCAGTTGACTAGCAGGGAGGGCTTGCATTGCTGGATTCTTTTTATAGTCAGTTCTGCTCTTCAACAGAATTTGCAGATGGAGTAATTGCTGTGCACGAGGCACCAGCTCCCTTTGTTCCTGCCCTGACAGGTTGCTTTTCGGTTGACTTGACTTTGAAGTTCTGAGTTCTCATTTCTTAGAAATCTGTTGTGGTTTTTTGACATTATTTCTTGTATGTTTACGAAGCTTTCCATTCACATTCCCTTCTTGTCACTGCCTTTGCATTGGCTTGGTTATGAGAGAGATTTGGGGTGTTATAAATAATAAAACAGAACGAGACAGTGCAGTTCAGCAAAGCTCTTGGGAAGCAGCTTTCTTATTAATGCTGATCTTCTTGCTGGTGACACGAGGCGGGGATGGACACGCATGGCTAAGGGGATGGCATTGTGGTGTTTTCATGGGTTTTGTCTCGGGCTGTGTTTGTGTTGGACAGAGACTGCCTTGAGTTGTTCAGCTCTTACACAGGATCATTGTGGAAGCAGTTCATGTCTGTTAGCTGTGAACAGATGGTAATGCATTATTTTTGGCATGGGGAAGGAAAAGGAGACCTCACGTTGCATATGAATAGACATCTCTGGGGCTTGTCCTACCAAAGTGAGGATGCAAAAGTAAAAGGAGAGCAAAGCTTTCCTTGCCCTTTGTGCCCTGCTGTGCAGAACTTCAGTCAGCCCTGGCTTAATCTGTTGCTTCTGGAAGTTCTTTAACTTAAAGTGGATACAAGCACAGTAGGATTAATGAGCATATTTATTCTAGCTTGTCAAAAAGATACTATTTGCAATTTTTGGAATAAAAATAGAGATGGGTTGGTAGATGTGCCAGCAAGCTGGGTGAGAGATGTAAGGACTAGCCTGACTATAGTAACAAATGTCATTTGGGTCTTTATTATCAGTGTGATTGGGACTGTTGTATATTGGCCATCATGTTACCACAGGCAGGAAGACAGGGATTTCTCACAGAGAGATGTTTTACTCTGTGTGTGGGGAAACAGGAGATGCTGCTGGGCTGAGGTCACAGCATAATAACTGCTAGAAAAAGCCCATTACAAGCTTGCCTGTATTTGGTGACTGATTGAGAACAGAGGCTGTGGGGAACTGGGAGGAAAGATCAGAATTTTACTTTAGACATACAGACTCAGTGATGAGAACCTGAACATTTGCAAGGAGCCAACAAACAGGCTGATCCTTCTCCATAGGAAGCTTCTCAATTCCTCCCTCCCCACACAGGCCTCCCTTGCTCTGTTTCCTGCTATATTCACTCACTATTCAGCCTTCAGTCCAGCTCTCAGGATGTGTGGACTGTGAAACAGGTGCCTCATGACCTCCAAAATAAACTCCACAAAGCTCTGTGGTGAGGAGCAAACCCAGGGAGGTGAAGAACGAGACCAGGGAATTTGAAATTGGGGTCATTTAGCTTTTAAGATGAATCTTAGGAGGTGAGTGCAGTCAACAGATGGAGGAAAATCCAAGGAGATGGGAAAAACTTCAGGAGTTAATGCAGCCTGGGTGAGATGTGGCACTATAGGTTTATCACTTATGATCCCAACAGCATTTTCCAGATGGAGGAATTAAGGATTCGGGGTGAAGAAGTGGAAAGCTCTTCGTATTCTGTGCAGAGTCCAGCCTGGGCTTTCAGGGCTGAGGGGTTGCTCTCCAGCACAAAGCCTGGGAGATTCTGAGATGCATTTTCTGCCTGGCTCCCTGTTGTTTCTTACTTGTCTGTATTTCAGTTTGTTTAAATCAAACTTGACTTGTAGCATGAGAGGATTTTTTCTTGGATGCATTTTTAATGAGCTCTCCTGCAGTTGGTAGGACCCAAAGGTAGCTCAACATCTTCTGCTCAGTGCTGCTGGTGCTTGTCAGAGATAAGAATTTGACAACACTTTGTGACTTCAAAAGCCACTGAAACACTGATTATATATTTTACTTTTAATTCTGAATGTTTGACAGTGGTAGGTTAGTTTGCTTTGAGTCACTGCCACTTTTGGTTGTGACTTCTGTGGTTGCAAATGTTTTCAGGTCAGTTCAGACTAGTTAAATGTTAAGACACAATTGTACATGAGTGGCTGGGAAGGTCAGCTCTGAGGTTTGCCTTCAGCATTCTCCTGAAGGAGTGATTATATCATATCTCATTCTTTGGGCTAAAGGGTGCTGCTGTTACCAAGCCTGGTCAAGTTAATCATGCTGCTCTGAGCAGACGTGCAAACAAGGGTTGTACTGTCTATAAAGATTTGGCTCTTCTTGCGAAGACTACTTTGAAAAACAGCACTTATTACATGCAGATTTGTATATGAGTTCTTGACACAAGTATGTTGTTGCCTTTTAATTAATTCTCTTGGCCTTAATGTAATGACCATTGTAAAACATTAATATGGTAAGGTGGTAAAAAAATACTTTCATGTTTTTACTACAGTGTGAATAAGAAAGCAAAAGTTAGCAGTTTATAGCATTTTTAGTTGTTTCTATAAATGACAAAAACTGTGCATTCAAAAAAAAAATCAAAATTATGGCACTAAATTTAAAGGGACAAGACCTAGGCATGTGTTTTAACCCTTTGGTGAATGTACCTTGTGGTTTAGTTTGTATCCAAGTGATTTAAAAGCTGAAATACAGATTTTAATTTTGCTGATTTCTTTGTAGCAGGTATAAATTGATTTGGTCTTAAAGACAGAGGGATGGGGCAATGCTCATTTATAATCATGGGCAAAATTATTTCTGGACCAGAAAGAACTTTCTTTGGTTTCAGAATGTCTTAGGAGGATTTTCTGACAGTCAGTGGGGCTGAAAACCACCAACCTCTCTAACTAGCCATTTAAATCCTTTTGCACATCAAATTGGGTATATCTTTAGTAGGTGCTGCTGCTTGTGGCAGGCTTGTTTCTTCCTTCCCTTCTAAGTAACACACGATCAAGAGGGAGAGACTCCATGGTGGTGGTTTCTAATGATTCCAGTTCTCTGGGAGAAAACTGTAAATCTGTGGGGTGTTCTAGTGTAAATAAACACTGTCCTTTTCTAGCTGTGATAAACTTCTGAACCTGGTGTCTTTGTGGATTCTGTGTGAAAAATGATGATGATTTGCTTAAATGAGCTCTATAAATAAGCATTCTGTATTTTAACAGGTGTGGTTGCTACTGCAGTACAGCTGCTGTACTTGGGGAGAAAAAGGTATTCTATTTTAATGAAGTAACTGTGCATTTCTTTGCTTGAATTCAATACATAATTGAAAACATACAGGAAGTTATTCTGTAGTGTATATGCTCCATAATACTTAACAGTAAGAAGGTATCACAGGTTATCTCAGTCTAATATGTTTGAGGAAACAGAACATGCTACCAGCAGCAATGGATCTGGCAAAGCTTGTGGGCTTGGTGATAAAATTTCCAATTTCACACTTATTCTCAAGGACATAGCTTGCTGGGGTTGCATCCTAACAGCCTCTGAGGGGGACAGCCCTAAATATCTCAAAGTTTAAGAGGGCTCTGTGACTGATTGCAAAGTGCAGAGTGGATTTACACTGACGCATACTGCTTTCAGAGAACACCTAAAGTTGCAAAGCAGCATCAGTTCTATGCAGATTTTGTTCACCTATTTCTGGTCTGTGTTTGGCCCAAGTATGAATTTTGTACCAAATTTGCCTGATGCTTTTTGTATTGAGTTTAACATGTGATTCTACATCTGTCCCTGGTGCAGTCTGGACAGAAGTGTGTGTTTGGATCTCGTCCCTTTGCTCTATGATTAATTCCTTTTCAAGGGAAAGTTGGTTGTTTTTAAGCATAACTTCAGCTCATCGGGTCCATTGGAAACGTCAGGGGAGGCAAGATGCATAAATCTCTGTCAGGCTCAGGAGCAGAAGCTCTGCCCTTTGTTTCACCATCAGGCAGAGTCAAATTCTCACCTCGTATGTTGATACAGGCTCTGAAGTCAGTGAACCTTTCCAGTGATCTCTGGGCACAAATGGTTGTCATTACTTCCAGGGGCCACCACAGAATGGGCTCATTAAAGAATGGAGTGATAAAGCTTGTTCTTGATCTCTGGATCCTAAAAATTACCAGGAGTAATGACTGGACCCCCCATGACATGTAGCAAAAAAGACATTGAGGTCTTTCCTCTCCAAGTCTGTAAGCTGCAGCTTTGAGTTCCTTGCCTGCCTGTAGACCAGCCGTGACTTGCTGTGCCTTGCAGGGTGCTTTGTTTACCCTGCAGAGATGACTCTGGAGGAGACCTTAATGGAAGGAGACTGGAAGGAATTGTTGTGCATGGGATTTGCAGGAGAAGTTAAGTTTTTATTGGTCAGAAGTGGCCAACTGTGTTGCAGAGGTGACTTTCTGAAGGCAGGTGGAGAAACACAGATCCAGTGCCTGCCCTGGAGTTGATGGCAGTCAGCTCCTGTCAGTGCTCTCAGCTGTAGGTGGAAGGATGTAAAGCAAAGTTTGCAAAAATCTCTGCAGTGTCACTTGGCAGGTTCACGTGCTGCCTGAGTGCCTCTGCTCTCACCGAGCCTGGATGGACAGTTCCAGCTATTATTTTAATGCTGTGCAAATAGTCTTTGTATTTCAAAGTGGGTTTCAGATTTTAACAACAGCTCTTTCTGCAAGAGCTGATATTTCTCAATGTTCTCGCAGCATTCAAAATGTCAGGGCCCTTGGGAAATAGCAGGCCTAATGTACAGTGGTCAGTGCTAATGAAATTTCTAAATATTTCCTCTTGTGTCAGGATGTTGAAAATTCGTTGCTTTTGTTTAACTTGCTTTGTGATTTCCATGCTCTGATTATTTTTTTTATTTTTTTCCCAACAAGGTTGCTTAATGCATGCCATGACCAGAGCACTTGTTTCTCTGTGTAGAAAACATACTGTTTCTGAGGGAAAAATAGAGAACTTAAAACCAAAGTGCTTGGTTCTTCCTAATTATACTTGGGTTTTGTTTTAACTATTGTTGTCTCTGCCGATAATTGTCAGGTGGTCTCAAAACTTGCTGCTTTAAGAGTGAGCTTTTTAGTGTTGTTGGGGAGGGTTGCTTAACCCAAACAGAAAAGTAATTCTTTGTAATCCACTGTTAGCTCTGAGTCAGTTTGTGCTTGTGGAACTGCCAGACTGACTTAAAGCTTTCTATTGCTTCTTTTTGGGGTTTTGGCAAGGAGCACGGCTGGGCACTCTGTCCTTCCTGTACAGGAGGCTGATCTTCTGAGAAATAGACCTTGTTCTATTCTTCCCTACAACTGCTCTCAGCCTGACTTGCTCTTAAACTTGTGGAGACTCTTTCAGAGACCTGGTCACGTTATCCAGAGCCAGCAGCTTGTGGAGGGTAAAGTCATCCTGGGAAGTCACCTCCGTGTCCCTTTGTTTGGGATTGCTGCTGCTTTTCCATACCTGGGATTCTCCTGAGGGTTTTGTGGATGGACAGGTTTCCTTTTTATTCCAGAAAGGTGCAAATGCCAGACTGGCCATGTTTGTCTCTCTTTGGAGACTTCGAGGATTCAAGGGTTCAGGTGTGTCACAGGTATTGCAAATCCATGTGGGATGACTCCTAGCACGGGAATGCCTGCTCTGCAATGAAAATGAAATCAAACATGGGCTGAAGTGTCAGTGGAGGAGCCCTGAGCACTCACACTGCATTAGGGCAGCTGCTGTGTCTGTCAGCTGGAGCAATGAGAGGTGTTATTTTCCTGGAGATCTCTGAATGTTTTCTTGAAGTTGTTTTTCTTCATCCAACTTGATTTCAAGCAAGACTGTTTTGATGACGGGGAGGAAAAGCCATCCTAAGTTTTGAAGTTGGGAAGTTCAGCCTCACAAAGGATGTCTGACTGAGCTGGGTCTGTCATGACCCAGCACAAACAGCAACAGTGTCATGCCTTCTTTAGTACTCTTTTAATTAGTTCTCAAAACTCTGGAATTGATGGTTGCTAAAGGAAAATTTCCTGGGCCCTTTTCTGCATGTCACTTAAATCTTCTTAGGCATCAGTTCAAAAGTATGGGAAAAAAATACACAAATGGTATGGGGGCCCTACAAAATATTTTTAGAGAGAGGGATATATTTGAATATGGAAGCTTAACTGCTCTTTTAAGCCCCGGAAAAGCTCCTTGAAAATTTGTCACTGCTACCTCTTTGAATTGGAAGAGAACAATCTGCATTTTCTAGATGTAGTGAATCTACACTGGCACTCTCCTTTCTCTTTCTGAGGAAAGTATTCCACCATTACTCCAAGCAAGATGAGCACTGCAGGTAAAGCCTCATCAGGATCCCAGTGAAAGCCAGTCATTAACAGCCTTTTGCATCCCAGGATCTCTTTTATTATTGTGTGTTTGCACACTACTTATTTCTTTATGCTGAAGGACAGCAAGTAGGAAAACTCCTTTAGTTTGGGACTGAGTCTGAAGGCAGCATTGCCCTGGCTAGGAGGTGTTTCTGTCCCCATTCCTTTCCATTTCAACCCGTTCTGTGTGTGACCCTTTGACATTTGCATATGGCAGGAGTCAGAGACAAGACAGTGAAAGATTTAGCCTGAAGGAAAATAGACGCTGCTAAGAAAAGAAGACTTTGAACCTGGGTTATGTGCACACAGTCTCAGGGGTGAGGCTGGCTGGCTCTAGATATTATTAGTGTGACACAGAAATTATGGTCTCTGTCTCATGGCACAGACAATGTAGAGGGTCCCTGAAAGACTGGGAGATCTCTGGCATAGGAAAAAGTTTGTGCAGAAGCAAAATCTTCTGTGAGAAAACAAGGTGTTTGATACAGTAAACAGCGCAACTCCCACGGCAGTTTCTAGCTGTCACTTACTAGAAATACGTATGTTCCTAGGATTCTTTTTTTTCATCCTGTTTCCTTCATGGGATGTGACAATATCCCAGATGTTAGACTGGCTCAGGTAGAGACTTGGTGCCTCTGTAATTGTTCTTCTTCAGATAACTCAGAAAGCATCCCTGAAATGTTACTCTGTTGAGGACCCCCTGGGCTTGCTGAAGTCTTAGGAACCATGTTCTCAGCTCTGAGTCAGAAGTGCCATTCTCTAGCTTTTGGTCTTTGGCACTTCTTTCCTAAATTCTATGACTTAGATTTTACTTTAACATTTTCTGCAAGAAAGACTCCATGACATTGCTAGGGTTCACTTAGGTGCAAAGTGACACTATATATTAGAAGGAGGAACGGGGAAAAGAAGGGTTGGCATGTTTGCGTTACCTGATCTCTTGCCTTAGTGCTGCCCAGAGAAACAGAGATGTCTCTGCAAAGAACAAAATCAGGAAATGTTTTTCTTAGAGTCCTTTTTTCTGATGTATTTATGTATTGTGTGTGCCTATACACCTGGGATCTAGGAGCCTAATGGATTTGTTGGTGATCAGTAATTGTTGTGAGCCTACCAGTGTAACTTTTATGTTGGTGTTGATGTTGCTTTAATCCAGACTTCGCTAATTTTCAGCCTTCTGTATACAGGAGGCAGCTGGGAAGATGCACCCAGTGGCCATTATCCTTGCTTGGAGTGAATCCCCAGCTGGATGGTTCCCTCATGTAACCTGTCCTGGCTGTTCCTTCCAAGTTCAGCTCTTCCTCTTCACTTGCAGATGCAGCAGTGCAGCTGCTTTTGGGAGCCCTTAGGCACTGCAGTATTATGCTAATGCAAGGTTTCTCCTTCTCCGTAGTATCCCTATTATATAATATCACCATCCATCTAAGTGGTGGTGGAAGGAAGCAAATTTGTGTTATGTTTCCATGTTTGGTGCTGAAACCTAGTTTAACATAGATTTAGACAATGTATTTTTTCCTTAAATTGTGTATTGCTAGTTAACATCATACCTTCTATAATAATCATTAAAGCAAAACCACAGGGTAAACTATTCCCACCATTTAATGAATTAACCTGTTTAAGGAATATTTTCCAGAACATCACAGCATATTAGGAAGGGCTTTGAAGTAATGACAGAGTGCTGCATATTTGAGAGAATGTACTTTTCTTGCATCAGGGCTGCATGGTGGGATTTCTTGACATGGGTATGAGCACAGGACTGCTACAGGGGAGCACAGCTCAACTTACATGTGTAGAAGTGCACCTGCCACAGGGGATTTGATCCATTACATCTCCACAAATGTGCTTTTCTTTTTGTTTCTCGTCTAAACTCTTCTTGAGTGGCATTCACTTATTTGCTTGCTCTTTTGTTCTGAAGAGTAATGGGTTTTGCTTGGAATTTTCTTTTTTTTCAATCAGCTCAAGCAGGACTTCCTGGATTGGGGGAGACTCCACAGCAGCAGAAAAGTAGGAAGCCACTCTTCCCTGAGAGGAGAGCTGTGATTTTTGTTCTTTCCTCCTGAATGGTTTTAGAGATAAAAGAGCTGGATCCTAAAATGACATTATCTGCTTAGGGTTATTCCATAGCTCCATGGAACTTTGAAAGTGAGTTAATCCTTGTGCTGATGCTTGGTATCTTGTTCTAGTCTTCAATGTGGCAATGCCTTGATAATGCAGGAAATGTCAAAACGGAGATACATGGAAGGGAGAAGAATCCAAGGCTTTGTTTTTTACTGTCTCATTTCTCACATACTTGATTTAATAATGAAAAGTAGATTCCTTCTTGCTTCTAAGATTCTCCTGCAAAGCTGTGAGTCTGTGAACAAGCTTGAGGGTTTTGGCTGATGTGGCAGCGAACCACTCTGGGACTTGAGATGGAACACGAGACCAGAGAAGCAGCAGGGCGAGGTGCCCAGGCTGGTGTCCATGAGATGTGCAGGTACTGCCTGTACCTCAGGTGCCCAGGAACTGGTGCATTAAAGTAAAAGTAACCCAGTTGAAGTAAGAGGCTGAAATGGCTGCTGTGATAGAGGAAAAATATATTGGGGGGGGGGGGGGGGAAGGAAGGAGTATTTGGGGTGAGAAGACTGCTGAGGGAGACTTAACACCCTCCGAGCTGTGAGAGCAGGTCAGGTTAATGGATATGAAATTGACTTCTCTGGTAAATTTACCCTGGTGTGACTTCTACCATTGCAGAGCCTGTGGAGGTTTTACAAATACACCTGAAAGTAGCACATGTAATGCATGTGTTCATTATTTATAATCTGGCAAGGCTCACATGCTGCTTTTGCATGAATGGTGTTGGTTGAAGATTGTATTGGAAGCTTCTGTGATGACGAATTTAAAGCTTGTACAGCAATAAACAAACACAAATCCTGCAGTGCTGTGTGTTTTAAAATCTCTGTTCTCAAACTGATCTGACGTTAAAGGACTGAATGTAGACAGATGTGCAGATTTCTGTAAAGCTACACTGGTTTACATCAACGAGGGTGGTGGCCTAAAATACTTGGGTATGTTTAACACAGTGCATTTGTCCAAAAAGATGATGAAAAGTCTCTTTGCAGTGCCAAGAAAATTGTCCCACAAGCAGTGGAGCGCACTCAGTCCATCATTGCCAGTTCGGTCAAGGCTGAATAGCAACCGACAAGCCCCAGAACTGGGTAAATGCCTCTGTAATTTGTCTTCTGACATTGTACTGCCTGCAGCTCTGCCAAGGAAATGGAAAAACGTGGAGAGAGCCCTGAGCAAGCCGTCACAACACAATGAATCCAGCTTCCAAAACTACTGGAACTGGGATGCTGCTCTCCTCGCACATGCCAGCAGCTACAACAAGCTAAACAAAACAAAACAAAAGCAACAACCGTCCCCTTTGAAAGAAACAAGGGAAGGGGAAATCACATGATTTGATATTTTGTGAAAGTAGCATAAACATGGCAGTTTGTGTGGCAGGACTGGGAAACAACAGGCAAATCTCGATCCATGTAGGCTCCTTGCTTCAAGTCCCAGTTTCATATACCTCTGACCAGCAAGAGCTCAAGGAAGCACAGCAGATTTTCCTTTTGGTCACGTTCTGCAACATGTATTTTATTGTGGCAGTAGATCCTGACACGGCTGAGGTGAAGCGGAGCAGGAGCTGCTCATGCAGACGGAAAATCTCTATTGACACCAGTGGGTGAGGTGCTGAATTCACAGGGAATGGTCTATACTGTGTTATTGTCTTCAGTATGGAGTATGGGGAGCTCAGCAAAAGGCTGTGCTTGAAGCTCAGGACCCCTCAGAGTTCTGTTCTGCTTTGTTCTGCTTTGTGTCATGGACACGTAGGGTCACTCCAGGGATCTCCTGAAGCTCCAGGGTGCTTTTAGAGACAATGCAGCTTTCTGATCATGCCAGTATATAATGTCCAAGATCTTTTCCTGTTGTGCCATGTTTCCTCTTTATTTTTAACTTTTTTTTTCGGACATGTTATTAAGTACAATACTTTTTATTCATATAAAGTAGATTTTTCTCCAGATAAATACGTTCTTCAAACAGAACTTAATGGCAGAAATTTCCTGAGCAAAAATAAACCACATCGCTGGGCTGAAGCTGTGCTAGTGAGAAAACATAGCCCTTTTCATCTTCAAAGCACTGTGCAAACTTTAAATAATGGATTTTTTTTCTTTTTTTTTTTAATCAGGCCTGTGAAGTATATATTAATGTTCCAGATGAAAGATGGGAACCAGAAAGAGAGGTTAAGTTAAATTTGTTGGGACCAGAGCCAGCGTTGGATACTCTCTGGGCTGCCTGGACCTATAGAATATGAGATTCATGCTTTTTCACACTTCTGCCAGTCTACAATCATAGAATATCCTGAATTAGAAGGGACTCACAAGGATCACCAGTCCAGCTCTGCACAGACAGCCCAACAATCCCACCCTGTGTCTGAGAGCATTGTCCAAAGGCTCCTGGAGCTCTGGCAGCCTTGGGGCTGTGACCATTCCCTGGGCAGCCTGTTCAGTGTCCCACCACCCTCTGGGGGAGCAACCTTTTCCTAATGTCCAACCTAATACACCTCTCCTGATGCAACTTCAGGCCATTCCCTCAGGTCCTGTCCCTGGGCACCAGATAGGAGAGATTTTTATTGCTTTTATATGAGCTGCTTTGCTGTCCTCCTCTGCAGCAAAGATCTGAATGAGGCCTTGGTGCTACACTAATGACCAATTTACTGATTTACAAGCACAGAGCAGTGAACATGATCTGTTGTAAGTGTACAAGAATTCGTAATTGATATTAGTACTTGGCAGAACATGGAAATATAAACATCCCTCATTTCAGTCTCAGCAGCCACTGCTGGCAATGTCCATCCGTTACTCCCACTGCCCTGTGAGTTAGCTAGAACAGTTCAGAAAATGTTTCTAATGAATGTGTTAAACAGCTGAGAATGTTCTTAGCAGTGGATTAAACCTGTTTGGCTTTGCCATTGGTATTAACTGTTCACAGGAAGTGTTTCTAGGACAAGGAAATTTTTTTTTAAAAAGTGTATTTTGAGTTTTCAAGTGGTGGAGAAATCTCAGCAGTATCTTTAGGAATGGATGTGTGATACTGCAGTGTGGTGAGTTTATGATGTCCTGGCAGCTGTTAGGGTGGCTCAGCATGTTGTGATGATAAGGTCTGTCTGTTCCAAGCATGGTAATACAAGCAGCATTGTAATTTAACAATTCAGTTTATTTTCTGACTCATTCTTGCAAATGTTACAAGGCAAATAAGAAGGAAATAGAAAATTAGGATAAGATCTGGGCTATCTGAAGTGTGAGATTTTTAGTCCAAAATGTTATGCAGATGCCAGGCAAGTATATTTGAACCAAATGAAAATAAAAGTTGATTTATAGAAGCAACTGTTGTTTATACACAGGTCACCAAAGGAGCACATTATGGAAATTGGCAATAAATTAAGATGAACTGAAAGCAGGAGATGGGATGAAAGAGTGAGCCTACCAGAGTAATTCAAGCACAGCCTGGTTGAAAGGTCAGGTTATTGAGTGGTGACTACTGTTCCCATGGGATCAGGACAGAGGAAGGCAGCCAGATGCTTCCCAGATCCTGTTTTATTGTCAGAAACACTTGACTTACTAAGGAGCAGAATTTCCATCTGCAACTTCAAATGGATGTCAGTGGGTTTAAAATGCAGCCCATGGCCTGAAACTGCCTTCAGACATTCCTTGTTTCCATAAAGCTCCAGCTGGGCTTGGCAATCACTGCCCTCAGAGCTGTACCATGTGCATCCACTGACAGGAGCAAGGGAAGAGGAAGTACTGCCCTTGAGTCTCCCTAGATTCCCCAGGTTTCCAGTGAAATCTGATTTCTTTGGTGCTGGAATACCTGCTGCCATTTGCATTAGGCTGAGGTTTATGGCAGCTCTTTTGGGAAGTGAGTTTTCAAGAAATCATGTGTCACTTGGGTTCAGCTGTGCTGCTCAAACCAGGCTGTTCTCTGCCTTTGAGACCTCAGCACAGCTTCTGATGGGCTGTGAGGAAGACTGAGTGTTCCTGCCTGCTCAGTCCTGACTTCTTTTGTGTGCAGCTGCTGGAGTGAGTTTGGAAAACTCCAAGTGGAGCACAGGTCTCCATTCTTCAGAGAATGACCCTGCAGAAGTGCCTGTGAGGGTATTCCAAGGTGTGGGAGCTGTGGGATAGCAGCTGCTATCCCATATAGCATCCTTTGGTCATAATATTGCACTTCTGTCCACTCAACCTTTGAATTAATAAACAATAACAGGTACTTGAGCATTATAAACAGGACCACATTTGGATAAGACATTGTCTGGAAAGTTGTCATCTTCTCTGTTTATTGTTTGTTTTGGTTAAACTCAACATCTGATTTGCTATGCTGCCTTCTGCTGTGTTTTGAATTATAGCTTTCAGACTTACCAGGAATGAACTAGTTGCTAATCTTCAAAGGGAGTCTTTAAAAAAAAGAAACTGCTTTAGGAAATGCTGTTAAACATTGTTTATGTGTGTCTGTTTTTCTCATCTTTTCCCCTCGACAAAAGTCAATATTCCTTCCTACTGGTAAGAGGATGTAAAGCTACAGCAGGTGCTGGCTCTCCAGTACATACAGATGAAGAAGGAAAGAGGAGTGACTATTTGGGACTGATCTTTTCTCAGATTTTCAGAGGAATGGAATATTATTCTCTATGCATAGGTTGTTTGGTGCTTTGTCCTCTCATAAGTAGATTAGAAGCAGCTGAATTTCTTGTGCAGGTAGATTGATTTTCTTTTTTTTCCTTACTCCTTACAATTCATGTGGAAAGGTTTATAGAGCATCTTACTACTTTTGGATAAAGGGCTGTATGTGTTCCAAAAGGGAGAGTTAGTTGTGTAATGCACACATCTTTAAACAATACCAGTTATTTTAGAGATAAACTAGAAATATTAAGACATTACTTAATTTAGCATTTTTCTCCTCTGTGCCTGACTTTGAATTGTTGTCCTTGACATGGAATATATAACAATTCCCTAGCTAGCATGCCCTTGCTGCCCAGCTCTGTGGGAGGGCCTGGGGCAAGCGGGTGATCCCTAAAAGGTTTTAATAATGTATGAACAGAATTAAAGTAAATGCGGGTAAAATTTTGACCTTTTGAATTTGTAAAATTACAGACAGAGGCATCCTGGAAGAGGGGGTTTGATGTATGGGTGCCCTGGGGCCAGGAGAGAGCATTGTCACTGTGGGTGTGATGTTACCGTGCTCTTGACTTATTACCTTGTCACAGAGCAGACTGGAAAGCGCCACGGTGTGGGAATGGCAGCTCTCCCTGCTCCTGTCCAGCACCACAGAGCCTTTAGCTGGGACTTGAGGGCTGCCCAGAATGGCTGTGGCTGTTGGCAGAGGGAGCAGCTTGGGCTGTGGCTGCTCCAGAGGAGGTTTGTCCCTGCAGAGAGCAGATTTTATAACCCACAAGTTACAAATGAATCTGGCAAGGGATGGTGTGGGGGGAACATGGAGACTGGCTTGACTCCCCTTCTTTTCCACCTCTCCCAGCTTGGCTTGGAGCTGGCAGCACACTGCTCCAGAAGAGCAGAGGTTTTGGGCTGGTGTGTGTGTGCTCACAAGCTTGTCCTACCTTCTGCTGGGATTTCTTCCTGGGATCCAGAGAAGGAAGAAAACCATGAGGCAAGGCAGCCACAGAATGGGGGTTTGGATAAATGGGATGCATGCCAGCTGTCACTGATTTAGGGCTCTGCTGAGGTGAATTTAGGTGCCTTTGGAAGGTTAGAGGGTGGTTTTCATTTCTGGTTTCTTTTTTTTTTTTTCTTTCACGGTTATAAAATCTTTTATTGATTTTTATAAAAGATGATCACAAAAACTTAGGCTAATAAAAGGACTAAGCTACAAACTAGAGCTTCATCTGGCAGCCTCTTTGCTGCATGAATAAAGATTCTGCAGTGTGGCAAGCTGTACAGTAAAATCACACTAAGAAATAGCAGTGGAAACAACTAATAAAAACTGATATAAAACTCCAGTTTTAAGAATTAATTCAAATAGAGCAGAAAACAATACATAATTTTCAAGGTGGTAATTGGAAAGGGGTGGAAATATCACTGCAGGCTCATAATTTTGTGTTCACATAAATCAAATTTAAGTAGTCTCCTATTGCTGACTATGGAAAAACTATTCCAAATTGTAATTTTGTTGCATGTGTTTCTTGTGAATGGTTTTATTAGTTTTTAGATAATATCAAATCTCTAAGGACAATCCCGAAGCTGGAATAATTGTAGATTTTCTGTTGCTCTGCTTTTTAAAAACTCATTAACCATTTTGATCTCAAAGCAAAAATGCTGGTCCAGAGAAAAATGCACTGTGACTAGGAGAATCACAGCAGGGATCTGTGGCTCTCTGCTTTGCTTCTTTTTTCATTGTAGCTAAAACACAGAAGAGACCAGATTTAGTTCTGCATTTGAGTTTACAAAAATTCAGATTAACCCATTAGGAAAGCTCTTCAGGCTGTGTTTGGAAGCACAGCATGACTTGGGGAAGCAGGAGGGTTTTGGCTTCTGGCTTGGCTTTTGATCAGTGAGAATTTCCTGAGAGGATACAGTTTTGAACACTGTCCTCCAAACAGCCGGTAGCCATCATAAGTTATATTTTAAATATAAGTGACTGGTCCTCACTTGGCTTTGGAGGACTTGTGGAGAGGATAGTGAGGATTTGATCTCCGTCATGAGCCTGTGATTGAACTGAGTTAGCGAAGGACTTGTTTTCACAGAAAACTTGCATAAGGCTGAAAGTTTCTTAACAACTATTTATAAATTCATCTGTCTCCAAAGTCACTTTGTACCCTTGTACATGGTGCATCTGGCTTTAGGGGAAAGTCAGATTCAGTCTTGAGGAGACTGGCAGCAAACCAGTTCATCTTTGCTGTGCAGGACAGGTCAGTGCTGGCAGTCCTTCATGTGGATTTGGGCACTTTGGAGTGCTGTAGCCTTAGACCTGTGCCTTGCCCTTGCTCACTGTGCAGCAGCCTGGCAGGGACTGAGAAGCCTCTGTGCTGCAAAGGAAAGGAAGAAACCCCTGAAGGGGTCTGACTTGTGTGCAGGACCCAAAGGCTGTGATTCTCTGCAGTGTTTCCAGGCTTTCTATGCATTTGCCAAGTTTCTCCTTGATAAACAGATTTTCCAATGTTAGCAGGCCTTGACATAATTACTTCCATGGCAGGAGGGGGGAAAAAATACCAATGTAAGGCAGCTCCATTACATAACAAAGGTTATCTGGAGACACAGATACTCTGAAAGTCCCCTCTGTTCCTTTCTATTTCCAGGGACAATCAGCTTATTCTCATTTTAAGAGCTTACTATCAGTTCTGACCCATTTAAAATTCACCTGCCAATTGCATTGTATGACAGGACCTGGCTGACCCAGGAACAAAGGGAAATGTTCATATCTTATAATGAACTGCCAGACCGAGAGCTGAGAAGAAAGAAGGCAAAGAATAGAGTCAGCTCTATGAGAAACAAAACTTTTTTTCACACGGCAGGGAATAGGAGCTTTCTTACTAAAATATTTTAAGTGGCTTTGCTCTGTTATCTGTTAGCAGCTTCACATCCTTGAATCGTTTGTTTTTTACAAGAAAGGAAGTTTTCAAGTGGGTGTTTCTCTGTGCATTGGCCCCTTCCCTTTTCTAATGGTTATTCTGCCAGCCCACTCCTCCCTTCCATCCCTCTCCCAACAGAGAGCTGAGGGCAGAGGATGGTCAGTCTGTGTGTTACCTGCTTCTGCAGGACATGGGAATGACTCTGTCCATCAGGAGGGAAATGCTGGTCAGTGGCTGTAGTTCCAAGGATCAGGACTGTTAAATGTATGGCCATTTGGAGAAACATCTGCCTTTTTAATTCCGTGGCAGCATTTTTTTCCATATTTAATGTTGATTGGGTTTTTTGTTTGCATTTTGGGGTGATGATGGTTGTTTTTAGACATCAGTATTTATTAATAAATCATTTCATGATAATTGCATGTCCAGGGATGCCTGTTAGATGATTGTCTGACCTTGGATTGGACTGCTGTTGACTTTATATTCATATTCATTATTTTTGCTTATTTTTTTGTCTATAACAGCTAAAGAAAAGTGAACAACATCAAAGCCAGTGTGCAGTTATTCCCCTGTCTCTCCCCAGAGTAGGTGGACTGTTCCCTTCCTTTACCAGTTCCTTTTCCTTTCCCAGAGGCAACTAATGGAAAAACGTGCACATAGACAGCAAATGGAGAAATGATACCACTGAGAAAAGATACCAGGATTGAAGTTCCCAATGCAAAGTTCTGTAGGACAGAGTTATTAGAACAAAAGAATTTCTAACAGTAGTAATTTGAGGTTCTTTGCTTCTTTAAGCTTCCAGAAGGAACAGGAT
This sequence comes from Entomyzon cyanotis, assembly GCA_024500445.1. Lineage (NCBI taxonomy): Eukaryota > Metazoa > Chordata > Aves > Passeriformes > Meliphagidae > Entomyzon > Entomyzon cyanotis. Next base: position 5,265,314 of record JAKEPQ010001020.1, read on the forward strand.
CATTTTATTCCCATCTTCTGCATTTGGAAAGTCAGGCAGTTGGTACGTGATGGATGAGATGAAACAGATAACACAACTTCTCCTTATGGGCTGATCATTATAACTGTTGATTGGAGGGGATAGTGAAGAACTTTTTATGCCCATTTTTATTTTTCTTTTCAGAATGAAGATTTTAATTGATTCTGTTAAGTCTCACCGCTATTTGCTGGTTTGTATATCAATTCCAATTGATACTAAAGTTGATCATGTTTTTACCACTGGCTTACAAGCAGGGTCAGTCACAGCTCTGTCCCACTTCCAGGGGCATTAAAAGTGCCTTTGGTTTGTGCAGGTGCAGGAACAGCATCTTCCTCCCATTGAAGCAGCATGTCCTGGAAAAATCCTGCCCTCTGCCCTCTCAAAACCATCAGAGCAGGACGTGGCCTTTAGGGAATGGCTGGGGAGCAGGGAGAGTTTTTAATGCACAGCCATGAAGAGGGTTCTCTTGATTTTTTTAAAATAAGCTCTGTTGGGATTTCATCAATTGTTCCCAGCTGGGCAAGGAAAGGTCTAATAACAGGAGGTTGTATCCCACATCATCTTCTGTGGAATGATCAATGTCTAAAGTGATTGTGGCTGCACAGAGTCCCACGGGGTACATTGTCATATTCTAACAGAGGCTCCTGCCTGGGCATACAGACTTTCCAACAGTAGTTTTACCTGGCAGGAGAATGAGAATTTTTACTTAAAAGCTGCACTTTATTAGTCTGGTAGGACAGACTTCACCTCAGCAGAAGAAAAGATTGAATAAAGTGGTCAGGCTCACGTTGCCTTGCTTTTGGCTCAGTGCAGTTGAGCTGTTGCACTTGATACCTTAATCAGTAAATCCTCTTGTAGCCAAGCACTTTATGAAGTGTCATTTTAAGAGGGAAAATAGAGGGGTGGGAACACTTCAGCAATTTCCAAGCAGCCACGTGAGTTATGGACAGCAGGATTTCCCTGCTGGCTTTCATTTGTGGGGGAGATCTGCAAAGCTGCCTGAGGGTCCAGACCTCCTGTCAGGGATCTTTCAAGAGTCTTGCTGGTGGAATATCAGTTTTAATAATAAATCTAAAATTTTTTAAAATATCTAACATAACAAATAACAAATGGCTGTTAATGCTTTGGTAGCTGTGTGGTTTATTTCACATTCTGTCATCCTCATTGCCACAGTGCTTGCTCTCAAGGGATCTGATTTAGGGTGTTCCCCCCAAAATGCAGGGCTTTGGGGGTTTTGTTGTTTTTTTTTGTTACAGGCTGCATGAAGATAGGACAGCTGGGACAGGAAGGAATTTGGCTGGAACACTCCTGGCTCCTGCCAGGTAAAGTTACCTCCTGATGTAAGCATAAAATCAAGGGCATCACTGGTCTCTTCCTCTAGAACTGGCTCTGACTGTCCTGATTGTAGAGTGTTTGGGACTTTTCAGTGAAAAATATTCTGAAAGGATAAAAAAAATACTGTGTTAATTTGGCTCTGATAGGGACTGCAGCTTTTGGTGTTTCCCACCCTTCCCTCATTCTCAGGTTTCAGTCTCTGAACTTGTCATGCATCTTAAAACTCTTAGTTCTGTTGCTTAAGTCCTTAAAGCTCCTCTTGCTGAAGCTATTTACTGATTTAATTTTTCAGGGCACTAACGTAACTACTGATGTGCTTGGTTTATCAGCATTTTTTCAAAACAATTTGTGCATCTAGAGCATTTCTTTAACATTGAGTTTTAAAAATGCCTCACACATTTCTTGCCAAAGGCAAAACAAAGTATATTTCTTAATTTTTTTCACTTTTTCCCTTTTTTTTTTTTTTAAAATTGAGCTGTTCGAAATAAAGAAATTGCAATGCACAGCTCCAGGGTTGTTTATAACCAGCATCTCTTGGCACCCAAAGCTGCCTGGCTTTTTTACATGTAAAGTTTTGCCCTAACATTGGGCCTAATTTATAGTTGATATCCAGGACAAGGAGAAGTCAAAGAAAAAGTGATGTTTCCTAGGGAATGAGAAGCCCTCGCCTGGCACTCATGAATTACAAGGCTGAACTTTTTAATGTGTCTCTCCTCCTCCTTTTGCTCAGTGTTGTTGCTGCCTCCAGTAACATTTTTCCTGACTATAGTACCATTGACTCCTGTGATAGTTTAATAGTTTCTGCTGTTTACACAGTTGTCACTGAAATTGTTGTGACTTAAATTTGCATGCAGGGTTGGTAAGAGCTCAGAGTTTACGGTGCTACCCCAAATGTAATTTGTATTCTGGTCGCTGGAGTTGTCTTGGTAACACTTAGGTGACTGGAAACCATTTGCAGAGGGGAAGTTTAATTCTGATATTGCTCACCGGTCCCAGTTCTGGGGATTCAATCCAGGTTGGATGGTGTTGGGTAGTTACAAAACTTTCTAACTTTACTTTGTGGCCAAGATCTTCAGAGGGTCTTACCTGTGCTGCTGTTTAGAGAAGACTTTGGAGGAACATAAAGAAATGAGTCCTCTACTTGTACCTTCATTTCTGACATACTGAGCTGGAGGATGCTGTTCCTTCTGCTGGAGGCAGACTTCTTACCTCTGAAACTCAGCTTTTGGTTCTGATGCTACTTGTTCATTTCTGGAGGGTACTGATTAGCCAGGGCTGCAGGTCACTTGCTGCACCCCCAGTGTCTTTGATGTAACAGACTTAAAAGATAAAAAAGGTAATTAAAAAAACCCCAACACCATTGGCTTAAAATTGTACTCACAGATTAATGTTTTTAGTGTATTTTAATGCTGGGGAGCCAGAAAATTACTGAAGTATTGCAAGTTTGGGACTCCATACTCTGGTGGCCAGGCTTGTACAGAGTCCTGTTTTGAATGGTCTAAAGCCATATTGCTGATTTTTTTATTTTGTATTGCTGAAAGGTGTGTGGTATTTCATTCTGGCTGCCCTGGATGGAAAGCAGTGGTACTTTTATCACCTACAGGGACCCAGTACAGCATGGGCAATGCTGGAAAAGCAAGAAAGCATAATAAAATAGTCACCTCAGAGACATTTTCATGGCCACTATCTCCTATAAATCCATTCATAGCTGTTCTTATGAAAATTACAGTGACAAAAGACTTCTTCAGGAGACAGATGTTGATACAATGTCCTGAGTTTCTGGGTTTCTTGCAGCAAAAAATACCTCTTCTCTAGTACTTTTAAATCTGGACTTAAATAATGCTAGTGCATTACTGCAATACATCTCGATGAAAGAGGCTTTTAGAGCTAATCTGGATTGGAGTATCTACAGTGACTTCAGAGCAGACAAGCAATTTCTCACACCAGCTGAGGGCACGGTGCAGGAACACTGAGTATTTGGAATTACAGACTGAAATCTGCGGAGCTGTTTCTGCATTGTGCAAGAAATGCTTTCTTCACTTTTTGCTTCCCTTCCTTTTGTGAATGAACCACAGCAGAGTAAAGCCGAAATCCACTTTTGTATTGCTGGGAGAAAGCTATTAGGTTTTTGTAGTGGCTTATTTTAATAGTTTTCGCCTTTTTATATCTCTGGATGGTTTCCATAGATTTTACATAGATTAGTTATTTGGCCTCATGAAAAAAAAAGTAAGAAACACATGGAAGGGAAGTAATAATCATTGAGAGGATTATATCTATGGATGTCTTGGGCTTACAGTACTTGATCTCTCAGCAGTGCTCATGTGGGACTCCATAAGCAGTAAAAAGTTCACTGTTCCATAAAAATTTATGTTCCCTTTATTCTCATAAAACACAAGTAATCATGGAATAGTTTGGGTTGAAAGAGACCTTTAAAGGTCATCTAGTCCAAGCCCCCTGCCATGGGCAGGAGTGTCTTCAACTAGATCAGGTTGCTCAAATTCCCGTCCAACCTGACTTTGAATGTTTCCACGGATGGGGCATTCACCACCTCTCTGGGCAACCTGTGCCAGTGTTTTGCAATGATGTAAAAAATATCTCATTTAAATCCTTCTATAGTCCTTATATCTTATATACTGTATAAAAATTTCTTATTTTTCAGACTTATATGTAAGTACACTCTCATTTGGATGCAGCCCAGGACACATTTGGTTTCTGGGCTGTGAGTGCACATCTCCAGGTCGTGTCCAGCCTCTCATCCACCAGCACCCCCAAATCCTTCAAGGGCTGCTGTCAGTCCTTCTCAAATACCTTTGGAAATCAGTTCAAAGACACGGGAGACTTTGTTATGCTTGTCAGTCACACTTTTTAAGGTTATGTTTTAAGCTGCTTTTTTCTTGCAAAGTCACGAGAATTGCTGATGAGCGTGACTACTTAATAATGGAGCAAAAAGAAAAACTCCCTCTGAAAGCAGAGAAATCTGTCTGTAGCTGGTGCTGTGGGATGAGTGACATAGGGATTGCTCATTAAACTACACCTTCTGTGGGTTTGCTTTGGGATCATTTCCCTACAGAGCAATAATGGATGGAATGCTGCACAGGACCCAAGGCAGGATGCTCCATCCACATGGCTTCAGTGCATTTGGCTGGAAGGGGCTTGGTTTCTTAAACCGGGAGAAAACTCAATTTATCAACATCTCCTTGCACAAAGAGGGCGAGTTGTTTGCGTTTAAAGGCAGCAGGCAAATTGGTTTCTCTTTGTCTTGGCCTTCCTGTGCTATTGCCTTGCAACTCCTCCATGTCCAGTGAGAGCCTCCCAGGTCCTTTGTTGCCTCCTGCTCATTTCCATGGCAGCCAATCCAGCATGGCAGGCCAGGCCAAGCAGCACTGCATGGATGAGCCGCGGGGAAGGAAACGGCCGAGTGTGGGAGCAGGGCAGAGCAAGAGCAAGAATGGAGCCTGTCACTAGGACTGGCTGTATGTAATTGCAGAAATTCCATCACGTGCATCCCATGGTTTCAAGCCCCTGGAAGCTGTAAATAATGTGTTTTAATTAATGGGTTGCCAGGGGCTTTAAAGGAAATCAGACTGGACCGAGGGCTACAGAATTCGGCAGCTGTGGTGGCTGGAGCACACAAGCAGTTTGACTAACTGCTGGTTGTTCATTTTATTTTAATTAAATTACTTGCAGAGCTGAGAGCTCCTGCCATCCTCACCTGGGTGCTGTTGAAATCCATGAGGTATGGAACTGGGGAATTGGGCAGAACTGGTTGACAGTAACAGCAGAAAGACTTTGTCTAAAAACTGTGCAGGGCTGTTAACTTCAAAGTCACACAAATCACAGCATTTTCCTGTATTGTATTTCTTTGTGTGATTCTTCTGGTTTGGGTTTTTCATTTTCTGCATCTCCAGTGTGATTGGTGGTGACCAAGAGGCCTCTCACTTCCATCCTGTGTTGGCTGAGCTTTAGGGCTGGCAGGGAGAAGAGGAGCAGTTGCTCTTTGCAAACGTGTAAAGTCCTGCGGGGTGACGTGAGCTGTACGTGTGATTCGTGTAGCATTTGGTAACACACTGAGCTGCAGGAATGAGCAGTGTAAGGGCCACCGAAGGGAAGTTTATAATGCCTTTTCCTGTCAGTGTCTCCCAGCACAACTAGGGTTAGAGACTGACTGTCTCTGTCTCATTTTCTCTCAATGTGCACTGAGGTTAATGGTGTTACCCTGTGGTGTGGGATGCGGTGGAGAGGAGGTGTCAAAGATGGAGCTGTGCCAGTAGAAGTGGGAGCACAGGGGTACCTCAGATGGATAGATAAAAGGGGATTGTCAATCCCTGGTGTGGTCCAGCTTACCAACAGTCTGCCTGCTGCTCCCCCGACCTCGGATCACAGCAACTAGAGAGTAAGGGGAAATGTGCCCACTAAAAATGTTGACATGGTTCCACCATCTGCTTCTACTGTATTAACTCTCCTGACTAATTGCATGTGTGATGCTGTGCCACATGGTAGCTTTGTTCTTTACATCAAAAGACAAAGCTTCTTTGTGTTTCCTGTGGACCTTTGAACCACACTTGCCATTGAGGGCCCTGTCAGTGTGACACAGTAGCTGTTGATGTCTTCTTGCCTTGATGATTAGAGAGCTCCGAATAAGTGATCTTGGTCATACTTGTTAATAGGTTAAAGGGTATGGTTGCATGCATCATAATTTCCATGTTGTGCCTATTCAACTCCCATCCCCAGGGTACAAGTATTTAATATTGCAATGCACAAAAGCATTTGACAACACACGGTGATGGGTGAAGAGGTTTGTGCTCGAATGGGGGAGCTGCGTGACCGATGGCCAACTCTTAACCTGAGCACTTGCCTTAATGCAATGCAGGATCCCATCCGCTCGTGCTTCCTGGCAGAATATTAACAGACATTTGTTTGGCGCAGTTCCGCCGCAACAGACTTGGATCAGAGGATGAACCTGCTGTTCAGTCTGAAACGATGCTGGCTTTGGAGACGGGCTTGAAAATGCTTTTGTGTGCGATCCCTTACAATTCCCAGGGCTCTGATTCAGTGGGCTTAAAAAGCAAGATTCCTGGCAAATTAGTCATTGGATGCAATTAATGTCTTCTTTATAGAGCTGCTAACAGAGCTGTAGAGAAGGTGTCTTCACAGGTGCATGCACAGGGACATCTGTGGCACTGGTCTGTCTAAAGATCATTAGCAATCAGGGTCTACATTTTTTTTCTTGTTTTGGACATTCCTAATGTGTTGCTTCCCAGTTAATTCACTTTTGGTTCTTTTACCATAGCTATTGGTATGACAAAAATGCTTATACGTGTAAAATGGTAAATGTAGTGTTTGTTATGGCATAGAAAGTTTCTGCATGTATTTTTATTTTTGTGGCATTCCAATTGTTACTTTCTATTTTCCATTTCCTCATTTTCATTTCTATTCTTGGTGTCTGAAGCAGTTACATACTTCAGGACCATGAATGCAGGTCCAGAAAGGGGAACTTTTTAAAATAATTCTAGGAAAAAGTTTTAAATTTTTCAATTAAAAATTCAACTTTAATTGTTATTGAGTCTTCATTCTTTCAACACACTGCAGTGGGTATTTTAATTGTAGTATTTTAGCCTCACAGAAAGTACACCATGGCATGTGGGGGGGGTGTTTTAACTATATAGAGCATTTCTTGCATGTTTTACTCTGCAACTTATTGATTAAAGTAGGAATAGAAGAAAAAGAGCAAACATCGATCCGACATTAAGCAACTGGACCATGTAAAAATTGACATAAAATGTAATGCTGCTTCTAATAAAAAATGCATAAATGCAGCAGAACCAAGCAAAATAACAGCTTAATTTCCCCTGCTGTTGGCTGCCAAACAGAACGTTCAGATGTGTTGTTACAGGTGGAATTCTCCAATTGGGAGCACAAACCCTCATTGCCTTTCCCTCCTGTCCACCCCCAGATATTTGTGCAAAGAACCAGCAGTAGCTCCTTAGACATCCCAGGTCTATTAAACTTCTTGTGTCCCCTCTCCCTGTTTCCTACCAACAGAAGGCATCCTTTTGCCACTGTGTGGATTGAGTCTTCAATTCTTCTTCTGATTTAGGCCATTGGTCCTGACTCTTGAAAAACCTTTTCTCTTTTCCTTTTTTTCCCCCCCTTTTCATTGTTTTTGTAGAAATTGGGAGTTTTGCATTGGTTTCCAGCATGTCCTTAGAGTTGAGTCATTTATAGGGCAGGTCAGAGATACTTGTACTGTTAGCAATTAACACATTTTTGGAAATATATAATGCTTGAGCACAGGAATGTCCTGCACGTGTGTTTTACTGTGCTTACAAACACGGAGCTCGCAGGTGTAAATACCAGGTTACTGTTTTTCCACACAGTTGTAATGCACAGTATGCAGCCTGGACCTAAGCCAAGTACTGCAAAACAGGGTTTTAACAGTGTATGTTTCTCTTTGGCTGTTTTTAAGGCTGATTTGCAGAGGAAGTGACTTTGCCTGCAGTTCTGGGGACCCCCAATGTGTAATGGTGCTGCTCTGATCTCAGTGGTGAAGGTGGCTGCTGAAATTGCTGCTGCTTCCCCGCAGATGTTTTGTGCTCTCACAGCCCCTGTCAGCCAAGGGAGCTGAGCCACAGAGCACACACAGCTGTGCAAGGGCAGACCCTACCAGAGCAGTGACAAACGTGCAGCCAGGGGCTGAGGATTGCCAGAAATTACTTGAACCTCAGATCACGCAGCTGCAGCCGAAAGTGTGACAGGGAGTTCACCATACCTGCCTCTGTGCAGAGTTTAGGGCTCCTGGGTTTACCTCCTGCGTGCAAACTTGGTGTGAAATTCTGCTGGAGGTGGCATGTTTTGCTTTGGTGCACTTTCACCTCACGGTGTGTACACTAAATTCAGGCAATGAGAAGTTAAATGCTGTGTCCAAACTGTGAAAGGCAGTTCTGCACCTGTAAACTCCAGTGTTGAAATGTTTCAATGTGACAGCATGAGCCAGGTAAGAAAAAGTGGTGCTTCAGCAATGTTCTTTGCTATCCTCTCCATTGGTCTTGGAGATTTATTATCACCATTTATGAAAAAGGAAATATTACATCGAATAGAGCAGAAAGTAGTGACTTACATAAGGAGGCCTTCATTTTCCTTATACCCCACTTGGTGAAAGGATCTGTACTCACATGTCTTTGTCTCTTTTCTCTATATGTGTTCACGTGCCTTAGTCTCATTTCTCTCATTTTCTGAATAACTGAAGGCAATTTTATCCATAAAGTATAGCTGTTCTCTTTCCCTGGTACCTGTCTGATAAGCTATGAGGATGTGTGTAGGTGGGAACCAAAATTGCTCCATCAACTGAAATTAACCACTTCTGCTTTTCTGTCTTACTATATTTGCTCTCAGAAATAACTTTCAGTCTGTTTCGTCCTCAGGAAACCTGGCTTTTGTCATCAGGGGTTTGACTTAGGGCACCAGGGACTTTTGTCATCAAGGGCTTTGACTTAGGCTAGGGGTTGTAAAAGTTGTATTGAAAACAGACATCACAGGGTGTCATAAAAACATCTGAGACCAATTTTCCACAGAGACCACTGAGCCCAGTGACTATTCATGGACTTTGGTGATGTTTCATCAGGGTAGAATATGGCCCCTAGTGTTCAATTCCCAGAAACAGAAAGACAGAATAATATTAAGTGCCTCTTGAGGAATTTGTGGACGTCCTTCATTGTGAAATAACATACATACAGTTGCCACCCCAAGAACTTCTGTCTTGCAACAATGTCTTGCTTGTTAAAAGAAGGCAAAACAAAACCCAGAGAGACAGGCAAAGCTGGCAATTCTGTCAGCAAAAGTCAGTGTGGATGAGCTTCAGTCAAAGAAATATTTAGAAACAAACTGGAAACTCGGAGCATACCAATTCCTTTGAAAAGGTCATGACTGCAGCAATATGGAGTTCTGGAAACACGTTCAGCTTCCCCAGCAGAGCGATGGCTGCTCTTTTCTGCACAGAGGAAATCTTGACTCGAGTGTAAGATACAGCGACCACGCCATCAAATGGGGCTGAAAGACATGGGCAGGCCCTTGGCTGTGCCACAGGTTTGCTGCATGAGTTCTGGCATGTCATTTAATGTCTCTGTGTCCATGTACCTGTAAGAGAGGACATGACCTGTGCATTTTCAAGTTCTCAGTTCTCTTAAGGGGAGCAAGTTTTCTGATAGCCCTTTCATTCAGTGCTACCTTGTACAATCCTTGTTGTAAAAACAATTCCATTTATTGAAGGCCAGCCTTTCCTGTGTACTTGGTAGCCTTCTTTTCAGTGTTGCTGCTGGATGAGGAAGAGCCTCGCTGAGGTTTTGTCAGTGTAGTGTTTTGAAACTGAGTGGTGGTGGTGGTTTTTCACACTTGCTGTGCAGTGTCACACAGCAGTGAGGTTGATTGGTAGCATTCAGAGGTGACTGCAGGCTTGAGAGGGCTGTCAGCCTATTTCTGAGCAAAGCTGGGGGTATTTCAGATGCTGGTAGGAAAATCTGTCCCTTCTTCCCCCTTCCTCTGCACAAGGACGTTATTTTCCAATTTAGAAGTACAGTATGGGGGAAGTTGGTTGGTTTTCTTGTGGGTTTGTTGTTCTTTAAATTCCAGAGACTTGAACATTGAGGTGATGGGAGTTCCTGGAGAATAAAAATGAGGAAATTGTTGCAAAACCTGGGTTTGTGCAGCTTAAAAGATCACTGATGCTTTATGAGTGGATTTTTTAAAAAATGGAGAAAGCTGAAGTTAGAATGGAGGGAGCAGATGTTGGAGGGAGCCTTGCCTGAAGGAGTGTGGTGCTGTTCCTCTGAAGTGAGTGAGGCAGCACTCGAGCTTTCTGCCTGGGCTGTTCCCAGCTGTGAAGCTCCCCAGGACAAAGCCCAGAGCCCCAACTAAGCCTTCAAACTTGCAAGGAGAAGTGGTCCTGAATACCAAGTAGCACGTTTGACAGACCTCTGATGCCCTCGAAGGAGCATGCCAGTCCAAGTGGACAGTTTTGTCCTTGATTTCTTTTCTTGATTCTGCTTTTCCTATTGGTAAATAGGGTTTGTAGAGACAAATGCTGCATTCATTATATCAACTTGTATATTTGATAAAAAGCTGTGCAACCTTTGAGCATACAACCCCTTCTTAAAGACTGAAATGACTATAGCAACCTGAGGACAGGTTGGGGAAAAATATTGTTCTGTTTTACCTTGATTTACATGAGTAAATTTGGGAAGGAAGGCCTGTATTTGTTAGTTGAAGTTACTTTAATTTCATACATGAGAACAAAATGTGGTTTCAGCATTCTGCTTTTCATAGCTTTCAATTAGGTTCTGCCATTTTCCTTACATTAAATTCAATATTAAACATGAAAATGTATTTAAATAATTCTAAATAGGAGGCTTACACGTATTACCATTTAAAATGCACTAAAGTGGATACCTTTGATACTAATGAAAAATCACAGGTGACATCTCTCTTTCTTCTTTTAAAGTCATTGGTTTGGTCTGATTTGATTCATCTGAGGGGCTTCTGCAGCTGCATGTTTTGGTTACTTGAGCAGCAGCTTCAGGCAGCCCCAGAGCCTCTGCCTGGGCTTCTGTCAATGGGGTGTTGTTTTCTGGGGCTGTTTCAGGGGGTCTTGGGGAGAAGTTTCTTTAGAATGTGTTTCATGTGGAATATCAAAGGCACCGTGGTCTGTGCCTGAGCACTGGCTCTTTGAGGGGATCTGATTAATCTTTCTTTATAAAAGTAATTGCCTGCTGAGATGGCAGCATCAAAAAAAGTGGCCAGATTCAGAGAATGGTTAAATATTCCCTTTCATTACTTCAAGGTGTCCTTAGTTGTCTGAAAATTAAAAGGACTTGACAATCCACATCCACTAGGATTTCCTGATATTTCGATTCTCGGCTCTTCTCTGTGGCCATTTTGTAGCTGCAAACCAGCACATTCCTGGGATTCCCATGCCAAGGAATTGGCAGAGGTGCTGTGAAGGGGTCAGGATCCCAGCACAAGGTGTTTGGATGCCTAAAGCAGGGAATGAAGTGCTGTGTGCTCACCTGCTGGGAGCAGGAAACCACTCTGGGGTGGGTTGTCCCACACGCCGTGTGACACTTCCTCCTTTGCAAAATTAACAGCAGGAACTGAGAGGACTTGGGCTGCAGATGTAGGTTAGGATTTTTAGATCTCCTTAAGACAACTAAGATATCCTTTGGGTATAAAACCTGATCACAGGATTGGGGATCAATACCACTGATTCTTTTTGAAGGGCAGGGATACTGTCACAGTATGTGGTCAGGACTCAGTCTCCTGCTCCAAGTGTTTTCTGGTTTCGGGAGTATATATCAAGTTTGTGGTGAACATAACTTTGAATTAATTTTTTTAAATTGCTTTCTTCTGTTTCTGGGAATTTCTCTTTGGGAGTGGAATTTGCAACGTCCTTGGGGCTGTGTTTGTGATTTGGGAGCTCACTGAGATTATAAACTGAAAACAACTGTTTGCTGTCAAGTTCTGTGTAGCCCAGAAGATTTCAAGAGCTGAATTGTGAGCACAGCCCTTACCTTTCTCTAGCAAGCAGAAAACCTTGTTGGGCCAAGCAAGTGATCAAGCTGGGGTATGTTTTGGTCACTGTGAGATTGGATTGATGGAGGTCCTTAGAAGGTGCAGGGTGATACATATCCAAGCCTTAGAAGGTGCAGGGTGATCCATAATCAAGCCAGCTCTGGGAGGAACTGGCTTGTGCCCCATTACCCACCAAGCTGTGGTTGGCACCTCTCGGGGCAGAGTGGTGCTGATGGGCTCTGTTCAAGCTCCTGAACTCGTGCAATGCTGCTTTTCTTCTTGTATGGAGCCTTGTCAGCGGCTCTGATAAGCCACTGATCAAAGTTGCCATTGAAGTTTCCCAGCATGAAATGAAAGCCTGTTTTATGAATTTCAATGTCTCTGGCCTACCATCATCTCCCCATTATCACGTCCTACAGGGTTGTGCTATTTTATTGCTGCATAAGGATCACAGCAAAACTTTCATTGTATGGTTTTTTACTTTATTTTGTTACATTTTTACAGCAGCTTGGGTGAAACTGTTTTCTGCGAGAAGACTGAATATTGGCTGCAAATGAGAGCAGATACACAGTTTGATGGGAAGTCTGGTGTTGATTCAGCAGCTAAAATAGGAGCAGGATCTGCGTAAAGGAATGAGGGTAGTGGAACAAATTAAACCATTTTTCAATGAGTTTGGCGTCTTGGGTTTTTAATCCCAAATTGCCACCTTCCCTCTGCCATAAAGCCACCTTGGGATGAGATGCAGAGTCTGGGCAGCCCCAGCTGACTGGCAGCACACAGAGCAGATCAGCCCTCTGGCCACTTTCTGCCCTTATCTCCCTCTGTGGAGCTGTGATTTTGACTGTTCTTTATTCAGCTACCAATTTTATGAAACTTGTAGGATTAGACTTATTTTCCACATCTTCCCTCTCATTCAGAATTGGTGAAAGTTGGCCAGCAGTTACTGAGGGGAGAAAATGGGGAGAGGGCATAGTTTGCAGGGTCTTTGTGGGTTAACACTCAAGGATGCTCTCATTGGCCTGGTTTTCTGTCTGGATATACAGCCCAGAGTTTGAACAAAACCCTTTATCTAAAAATCCTGTGTTTAGAATGTTATTACTATATAGGGTTCATTTGCTTATGGAGGAAAAAAGCAAACCCTTTTTTTTCAAGTGTCCTTTACAGGCAAATTGTAATAAGAAAATAGCTTTTTAATGTGGTTTTATATTACTGCTGCTGTTGAACAACTGTATAGAGCTGTTGATGATGAGAGAGGAAATGTGTTCATTCTGCTTTTCAGCTGCTGGTTTGGGATAATCAGGAGTAGCAAGAAATGAAACTGATTGCAGAGTTGAATACTGCTTAATATTGCAGATATGCAAAATAAGAATCAACCAGGCATGAATTGGACATTGAATGACAGGAGGCCTGGTGTCTTATAAGGAATAAATGAAAATATGTACCTGCCTTGTAAACCTCTACAACTGAGGCAAAAGTTAAGTGAGGTTAACTGAAGTGACTGAGGGCATTGGGAGGATGTTGGACTTTATTAGAAAGAGGAAGAAAGAATAAGTCCTGGACTTTTCCATTAGATTCAGGTACTTTGTTTGGCTTAGGGTCAGGGAATTGATCTTTCAGATGTAGGTATTTTTGGAAGTTGGAAGTCACCTTTATGTCATCCAGTCCGTGCTCCTAGCCGGTACAAGGCTTGTTCCTTTCAGTGTATATTTATTCCCTCCAGTCTAATTAAACATGTCCCCAGTCCCCCAGCTTTTTATGAATTTGCTCTAAATGTTTGTGTTCTAAACCACTCTTTCTGGGTTCTCTGCTTTTAATTTGCTTCAGGGATGACCTCTGAATCCTTACGTGTAGTTCAGAAAAAGACATGTGAGTAATTGAACAGAAAAGGATGTTTTGGAAAATGAAGGACCATGCTGGATTTGATGCAGTTTTCTTTAAAATCCAGCATGTTAGGGCATTTTTTGTCATTGCTAGAAGAAGCTGAAACCTTCTCTCCCTCTTCTCTTGCCCTTGTTTCTGGGAGAAGAGAAGCAGGAATGACTGACTTTAACCATGGCTGCCTTTGGAGAGCTGCCCAAGGCAGGGCTCATTCCCGGTGGGAGCTGAATCCCATGGTCACACAGGTGCTGGTGGAGTTTCTGACAGATCTGTCCACCTGCAGATGTGGGAAAGGAAAAGCAGGAGCTGAAGGCAAATGAAGCAAGAGTCAAAAGAGAGGCAGCAGCCTCTGTGGTGTCACTGTGTGCAGCCGAGCAGGGGAGGAGATGAAAGGCTCTGAGCAGGCTGCCAGAGCTCTCTCTTTTCTCGTTCCAGGTATCGCTTTGCCCCCCGAGGAGCAGAGGCTCGGGGATGCTGAGACTACTCACTCTTGTTTGTTTATGTTCGTTTGGAAGAGACGTGAGCAGAGCTGCCTGGGCTGCTTACGGCAAAGGAAATGGATCTCAGGGGGACAATTAATTTTGCTTGACTATTTCTGAGCCAGGTGAAACTATAAATGAACCTGTGTCCTCCCCATTGTCTAAAAGGGATGTATTTATTTATTTTACATTTTACTGCACCGCTGGCAATTTATGGTGTGAGCCTCAATGAATTATTGATAGAAGGAAGGTGTATAACATGGGAGATTAATAGAAAGGGTTATCAGACTTCAAAAAGAAAAAGGCAGGAAAAGATAGAGAGCTGATATTTTAATTAACTGCTCCCTGCCTGCATTGTGATCCCAGAGACATGAGGACTGAGTGCCAGAAGGTAAATCTGGTAAGAAATAAAGTGATTCCAGTCTTGTATTAGAGGTGAGAAATGAGACAGTGCTTCAGTATTCTTGCAGTTTGAATAATCTGGGTTACTGTTTGCAACAGAAAGTGGAGTTTATTGGAATTGAGACAGTCTGCAGAGCTCTGACCCAGAGCTGGATCATAACAGTCATAAAAAATACTAGCAAATCAAAGAGAGTATTTCAAATATAAATAACAAAAAGAAAAAAAAATTAAATAGCAGAAGTAAAAATAATAATTATAAAAAGCCTTGAACTCTCATAATCCTGTTCCTTGAAGAGATTAGACAGTTTATGTTCAAACAAAGAACCAAACACCTTTGTATCAGGACCTTTGTCATGGGACTGTTGGACCTTTGAGTGGCCGTGGGGACATGATGCCACTTCTCGGTTCACCACTGCTGGTGAATGGCTGTGCCAGCTCCATTTTGCCAAAGGCAGGGAGCACATTAACACCTTCCAAGGGTGCCCCAGGACTGGCAGTGCTGCTTTGCTCCTGTTTGGTGAGCCCTGGCAAGGAACTGATCGTGGTGCAGGAGCAGCGTCAGGGAACAAAGCCTTCAGTGCCACCATCTGCTGGGAGCCCTGCAGAGAGAGTGCCTGTGCCACCCCTCCTGGGCCTGGCCCTTCCTCCATCCTGCATCCCCACATCCTGGAAATGTGAGACTGATGGCAAAAGGAGAGCGTTGTTTTGAGGCACAAGAGTAGTTTTATTGCTATTTGGATCTCTGGAAAATAAGTTAAAGGGCAGTTTTGCTGTGCAAAGCAAGATACTAAAGCATTGAGAGAGTGAGTACAAAACAAAATACATTTTAAAAATTAAGTTTCTAATGTCTCCAGTATTACCCTGGTCTCTCCTTTCTGGATGAAGCTGTGATTGTTTCATTTGTAGATGCCACAACCTTCCCCTAAGAGCAGATACCAACATTTTACCCATTGAGCTTCCTCGAGCGAGCAGGAGAGTGTTCTCACTTCAGCTATGCATGGATATCCTATCAGAATCAGCATTTCTGGCCATTAAATACATCAGGTTCATTAAAACTTGCATTAAAGAAGTAATGTGCAGTAGCCAGTTTCACAGGTTTTGGTTTCCTAAAAGGAGATACTCAGGAGAAAGTCTTTTCCCTCTGATAACAGATGTGCAATGTCTTTGGATGATCCTTAGTACAACTGGTCTCTTGCAAAACTCTTGGTTTATATGGAAAGGGTGTTTTATCCTATATTAGTTCATAATATGTTTCCGAATGGCTGAAGAGAAAATTGAAAATTGTCCTTTTTTTTTCATTCTCAAGAATCTGGTTCATTTAGCAACAGAAGGGGAGTAAATGTATGTTCTCTTTATAAAGGGCATCCTGAGAGATTGTACAGCTGCTTAGTGATGCTTTGCGGTGCTTTCCTGCTGGATGTCTGCTCAGGGAAGCTGCATGTTTTGTGCACTAGAAAATGAGCACTTTTATTTCAGCCATGTAGGTCTCTCCAGTACCTCACACAGAAAAGCTCCATGTTCCCTGTGTGGGCACGTGAGTGATGTTTAACATGACTCCACTCCTGACAGCAGCTCATGTAGGAAAACAAGAAAGGAAAGTAAAAGATCAAACCCCGGAGGCTTATTTGTTGTGTTTAATGCTTTGGAAATGTTTGCTGGAAGAAGTATTGATGTAGCAATATGTGTGCACATGACTGTAAGAGGGAATGCTGTCACACCCAGGTCTCACCGTGGGAGCAGCTAAGCCATGGAACAGGCTGCCCAGGGAGGTTGTGCTGGTTCCATCTTGGGGTATTTTCCAACCAGACTGGATAAAGCACACAACAGCCTGGACTGACCTCAGAGCTGAGCCTGTCTTGAGCAGGAAGTTGGACTTGGTGACCTCCTGAAGTCCTTCATTACCTGCATTTTCCTGTGATCCTATTAGGTTGTGAGCAGCTTTGCACGGGGAAGAGACAAATCTTCCTGCCACCACTTCCTGTGTCACTTGGTGGCTCACAAAGGTAGATACCAGTTATCCAGAGAGCATTTCTCTTCAAGGTGGTGACACTGAGCCCCAGCCCTCGCTCAGGACTCAGCAGAAAAGCCACTGAAATCACCACTGCAAAAGCAGTGAGTGAGTGGTGGTCACATCAACACTGGCCTCAGCCTGAAGGGACCAAATATATCCAGAATTCCCTCTTTCTGCTGCAGTGGGAAGATGCTGACTAGAATTGTGCAGAGCACATGGTGCTGCACCACTGGCACAGAGGAATAGACCAATTAATTGCTTGAGTTCCTGTCTTGCATCTTTTTCAAGCCCTAGATTAATGCAAGCAAAGCAAAGAGCGTGGAGTGGTTGACATTTAATGAAATGAATGTTAGTGTTTGAAGGAGTGCTTTATGATCATCTACTGTGGTGACAGATGTACTAACAAGCTGTGAATAGATTGCATAGATAGAAGCATTATTATTTAGTTTATAGTACTCCAAAGGTGATATTTGTTTGTCTTGCCTGTCTGTAAATCATGCAGCATGCTTTCAGTTCCATGAAGGCAGCAGCTTTTTATAGTAAAAACCTTAGAAAATTATTTTGAAAAAGAACATCCCTGATTTTTGAATGTCTGGAAAAAGACATAGAAGGGTGAATCCTTGTCAAATAATGGAGGGATAAGAGCTCTAGTGAGAAGAAACACCCATCTGTGGTACACGTGTTACTCTGTCATGAAGAAGCAATGTGAAATAAATCCTCTTAGTACAGGGCAATCCATATCATCCTGGATGGGGTTGGGTGCAGTGGAGATTTTCTGCACTGCTTATATTCATGCCAAGTACTTTCTTCTTTTCTTGCAGCAAAGAAAACTTGTGCTGAGTCAGATTTCACTTGTGACAATGGGCACTGCATCCCAGCCAGGTGGAAATGTGATGGTGAAGAAGAATGTACTGACGGGTCAGATGAATCTGAAGCAGCATGCAGTGAGTAGCACAAAGTGGTATTTCTCAGACATGTTGTCTTACCAAAGCACAGAGAAACTGAAGCTGTTATTCCCAGCACTTGCAGGATGATCTGTCAATTTATGTTTCCGTTAGAACAAAAATTAAAAGACACAAAAGATTCAGGTCATTCAAATCACAGGGTTTACAGACTTTCAAATGTACCAGTTTTCCAGACTACAATACAGGAGGTGCTGTCTAGCCTGGATTTCTGTCTGCAAGGAAATTGTAAACATCTTGAGCTGCTTATCAGGCTCATGATCAACAGCAGTATGTGAAGTGTCACACTCACCTGGGATCAGGCTTTTTGGAAACTCAGATTTGGTGTTTTGCATGGTAACATATTGGGATTTATCATCACTGCAAACCGCACTTTAGCTATTACAGAGGAGCTTTGCAATGCTACAGTGTTGCTCAATCTTCATTTTTTATTTTTCTTCTGAGAACAAATGAAAAAAGCAGCAGATGAAAGATGAGCAATGTAAAATAACTAAAGCTGAGAGTAAGCATGACAGATGTTACTGCAGGTAACACGCTTTAAAAAACCAGTAAGTAAAAAGAACATTCTAGATTTTCATGTAGAGTGTTTTATCACATCCTTTTGAGGGGACCCATTCATGCTCCATTGTTCTAGTGCTGTGAAGGGTTGTGTGATATTGAGCTGAAGGGAACCCCAGGGATATTTTAATGAAAATACTAATATGTAGACTTTTATTTGTGTGCTTACTTATATCTGCAGATTTGTTCTTGACAGACCAAGAAACTAGTACAGTCCATTCTATTGAATTTCCAGTCATGTACTTCACAAATATTCCCATGAGTCAGAAGCAGTGTTGGAGGAAGTATTTTATCAGAATTCGCCAGAATGGCATACAGAGGACTTCAAAATTAACCATACTTTTATTTTTAATCCTAGTACCAGTCCTACTTTCTCCCTAATTAAGGGAGATGAATGCACTTCTCTTGCATAAAATGGGTTGAATCATTTTTGCAGCCACATACAGGCTACAGAAAAAAATTACCTCAATAAATACATTAACATATTTATGTACTGTATTCGTTGGTCTTTCACCCTGCATCCTCCTTAGTTAAAATCTGTCTCATTAATGCTACTTCTACTACCTGATTGTCTGGAGGGGGGCTGAATAACTAAGCAGCTTTATTTGCTGCAGTCTCTGCCTGCAAATCTCATGTCAGAGGCTGCAGCACAAGCTGTGGATATGCCACTAAGATCCCTTGGTAGTCATCTTCCATTCCTTTTCCACCCATTTCACCTTTCATTTTTTCCCCCAGTTATTTTATCCTCTGGGGAAATCAGCCTTAAATCTTAAGTATCAAAAAAGAAACTTGACCTGAGCCTCAGATTGTCACCATACAGGACTGCTGTCCTCAGAGGAAAGTAATTTGTTCAGATTTTTTTTTTCCTCCTGCTTGAAACCTTTTAAGAGACCAAAGTCTGCATTTCTCTGGTGGTTCTTCAGAAAAATAGGTGGCCCTTGAAACATCTTCCTGCAACACAGGAATAAGTTTGTTCCTGTTCTCTAGTGTAGGGCAAACAGATGAATCAGCAATTCCTAGTGAAAGCAGCAGCACCTGTAGGGATCAATTCTTAATTTGTTGTTTTGTTTTTTTTTTAATACAAGTGCTTTGAGGCCAGCCCAAAGACTATGGCATATAAATGTGCCCTACTTTATTGGTTTATATCTCTACAGGCAGTTTTACTGTGCTTTGCTTTGATACTTTGCTTTTGCTTTGATATTTTGGTTTTCTTATGAATTTTAGCCAAAATAGGTCAATTTTTGTGTGGTGGATACATGGACCTGGATCTCAGCATTCAGAGAGTCTTTGATACAAGCCTGTGTCTGACTTGTGGCTATCTCACAAGAGAAACCAGTGCTTCTTAAAAGCTTGCCTTTGAATCTGCAGCTAGAATTTTGGAGCTTTACTTTTGTTTTCCAGGATTATTCCAATCTGAAGTTCACACTTAATCAAATAAAGATCAAGTAGTTTTAATGTTATGACTGTTGATAGCTATAGGCTTCAATTTGCACAGTAGGGACATTCTTCCCAGATGTTTTGTATCCTTGTCAAAGTATTTGTCATCTCAAAGGCTGATCCAATCGGCTCTGGGAGGACACAGATTCAGCCTGGTAATGTGTCAGGCAGTGCTGGTCCTGGGGTGACTTCACACACCATTGCAGGACTTTCTGCCACTGCTGGCCAAGAGAGCAGCGAGTTACAAACCCAGCAGAGAGTTAAAGAAACTGCAGTGCTGGGCTTTCCTTGTAATTTGCACCATTGCTGTAAAAGGCCTGGCTCTTTGTCTGGGCAAATATTATTTAAGGACAAAGATGAGGCAGTAATGACAGATAGAAAATGTAGTGACAGGCAAAATGCATAAATGGATGTTCCTGTATGGTTCTTCCCTCCAGTCCCCTTTTCTTTCTCCCTGATGAAATCAAGGCAAGGGGTGACTGCAGGGCCTGTGATTGTCTCATTTTCCTGCTTAGAAATGCAGCACAGCCCTGTGGAGGGGCCTGCCCTGCAGAGCTTCCCTAGGGAAAGGACAAGTTGGGAAACAGAGATTTCTCATCTCTGTTAAGATCAAACTGCTTTATAAAATCAATGGCTTTCAGACAGGCCACATAATTGCCAGCACCTCTGCCAGGATCTGGGGTTATTCCTCAATTAATGCAATGCTGGACATTGTCCATAGTCTGTTCTAGCCAGGGAGTTTAAGAGCATTGATAATGCTGACTGTTGCATTTCAGGAGTTCTTCCAGCTTAGCATGTGATGAAAACAAGGCTGTTCCTCTCAGCATCTAGCCACCTGCTAAATGGCTTTTTATTTTCTGAATGCTTTTGGTGGTGTGTTTTTAAATACAGTTTGTGCTCTCTTATTGGTGGTTAGGGAGGTCATGTCTCCATCTCTAATGCATGGTCGAAGGCAACAGTTTGTGGGGTTTGGTTTGTTTATTTCTTTTTTGGTTTTCCTTTACAGAACCCAAATTGTATTTTGCTTTTTCTGTTCCCCAAATCACTGAAGTTGCTCAACTTTGTTCCTAACAATATTCTCTCCAGGGATGTTATCCATTCCCAGGTGTTCAGGACAGCATGACCTGTGTCCTGTTGGGTAGGTGAGATGGCATCACAGCTGGCCTGATTTCTGCTGGACCTGTGATGTCTGCACCTTTTCTGCTATTCATGCAATTACTATTTTTTAACTGTTTTATTCAAGCCACTGAACGTGTCTGAGAGTGGTGGCTGTAAGGGTATCCCATAAATTGAATCCTCAACTGATAAAATCTCTAGGACTTCTCCCTGTTGAGGGTTTTGGTGCTAGTTGAAGGTTGATGAGTTTCCAACATGGACTGATTTTAGAGGAGATTGTTATCCAGGCTTTTGTTTTGAAATGGATTATTGTGAATGAGAAACTGCTCGTATGTCTTCATTTTCCTTCCAGACAGGTCTCTGGCACCTGCAGGAGGTTTTGGTAGCCTACAGATGCTCTGCTTTGGGGAGCCCACCATATCCAGAGCCCTGGCCCTATTTTTCATTACTCTCACTGAAAGCAGCCCAGCGTGGCTTGGTGATCCCCTGGGGCTGTGGTGCAGCCACTGCTGATATACACAGGCTCTGCTTATGTGTATGGAAAGATTCCTCACCTTTTCCTTACCCAGTTTCTTGGAGCTGAGAGAGGGGGAAGGGAAGTAATTTTTCTGACTGAGCTAACAGGGACCTCCAGCAAAATGAATGTTATCCACCTAATGCTGTTCCAGCACAGGTACTGAATCATCCTGCTTTTTATACAAAAAGGAAATTTGAAATTTCCCTCTGAAGTATTTTGATTATTTAATCAGTGACTTAAGCAAAAAAAAAAATCTCTGGAGAAAAATAAAAATAAATGCTAACAATCAGTAACAGCACTGATGGGAACACAAATTAAAGGGATAGAGCAAGTGAAAATCTAAGCTGGCAAACTCTTGCCTTAGGACATTGTATATATAATGAGATCGAGGAACGCAGAGAGCATAAACTCACCATATATTTCTTCTTCAGATATGTGACATTCTCCTGGTTAAGAGCAGAAATTATTGTACAGAAAGGTACAGGGTGTTAGAGTGTAGAGTGTTACAGAGAAGAAAAAGAGAGGGAGAAACCTTAATTCATTTTGCATTTAATAGGGGAATGATTTAGTAGGGCAGGTTTAATAAGCAGCAGCTCTGGAAATAGATTTTAAAGTAGAAGTGGAATATAAAATCAAACCCTGAATGCTGGTTTGAAATACAGCACCAGTTCACCCAGTTCCTTCTTATTTTGAAGTACATGTCACGAGTCGTTCAGGGAGATGTACCCAAACTTGACAGTTATATTTTTAATGGGTATTTTCCATGGTCCCAGGCAGTCTGTGTGCTGCTGCTGTGTGTGCTGATCTCTCACAGTGCTGGTCAGTTCTGCCCTCATTTCCTATCAAGCTGCCCACATGTAAAATCCTGTAGCTGTTGGTAGCATTGATGGCATCGTTCACCCCCAAATGCACAATCCTCTCCCAGCTCTCTCTTCAGTCCAAAGGATATTACATCTCTATTATTCTTCTTTGATGCAGATCTCCTGCATGACTGAGTGGGTTTGGTGACATTACTGTGCTTTTGTGGAAAAGGACTAAATAAACTGTTCCCTGCCCTTGGAGAATTTTTCCTGGAGAAGGGTGGAGTGTCTCTTTCAGGGCATCACATACACT
Organism: Entomyzon cyanotis; assembly: GCA_024500445.1. Taxonomy (NCBI): domain Eukaryota; kingdom Metazoa; phylum Chordata; class Aves; order Passeriformes; family Meliphagidae; genus Entomyzon; species Entomyzon cyanotis. Next base: position 5,287,700 of record JAKEPQ010001020.1, read on the forward strand.
GGGCCACTGAATTTGAGCAGCAAAAGAAAAAACTAGGCCAAATCAGCCAGGCACAGCCAGATATCCAGTTTTAGGACCTGGGGCAGGAACAGAAAGCATTTTTTTTTTCCTTTTTTCCCCCCACAGTTAAGAGCAGATCTGTTGGTGTAAATGTGATAAGATGCTGGGGGGGTTGCAAGTGCAGTGGAACATGTAAATTAAGGACTATTCTGTTGAAATAATCTGTTAGAGATCATTCAGGGAATTGAATACGGTGCAGTTAATGCCAGATGTACAGGTGTGCATTTTAACAACACTCCCACTGCACAAACTGGCCACAGCCAGCATAAAATACAGCACTGTCCCCCTGTCACTGTCCCTGCTGGGCCTTTGGGAGCACTGCTGAATTGCAGCAGCTGAGGACCCCATCTGTAAAGCAAATATAGGACAAGGTACTGGATGTGGAAACACTTCCAGAGCCACAGGATCCTCCCAGAGACAAGGCACAAAAGTGGCAGTCTCATTTTCCAGGTGCCCACACTGGTTTGGAGGGATAGCCATGAAAGCTTTGATTTGTCAATGTGATCAAATTTATTGAGACAGGATAAAATGAAAACAGCCATGATCATCTCTCCATGAAGTCATGGAATAATTTAACACAGAAGTCCGTAATTTGGGCCTCTGGGGGTCATCTAGTCCAATTTCTTGCTTAGAGTAGACCCCTGTCCTCATGTTTGACCATCCTTATTAATGAAAAAAATCTCTTTATCTTGACAGACTTTCCTTTGTTGCAGCACATGTCTGTCACCTCCCATCCTGTCACTGTGCACCTCAGAGAACAGTCTGGCTCCATCTTCACCATTTCCTCCCATTCTCTAGTTGAAGGCAATGATATCTCCTTTAACCTTCTCTTCTGTTGGCAAAACAAGTGCTGGTCCCTCAACCTCTCCTTGTTTGTAGTCTCTCATTTCAGATTATTTTGTCAGATATTATTTTGTCATTATATTATGTCAGATAATTTGCAGTGCTGCAATTCTGCAATTAGGATACAGTTTTTGCTTTGTTCACTCACGTCTGTCAAAGCTTTATCACATCCAAAATATAACTTAAACATTAATTCATTTCTCTGGTTTTAGGATACCACTTAGCTTCCTGGTCTACTTTGCAAAGAGTTCCAGACTACAGAGAACTCCTTTTCTATGGGAGTGTTTAACAGTAGACCAGAGATGGACAAGACTTGTTGAGGCCAGGGGCCAGACCAGTAGTTCTCTGGGGATGGTGGCTTACAGTCTCTTTTATTCTAAGCATATGTGATTCTTCAAATAATCACAAATGTACCTTTACCCCTGGGTGAACCATCCCATCTCAGCCCAGTGCGTCCCAAGTGCCTCTGGATCCGTAACTTGGAATGCCTCCAGGTGTGTCCTGACTGAACAACCCCAAGCTGACCTCAGTATCCCAAAGGACACAAAACCACAGGGACTAACACGAGAAGTCTGCCTGAGTAAGGAATCAAATCCAGTTTTTCTGGCATCCTATTCCTTTCCTTGAAGCATGAAATTATTCTTTTTACATCAAAGGGAATTCGGCGAACTCAAAGCCAGCAGTTTATCCCCAGCAGTGGGATAACTTTGTCTGTGGCTCATGGGCAGTGAATTACATCTCCTTTTTGATGATTACATGGCTGTGGTGATCTCAGCATTTTACTTACCTAGAGATGCAAATGAATTTAGGATTTGTAATGATTCTGCTTCAATTCTACCAGTGCTGAAAAGTTTTAACACACCTACACAAAATGTGTTTTTCCTTTAAGAGAATGTGTTCAGAGCTTAAGTCTCAGCAGTGACCTTTGCAGAGGGCTGACTGAGTTCTGTAGGAAAACCAACAGAAAAAACCTACTGGGTCTGTTCTGATGTTTGTATTGTCCTGTTCTTGAGCTGTGTTACCTTGTGAGGGAGTCACTTTTTCACGTAGCACTGTCTGCTTGCACATTTGCACTGTTCCCACACCTCAGGTGACTTTGAGCTTTGCTTGTTGATGACTATGAAGTTTAAACACTGGCATTTAAACATTTTTCCTGTTGGTCTAATGTGTTCATGCAGTTCAAAGACAGGAGTGGTCATAAAAGTGTTTGATGCTGCTTTTTTATGGCTACAATTAATCTTGCAGTTATTTCAATAGGAGAGAATAGCAGGAAAATGAAAGTTGAGTGTGTGAAGCTCTTGTGTGTGTAATTAACAGGCTATAAATATTAACTACAAAAAACTTAAAAGGTTTTCAGAAATCTCAAGTAGCTTTTCATTGCTTAGTGCTTTTGTTTTCTCCATTCTCTTGCTATTTGCTTTCTGAAATTCAGATTACCTGATTTTTATATTTATATTTTTGTTTGTTTATTGGGGGAAGGATGCAGCAATCACAGTTGTTTAACTATTATGGCTGATGTGAAAAGGAAATAATTTCTGGGACTCAAAAGCAAAACATAATTTAAAAATTGAAATGTTTTAACAGAATGAAGTAGTATTGCAGTGCAAGAGCACAGACAGCAACTCTTTTTTTTTAAATGACTGGATTATGGTGCGAGGAAAATAAGTGAATATCAAATGACTTTTTCTTAACATTATTGACATTAAAATCGCTTCTGAATTTTAGTATCATAATGAATTATGCCTTGAAGCTATGTTTCCTCGTTCTGCCACCTTTTCTTTGATGGGTATTTTTCCTCCCTTTCTCCATTCCTACAGTTGTAGGATCCTGTTTTCATTCAGGACAAACTCCCACTGAAATATTTTGCAGTTTTAATAAGGGTCTCATGACACTCCATCCTGCTTCCTTTAGGATTAGGATCATGATTAAGACTGGTTTAATATGCAGCCTCTGCATGCTTTGGTAGATAATTTCTGTAATTTAAGCCTTGCACTGGAGATTTTTAATGCCTGCAATGCTTTCAGTGAGACTGAGCTCTGGGGCGAGGGTCACAGCATCACTGCCTGCTTGTGTGAGGGTGGTGTGGATCCTCCCTGTGCCTTTGTGGGATGCAGGGAGAGCCTTAATGAAGGCTTTGCTTTAGCAGCAGCTCCAGCCTCCTTTCTAGGGACTCTGTATTCATGACTATATTTGAAGTGACACATTTCATCTCATCCTTTTTGTCTTGTATTCTAACCTACTAAAACACATTATGAATACTTGCATTAAAATGCAGAGAGCTGAGTAGCTTTGTTAGAGCACACATTGGGCTCATGCCAGTTATTGCACCCTTTTTCTGGCCTGGGCTGCAAGGTCATCATCTCACCCTGTTACTGGAGCTCTCTACGTTGTATGAGTCAGTGAATTCTCTGTTTTGGCAGAGGCTGCAAACATAAACACACTTCTCTCTCTTTTCTGTACAGGGATTAACATGTGTAGCATGTTTGACAATTTCATATCTAACCACTGTGTGTGCATTAATGTGTGTGAAAGGATACATGTGTATTGAGAAATGCACATACACACAGGAAAGAACAATAGGTCATTCAAGTATTTCAGCAGGTATATCAGTCTCGTGTGGAATGTGACTAAGAAACAGCAATTAACATACTGAATTCCATTGGAGTTTATGTTGCTGCTTCAGTTCTGCCTCTAGACATGTTGCAAGTGTCAAACTTGGAGCTGAGTTGTGAGAACCAGCAGGGATATTTGTAATGAAGTCAAGGTGTAGGTGGTACGGGAAAGTCTTTTCTTCCCAGCCACAGGTCTACACACCAGTGTTCTTGTGCAACAGCCAAACTCATTCAATTAAAATTGCCATATAAGCTGCCTGTTCCATCCTCTAAAAAAGAAAACAGGTGGGGGTTTCTTTGTATGTATATAAAAGATGAAATGTTCACTCTGAGATAAGGAACACAATTATTTAATAGCAGCAGAGCCTTTTCAGACTTACTTTCTTTTGTACATAAAAGGATGAGGACATACTAGAGTTTATTAAATCTATGCTTGTCTACGGAATCCTTTTTTTGCCCTGAATTCTTCATGATTTGTTGGCTCCTTTAAGCAGCATTTCACTTCTCAATACCTTTAACACCTCAGAAGAGTTGTCACTTTAGCTTGGAAAAGGCAGCTCATTTGGTATGAGCCTGAATCTTGGTGCAGCAGTCTCCTCTGTGTGGCCAGGCAGGTGCTGGCAGGAATGGCATGGGATGGCCTCCCTGCAGCTGCTGTGGCTCCTGGAGGTGGCCTGACCTGGGCTGGGACACTGCTCTCAGTTTTTCCTTCATGGTATGAAGTTTTGGGAAGTCCTGAATGCTGTTTGTTGTATTCAGTCCTTTGACAGAACAGAGACCTGGCAGATACGAGGTGAAATACTGAGGTGTTGCACTGTACTCAGGCAGGCTTTTAATTTTAATTTTAAAAGTACAGACTTCTGGAAGCAGGAAAAAGGGTTTTACAATGAATTCTGGCAGTGTCCTGGAGACCTGTATAATTTTTCTTTCTATGATTTTATCACTCATCTTGGCAGATTTCATTATGTTTGCTCATCGAGGGACCTTTTGTGCCTTTATTTTCCCTTGTGACAAGGAGCACTTTTGCAACCATAATCTCTTTTACAAATGGGTCTTGTCTCAATGCTGCTCAACTCCTTTATCCTTTGTATAATTTTGTCCCCCTAGCGTTTTGTGGGGCTTTTTCCTCCCTGTTTTGATTAGAATTGGAATAATCTCTGTGAACAAGAGAAAGAAAGTGAGCCTGGGAGGAAGGCAAATGAAAGAGCAGCTGCTGATACAGAGGCTCAGAGACCCCTGGGGTGTGCTGGACTCACAGCCTCAGCTGAGAGCTGCTGAAGGGGCTGTGTGTTCATGGCTGTGTGCAACCAGCCTGCTCTGGATGGAGCCCAGCGTGAGCATTCCCTCTTCCCAGTGCCAGTGCCTTGCTCCTTGATCAGCCAGTCTGATTTGTAACAGGAACCCCCAGTCTCATTTGTACTGGAGCACCTAGAGAAAGGGAGCTGCCTCTACTGGGCTTGATCTCCCTGGGGTGTTTATTGTGGTGGTTTTGTGCCTGTCCTGGGCTGGCATCGACAGCAGAGCACCCCCTGTGCTGACAAAACACCAGCAAAGAGGTGGTGACTGTTCCACTAATAGCCTGGCATGGTTGGTAATTCCACTTTGGACTCTCCCCTATGACTCTGCCGTCTCTGACCTCGTTTTAACGATGTTACAACTTTCCAGAGGAGAAACTGAAAAGGTCTTCCACTTACCAGTTACCTGTAACTGTTGTATTTTTTAAAATATTTGCTTGCTGGCATGCTTGGAAGCAGCATCTTAAACAGGTTGTTTCAGCTGAAAATGTCTGGGAAGAAATCAAGATAAAAAGCTATTGGTAAGATTTTCTTATCTTCTAGATTTCCCAGAGTACACCAAGCTTTTGTATAGTGTATGTAAAATGAAAAAAACCCACCCTGTAATAGTAGATTTAATTAAATGAATCTGTGAGGAAAAATTAAAGTGGGCTTTGGAAGAGGTAATTCAAATATCTCAACCAGTCAGACACAATGGGTTTTTTTTTTTTTACAAAGGGAAAGCATGTCCAAGATTCTAGCAGGGCTTTTGATTATTTTAATCAATGGTTTCTTTCCAGCTTGCACAGTATGTTTACTTCTAAGAAACAGCAATGCTGTTGAAGATCACAATAGAGCAATCTGTGTTTTTTCTCATAATTAAAGTTCTATTCTGTTTCCATAATTACCTGTTATCTGATGTGAAACCTGGAGAAATAGTTCCTGATTCATTATATTCAAGCCAGACAGTGAACTAAACTGCTTTTAAGGGATTAAAGAAACATTGTCATCCTTAAAATCACATTTTTAAGTTCTATTTTGCACATAACTACTCTACTACAAGCCCCTTCTAAATTGTTCTTCTGTCCTGTAACCACCAAGCACTTAAACCACCAGCTTTAATCATGGTTTGTAATTTCAGCACCAAGAGGTGCAGGAGGTGCTTCAGAAAAGCAAATCCAACACGTGTCCTGTAATAGCAGTCCCATTTTCCTTTGTAATTAAGTAATTGTGTTTGCAATGTAATTAAGTAATTGTGTTTGCAGCAGGGCATTGCTGAAGCCAGTGGGGTTCTGCCCAGGCTGTGCAGCTGCCTTCTGGCACAGGGCTTATGGCTGTGCTGAGGTTACAGGGGGCTGGCAGAGGGATTTGGTATCAGAACAGACTCAAGGAAAGCAAGAAGACCAGGGAAACTGGGAAATAGCAGGAGAGCTACAGAGATTACAGTAAGAAGGTCAGAGGGTCCCTCATCTGACACCAGGCATGGCTTGGGTGTTACCATCATACAGGTAGAGAGATAATTGTATTAACAGAGTTACTGTACATTTAGCAAAAGCAGCATCTGAAGGTGGATTTGAAGAAGAGGAGTATGACCAGGAAATATGGGAGGATGCTCTGTGCAAGGGCAGGGTGAGCAGCTCTTGGGGTAGTGAGCAGCAGGTCAGGTAGGAGGGCGAGGGAAAGGGGTGGGAGAGGCAGCAGTCTGGTGCCAGTGGTGGAGCAGCCCTGCTTCTGCTCACCGTGCTGAGGTAGTGATAGGAAATGAAGATATGTGTTTGGTTCTCAGGGGACATGCAGCACATCTTGCCATAAAGTCCTGAAGCTGCAGGTTTGGCAGTCAAGAAGCCTTGGTTTGTTTTGGCTCTGCTGCTGCCTTGTGGTGGGGCCATGGTGAGTGAAGGGGTGAAAAGTGTCACCATCTGCAAAAGAAGTGCTGTAGTTTTGTCAAGGCAGCTCACAGAGGGGCTGCTGTGTCATAACTGGCTGATTGGAGTATGTTTGATTCTATTCCTCTTTGATAGACACCAGCAAATAAGAGGGCTCTAAATTGTGATTGGATTTTTCCATTGGATTGAAAGCTCTTAACTGTGGTACTCTTGCTGGTCTGATTTATTGTCAGGGGGTTTTTTTATTAACTGAGCAAAAGTTGAGCACATGGGACATTTTAAGTTGACCACTGCTCTTCCACAATCCCTTAGTTACATTTTTCATCCACAACTCCTCAGTAAGATATTTTCAAGTTGCTGTTTTCCCAGGAAGTGTAGGTAAGGAATAAAGCCTAGACATTCACAAGTGCACCAGGAAATAGCTCTAGGATCCAGACTGAGACTTTTGAAAAAGACTGCCAATGTTTCAATGCACCATTTTGGATGCTTCAGTGTAGGCAGCAGCTTCTAAGTTGAATGCTCCAAATTATTGGATTCTAGGAAGCAATTCCTTTTGCATACTCTCCCTCTCTAGTGATAGGTGGAAGGGGGCATCTGGCCATGCCTGTGCTTCAATAACATGTGTACATGCATCAGTAGTTCGGTGAAGGCAGTGAGGTGCACAGTCTCTGACAAAAACTGAATTTAAGCAACTTCTTCAAAACCATCAGTGTGAAAGTTAAAAAAAAAAAAAAAGTGGTAGTTTTAAATGAATGTAGCCTTTAGGCACAGATCATCTCTCCCATATGTGCTCTCAGATTTTGCCTCTTGCTGTTCTACTGCCTGCTGTAGCTGGATTTTATTGCCCTGAAATTTAAAGGTCACTGTTGTTAGTTCCAGCTGCTGTTGGACTGGGAGCATGGATTTTTGGGTTGTTGAGAAGTCAGCCCATCATTGCAGAATAGCAGTGTGATGTCTCAGAACCAGTCATGCTCCATTGCTTAGTGTGTCTTGAGCTATTTCTTATTACATTTTGTGTGCTGGTAATCTTGATTGAGAAGGTTTAAAAGAGCAATATTTAAACAGAACTATGTGTCAGGATTATGGAGAAAAGGGAGAATTTTCATTGTTCTTCTTTTCCTTCCTTTCATTGTTACACTGTGCTCGTGTAAACATTACACCTTGTTGTATTTGAAATGCAGAATTGCCCTTTGAAATGGTACTTGGAAGGAAAAACAGAAGAAGTAACAGATCTAAACTGCTGGTGGCCTCAGATGGGTGGTGGCCTGAATTCTCAGCACAGTTTGAGTCTTAATGCACAAGAGTTTCTGTTTATTTAATAGCGGCTGTTGCATTGTGCTTGTGCATAATAACTCCTATCCACCCCCATGTCTGAGTTCTGCATTACAGTTTCTTTCCACAGACTACTGAGCAAGGAATTTCCATGTGTTTCTGTTTTCTTTATGAGATTGGAGCCCATGATATTCTCAGCATATGTTATAAAATATTTATTATTGTTTTTAAAGGTTGGTTTTAGGAGACAGTCTGTGATGTGACTGCATTTAGTAATATAAATTAAAGTACTTTTCTTTTTGCATATATTTAAGAAGCTATGAGGAGTTAGTCATGGTGAGTTCTAAATACCAGGGAGATGACCACTGTGAAAACATTTCAAAGAGAAGTAGCTCAAAGCTATAGAATGATGTTTGGAAAAGGCCAATTTAAACTAAATAAAAATGTAATCCCTGTTATACATAATAAATGAAGAAGAAATCTCTAAAATTGTGTAAAAGAATTAAAAGAAAAACATGTCTCGTATTCAGGTTCCTGCAAAAAGTGTATTCAATGGCTATGCAAAATCAGGGAGGAACTTGAGAACTATGAGGTCATTTCTTAACTTTACATAGCCTAACAACAGTTTTGCATATTCTTCACTTGCATATTTTTCATTCATCCAATGGTTCTGGTTTGGAAAAAGCAGTGGTTTTTTCCAGAGTGTAAAGCAGCTGCCACTGAAAGCTGTCATGTAACGTATGTTCCAGAAGGAGTGAATGTGTCCCTATCTGCTCATCAAATATTTTGAGAACAAGGAGACTGATGTTTCTGGCTTTCAAGACACATTTTCTCTCCTCCTGAGCCAAATGAAAAATTTTCATAGTTCAAACCCACACATGTGCTGACTTACTTCCTCTGTGCTGTAATTACTTAACCACTTTCCCAAACTCTGGAGATCTTTAGAGATCAAAACTGGCTGGATGGAGGAAATGGAGAGGTTTGAGAGGGGAAGGCGGAACAGTAGCCCTGAGTGTGATGGTTCAGTGGGTGGTTATGGCAGCCATAGATGGCACATGGCAGTGCACACAACAATGGATGCACAAATCTGCCTTTAAAAAAGCAATTACTACACCTGGAGCTCCAGCACATTGTGTAGAGTGCAGTGGTTGTCAGCTAAAACCAAATTATGATCTGGACCTACACAGCAGAGACTGGGCTGACCAAGTCACGTTGTTCTGTTGACTGAAAATCAGCAAGAGCATGTCATGGCCTCTTCTGGAACAGACTCACAGAATTGTGTTTGCTTTTCTCTATAGCCTGGGTCATTGAGAGTGGGTACATGCTGGAATCTGAATGTTGTAGTCTGGTTTTAGTATTTTGTGTGGCTCCACAGTGCTACCTGTATTGAAAATGTGATGTGATCAAGTAATGCATTTGAACTTTGTTACAAGGATGCTTCTCCAGGCATAGTCAGTCAGGATATCAGGGTTATTTCAAACATGAGGAATTTTTTTAAAATGATTTCGCTTGGCTGCTGTTGTTTTGGATTGTGGTTTTTGTTGGGTTTGATTTTTTAACCTAACGGAATGAAGCACTCTTTAGGTACCCAGACAATTTTCATGCTTCCAAGCTGCTTTTTAGGGAGAATGCAAGAGCATATTTCCTTCATATTCTGAAGGTTATATTGGTTCAGCTCAGCCTTTGTATTAATTCCAACCTGGGATCATGAGAAATGTGTGTTGCTCCAGGAATCAACTGTAATTGTGACATGGATCAAAATCTCTGCCAGGCTGTTCCTTCCCTCTTCTAAAGCAGATTAGCAGCCTGGCATCTGTTTTCTTTGGGGAAGATGGCAGAGCTGCCCAGAGAGCAGAGGAGTTGCCTCACAGCTGACCTTTGTGCCATCAGTGGAAGTGCCTGTGCTTGCCAGGTGTCCCATGTCCCTGGGCTGGTGGCTTCTGGCTGCTCCTGGCTTTGGTGTGAAGCAGGGCTGGGCTGGTGCTTTGGGTGTTGAGGCAAAACTTAAATCTGCCAGACTTTTTCCCCTTGAGCTCTGTATGTCTTCACTCCTGCAGTTGGCAGGTGGAAAAGACCTACATAAAGACAGCTCTGTCTTGCTGTCAGAGGAGGTTTTGGAAAGGTTGGGCACTCTGAGTGCAGTTATTTAAAGTTCTGACATCAGAGTCCCTCAAGTCTTAGGTGGCTGTGTAGGAAATTATAGCTGACCTGCATAGGAAATAAGGTGTACTTTCAACCTGAATGTCATAAAAATTACTTTATCTAGACCAAGTGCAATCTTACCTACTATACAGGTGACAGAACTTGGTCTCAGAGATCTGTTCTGCCTCTTTTAGTTAGGTTGGAAAGAAAGTCTTCCTGCTGAAAGCATTAAAAAATCATGTACCAGCTCTTAAGAACCACATTACATTGTATTTCTGTGAGCTTTTCCCCTGCTTGCTCTGTGGGTGGGATTCCTGATGAAGGATTGTAAGGAATTCTTTAGCTGTATGAAAAAGAAATCCATATAGTGTGATACTGGTCAATGAGAGTGAAATTATAAGCTGCAGTGGTAGAAATTGAGTAAATACGAGAAGTATTTCTAATTTCTGTTCAGAAGGAAGAGGAAGAATTTGCATTTGCACATTTAATGACATGCCTGCAACTCAACAGCAGCTATTAAAGGTTTGGCTTTTAAAGCAGAAATACTGACAAACTCTCATTTAAGGGCACAGCCAGTCAGTTTTCTGATCTGTATTTTTATTTTTTAAAATTTTTTTTTAGTGTTTTTTTAAATTACTGGTTTTTGCAGATGTTGGAATACTGGTGGAAGTTTCAGTACATTAGTAAAAGCTGTATTTTTATGGCAGTTTAAAAAGTTAAACAGAGCACAGTACAGAACCTGCTGTAGAAGGTCTACAGCCCAAGCCTGGAGTTCTGACTGCTAGAACAACACACAGTTCAGCTCTGAGAGCTGTGTGTGCTGAACAGGCTGTTGTTAGTTTTGGAAAAAACCACAGAGAGCCTGATAATGGAACATAATACATCAAGATTAAAAAAATATAAAAAATCCGTGTCAACATGTTAGGGAAAACAAGAGTTGTGTCACTTCTCAGTGGTTCTTGATTGAATCATGACCTTGTTAATAAGATACTGTGTGTGTTAATAAGCTACTGTGTATTTTGTAATATGTGATTTGACTTTAACATAAAGGTTAGAAAAATGTAGTTTGCAACATAATTAGAGGCCATGTTAAGCAAGTCAAAGAACAGGTGGCTGAGAGGTGGTAAAAGACATGGGCAGCTGCTATAAAGTGGAAAGGTTATTAGACAAGGGGCTGAGAACAATCTTACACAGCTCGCATGATTAGAGAGTTGAAAAATAAACCTTATTAGAAGGCTATTTGGTATTTGATTTATTGAAGAGAGGGTTGAGAGTCGCCTTTGTCAATTTACACCTCTCTGCTTAGAGAAGCGGTTTCATTACACACTTGTTTCTTTAGCTTAGCAAGAATCAGCCTGATCCAGGAAACTAGATAAGAGAAACACAGATAAGATAGAGCTCTTAACAGTAGTGGCAAATAAAGTGGACTCACTTGTACAGAAATCCTTAGTGACTGAAATCTTTAAATCAAAATAGGTACCTGTCTTAAAGATATGCTGTTGTTTAAATGAGGTGTTGATGTAGAAAGTCAGCCTTTGCTGTGCAAGCATTTAATGGTCCTGAGGCTTTCAAACGTGGGAGGTTCTCTCAGCTGCTGCACACAGACAGCAGTGAAGCTCACAGTTTATAGGGGAAGGCATTTGGCCCAGCTGCTGCAAGGCACAGTAAGCTCTGACACAGGAAGATACTCCATTTGGGAATTATGGAACACTCCATCCAGATCACTGGGAAGGAATTTTCAGGGCAAAATTTGTATTGTTTGACTAAGGGAACTCCACAGGTGGGGGAAGAGCCACTCACCTCTCTTCTCCCCAGCCATGGGTCATTATTTGAAGATCAGAGAATCACAGATTTGTTAGGGTTGGAGATCATCCAGTCCAACAACCCTGCCAAGGTAGGGTCACCTGGATCAGGTGACACAGGAACATGTCCAGGTGGGTTGGGGATGTCTGCAGAGAGGGAGACTCTGAACCTCCCTGGGCAGCTGTTCATGTGCTCTGCCACCCTCAGCATAAAGAAGTTCTTCAAAATATCTCCAGAAAAAGTCAGAGCTATCAAGACACTTTTTTTTTTCCTGTTCTGTGATCCTTGGAGTTGTGTCTTTCTCAACACATGGAAACCAAGAGAAATCTCAGAGGTGACAGGTCACGTGGATGAAAAACATAATTGGAGAGGTTTTACACATTGCAGTAGCTCACCGCCTGATAAGTCATTGATAGCAGAGTTTTCATTGAATTAAAGAATGTTAATGAGTAGAAGTTATCTAATACACATCTACGTAGACTATATTATATATACCATCTATATCTAATATATACACTTCTTTTCATCTCTGCTGTGCACAGAATATGCCCAGAGATAACGAGACAGTGTGTTTTAGGAGGAGGAAGGTGTTTTGGCATGTTTGCTGCCGAGCCCTGTTTGAAGTCGTTTGCAGCCCTTCAGGATCGGGCACTGGGAAGCGACAGTCACCGTTCCAGCAGCCTCTGTTGTCTGAACAAGCTCTGGCTCCTTCCCTTCTGATCAAAAGCACTTGGTGAAAGGTGCAGCTTGGATCCTTTCAAGCATCTCATTATAGGTTATATTTAGAAGTGCGAAGAATATATTATTAATTACAAGGATGCTCCAAAGCGAAGAAGCTGTTTTATCCATGCCCTTGATGAACAGAAAAGTTCCTGTGCTGAAGGAAGGTTATGCAATTAACAGTATATTCATTAGGAGTTCATCAGATAGCAAACTGCTTCTCTTCAGGATAGTACTGGAATATCTGACAATATCCTAGTTACTGCCTAAGTGATAAGGAAGAGCGAGAGATGGGAACTGCCAGTTCCTGATATATAAATTTTTATAAATTTCCTGATTATATAAATTTTACTGCCAGTAAAATTTATATAATGCAGTTTACATATCTGTTATCTGCTAGTTTTATATATATATATATATCTAATTTTACATCTCAGTTTACAGGCCAAGTACTCTCCTGCTGCCTTGCTGAGAAGAGCTGGAGGTGGAAGTTGGCCCCACATATTTCTTGGTTGCTAAATGAGCACAGTATATGGACACTGTGAGGATCATTACAGGTTTTTCACTACCTTTTGTTCCCACAACACCCCTCATACCCGGTAGCTGTCCACTGGGTTCATCCAGTATCATTCTGGATGTTTGCTTTGACCTGTTCAATACTCTCAAATCCAGTCTGTGCACCTGTAAAACCAGTAATACCTACCTTTGCAGAGGCATTTCTCCAGCTTAAGGGATTTTTGTCATTATTTTTAGTACTTACAAAGTATGGTAATTTTTCCATCTTCAAGTTCAGACTGGCACTTGGTAGTTGATTTTTGCTAATTGTGTGATATAGTCAGGTGAATTTTTTTAAACTGTGCTTAAAAACCTAATTTTGAGTTGAGCAATAATTTCCTTCCAAAGAAGTGGAGAAGTCAAGTGCCTAAATATGCCAGAATATGTATGAAATAAGCTGCCATCTGGAATTTGTTTCTGGATTTGCTGTAATAGAAATGGAGCACTCTGGGATGCATATTTTTGAGGCATTCTAGAAATTAATATATAGGAAGAAAAATAGATAAATCTGTCCTGGTGCTGTGCTTAGCTGCTTGTTTAAGGATTTGACAAGCAACCAAGGTGATTATCTCTGGTAGGCTTGGACTAAGTGAGATACTGCCAGTGAAGAGAATGAATTATTTTTAGAAACTTAATTTTTTAAACAGTTCAGGGTCACAGTGTCACAGATTTGAAAAGAGTCTAGAAAACTCTTGTCACTTTTATCTATAAACCAAAACCAGTCCAGTAACATTTGATTCAATAAAAAGTAAATTTGTCCCTTATCTAAAAGTATCTGTGCAGAAATTGTTCCAAGATGCTTTCAAACTGCTGAGTTACAAATCCACACAGGGAGGGATGATTGATTTATTGTGTGCTGCAATCTGGAGTATTTTATCGCTGAATCTTTAGTGAAGAAAGTTGATGTTGTTAAAGCTGCAATGTATTTAGACCAAAAGCCTAGGAATAAAGCAGGAAGCATTATTGGATCAGTAGAGATCAGGAGAATATGATTATTACCTGGGTTTGCTTGGAGATCAGCTCTTGCCATGGTCTGGGCTTTGTATCAAGGGTGGGCTCTGGTGTGCCCATGGGATGCCCAGGGCATTGGAATTAGGTAATGGGAATTAGGCACACCTGAATAGGTGACAAAAGACTTGTGATGAGTCCCATTTTGGGGAGAGGGGAAGGCTGAGGCTGTTCCCCACCTCTGCCACATCACAGCCCCAAGGGCTCTGTCCAGCAGCCCAACACATCCATTTGTCAGCTCTGTGGCTGCGTGAGAAAGTTTCAAAGTTGTTAAAAAAATCTGTTTGCCCACAAGGCTCTGGAATCACTGATCTAGGGCAGGGAACAAGTTTTCCTTTCACAAGTTGCATTTCTGGGGGTTAATTAGCTGCCTTCCATTCATGCCCAGCTTGTGCTGCCGTAACCTCACGACTCTCATTTCTTCCTTGACACTCTTCTTTCTTCCCAGAGCATGTCTGTGTTTGAACTTTGCTGGTTCCCAGCTACTTTGCTTCCAGTCTGGGTTGGGTCAGCTGTTACCCTCGGGTGTTCTATTCTCCTAAGGCTTGCCTGAATCAGAACTGCCTTGAAAGCATCACGCATCACTAATCAAGGGGGAGCACAGCACAGTGGATCAGGATAGATTTTTAAAGGTTGTTTGTAGCCAGACTTAGTTTCTCACAGTAGACATCCCTGGATAAAAGCAGAGGTAGAGGATCTGTGCTGAGAAACAGACCTCAGCTCTCAACCATGTCAAAGATTGGCGTCCCATTTGATTTCTGGGCTATAGGAAAGGCAAAATCCTTTTCTTTTTTCTTTTTCCTTTTTTTCTTTTTTTTCTCTTTTCTCCTCTGACCTCCCCCTTTACTGTTAATGCAGAAGGGAAGGGAAGGGAAGGCTGAACTGTATTACAACTGGCAATGTGTACACAGATTGACAGGGTAATTATTGATGTAGGCAGTGGTGGGATGGGAGGTTTGACAGGACAATGTTGTACATCACTCTCTTTCAAACCAGCTCTAGAAACAATAGAGTTTAAAGAAGATGTTATGTTCAGGGTAGAAAAAAGCAGAGTATTTTTTTCTGACCTTCTTTAACAAAGTCATGTCATTGTTGGATTTTTTTTTTTAAGCTTTGCTTTTGATTGAGCATGAAAAATGCCTCTCACAAAAGGGAATATTTAATAGCTTTTCCATTAGAAAACTATCTCTAAAGAAAATTTTGAGTCCTGGGTTTTGCTGGCAGGCCTGGGTGTTTGCTAGCTACCAAAGTCAACTGTCAGTTTATAATGAAACTGTTTGAGATCAGCAGTGCACATTGCTGCTTTACTTATGCCAAAACCAGGTTCTTCTTCAGCTGTTCTGGTTTCTTACTTTGATGTCTAGGATTTTCCCTGTGGTTTTTATTAAGTATGTTCTTTCCTCTGTGCCAAGCTAAGGGCATGACCAACTGATCCTTGAGATGAGAGAAACCCATCAATGAAGAGAAAATAAAACTTTAATTAGTACAAAGTGATCTAAAGAAATATTATATGGAAACTCAGGTTTTCATTAGCCAGAATCATGTCTTGGAGTCACAACTCCTCTTGAAGACAAGTTCTGCTCTGCTTTAGAGGAGCAGCGGAGAGATGGTGAGAAGGTCTGGTGATTCACTAGGAATCACGTTAGGGTTTTGAACACCTCTCCATTTTAAGTCCAGGGTTAATAATGGACTTTCCTCTTCCATGAAGACATGCAAACAGCCAGAGTTGGTAGAAATAGGGGGGGAAAAGTTGGCAGATGGCCTCAGACTTAAGTTTATCAAAATCCGCTTTTTGTTTCTTCAAACAATGGGCTGTGCTTTACTCTCACTAGGCAGGGCACCCGCCTGTCACTCCAGGACTGGATTCATTTCTTCTCTGGATTCATCTGAGTAAATGTTTCTAGTGACCATATGGCTGTGGTGTCAGGAAAGAAGGAAAACTGGCATTTGGGGGTGGCACGTGGCTCCTGAGCTCTCCCATGGCTGCACTGTCTAATAATGCTTTACTCAGATGGACCTGGACTGCACCAGCCTTGTTCTGCTGCTCACATTTCTGCCTTGCCCCATAGAGTAATGCTCAGCTCTGCACCAGGGCACAAGTGTGGTGTGGTCATGGTTGTGTGTGTTAGTGTTGTCCAGAATCTATGGAAAATAGTGGCAAGGATTGGAATCTCGGGGTTACCTTTTGTCTCATGTAAGTTTATCAAAGGTTTTGTGCATCACTGACCAGAGCAGTGCCTTGAGGCATTTAACATCAGAGCCATCAGGGCACTGCTGATCACACAGAGTGGGCTGGCTGCAGCAGAAAGGCCAAGGCAATCCAAGGAGTGGCCTTGAGGAATTGCTGACAATATCTGTGGAACTGTTAAGTTTCCCCCTGGGAAGGCAGCTTTTGTCTCAAGGTGCTTGGGCACAAAAGCTGCTCTAGGGAATGAACATTTGCAGTACATTCTCATGTGTGCAATGGCAGGTAAGGAAGTGTGGTTTGTTTGGGAGCAGAAAGCTCTCACTGTATCATGTGCATCTCTCTCATGCCTAATAACCTGTCATGGTCTCTTAGAAGCTGTTTCCCTGTGCACAACCAGACATGAAAGTGGGGGAATGTCACCATGTATTCTACAGACACCAGTTAAAAAACCACTGTTGTTTTACAAGCACTAGATGGTTAAAAAATGGAATTTAGTGAGGAGAATCAACCTTATATTCTCACTGCTATTCAACATCTGATCTTTGTAAATGCTGAAATTTCAGAAGTATGACCATGGGGATAGTTTAAAGCCAATTTAAAAGCTTCCTGATTCCTACTGAAATATCAGTTTTTCTGCAGTTTGAGACCAAGGAGGATCATGTAATCATCCAGCTTGATCTGCTGATTACCATGGGCCGTTGACCTAGACTTGAGTTTACCCAAAACATGCCACTGACTTGAGTTTAAGGACTTTATTTTTCAGCAGCAGGGCCTGTTGGGCACATCAGGCAGAGAACAGAAGTGCCCTTGAAACAGTGTCTGGAGAACCTCTGAGATGGATTAGGTGAGATGTGCTCAGATGATTGCAGCAAAAGAGCATTTGCTATGTTTTCAGGAATACAAAATCAGCTGAAGTCCTGCCAGTCAGAATGAGGGAAGGAAATGCTTTTTGTAGCCAAGTTTGATGGTAGTTTTCGTTTTTGAAGTGGATAAGGAAGACATAGCAATCAGTAATCAAAGATAAAATGGTGCACTGGAAGCCCAAAAGTAGCAGTCCTTTCTGTCCAGCTTGCTGTCCTGGGCTGTGACAATATTCAGTATTGCAAGTGTGCCAGGATAGCTCTGAACATGGGTAAAGAATCCCTTCCTGACCCACGCAAGTAGCTCATGTCATGAGACATGAAGCTTAGCTAAAACCTGATGCCATTTGTCTTTGCAGCCTCCTGTAGAGATCTCTTACCTCCTTGCACTGTGCTCAGATACAGTTTATATTACCTGTTAAACTACTGGCACGATACCAGAGAAGCATTTTCTTTCTTGAGGTTGTTTGTAGTGTCTGTGCTTTTGAAACACACTTTTTCTATAAAAGCTACCTCACTGTTTTTCTGACAGTGAGTCTCTATTTCAGTAATTAGGATTAATCCTGGGATTTTGAATTCCTGATTATTTCACTCTGATGTCAGAGGTGGTAATCACCAATGTGATAATCTGCACAAAAGCGAGGTACCTGCTATCTATCTCTTTTAGACAAGCTGAACCCTTTGCGTGCTAAGCTTATTTTCTTCCTCCAGTTTCTAGGTAGAGGAGTTGGAGACTCATCAAAGACTCCTAGTACAGGGTGTTGTAAAGGAGCCCTTCTTACCAGCACTCAAGAATGGAGTTAATAAGGGCTGTACTACGCAGTGCAATGGAGGGAAATCTGTGTAAATCCTCTTCTGTTCCCCTGGGAACTTCTGAACATAAGTCACCATCAAACAAATCACACCACTGAATCTAATTATTTATCAGGTGTGGAAATTGTTAATATTGTTCTTGACATTTTACAGTATCGTTCTTTAGTAGCCTTTCCTAATACGTCTTTTGAGTTGTTTAATTTATGTTGAAAGTTTAAAGGTGGCACCTGTAAATGAATTATCTTTTTGTGCAGCAAGAATAGATTTTTTTGCAATTTCTATACCTTTGCATGCTGCCACAAAGGTTATGGCACATCAGCCTGTGCTCACAGAATAGAGTCAGGTAGAAGCAGTTTGAGCTCCCATGCCCTGGGAATCATTGCTGTCAGCATGCCCCAGTTTGACCAGAACAGACCTTCCTGGGGGAGCAGATGGATGGGGTGGCTGCTGCTGTCAACAGAGGCGTCATTTGGGCTGGGCTGGTCTCATTCCAAGCCTGACTGCTGTAATCTTAATTCACTTAAGCCACTGATCATGACATTTGCTTTGGCCTGGGCTGGTTTCAACTGAAATTGTAGAGTTGCCTGTGTTTCCTCTGAGATCTCAAGAGTGTGTGTAACACAGATATGATGAGCAATCCAAGAAGTGCTACTGGATGCAGTTGCATTGGCTTTTGTGGAAGTTGCAAGTTCATGTAAGTCCTGCTGTCCCAGCAGGCTGATGCTTGTGTTGCTTTACATGACAGAGGGGGAGTTCAGTGCAGCTCCTAACCTTAGTGGGAACAATTCTTTGATTAGGATTCCCCAGAATGGGTTCTGTCTTTGTGCATTGCTGATGCACAGATCCAAACTCGGGCACCCAGCAAAGCTGTGGGTTCAGGGGAGTCCCTGTGTGCTCACAGTGTGTGTGCTCTATGCACCAGGGCCAAAGGAATTCCCAGGATGTGGCAATCATCCACCATGGATGTTTCTGCCCCCACACGAACACTTCTGATCATAACTTGGCACAAGGAAGGCATCAGGGAGATCAGGTATAACAAATATGATATAACATGCCTTAACAGGAAATCTGATGTGTCTTGAAGGGTTAAGTGAAGTAAACTAAAACAGCAGCAACCTATCCTGAGCTACAGAGTGAACTGGTGGTGACTGGGGTAGAGGCCAGTGTTCCTCACAGCCACCTCAGCTGGGAGAAGAGGGAAGGGAAGGAAAATATCAGTCAGACGTACCTTCAGCTGTGATAATATTTTAAGTCAGAAGATGGATTTTGAAATGTGCTTCTTACATACCTTAGCTCAGTGGAAAAGTTTGAGTTGTAAGTCAGTAGTGAGTGTAGACTGGGATATACATTCATATACACACACATATATATAAAAATAACTATATATGCAAACTTGTGATTGAGATGTTTTTCTGAATCACAAATCTTCAGTGATTGAGAACTCTGAGTTCTGAATTTCCCTAAGCAATCTCTGCCTGTCAGCTTCCTTTCTGTCTGCTGAACAGTTGCTCATTTACCAGTTTGGCTTATTTTGTCTGGAAACAAACTGGATTCTAGTCCTGTGCTTGGGCAGGTATGAACACTTATTTTGGTTTTGGTGCATCTCTGAGAGAGGACTGCCAGATGTGACAAAAGAAAATTTTAGCGCCGTGTTTGAGGAGGGGAGGTCCTTATTAAAAAAAACCCTGAAAACTAAACCATTGCTGGAGGAAAGAGGGAGGTAGGAATTTTAAGTTCCATAATAAAAGTAGTGGAAATATTTGCGGGAACAGTTTATTGGCATGGCAGGAAATAATTAAACCATTTTAGTATTGTGTTTTCTCTGTTGTAGGAAAAAAGGGTTTGGGTTGGAGCTTTACTTCTGAAGAACCTGGGAAAAACACAAGGGGCGGTCTGGAGAGGATGGAGAGTTATTTGAGCAGAGATAGAGAAGCTGTTCAGACCTGTAAGATGATGTATTTCCACAAAGGGCATTCTTTTCAGTCTGCTGGTGAAAAGTCTTGTGGGTTTCCCACCAGTAGAAGCTGCTTAATTGCATTTTGTGTATGCTCTTAGAGTACCTGTTTGGTGAGAACCTGACAAATGGTCTTCTGAAAGTAAATCAATTTTGTTTTCTTGGGCTTTCTTGAATATACATGATGTCCGGAGCCTGAAAAGCACAGCAGTGGCACAAGAGGAAGCAAACAGTGGGGCGCCAGTTAGGCTCTATGGTTCTCTGAAAGACTTTGTAGCCTCCTATAAAGAGCAAGAAGAATGTGCCATTGGCGGTAGTGAGTAAATGGAACCTTCTTGTCTTCTTTGCTCTTGTCTCCTTATAAATAAAGCATTGTTGTCCATCCTTGGCATTTGCAGTTCATTGTGATAAATTGGTCTTGATGTGTCTGACATTTCAACCAAGTTGTTTAATGGTGCTTTTCTGAAAAGGCAAATCTTGCTATAACTTGCATCGGTCCAGAATGCATCCAGGGTAAGAGCAATCACCATCACACACAGCACTAACCCTTTCCTTTCTGGGAGCATAGAGAGGGGAGGAGGAAGTAAAACATTTTGGTCACGTCAGCCCAAGAGGCCTGGTTTTGTGTAAGCCGTGCACAGAAACAGAAATGTAAAGTCTGGACTGCAGCTGCTGAAAGCCTGTGATAGTGCGGACAACAGCATGGACTCTACTTGCACTGCTGCAGCCTCTTGGGGGAGAGGGGAGGAAAAACCCCAACTTGCTGGAAATGCAGGTGTGTTTTCACCAAAGTTTTGCTCTGAGTTTTGTGCACAATCCCCTCTCGGTTACCTGCCAGTGCTTACAAGTCATTGGTTTCCATGCAACAATTGCTTGTGTGCAGAAACCACTGGAACGCAGAGATTTGATGAGCTGTGACCAACAGCAGCTTCTGTTGCTGCATCCCTGAAAGTTCAAGCTTTGATTTACATATTTTAAATGTCTGTAATTATTCTGTCAGGGAGATGATTAATACAAAGATTGCTTTCCATAAATAGGAACCTTCTGTTCATACCTTTCCAAACCTCTCAGCTTCCCAAAGCTATTAAGCATCTGCCCACAGCAGCCAAACAAAAGTAATGTCCGTACTTAAAACTGTGACCAATAAGTAATCTTTTTGCTGGTTAATGATCCCACTGTGTGATGATATAATTTTATAATGATATTTCACCTTCTTCAAAATCAGGTGTGTGGAACATGTTCTCAGCTGTCTTGACCCACTTAGTTCTCAATGGAGATTTACAATGAGAGTGGAAGAACTGGTCCTACTTGGCATCAAAACAAACTCTCCTTCCCATCACTGTCGCCTGAGCAAGAAGAAGTAGAACAATTTTTTGGGGATGTGGACCAATAACCTGATTAATAAATGTCTCCATGACTTTTTTGGTGTCCCAGTTTTCCCAGTATGCCAGTCTAGTACAGACCTTACTGCAGTGTGCAGTATAAAACCTGCAGCTTAGAGAGACTGGGACGTGGGACCTGACCTGAGTTGGCAGATACACTGATCCTGGTGGGGTCTTGTTGGGAAGCCTTACCAATGTTTTTTATTACTGATTTTCTGGAAAAAATAATCCAACAGCCTAAGTAAGAATCCCTTTTTTCCTCCCCCCTGTAATCATGCAACATTCATAAATGTTATTTAGGTATGCAGCGAGCAAATTTCAACAGAAATGCTGTCATGCCTCAGGATTATGAAACTTCATTACATCTGTTATTAACTGTCTGTCTGTGGCAGGACCTAATTTTTCTTGATGTATTGGTTGCCCACAGCTTCTTGAAACTGCTTCTTCTAACACTTCAAGGCGCTAAGGCAGCGAAATCCAGGGATTAAATGGCACTGCTCTCCAAGTGGCTGATTGATGCTTTGGGGCTGGAAGATGCCCTTTCACAGCCTCCTTGTGTAGGTGCAAAGGGAGGTATAATTTTCATCCTCTCTCGCTCAGCACTTGGGAAGCTGATTGACTTTGTGTAAATATCTTTACCAGGGCAGGCTAATGTGAAAGTTTTCATTTAGAATTTAGGATCCTCCCTGTTCAGTAGTCCTGCAGCCATACACAGCATTATCATCATTAATACCAATGGAAGAATTATTTGAAAACACATAATTATTTCATGAGAGAAATTGCTCTGTTTAATAAGCAAATCCTGCCAAACTGGATGATGATTCCAGAATGCTAAACAATTGTTTAAACTGTGGAACATTTTGCATTTCAGCAGCCTTGTCACAATAAATGTAGATCTGTTGCTCTTTGCACTAGTGTGAAGGGGAAAAAATAGGAATTTTAGCAATGCAAACTAGTTATGAGAGAATGAGCTTCACAGCTTCCTTGGTTCCAGATAAATCTGGCAGATTCTTTTTCATAGTTGTGTTCTTGCATGTACTGGGGATTTTGCTTCTGCAGGTCCTCCTGTGTCTCCATGTCTGACATCACAGTTGCCTTCAGTTTCCACAGTTACAGCTCAGTTTTTTGAACATGGGCAACTTCCTGCTTGTCCCTACTGCTTTTATCTCAGCTTTACTGACCACAGTCTGCCCAGATCATTACATTTAGAAGTTGCCTTGCATTACCAAACATAGATGTACACCCTTGTATTAAAGTTAGAGAATTTTGGTTTTCCTGGCTTAATTGGAGGTGGTTTGTCCAGTGCTGCTGTGCTGTGGGCAGGAGACCTGATTTAAGAAGCAGCAGGTTGACTTGGGATTTCATTCCAATATGTTTCAGAATTGAGCCATTCTAAGTAAAAGTAACTTTAACAGTGTAACTGTGTTAGCAATATTTAGAAATATGTCTAACTTGTGGGGTTTTTTCTCTTTTTTTGTTCTTCCAGCCAAACAAGTGTGTCCATCTGAAAAAATTAGCTGTGGAGACTTAAGCAACAAGTGTATCCCATCGTCCTGGAGATGTGATGGGCAGAAGGATTGTGAAAGTGGAATTGATGAGGCTGGTTGCACTCCTGGTGAGTTAATACATAATGCAACATCTCCATTTAGGACTACAAAAGTCCTAGAGTGACTGTTACAAATTGCATGGAAAGGGATGATTTTTCCTGCCAACAAACTTATTCACTCTGCATTTGCAGTGCTAAGTGGTGACTTACAGAAAAAGAGAGGAAAAAAGGAATCTCCATTTGGGTCTGGCTGGAGAATGAGTAAACTCTATGAAGAATTAAGTATTATTATTAGGGTTAACACCCAGGTGATGTGGAAAGGACTTAAAGTTCAAACCTTCCTCTGTGGTGGCTCAGCAGGTTCCTGCCATGTCCTTGGCCCTGCAGAGTGTGGACAGACTCAGACTGGCTTTTGCTGGGATAGGACTGGACATGAAGAGCTTGTTGGTTTCCATGACAGAGAGAGAATGATATACTCTGTACCCATAATGGTTTTAAATTCAGTCCCTAAATGGCCATTGCCTTTTATGAGGCCTTTATGTGCTGAAAGAAAGAGCTCTTTACAGTGTTCCAGTCTGTGAAAACTCCTACACTGTGTGACCAAGCCATTTCTCAGGCTGCCTTTTTGATAGACCAAACATATTAGTTCTTTATATTTCCTGTTGTCAAATATTTTCTTTTGAATGAATGCTTCATTCATTCTTGTGGCTCCCATTGGTATTCCAGTTGGTTTTCCAACTTTCTTTTTACGTGGACCACCAGAATTTAGGGAAGATCAGTCTTGCCAGTCTGTGCAGAAGTAAAATCACCCTTCTAATATCTAATACTGTTCTTATTAAATTCTTTGTGAGCAAATGATCCCAGGCTGTTAAGAAGCTCTCTAAGTTCTGTGTATTCACCCATCCATTAATATTTCTAGTGTTGCATGTGATATCAGCAATGTTATTTTTACTTCCAGATTACTGGTGAAAGGGTTGAATGATTACGTTCAAGCACAAATTGAAGTTTCTTCATTTGAAAACTAGATTTTGGGCTCTAATTCCTGCCCAGTTCATAATCCACATTATATATTTTCTTTGAAGTTGTGTAACAAAATATGTTTTATGTGAACATTTTGTGGTTCTGAGTAGAATGCTGTGGATAAATTTATTTATTTGCAGAGAGCTTTTTCAAGCAAAATATTATCAAAGCTTTTACTTTGTGAGCAACTTGTTCCACTATTTAGCTCTCTTTGTAAAAGTATTTTTCTTAGCCCTTTCTTCTTTTTCCTTTTATTTATTTTCTGTGTGAAACTCCAAAGTGTTTTCTCTAAAGCATGTACTTTTTTTTTTCTTTGAATGGGAGGCTTGAATTAGAGAC
The DNA here is from genome assembly GCA_024500445.1 of Entomyzon cyanotis. Lineage (NCBI taxonomy): Eukaryota > Metazoa > Chordata > Aves > Passeriformes > Meliphagidae > Entomyzon > Entomyzon cyanotis. Next base: position 5,311,977 of record JAKEPQ010001020.1, read on the forward strand.
AAATTCAGAAGATAATTGTAATTGCTATTTTCCCATTATGAGTTAGTGAAATTAGAACAATTTTTGCACTGGTGGCTGCCTCCCCTAATTTAATGCTGCTGCTGCTCACACCAGTAGGAATGGTCTCATGGAGTCTTTTAGTTGTAACAAAAATCTACTTGAAATTGCTTTGAACTTTATTTTTTTCCAAGGCCTTAGGTAACCCCCAAAATGAATGTAAATATGTTCTGAATGCCACATAATTTCAGTATAATGATGCTATTAATGGATTTGGAAATAGCTGAGTGTTTCTGTTTGGGATGTTTCAGCATCTCTGCTCTTACTTTTGTGCCAGTTTTAATGCGTGTGCAGGTTCTTAAAAATGGAAATTTAATCCAGGGACAAATTACCACATTTTGATGGCTGTTGGGTAACTTGTGAGAAATTAATTAGTAGCTTTCAACCAATTCCTAATGACTGAGTGTTGTCCACACATACTGGAAACCTGTGCTGAGTCTGGGTATGGGATTGGCCATTCTCTGGCACAAGGACCAGGCAAACTGGGAGCATCCTGGGTGGGTGCAAACACCAAAAGTTTTCAGTCCTAAGATGTCAAGTCAGCATCTTTCAGAGGTCAAAACTCTGAGAGGGAGACAGGAGGCACTGCTGAATGGCTGTAGTGGGAGCACTTTCAGGGAGGTTGCCTGTCAAATGAAGGTCTTTTCCTCATGGCTGAGAACAATTGTGTGAGCTGTTTCCATGGGGAGCTTGTGGAGGATTGATAGCTATCCTTTCTTTATCCAAATCTGATAAACCTCACTAAGCCTATGCACTGATACTCTGTTAACATTGCCATTTCTTCTCTGTTTAGAATCCTCCTTTCTCTGTTTCCTCTTATCTCAGCAGCACACAGCATCCTGACCACTTCAGACCCCTTCTTCTCTTTGTTTTGTTAATTTAATCTCTGCACTCAGGTTTTTATTCTCATTTTATGAGAAGCTTGAGCACTGCCTGTCACCTGCAGCCCCTTGGAGCAGAGCACCATGTCACAGAGGCTGCACTTCTCCCAGAGCTGACCAACTTGGCTATAAATAACACATCTTGCTGGATAAATGTTTGGAAGGGGATTTATTTGTGCTCAGGATAATTTCTGTGGTGAGAGCCTGCATGTGCAATAAACAAGTGGATGATGTCTTGAAGATAGTGGTAGTGAGGGCATCCAGAAGAAAAAACCCTAAGCTCTTTCTAAATCCATGTTAATAAAGCTATTACTGCAACCTCATGTGACACTTCAAAAATATTTTAACTGTGTATGTTCCTATTTCTTGATAGGAATAACTGGCTCTTAGATTTATAGTTCTCCAAGAGGATTGAATATGGATTTTATTAACCTTGTTTATGCCTGCATTTCTGCATTGGTGATCTGTACCTGTAACAATATTGTGCTGGTATCCAGGAGCAAAGCTTGGTTGTGCTGAGGCTGTACCAGAACCTGTCCCTGTGTCAGAATGTTCAAAGCCCAAGTTAAGAGAGGATCTCCTGCAGGAGAGAACAATAATGATCGTGGTACAGAATCATCCAAAACTGTAAGGACAATGTATTGTGGTTCTTCCTCCTCCAGCAGTTTGCTTTCCAGCTACTGCGGTGGACCTTACAGTTCTTGATGGATTTTTCCTCTCAGAATGATGTGATTGCTTTTGGAATCCATGTGAAACGTATCCAGTGTAGACACTGGCACAGCCAGCTGGGGAAAGAAAGCAGCTGTTCAGAGACTCAGGGACAAAAGTAGAGAATCTGAACAAGGGGAAAAAATGGTGTGATTTTCACCCTGTGGAAGAACTTCCCAAGGAAGCAGTGGAAACTGCAAATTCTTTCACCTGCAGAGGATAAAGTGATTAGGGATCCAGATTTGTGTCTGCACAGGCTGTAGTTGCACCAGGGATTAATTGCAGGTGTTAATCCTTGCACGTAGGTAGTGAAGTGCCCATCTGCCTGAATGATGTACATCCAACAGAGAGGCTTTAGAGCACTACTGACTTCCAGCGTACAAACAATTTTTGAAAATGTAAATATCTGCCTTTTAAAAATAATAATATATTAAAAGAAAAATCTTATTTTTCAGTTTTTGGAGCAGCAGTGATCTGAGTCTTTACAATAGCAAGTGTGTTGTCGTCATAGGTCAGGTTTAGCAGTCTTGAATTTGCTGGCTAGGAGGTGCTGGCAGCCCCTTTATTTCCCTGGTGAAGGCCTTCTGCTCCCAGTGCACCCAACCTTTGTCACAATTGATTGGACAAGCTTAGGAATGTGTTTACTGAGACTGAAAGAGAAATTAAATATGAGAGACTGTAATTAAAGCAACACAACTCAGGGTCAGTCTGGCCTTGGCTAACTACGGCAGAACTTGTTAAATCTCTGCCAAGAGAGACTCCAACCAGTGTTGTGTCAGCCGCTCAGGAATGCAGAGAGCACTTGAGAGTGGCTTTGGAACTCTCAAAGTTCCTTCTCTTCTCAAAGAAGAGCTGCCATCCTGTACCAGCTGAAATGGCATTGAACCCTTGTAATGCACACATGCTCCTCCTGACAGGACTCTGGGATGCTCAAAAGAGAGCAAGGCTCTGGCCCCATCCCTTCTGGCTGTGTCACTGGCTCTCACCTTAACCACTTCTTGCACTCAATGTAGAAATTGTGTCTTGTAGATGAGGAGTTGGAAGTGCACAGTTTTCCCCTCTCCCAACAGTCAGGTGCAGTGAAGTGATGTATTCATTGATATATTGATGGCAGAATAAGCTGTTTACCCATACCATGGTTTATTCTGCTAAACCATAGCACAGAGACAATGATCCAAGGGAACTTGTGCAGCCAATGGACTCACAGTGACTTTGTTGGCTCACCCTCACAGTTGGCTGAGGGTGAGAGCCAGGAATTCCTGCAGGAGTCTCCTGACAGCGACAGCCTTGCTACCCAGAGCATCTTCCTTTGGACCCTGTTCTTCAGGCTCTACATTGCTGACCATGGATCTCACACTTAGGTCTAGATTTTCAGCCTGAAGATATGATATGCCAGATTAAAACTGAACAAACTGGATAAAGGTCTTTTAAGTTCATAAGGGAAAGCACAGTAAGCACAGGTGTGCTCAGCTGTACCCATGTGTCCTTGCCATGGCAGCTCACAGGTTTCCTGTTTCTGTGGTGTACATGGATCATTTACAGGATCCTCAGGTGATGAACTTCCCACTTTTCCTGGCAAAGCTCCAGGCATGTATTACTCTCCATAAAAATTAGCAGTGTCTTCAAGTGAGAGGTCCTTTTCTTGGAAGGTGCAAGTGCAGAAAACTGAGGCAGCTCTTGCCAGTGCCCTGCTGCACAGCCCTTGGGTCACCTGAGAACCATGGGCTGAAGGCAGAATTTAAAGCAGGCTAAAGCTGTTCATCCCTGCAGCAGATCCACCTGGTGATGAACCAGCTGAAGAGGGGAAATTGCAAAGCTGATTTAAAGTCACTCTGCACCTACGCACACATGAAGTGACCTTTCTGTTGACAGTTAAATTGTTTTATCATCTCTTATCGTTGTCCTGTAACTATAAAGAGTCTCATATTGTCTCAGCACTGCTTTCTTCTTTGTGCAGTAAAAAGCACCTGTGTTTTGCATCTGAGTCACACTTCCAGCACTCCCTGTTGGGATTTGACCATACTGATCGAGTTCATTCCAGATCTCCACTGATCCCACTGAGACCTTTTAACTTGGTGATAATGCAGCATTGATTTTATCTTTCATTGCAGTTTGATGAATGTGTGCTTTTGTCAAAGTTGGGAATTCTGTTCATTGCCTTCATTAACAGGCCAAGTGCACAGGGATGTGCTGTCCCTCAGCCACCTCAGAGGGACATCAAACCCAAAGGATCAGAATTTGCCATGTATTCTCCCTGAGAAACCCACCAATTTTAATAGGGATAAAGCCCATAGTATCACACTCATGCCTGTAAAGGAAATATTTATCCACTATCATCATTCATTATGATTTTAGGATGTGATGGAAAGAAACATGGCTGCTCTGAAATTCCTGGCATTTTATAGGAGGTAGCTGTAACTTCAGTGCATTTGCCATGGTGGAAGAATTTACAATTATTTCCAAGAAGGAAAAAAGAATTGCTAGATTGAACAAATGCAAGTCCTTCATAAATAAGATAAGGTAGCACAGCAATGATATCCTCTGGGCTTTACATGATGTTTAATTACTGGACAGCTGGAGGGATTAATGCTTGTGCATTATGCTCTGGCTCTCAGAAATTAAACATGTACAGCTGCCACTTTATCACTGCTTAAAGTATTAGAGCTCCTTCAAAAGCAGTAGTAATTTGCAGAAAAATCCCCATTGTTATTTAGGAAAAATCTCAGCCCATAATCATATTTGTCCTGAGTTCCTTCAGAACAAAATGGTAAGGAAAAAAAGAGATTGGGAGTTACTTTTAATTACATGCTGACAAGAAAAGTGAAGGTAGTTGTATTTTTAATATATTGCATGCTCGTTGTAATTAAACATAATTAAACAGTGTGTGAACTTGGGCTAGAGGTAAGACAGTCATTGTGTAAAGCCAGAATTAAACCCTAAAGCCATGGCCCAAGCTGTGGCAGGGCTCTACCTATAGAAGGTGAGGGCCAAATAGCTTTGTTTTCCCTGCTGCTGCCTCTTGAGCTTGGGTTTAGAAAGAAGATATATGGCACATATGGAAAGAAGATATCCGCTATATCTGCAGATGGAGCTTCCAGCACAGAGTGAGGCTTGGCTCACCCTGCAGGTTTTGGGGGTGGCCCTGTGCTGGTTCTCCTCACAGAGAAATTATTCCTGTCAGTGCTCCGTGAATAATGGATTCTCTAAAGTAGAGTAGATGAAAACACCATCTGAAAACAATCCAGCAGTAGTACTTTTGCAGTGTTTCTGGGAAGGAGTGCTAGGGGAAAAGCAGAAATGCAAAGAACAGCAGGGGCACACTCACACCTCCACACAGGCACATCCTGCCCACCCCAAAGGATCATTGTTCACAGGGCTCTGGAAGAGGGTTGTGAAAGAGCTGGTTTGATACAAAGATCTGTGGATAATTAAAATGAAAGCTTAGTATGTCGGACTGCAGGATACCTGAGCACACCCACACAAGTTTTGTCCTGCTGCTCTGTCTGCACTTCAGCTGGAGACATTGGCTCTGATTCTTCCTTCCAATCTCACATCATCCTGTCAGAGAAGCAAAAATTGGCCTGTAATTATGTTTATCTTTTGGTTAGTCTGTCTTTCAATGGTTAGAGCTCCTAGAGTTGAAATGGCCAAGAAATTACATCTCTTATTGCCAAATACAATTGTATTTCATGTCCCTGAAGTGCTTTCTTCATAAGAATGCAGCTATAATTTTGAGCCTATTCATCCAAAAAGCAAGAATCTGTTTAGTTTTATTCAGGGAAATCTTCTGTAGCTGGCAGTGCCAATGATGATGCTATGATGGCAGATATGTGGGTAGGAGTTGCATCCTGCAGTGGCCATCAGTACATATGTGTTACACTAATTAACAGTTCTGCTTCCTGAGCATATGATCTGAAGGCTAAATCAAAATCAGTAGCCTGAACTGAGCACAGTCCTACGCAGGAAAGGACCATGTCATGTTTGATGCAAGAGAAAAAAAAAGTTGGTTTATGAGTCATATTAACAGATAAAACAACATCTGAAAGTCATTTTAGTAGCTAAAATACACTCTTTTCCTACAGAGGATGATATAATGGTTGGATTAGCTTTGCTTCTACTTTGCAAAGAAATTTGTATGATAAATGTAATGAGAAAGGTTTAGCTCACAGTAACCACCACTTCATTACCCTTCTTTGTTCCAATAACTTTAAAATAATTGCTCATGTTGAACATCTGAGTCTTCATCTCAGCCCAAATCCAGGAAAGTGCTGCTTTCTATTCCCAAGTCACAGAAACTGCAAGGCAAATCCTAATGCCATGGAAATCTCATTGCTGTTAATGTGAGCACAGTCAGCACACGACCCATACAGGTTTAATTGCAGTGAGTGTCACTCAGTGATTAAATTTTCCATTTGAGTAGAAAATCTAATACTGTTTTTTTCAAAAATAATTGCCATTCTTTTCTGGAATTGTGGGTACATAGGTGCATTGCCTACATCACGTAATAGCTGTGGCCCCTACTTCTCACTTAACTGAAAACAGTCAGGGGCTGGTTGTTTCCTGAACAGTCTGTCAGTCTCTCCCCCTCCCAAAATCACCGCAGGGGTTTTGTGTTTATGGACGTGGGCATTATAGGATGTGCTTATGTTATTAACTTTGACTGTGAGTACACCAGATTCTGCCTCAGTGCATCCTCAGTGCTTCTTCTTTAAGGTACTTCTCCCTTCAGATCAGCTGTCTTGCAAACCATTTTATTTTAAAAGCATCTTTTTTATTGTTATTGAACCTACATTCAAACTCACTTTGGATCACTGTTCCTAGAGAAGTGTGAGACATGGTTGAGTAAACTGGAGGCTTGAGAAGGCAAAGCTCTCAGCCTTGCCTTGTTTTGCCTGTGCTACAGAAGAGTTAATAATGCACATTCGAAATGCAGTGAATGGTTAAGGCTAATAGTGAATCAAACTGCAATAAGAAGAAATATCTCCTGTTACAGAGAGTTCCCATCAAGCAGAGTAAATTAGTGGAATTGGAAATTTTATGGGGCACTGACCTCACTGCATGTAATGTGAGCTCTGCTTTGTCCCTCACTGCTCAGGTGAGTTCAAACCTGTGAGTCAGCAACTTCCAGGATTCCCTGCTTAGTTACTGGAGTATAAATAACTCGATTGATTCTGGGGAAATGGCTCAGCTTTCCAGCTGGTTAAACTGCTACCATCCCTGTGCTTAGGAATGGGTAAGGGTAAGGAGAAAGTGCCAGGCCAGTGACATAGCTGTGGAGCCATGGGCTGGGATTCCTTGCCTTTCCCACATTTTCTAAGAATAAAACCAATTGTGCCATTCTTTACCAATGTGATTGGAGTGTAGCTTTTAGGATTCTGATGAAGTCTCTCTGCTGAGCTGGACATAAGGAACCAGAAAACAATGGGGGAAACAGGCAGGCTGTGTCTCTGTGTGAGCAGGTGAGCTGAGAGTGGGAGATTGCCCAGGAGATGGAAGGTGACATCCATGGATTGGCTTCTCCTGGCAAAGTGTCTGTGATTTAAACTCTGCAATGGCAAAGTTAAATCCTGGTCATGCAGAAAATGCTGTGCAGAGAAATTCTGTGCAGAAAATGCATAACCACAGGGAGTCCTGCCGAATCCAAGAGGTTCTGCGTGTGCAGCAATGTGGATGTCTGTGCACTGTCCCAGGATGAAACCATGCTCAGTGATGCCCTGTTCTGCTTGCTGAATGTTTATATATTCCTCAGAAACACAGAATTTTGTGTGGTAATATTAAAGCAGCTGTTAGTTTAATGGCTATTATCAGATGTTTCTGAGGGATTTGCCAAATTGGTGTAATTTGTAAAATTGCCATTTTAATAAGCAAGTCATGTCTAGGGGAATAGAAGTGATCTTGTCCTGTACAGGCTTCAATTTTCAAAGTCAGAAATGAAACTCAGTAGACACATCCCAGCATTTTTTTTTTTCCAGTTACATTTTGGCTAGTACCAAACATCTCCAGTCTGATTCAGCGATTCTATTCCAGTCAGAATATAAAAGAGTAATAATGTCTTTATCCTCACGAGATCCCCATGGGGTGACTTGGATTGTCACAAAAAGCAGGACAGTATTAACCTTTGGTATTCTGACCATTCATTTTTGTCTTTCAAGCCGTTGTATTTTACCCTTAAATGCTCTCTACTGGATTCACTTGTTCTTATTTTGAGGTCATTTTCAGTCATTTAGCCAGAAGAACCTCTGATAAACTTCCTAACCCTTTCATGGTTTGAAGGAAAATAGAGGAGACTACAGGTATGAGTTGCAACCTTATTGCACATCCATAAAATTAAAGACAGTGCAGTGTGCATACCTTTGTACATAAACTGCTTGTCTCTGTGAATCAGGAGTCATAATTAATTCTATTTTCAGATAATTAAGCCACTTGGAATGAATATATGATTCTCAGGAAATACAATCTAAATCAGCAAATACATTTTTGAACCAACTATTATTTGTCAGCAGGGGCTTTGGCATCTGGTTGCTGGGTTATAATTAACTAATACTATGCAAATACTGCTGCAGAGAATGGGAAAATGACTGATTTGTGTTTGAGGGCAGCATGTGACAAAGGCAGCGAGCACATGCAAATATTAATTTGCAGGAGTGTGTGAGATGGCTCCTCAGCTCCATTAGTGATTTGAACAATATCAGGAATTACTATTCCTTCTGCAGTCTCCATCTATAGGGGCTTTTCGGTATCAATCACCATAGCAACAACCACTGTTGGGACTGAGGCTGCAATTCCGCTGCATTATTCCCTCCATGGGAGGCCTGTCATTTTTTCAGAGCAATGCGCTTCAAGGTCATCTTCATTTACCTCCATCTCTTTTGCTGTCCTTCCTGGAGGGCAGCTTTCCATGGGAAACTTGTGCTTCCAGGCACGAATCCGTGCTTTAAAGACTGGCATTTGATGGAAGATCTGTATGAAATATTCAGGTATTTGGTAAGCAATTGTCTGCAGGCAAAATAAATAATTTAGCCAGAATTAAGCCTGAAAATAAATACTAGTTAAGCAAAACTAATATGCTGACAGCACTGGTAACTGGGAGTTCCAACGTAATTTACCCTGGCTGCACTCTGTGACCTCCTTATCCATGGCCCAGCTCAGAGATTGGTTCCTGTGGGCTGAGGGAGCTGGGCTTGCACTTGGGGCAGAAAACCTGGGCAGAGAAATGGAGCTCAGGAACTCCACCCCTCAGCCCTGCAGAGCTCAGATCCTAAACCTCAGAGCTCGGGAGAGTTCTGAAGTCCAGCAGCCTCTCCGGCCAGTGTTGAAGCAGCCATGAAGCAACAGCAGATCTCTCCCTCCCTGATGCAAATGTTGGTATGCACAGATCATCCTTTGCCTGCTTTAGAAGATCCATTATCAGATTTAAACAAACATAAATTTTGAGACACTTTTTTTTTTAAGTTGCTTTGGCGACAATGTCAGAAAAATACAGTGTAATATTTCATCTTATCTTCTTGTCTTCAGCATCAGTGGATAATTGCTGATATCCACTTTATCACAAATTTTACTAAATAATTATCTTTCTTTAAGCCATTCATGTAATTTCAAGTGGAAATGGCCCTTTTGGAGGAGAGATGAATTAAATACCTGACTCTTACTGAAAAGCTATAAAATCTTTAATTAGAGATTAGCAATGACAGCAGTTATAGTCCGTTGTACATAATTCCCAGCTCCTGTTAATGATGGATATGCCATTTATTTAATTTTTTCAATTTTATCCAGATTTGAGGATCCATGCTTGATAGAATTGTCCTTTGCAGAAATACAATGTACAAATATATGTTTTTTGAAATGACAGTTTTCAATGAGTGCCCTGTATTGTTAGAGAATTTTACATCTTTAGAGCATTCTGCTTTTTTCTAAAAGCACTTATAAAGCATGTGGCAGAATTACCTGAATTTTTGGTGCCATGCCTGAGCTAAGACTGTCCCTGCTGCACCAGACTCTCACTAAAGCCTCGGGTTAAATCCTATGGCTGTGGGCAAAAGAGAACCAGCCAGCACTGAAACACTAACTCCACAACTGCAATCTCTCTGATCTTCTGGTTTTTTATTATTTTTAACTTGCTCTATCCCAAGGCTGCTTCTGCTCCACTCTCCTCAAGAGATGTGACAAGACTGCAGCTGCAGGCTGTGAGGCAAAAACTGTGACAGTTGTGCTCTACAGATTGGCACATAGCACAGGGCAGAAATTAATGCAGAATACCTCTGGTATGTTTTGTCTGTAGGCAAAATCACATCTACACAATCATTTATGTGTGATATTTTACTTCCTAAAACTGTGAAGAGCCTTTACGCATTACAGCGCTCTACAGTAAACTGGTGTTGTAGTTATGCTCTGAAGACCGTCAGTTAAAAACTTCTTGACAAACATCTCCAATATTTCTATTGGGATTACTCATATTTAAAAGTACATTTTGCACCTCAGAGTACAACATTTATTAATTTCTTCTGTGCTAAAGAAAGCAAATTAATATTTGATTCCTTAGTCTTGAGTAAATCAGCCTACAATAGGACAGGTAGCAAATTTGGAGAATGCAAACAAATTGCTTAAGTCAAAAAATACCCCAGTGATCATTTAGTTACTATTGGCACATTTTCTACTGAAATGCTCTGGAGGCAGTGAAATACGGTGGTGATGGGACTGCGAGGTACTGTGACAGATTTACGCAAGGAGATGTGAAGTAAACTGTCGCTGGGACTTTGCTTCCCCATGCCCATGTCTCCAGGTGCTGTGTAAGATAATTTGTAGTGCTTTTTTGATTGGGTTCTTGGCTCAGGCACCAGGCAGTGCCACAGGACCCTGGCAGCAGGGCTGGCTCCTGCCCAGGCACACACAGGGATCCTGGACAGCTCTGCTCTGAGTGCCTGAGAGTGCCAGAGCAATCCCTGAGCTGGGAGCTGCAGCCTGTGCTCTACCCTGGCTCCCCCTGTGCATTTCAGCTCTCAGGGAGGATGATGGAAGGGGGAGAGGTGTTGGGGCATTATCTGCCCTCCCACGGCAGCAGCTGAGAACGTGGGGAGGGATGGATTGAGTTCTGTGCTGGGGGCAGATGTGACCCAGAAGGAACTGCTTGATCCCCACCTAAGGACTGTGGGGATGGACAGGGGAGATACCAACAGCCAAACTGCTGCGTGTTCTGTGGAGAGAGAGCTTGTAGTCTCTAGTGCTGGCATCACACTGAACTTAATTTGTAGAAAGAAATAAAATAATCATGACCATGCAATTTTTCTAGCTAGCAATTCTCAGGCTTCACTGAGAAAGTCCTCATGAGAGGTTACAAAGCTGAACTGCTTCTCCTTTCTGGCTGCGATTATCAGTGATTTTATATCTGTACTGGGATTTGTAGGTGCAGAGGAGGAGCTTTTGTGCAAACTTCCATTGTCTGTATCCCACTCCTGTGTTTATCAGTCACTAATCTGCCAATGCAGCAGATTTCTGAAGGGAAATACGTACAAACAGGAGGAGGGGTGGAGGTGGGACCCAGAAAACAACGAGGGGAAAAAGAGGGGCTCATTACAGTTGGTAAAAAAGAGATTTATGCACATTTGGAGTGTGCAAATCATTACAACCTTGCCCAAACATTAGGAATCAAAGTACTATGTAAGATTTTGCTCTCCGTTCTGTGATTCATCAAAATAATGCCAGAAAAGCAATTTCTTCTTCTCAGCATTTATCTGTTACAGAAGCTGTACATAGCCTTAGAAATATTCCTGTTTTCCCACTACCATTTTAAAACAGATTGGTAAGATTATAACTGTTACCTTAAATTTCCACTTTATGGAGGAATGTTCCATATGGAGTTCCATATTATGGCTCCTCTGAAAACAGTGTTAAGTTACACAGCTGTGTACTGATCAGTAGGGTTAATAGATTATTTCTAGTTGTGGGGTAAGGGTAGAAAAATTTGCTGAATGCAGAAAAAGAGTAGAATTTGGGTGAAAACCAGAGCATTTTAATGGTCTTAATTCTGCCATGCAAAAGAGGGGTTTTTTTAAGATGCTTCTCCACCAGACTGTGCTTGGATTTCAGGTCGTTATGAGAAGGATTCACCTTCTAATATTAGCTGTCTGATCTCAGTTTCTTCTGTTTGGAGAGGAGAAATTCTGGCTCCTCCAAGGGACAGGTGCCTGTTGAGGGCATCTCTGTATCTAAAATACTCTACCAAGTGCAGAAGGAGCCTGAGCAGCCCCTTTGGTGACCTCACTCTTTTACAGTTCATGATTGGTGTCAAGTGGGGCAGCTGAGATTCTCTTTAACTTCTCTCCTTGCTGGAGAGAGCCTAGGTCCTGGCCAGTGCATGGTAGTATTGCACCAAGGAGGGCAATCCTCTTTCTCCTCTAATTAGGTGGATTACTCTCCTGTAACATGTGGAAAACCTGGGACTAAATGGGACAGAGCACAGGGCAGGAGTAGAAAGGTGTATATATATGTGTGTGTGTGTGTGTACATATACATATATATATATAGTCATGCTCTGATGTAAAATGAGAAGCTGCTTAGGTTATCAGACAGAGCCCAGCAAGTTTGCCAGCCAGAACGTAAATTAGCATCTGTGCAAGTGGACAAATTCTTAATTGCTAGATAAATACAGCTTTATTCCCAGGTATAAACCAGACATAATACTGCCATAGAATCCCACTGGGCTGAAAGCTGGAATATGACAGGTCCTTCATAGGGATTCTGCTGCTTTCCAGGTGCAGCTGGCACTGCAGGGATTGGTACCATCTAAACTGTGTGGTTTTAGTGTAGGGGCTCTGCAGATATGGCAGTAAATAGTTCTGCTTCTGAAGATTCCCAAATGCAATGTAAAAAAAAAGCTTTTTGTAATTTATATGCATATATTTATTGTAATTTATCAAAGCTGTAACTTCCCTGTAGGTGACTGAAACCACAGAAGCAGAATTCTTTGTAAGTAACTACCTCTAAGTACTTACGGAGAAATTTTGCCAGGGTTTTGGTTCCCACACACCTTGATGGAATTTAAGTGACTGCAAACTGCACTTTGTTGGAGTACCTGAAAGTTTAATTTGAGCAGGCATCTCTGGTTCAGCTGTCCATTAGGCTTGCAGAGGAGAGTGCTCCACTCAGCTTCTATCTGACAAGCGCCTCATTTGTATGTTAATGTTGAGTTGTGATTTCAGGGAAGGCATTCAGCGTGTTGTAAAGGGCCTTACTGGCAGATTGCAGCTAAATTGATGCTCGACTCACTAAATATTTACCCTACACATCCCACTTAATATGTCCAAAACCAGGCATACTGTGAAATCCTGAAACCTGATTCTGTGCTTATGAAAGTCAGGAAGCTGCTAATGTCAGCGTGGAGCCAAGCGGAGCCCCGGCGCTGCCAGCACAGCCCCAGCCTCTCCTGCAGCCTCCCGCCCATTCCGTGCTGCTGCTGCAGCCCCGGGGCTCACCTGGCTGCTCTCACCTCAGTGCCAGGGCAGCGCTGGGCCTGCTTCTCCCACCCACAGTTCCCACAGCCCAGCTGCCCCTCCTTCTCCCGGGCTGCCCGTGGTCCCTAGAGGATGGATCCTGTGGCACAGCTGGGGAGCACTGCGGCTTCACCAGCTCCTTGCCACGTAATAGCCATTGGGAGAAATGTTTTGGGGTGGAGTAGCCAAGGTAATGCCTTTGTGCCTTTGCCCTCAGACATCCCTAATGTGCTAAAGCTGGTACAGTGATGAGGGCTGGGTTGGAGACCTCCCAGCTCACCTGTTCGTTTTTATTCCCAAGCCTGTTCTCCCAACGAGTTCCAGTGCAGTAACAAGTCGTGCATCTCCTCCACCTTCGTGTGTGACGGTGACAATGACTGCGGGGATGGCAGCGATGAAAGGAAGTGCTCCCCTCTGACCTGCAACCCCAACGAGTTCCAGTGCAACAACAGCGTGTGCATCCCGGAGCTGTGGGTGTGCGACAACCAGCCTGACTGCGAGGATCAGTCGGATGAGTCCATGGAGAAGTGTGGATACGACGCCAAGGCCCTCAACACGTGTGCGGCACACGAGTTCCAGTGCGGGAATGGCGAATGCATCCACCTGAACTGGAAGTGCGATGGGGATGAGGACTGCAAGGACAAGTCTGATGAGCAGGACTGCCGTGAGTGTCTGCAGGGGCAGAGCTGAGGGCTCTCTGGGGTGGGGTGGAAGGGTCAGGAGGCTGCTGTGGGCTGTGTTTGAAGGCAAATCTTTGATGTCTGAGCAGCAGCTGTGCCAGACAAGGAGCGCTTGTGTCCCACACAACATGGCTGGGTGCCCAGCCCAGCAGGGTCAGGTGTATTCCACGCTCCTTTTGTGCTTTTTCCTTGAGAATCCAGAGAGGCGTAAGAGCTGTTGGATAGTACCGTGCCTCAGAAGAGATCTGTTTCACTAGAAAGACAAGGAGTGAAAAATAGGAAAAATGTTCAAAGCCCTCAGGCTGCATGGTGGGGTCACAGCCTGGAGGTTAGAAGTTGCTATGCTAAAGGGAATATATGATCAGCAGAAAAAAAATAATTCATTTTCTGTCTCTGAAGTTGGAGTATACTGAACAAGGCAGTCGAGAGAAGTACCTCTGAAGAATCCAGTTTGAAATGCACTTTGAGCTTGGCTTGATAAAGGCACAGAGCTAATAAATAATGGATTTCTTTTCAGCTGGCTTTATGCATTTAACATACCGGTGTTGGTATGTGTGGTATTTTGAATGTTTCATCCATTTTTAGCCACTAAACTGTTCAAGCTGGTCACTTACCTGAGGAGGGGGAGAGGAGAAAACAAGAGCAAAATGTTTTGCTAAAATATTCATAATGACAAGATTGAAATTAAATATTTACATAACTGTTTATATTTAGCAGCTCTGACATTGGGCCACCTCTGGGGAGGAAGGCAGCAACCAGCTGCAAACCCAGAGATTTTTGCAAGCTATCTAAGAAAATTTACCACTTTAGCCAGCACCATCTTTTCATACCCATGACAACACCAAGTCCAGGCTGGTGAGCGCAGAACAGCTGTGTGGGAGAGCCCTGCAAGGAGATGGGAATTAGGCTCTTTTCCAAGCAGAGAGAAACAGATGTTAATTCACTGGCTTCTTTAGCAAGAGGATGTAGTAAATCCTAGACACCACAGTTTGCACTACCACAGGTGTAGCTGCCATGCCTTTAAAATAGCCAAAGACTCTTTTAAGAGAGGTGAGAGCTGAATAGGAGAAGCCAAAAATGTTTTCTTAGGAAGAGAGCAGCTTTGACAGCAGGGTACAAGGCTGTCAACTCCTCTCAAGCAGGGATGGACTAGGTAGGCTGTCTTTTTCTTCATCTCCAAGAAGGTGATAAAGTTGGTGATGGAGCTCTTGGGCAGCAGGGACTCAGGCAGTACTGCCAGGGTCTGAAGGGTAATGGGGACTGTGGAGTCAGGAGACAAAGCTGGTTCCTTACTCTGTTTCAGGAAAGCCATGCAGAAGCATATCTGGTGGAGATGGGCATTGCTGCCTGGGGCAGCCTGGGTGGTTTGGTGCCTCTTTTCATTCTGAGACCTCCTGTGGGCAGTCCTGCACCTGCATCCCCTCTGAATCAGGAGACAGTGGCAAGGGCCACGTTACAAACATTGGTAGAAGAGCTGGTGTCTGGTGCAGGGCACTGCAGCAGAACTGACCTCTGTCCCACAGGATTGCAGTGGCAGCAACCTGACAGGATGTCAGAGTTTTGACAGGTCGGGAGAGGGAAAGATGAGCTCCCCTCTATTGCCAAGTGGAGAAAGAGGGGAGCAGCTCACTGATGGCACTTTCTGATGAAATGCCTCTTAAATTTCAATCCCTGTTGTTCAACTTGAAATGTTTTCAGTCTTTTACAGGCCCCATTTACTTTGACATTCTGCTGGGTGAGAGGAATGGGACTGTGCCCATGTACCTTCCTGAGGGAGAGGGCCCACTGTTCCCCAGCTTCTTTCCTTGGTCTGACAGGCACCAGCAATGTCCAGCTGAGCTCCAGCTGCTGAGCCATGAGGCCTGAAAGGAGCACAGCTCCACCAGCCTTCCTGAGCTGCAGACAGCCTCAGCCAGCAGCACTTCCAGAGGCACCAGAGGCAGCTCCGGAGGCAGAGGACACAGCTGGGCACCGCTGCAGCACAGCACGGTGCTGACAACCAGTGGAGAAAGGGGGAAATGTGGCAAAAGTGACTTGAGACAATTCTGGCTCTGAGTAGCAGAGATTAAGCACACGAGGGTCTCTTTCCAGAAAGTCTCAGTCCAGCACAATGTGCCGTTTATTGACCCAGGAGAAGTGAGTGTGTGAGCTGGTTCTGCTGCCTTCAGTCCAGGGACTGAAGGATTGGGAAACAGTGGGATAGTGGGATTCAAAGACCCACATTTTAGCTACCCCAGTGTTCCTCCACATGGAGTGCCTGGTTCTGGTTGCACTCCAGTGCCACAGAGGTGTGTGAGCCCACGGCCATTCACACTGCATGGATGGGAGTCTCTGAGGTAGCAACCAGGAGAGGACTTGCAGCACTGAGTGCTCATGTAGGTGATGTGTTGGCTGGGTTAGAGCCAAAATTAATATTACTTTCCTATCCTAAATGCAGCTGTTGCTGGGGTGCACCTGCCTGCAGTAAGAAAGTGACATTTGGGAGCTCTGGAAACTCAGCATCACTGCTCATCTGTTAGACTGAAGAGTTTAGGGACCTTTATGATTCTTTTCCTCTCCAGAAATTCTCTGTTTGAGATCAGTGTCATGGGGCACACAGGGAGTTACAGGTGTGTGACACTGCTCTGTCCCCTTATCAACAGGGATGGCACACATCCCCCTTGGCTGGACTTGATTAAAACTGCAGATCCCACCACTACATCTCTTGCAAATGGGGATCACACGGGTTTTGCACAGTATAAAACAGAGATGGGAACTAATGCTTTAAGAAAAAAGTCATGAGGCCATCACCCGTCATTTGTTATAAACATTCTGGATTGGTAAATGAGTAGAGCAGAAATGAAGGGTGACAATTGGTGAACAGATTTTGGCAGCGAGACAGCAAATAAATAGGAGGGAATGAGTCATTTCAGGAAAGCTGTGTGAGAACATTGGATGGCTGGGGTTTTTTCCATAGCATATATATTCAAATATGTATATATGTATATTTATAAAATGAACATTAGGTTAGATTTATTAGTCTCCAAATTTGGAATGGTTATATTTTAAAATGTCCTTTGCAACTTGCACTAGGGCATCCAGGAGGGAGAATAAATAATGCTTACAACTGACAGCAAGAAAACTGATCTCTTGAGACCTGACCTCACTCTGTCCTGCTTCTGTCTCCCCATCTATAAAATGGGATTGATGCATTTTGCAAATGTTGCGATTTTCTTTTTTTGGGGGGAAGGAAAAAAAAACCAGAAACCAGAAGAAGCTCAGGCTCAGATTTGAGCTGCTGAGTTTGAGCGATGCAGCTTTGTGCCTAGGATTTGTGAATGGGAAATGCGTCTCTTTGAGGGTACCTGTTAATTTAGCAGGGCTTTGGTAATTTGTTTTGTATTTGATTTGCAGGGGAGATGGCTGTAAAACTACTGAGATTTCACTGATGTAAACCTTTCAAATTAGCACAGCAATTTTCTGAACATCTTGTGCAAATAAACAGCACAGCTCTTCCCTCTTCTTGGGGTATTGCTTTGCCTTGGGAATGGCGTTAATGGGAACCTGCTGTCAACTCTGCCAGTGGGGCTGAGATGGGTTAGTGTCTCAGCTTCAGGATAACATAGAATTCTCTCTCCTGAAAAATGCATCAAAAAATAGAAATGTCATACATGTATTTTAATGCCTTTGTGATCAGTAAGAGCTGTTACTGTATCTGCCTTTTCCTGGTGTCTGTTAAGAGGCTCAGGGGCTGTTCCTCAAAGGTCTGAACTTCCACAGCTCTGGTAGAGTGAGAAGTGAGTCAGGAAACCCAGCCTGGTCTCCAAACTTCTGTCTCTTCTAGAAGCAAAGCTTTGTGCAGTGGAGCTGTATAGCCCCACATCTGTGTTTTGCAGTCTCTGTAGCAACTGAGCTAAGAATTGTGCTGTCATTTTCTCCTTAGTCTTGTGGTGCTTGTGCAACATTGTCTTTGCCATTCCTACAAAATTCTCCTTCATTTTAATTTGTTTTAGGACTAGAAACCTTTCTGTTCTTAGCATTTAGCTATAACTGCTTTTTAGAAGAGCTTTGAAGATTACAATTGCGGACAATTATAGGTTTTATAACAGCTGACATCCAAATCTGTAGCTGTTGTTATGCAGATTTACTTGATAAACTGGAGACCTGTTTCTGCTCCAGAAAAGACAAAACCCCCACTGGCTTTAAATACATGTCACACTTTAGTGAGGGGTTAATATTTATAGTCAGAAATGGAGGACCATCCTTTCCTGCCTTTCCTCCACACATAGAAGTTGCTACAGAAAAGGTGGAGCAAACTGGTTTTCAAGTTACGGCTGAAGATAAGAAGTAACTGTGGCATAGGAATTTTCATTGAGACAACAGGAAAAGCCTTGCGGTGGCCAAGGTTTAGCTTGGCAGAAGTCAGGGTTTCCTATGGAGGAAGGTGGTCTCTCCATGGTCAGGGCTTCCCAGGCAGGTGGCTGTACATGCCAGGAGCAGTTTAAGCAGAAGTGTTTCAGCCTCCCTTCGGGAGGTCTCAGTGCCACTTCCAGACATATGGTCTGTGACTCTCCCAGACCATGGCTTTGTTTCTTTCTCTCCTTCATTTTCCCCATTTGGTAGAGCAGCAGATCCCACGTGCTCAGTTTGGAGCTGCTGTCCCAGATGTCCCCCTGAGGTTTCCCATTCCTGTGCCTGGGTTTATTAGCTGAAACGTGGCAGCACAGCTGGTCCCATAACTGTGCTTATTGCTTGGGATTTTTTTTCTCATTTTGCAGCTTTTTATGAATATAGTGCATATGGTTTTTCTCTCCAAGGAGCAGTGCTATTTCCAAACTTTCCTCATGTGAATACTGGGTATTTCTAATGACAGGATTTCTCCCTTCCCCTACCAGCCCTCCAGTTGTGGCTTTTCCTGTCTCTGGTGCCTTTTGCTGGCTGAAGATGCTCCAGAACTAAGTCCAGTGAAGCACTCAAGAACCTGGATCCTGCATCCTGCAGGATGCAAGCACCAATAATGTGGAGTCTTTGTGCAACTGATACTTTATGGTATTGATGCTAGCTCACTTCATGTCTGCAGCTCTTCCTGGGTTATCTAAAAGTAGTAATTTTTGTATTAGAACCAGTTTGTCAAATTGTTCAGGGAAGTCTGCAGATAGCTCTCACCTCCTATGTAGTAACACCAGTGCTGGCTTTCCCTCACTACTGAGAAGCAGTGATTTTCTGTCAGACCATACCAGGACACAATCACATGATGGAAAGACTGGAATCAGGAGCCCTCCAGGGTGCACTGCCTTAACAGGATTTTAAGAATAGATCTGACAGGCCACTCAGAAGAAAGCTGCAAACATGTCCCAGGAACGAGGAGCCTGTTTAGCCAGTGAACCACAGTCGGCCTGTACCCTGTGTCAGCACAGGGCTGGTCCCAGCTAGGAAGGTCTCTCAGTTGGGGAGAGGAATGTGGCTGGTTTTAGTATAGTCAGTGTAGCTGTCTGGTTTATATTTTTCCCCAGCTTTGCTGTTCATCAGATCTATTTTTGAGTCTGTAATAATCTGACCTGGACAAATAAATTTCAGGTGTGAAACCTGGCCTGACACTGTGGAGGTGGTTTGGGCTGGAAACCCCAAGAAACACCACACCACAATGCAGTGGAACTCCTCTGTCTTCCAGTGGGCTGTTGGCTCATGGGCATTTGGTAACCTGGTGATCATGTCTTGCTTGCGCCTTCATCTCTACTGTGACCACATTGGCTTTGGCAGAGTCCCTACAGGTCTCTTGCCTGGGCCTTAACCCGAACATGTTTTGAAATGTATGTTAAAGGTAATTTTTTCTGAAGGAAGGAGAGCTGAGGAGCAGTTGCCTTTGCCTACCCAGTGTCACTGTACACTCCCAGTTGGAAAGCAGTCTGGCATCACACAGACTGCAGCCCCCAAAGCTGCTCCACTGCTGGAGTTTTGCTGCCTGCTTGCTTTGTTCTGTCTCAGTGGGAAGCTTCACTGTCAGCACTGGGTCTGTTTTGACTCGGTGTGTTCATATGGGCTTCGATGCTGTTTTCCCAAGGATGCAGAGGGTGATCTGGGATAGCAGAGAGGCACAGGAGAACAGTGGCTGAGACAGCTGCTGCCTCTGTTGCTTTGGTGGAAGCAGCCAAGACTGACATTTGCTGACAGAAAGTGCAACCCCAGCAGTGTCAGAGGGACATGGCTAAAAGGTAGCACAGAAATCACTGAGTTCTGTGTGGCTGATGTTTGAATGTGCTGTCTTAAAGCTCTGGTGACCTGCCAGCCAGATGAATTCCAGTGTGGCGATGGGACCTGCATCCATGGAGCAAAGCAGTGTGACAAGGTGCACGACTGTCCTGACAACAGCGACGAGGCCGGCTGTGTCCAAGGTAGGTGCAGACAGCTCTGTGCTCCTCGTGCTCCGTGGGCTAGATCTGCCAGGCTGTGTGGCCTCTGGAGAGGGAAGAGGCCTGTGCTGCTCCTCTGGGCCATGTCAAGCTGCTTCCTGTACAGTTTTAAGCCATTCTGGCAGTGGGGTTGCTTGGGAGAGATGATTGTGCTGACCAGGCAGACTGCATGACTTGAAAAGTTCTTTGCATGAGGCTCAGGCTCAATGTTCATTTGCTTAATCCCATCCCATTTCTGCTAATGACGCCCTCCTGAGCTTTGTGTCAGCCTGTTTGTTGTCATGAGCCTCATCTAACTTAGTTGCTTTCCTCTCTTGCCCAACATGACAGAGTCAGCATGTGAAAGTCCCAGCAAGTTTCAGTGTAAGAGTGGAGAGTGCATTGACGGAGGCAAAGTGTGCGATTCACATAGAGACTGCAGGGACTGGTCTGACGAGCCTCTGAAAGAATGTGGTACAGTACTTGCCTTCTACGTGTTGCTCCTGTTGTAACTGCTTCCCCTCTTCTCCATCTGGTGCTCACAGCTTTGAGTGTAACCACATGTAGCTGCTAATGCTATTTCTCACTCTGCTCTTCTTTCCTTGCCTTTATTCTCTCATCACCCTTCATATGAATATAATTAGTAGCCTAGTCTGATCATCTGTAAGTTTGAACTGTGCCCTTCTCCACTCAGTTTTTATTCTTGGAGGGATGTATGAACTGAGCACGGGACTAGGACTGAGGAATTCCCCTTCTCCCCACATACTAGTGTCCTCCACAGCACAGACCAGTTTATTTAGCCTCATTGCCTAAATTATCTTTAAATTCTAAGATGATGATAGTACCTTAAAAATACAGCATTGGGAACATGCTTTGAAGGTGAAAGCATGTAGAGAGGCAGCAATCCCTGAGAGATGACTTCAACCATCTCTGGGTTGTACAAATTGTTGCTGCTTCCCACAGCAATGACAGCAGGTTGCTCTCTGCAGCGTCCTGCCAGCTCTGGGCTGTGGGAATGCCAGGAGAGTCAGGGCTGGCAGAGCCAGCAGAACAGAGCTCAGGCCACAGAGCTGTGCCCCCTCTCCACAGGGCAGTCCCTCTCTTGCCTTTCCCACCAGACATTGTGGGCACCAGCCCCAATCTGCAGCATTACTCAAACACATTTGTTGTTTTCCCCAGTGCAGAGATGTCTCCAACAGGCATCTCTTTCCATGACATCATGGAGCTCAGTGGCTGCCCCTTTAATAACTCTTGTTCAGGAAGAGCTGTCAGTCTCTTGTTGTTTTAGACAAGGAAGTGTGTGTGCATGCCTAGTGAGGATGCTCTTACCTCATGCTTCCAGTGTGCCCTTGCTCTCTTCCACTAATCCACATCTCCCTGTTTCTTTGAGTGGCTGTTGCAGTTGTCTGTCTGTGGAGGTCTCCCAACAAAGCTGGCAGCCCAGTTTGTCATAGGAGACTGGGCAGTGGCACAGCACAGCTGGGCTTGGTGCTCAACCAGCTGTGGTGTGGGTGTGGTGCCATGACTGGTGCAGCCCTGGGCTGGCAATGGGGTGCTGTTTGAGTTGGGAAGCAGAGAAGAGGTCCCAGGGGAAGGTGTTTCTTGAAGGGTGCAGTGCTGTGGGTTGCTGTGACTGTAATGCACACACACAGTTATCCCCACAGGAGGCAGAGGTGCAGGACACACTCCCCAGCTCAGTGTGCCTGTTTAGCTATGCTAAATTCTGAAGTGCTCTCTGAGAGTCCCCCAAAAAAAAAAGCACTGCAGAAGACAGGACAACACTTGGCTGTTTTAGTCACACAGGGAATATACTGCTGAAGTTCGGTGAAGAGCAGCAGCTGCCCAGGCTCCTGCTGCCTGGCTCTGCCTGGCTCCTCCTCAGCTCCTCTTGAGAAGTGTAGCCAGTGAACCAGCACTTGATTTACAGCCCCTAAATCCATTTCACAAACCACCTCTGAAACCATGGGAATTATCTGAGTGAGAGTTTGTCCGTTAATCAAAGCAGCCTTTGTAGTATTTTGCAGAGAGCAGTTGTGCATGTTTATGACCCAATTTGCTATAGACCCATACAAGTGTAGGAATATGAGATTTCTGTCCATAAATGTCATTGAACAGTGACAACACACAATGGGGCTGTGGACACCTTCTCGAAGCCTGGTGAACTTGCTCTATTAATTATGTATTGATACCTATATATGTACCTGCTAGGAAGGTAAAAGCATCCCAGAGCTGAGACAGATTCCTTCTGGCATGGTATTTTCCCAGTCTTACTGACTTAATTGGGTTGTATTGTTTCCATTTTCTTCCAAGAGCAATGGTTTAATGGCTCTGCTGTGCTGCTCACCTGCAGTGTGCAAGGAACAAGAAGTAAAAGATAAATGAAAAATTTGCCTTTAAATTGTATTACAGATTGGAGAAAATTAGTTTTTCTTGTTCTGGTGAGTCCACTATCCCTGAAATCCCACAGCTCCTGTTCAGCAATCTTCCTTAAGGAGACAACTTTCTCTTCACCTTTTGTAGGTCAACTACAACAAGAAGAAATGTTTTCTCTGACAGGAAACCAGCTTTCCCCAAACTCTCATTCAGTTCTGCTTAGGAGGATCCATTTATTCTGTTTTTCATTTCAGCATTTGAGAGCAGGATCAGAGAGGTGGCCTTGGATTAGAAAAGGCCCCAGGAGAGGATGGGGGCTGTTGCTTCATAAATTGCACACTTGGGCTGCTGGGGGCTGCCAGCAAAGACTGTTGTGGGGGACGTGCATGTGGGAGGACTGTATCTCAGTGCTAATGGAGTATCTCTGACAGACTGCACTTTGGTGTTTTCTGGAATTTTTCACATAGATCATTCCTTGGAGCTAGATGGGAAAATAGTACAGTATTTCAAAATAGCTGGCCCGTGGGAGATGAGAGTCCCCCAGCATGAATTATTAAAGCTCAGAGAGACTGTTCAGAAAAGTCAACATGAACCAGCACATGGGGAAGGAGGAGTATCCTGGAGAGAGCCCTTAGGTCCCTTGGAAGTGTCTCACATGTGGCAGAACAGCTCAAAGCAGCAGCTCTCTGATGGGATGAGATGCAGAGACTCCCATACGCAGTATCCCCAGGGCTCCCTATTCATTTAGCCACTAGCTTTGAGTCCAAATGATCCCACAGCATTGGTTTGGAATAATAAAGAGCAAGACAGTAATACAGTGGAGGCTTCCTATCCTTGAAGGCACTTGTGCTCTATAGGGCCAGTACCAAAACTGATAGAAATGGGAAAATTTCTGAGGAAACCTCTTAATTTTATTCAATCTCACAACTTAAAGTCCCCGTTTGTCATAGGTGATCTATGTATCCCCTGCAGGTGTTAATGAATGCTCTACAAACAACGGTGGCTGCTCACACATATGCAAGGACTTGAAGATCGGTTATGAGTGCGAATGCCCGCCTGGATACAAGCTTCTGGATAAAAAAACGTGTGGAGGTAATTGACATGCAAACAGCAGTCCCTTGTGTTTCACCATAGAGAGACGTGATTATATTCACTTGAGCATTGCTCCATCACAGATGGTTTGATTTCAAGTTATTGATGGGTTTCAAACACTCCTTTCAGACATAGATGAATGTGAGAATCCAGACGCTTGTAGCCAGATCTGCATTAATTACAAGGGAGACTACAAATGTGAGTGCTACGAAGGATACGAGATGGACACCCTGTCCAAGAACTGCAAAGCTGTAGGTAAGATGATGCCACAGGCACTAAAGCTCTGCTTGCTCAACAGCACAACTCCAATAAGAAAACATGCTCGCAGGGCTGAGGCAGGGGAATGGAAACAAAAGGAAACCCGCAAAGCAAGCAAAGACATTTCACTGCGAGCAGCACAGAACTGCTGCAGCGATAGCAGATGCGTCTCTAGGCAAGAACTACTGATCATGCAGATCAGAATATTTTAACAGTGTACAGAGCAAGATTGCAGTCACTACTTGGCTTTTTGAAGCTGAAACTAGAAAAGAAAGTCTCTTGACAGGTGTTATTGAAAACAGTGCAGCAAAAACATTTAGTGGTGGTAGTATTGAAAGAAAGAAAACATCCTGGTTAAAGCAGAGTAGCTTAGCCACCCCTCCCCCTGCCCAGCTGTAAGTCACCAAAATCTGGCCCAGGATTTTGCACTGAAATGGGAAATGGAAGGTGAGGACATTCCCTGGAGTTTTACTTGTGGCTTAGCAGAACAGGCAGTCCAAGAGCCAGCATGTGTCCAGGGATCACAGAGGCCTGTGTGTGACAGCCCTGCCTCTGGAGCAAGTTTCCACTTGCTTTCAGTGTGGTGTAAAGCTTCTGTACAAACACAGCTATCAGGTGTGATAGTGTGATCAGACTGATAGTTCCACTGTTGTTTGAGAAATGAAAGCTGAATCCAGCCCTTGGGACAGCTGCTGACATAACAAATGTGCTGATTTTCTGTGGTAGGCAAGAGCCCCTACCTGATCTTCACCAATCGCCATGAGGTCCGTAAGATAGACCTGGTAAAAAGGGATTATTCCCGCATCATTCCCATGCTGAAGAACGTCGTAGCACTGGATGTGGAGGTGTCAACAAACAGAATATATTGGTGTGACTTGTTCTACCGAAAAATCTACAGGTAAGGGGCAAGAGAGGATGTGTGTGTTGGTCCCTTCCCAAAGCTGCATTCCATCTGTACCCCCTAAAGCAATCCAGAGAACAATGCAGGGTAACAAGGCACCTGAAGGCTTTTCTGCCTTGACAGGATTACCTGTTGTGGCCCAGACTTGGTAATCTTCTTTAGGAATTGATAAAAGCATCAGGAACTTGTGCAGTTATCTCTTTGATAATACAGGGTGGCTTTTCATCAATGCCAGATCCTGCTGCACTCATGCAGTTAAATGTAGGCTCTTGTTTACTGAACCATGGACACTGCAAAGCAGGGCTGAGGCTGCTGCCACACTGTGAGGATTGTATGGGAAGCCACAAAGGACCTGGCATCAGGAAGCATAAAGGAGGCAGCAGCACAGATACAAGCTGCTGCCCACTGTAGCCTCTGATAATCTGGATTTAAATTCACAGCACCTGACCACAGTACATTTTCTGTAACTCTCATTCTCACTCCTCCTTCAGCTGTTTTTATGGCATCCATCACAGTTATTATGTGCCGGGGCTTGAGTGTGCTTGGCCAAAAAAGCATTTAATTTATGTGCTGAAAATCCCCTGTGTATATTCTGATTTGCACAGCTATTGCAGCTTCTGCAGTAGTTTGCTCTGGATTTTAGCTAATGATCAGACACAGGCTGATTGGTGTCAGCACATGGGAGCCAGGCCAGGGTTTCTGCAGGCTCTGGTAGCTCCCATGCCACTGGCAGGGATATCTGCCCAGGCTGTGCTGGGTATTGACCACCAGTAGCTGGGCAGGTATCCTGAAGGCCCTGTGGGGCTCTGAAAGTGGGAGGACGGTTCAGAAGAAAGCTGTCAGCTCTCACTGGGTCTGTCTGGGCAAGGGCTGCGTTCACAGAGAATTATCCAAGACACTGCTCCTGCAGCTCTCCAACAGCAAATGCCCTGGGATGCTGGGAGGCCTGGGAACAAACAGTCTGTGGTTAAGAGGCTATTGCAAAGTGGAAACTGTGTTACAGAAGGTAATTGCTGGCAAGAGATCCCATCTTTCATGATGCTCATCTCACTTGCCTTTCCAGATCCTGTCCTGTTGAGGTGATGTCCCCTTTGGGGTGTCAGAAGAACTTTTACAATATTAAGTTCCTGAGAGAATTGAAATGTCACCTTGAGCCCCTCCATTGTGGAAGCCCTGGGAGCCTCTTGGCTTTCCCTCTTGGGCAGGCACAGGCAGGAAGCATGGAACACAACTGTTCCACTGGCCTGGAGTGTGCGCTTAGAGCACATGGTGCTCGTCACACTGAAATCCTGGAATCTTGGGAGCACAGCTGGATGCCCATAGAGCACAAATGTACCATTCCTTTGGTGCTTGGGTCAGAGACAAACCCAAACCATTCTTGTAGTGAAGATGCAGCAGTGTGCTGGTCATCCAAGCTGACTCTGCATGGACATTCCAGCCCTGATTGCAGACTGTAAAACTGCCAGCAATTTCTGGGTTTAGGCATTTCGGTTCCAAGGCTCTAATCTGATACTGGAGAGCTCAGCTCCCATACAATTCATCTTCTCATTCCATGAGCAAAGGCAGGATGGGTAGTGAACAGAGGATGTGAAGCATCTTACGATTTCAAATGTTTGGGGTGGGGGGCAGAAACTTCCTGCTGTTTTATAACTGTTTTAAGATGTACTAAGTTATTCTAAGAGCCAGACTAAGCTTTTACAAACACTGATGCAAACTCAGAATAACTCGATCTCAAGTCCCTCAGCAGCATTGATACTGAGAGTAGAATCAGCCTGTGTGGTTGTAGGAGCAACATTTCAGTTATTTATGAAACATCCATGTGGAGTCTGCTGCCTTTCATTATCGTTTTGAAAGATTTTGAGGCTGCCACTAATATTTAGTGAACATTTTCTTTGTATCTAGTGAAATCACTTGCCAAATTAATGCAGCTTCATGAATTCCTTTGATGAATCATAATTAGCTACGTAGCTCCTAATTCTGCAGTACATTTAAGCACATTTATTGCATGCTAAATTCAACTCTGTTCAGCAGAGCCTTGGAGATTATATTTTTAATGTCCATAAATCCCATGAATCAATGCTGTGGAATTTAACAAGTCTGAAGTCAAGTGTTTTCCTGAATTGTGCAGTTAAAGCTGGAAGCAGGTAGAACAATGAAATGACAGTTCCCTGCTGTGGAAATCCTGCTGTACAGGAAGGCGGAAATAAGAGGCTGTAGGAGAAAGCAGAAGGTTGTAGGGAGCACCATAAGGGTTGCTGTGTCAGCCACACTGCCCATGGGGCACAGCCTCTGGGAGCTGTGTGTGAGCCCTGTGACCCTCCTGTCCCTGCAGCGCCTACATCGACAAAGCGAGTGACACGGCCGAGCAGGTGATCCTGATTGACAGCCAGCTCAACTCCCCCGAGGGACTGGCCATTGACTGGGTGCATAAGAACATCTACTGGACAGACTCTGGAAACAAGACCATCTCAGTGGCCACTGCAGATGGAAGCAGGAGGAGGACACTTTTCAACAGTGACCTCAGTGAGCCCAGAGCCATCGCTGTGGATCCCACACAGAAGTAGGTGTCAACACCACAAACACCCCTTTGCCAACAGAGACGTTCCAGTTGTATTTCTGCCCCTCTGACAAACCTGGGGCTAGTTTTCATCTCACCAAGACTTCAGATGTGCTTTAAGATATACCCTACAATGGGACTGTGGAGATGGTTGAACTAACCCTTGGCAAGGTCCCTGCTATAAAAGACAATTCTGAAATTCATGGCCATGGTTTATGTGTTCAATGGGCCTGAGCTGGCCCCAGCACAGAGGTTGTGCTGGGAAATGAAATCTGTCTGAGTTGTGTTTGGGCTGTTTGGATGAGTGAATGCCAGGTGCCTAACAGACACAGCAGGATAGTTTGCAGGGGTTAGTTACTAGGGTGAGATTTTGCATTCTCGTGCAAGTTTTGTGGCAGATTACTCAGTGGGAGAACTGCATGTGGCTTCAGATGCATATTGGAATTAACTGAAGTGGCTGAGGGCTTTGTTATAATACAGAGAGAACCTTAGGGCACCTCCTACCACCACCACTGCTATCAGCAGTGCAGGTTTCTTAACTAGAGTCCAGGTTACTGTTTTCTTACCTCTGCCTCTCTCAGGTTCATGTATTGGTCTGACTGGGGAGACAAAGCCAAGATTGAGAAGGCTGGTCTGAACGGCGTGGGGCGGCAGGTGCTGGTGACCGACAACATAGAGTGGCCAAATGGCATCACACTTGGTAAGTGCCCAGGTCAGAGCTACAGCATCCACTGGGGCTGAAGGAAAGCTGGTTTTATTATTGAGCAGGAAAATAAAATGGTAAACGTGCTAAGGCACCTGCACACACAAATCCTAAACTAGTCTGTCATTACTGCTCACAAACATCAGTTCCATTATTTCAGTAGCACAAGGAAGAAGTTTTGCTGCAGTCAGAACCTCATACTGCAGGAGCCTTGAGTTGCTTGTCACTGTGCCTTAAGGGAGAGGATGCAGAGCTGTGACAAGTCTTTGGAAGTCCAGAAAGCATCAGAATCCTTGGTGTTGTCTCTGTACAGGGCGTGTCTCAGGAGCAGTGTCAGGATCCTGCACTGGACTGATGAATGCACAGTGTATCAGGGAAAGGGATAGGGCCTACAGAACCCATTCCCTGTCACCATTCCCTGCTTGCCCAGCTGCTCAGGGCCAATGGAACCCAACAGAGGGCTGTGGTGGTTCTCACTGCCACACCAAGCTGTGGGGGCGGAAAGGAGGTTTCATGGAGCAGCAGGGAACATCCTGCTCTGGAGATGGAGCTGGGTGTGTTTAACACCAGGCAGATGTGAGGTTCTCTGCTTGGCTTTGAAAATTCTGGCTGTGGCAAGGATGTAGGAGGAAATGCTGCTGCCACTACACACTGCTGAAGTGCTACTGCAGTGAACAAATAATGTTATCATTTAGTAATTAAGAAATTAATTAATGACTTGTTTAATTATATAACTTGTTTTGTTGGCTCTCATCCACTTGCATTCTGTTCAGTGAATCTCATCCAAAATGAGAGAATTTGCTTCAGAAAGAGAAATACAGCTTAGCATTCCAAATAACACTGGATCCTTTCCTCCCACTCTAACCTGCCCCCTCCCCAAAATCTGTCTGGCTGTGGTAGGAGTGTTCCCAGCAGCAGATTCCCCCAGCCTGCAGCATACGAAGGGTTTCTGGACCCAGGATTCTTCTTCACTGAAAATGTGTGAATTTCACAGCTCCTTTAGAGAGGTGTTTCATTGGAATCTCAGTAGTCGCTTTCCAGCAAGAGGCCAAGGCCTGAACAACCTTGGGAGGGATGAAGCTTCCCACTCAGGCACTGATGGAGGGAATCTGGGAAGCCCAAACTCCTGCAGCCCTGCTGCTCCTCGTAACAAAAGAACCTCATTGTACAAGGCTGTCAGTCAGGCATTCCCCACACACACACAGCAGAATGTTCCTCCTTTTTAATCTTATTTATAGGGTCTTATCCCAGCATATCTGGGCACAGATTCAAAATCAGAACTAGTGTTAAAAAAAAAAAGAGGCCCAATAATAAAGAGATTAGTCATGCTGCCAGCAGGAAAAACATGCTGGGCAAGAGCAAAAGAGTTGCAAGAGCTGTGTGTAATTTTGCTTCATTGTGTTTTGCTTTCCAGATTTGCTGAATCAGCGTCTCTACTGGGTAGACTCCAAATTGCATTCACTGTCCTGCATTGATTTCAATGGCAGCAACAGAAAAGTTCTGATCTCCTCTGTGGATGATCTGAGCCATCCTTTTGGCTTGGCAGTGTTTGAGGTAAGAGTGGAAAATGGATGCAGAACAGACTGGAGCCTGTAAGAGGTTTCAGAGCTCTTCTTGATTAAAAGCTCTGCCTTTTGCACAGCACAGAGAGCTCAGTGAGGGCAGTCGCTGCTATAGAAACCAATTAACCTGGTGTGGGTTCAGCAGGGAAATTGGTTTTTTAAGCCCTTAATCAAGAGCAATGTGTTATCTCATGCTTTTACCTAATGCAGCACCAGTGCATTGAATGATCAGAGGAACAAAGGCTTCAACTTTGGCACTCGCTGTAGGTAAGTTAGAGCAGAGAAAGGTCCAGCTGGCTTTTGGCTCAGGAAAGCCCTCTTCCTTAAGTCCCTTATTCCTCTTATAAAAAATGTGTGACATCTGGACATCTAACTTTGGGCATGGGTTTCTCCAAAGCATTGCTGCTCTTTAGTGTTACCCCATCAGCAGCATTTGGAAGGATCTCTTAGGTTATTTCAACTCTCCCCATCCTTCCTGGTCCAAATGGCTGGATAGAATAACAGACAACCCTTTTGCTTTTGCTAAGCTGCCCTTGTCCAGCAGTGTGGTTTCCCTTACAGAAAGGCAGCAGTACACACAGATGACCAAGCAACTAAATACTGTTTGACAACTGCAATTCCTGGGTACCTCTTTCACCGGGAATTTTGTATCTTCAATCATAGTATGCCATGCAAAAGATAGTAATAAAACAGAGAAGTAGGTGCTCAGCTTCTAGGTGTGTTCTAGGCACTGGCCTCTTCATAGATACATGTTTAATGCATATCTTGTCTTTAAAAAGGAGGAAAAAATCAGCAGAGATAACAAATGTTTCTGGTATGGAGTATGGCCCTTTGCTCATGTTCTGCCCCAGCTCACAAAGAAAAAAACAGTTCAGAAACAACACAGATGCGACTTCTCTGTACCTTACCTAATTTCTGCTCCCTCACCTCAGTCTCAGAGCTACTCAGAATTACATAGCACTTTGAAAACTTGTAGGAGTACTGGACTTTTGAACATTGCCCAAAATAGAAAGAAAAAAGCTGCAGGCAGCAGTAGCATGAACTGAAGGTGCCCCAAGGTAGGAACATGGTGCATTGACTTTGAGACTGCTGCAGTTGAATCCAACTCGAACAGGACTTGAGCAGGCCAGGTCAGGAATCCTGTGCTTTTCCTGTAGGACAGAGTGTTCTGGACTGACCTGGAGAATGAAGCAATCTTCAGTGCAAACAGGCTCAATGGCTTGGACATCTCCATTCTGGCAGAGAATCTCAATAACCCTCATGACATCGTGGTGTTTCATGAATTAAAGCAGCCCAAAGGTAAGCACCCTGTCCTCAGGGTGTCATGGCCCTGAATCAGGTTTATTTGAGCTGGCAAATGAAATGCTCCCTGATGGTTCTTGATGAGAAAGAATACACAGGTAATAATGGGAAATCAATGCTTAATGTTTGAAGTTCCTGCATAATTAATTCAGCAGCAGCATTTATTGGAGAATCTGCAATTTGCTAATAGCTATTTAATTAGCATCTTTGATAACAGTGACTTACTCTTGTCACTCTGATGCTTCCCATTCATTATGTATTTGGAAAGTTTTTATAATACTGTGTAAGGTTCCACTCCACTGTACAAACTGTAAAGATGCTTAAGCAGCCTGATAAATTGAGGTAGGGAGTGGAAGAAAGTCTTTTCAAAGGATCCTATATTTCTTTGCCAAGGGCAAGAAAAAAATAATTAGCAAAATAACTTGTCTTTTCTTCCTTCCATCCTTGAACAGCTCCAGATTCCTGTGAGCTCAGCCCCCAGCCAAATGGAGGCTGTGACTACTTGTGTCTTCCTGCACCTCAGATCTCTCCGCACTCCCCCAGGTACACATGTGCCTGTCCTGACAATATGTGGCTGGGTCCTGACATGAAAAAATGCTACAAAGGTAAATACAATCACATCTCCATTTCGTTATTCCAACAAAATCATTTTTACAGTGAATATATTTCCTGATGGTGGAAACACAAACACCAACTTCTGTAGCCCACTCCTTGCTGCCCTCTGAACACAGCGGCGCTGTGGTGTCCTTTGTTGAAAATTTGCTTATTTTGGAAAGCTTAACCAGAAAAACATGCAGCGTGAAGGGAGGAAAAAAGGGCAAAGGCCCAGCACTAAAAGTGTGAATAGTCAATAAATCATTAAAATTGATTACTCATATATTGATAATTGATTATGTCATCTATATATGCAGTATATGCTTACGTATATTTAGATATCTATATATCCATCTGTGGATAGATACCAGATCTGGAGAGGCCACAGTCATTGCAGATAATATCCTGAAGAGACGAGTGGTTTCAGTGTAGTTTTCCCTAGCATGCAATGAGCTCCTGGTACAAATTCAGTACCTTCTGAGGTTCTGAAAAAAGCCACAAGTTTGTGAACTCCTCAGCTACCTTCAATACAGAGTGCTTTTTTTATTAGTATTAATAAATCAAGCTTGACTTCAGGAAATCATTTCTGTAACTTTAGGCAGAGAACTATTGATAGTTTGACTACCTGGGAAATAGAACTGGAATTTGGTTTCTGCTTCTCTTTATTAAACCTAACAGTCCTTCCCAGATGTATATCACCATTTGTGATTTGTTTTGTGTACTTGCAAATGTCATTGTTACTCTTGGTTTTCAGATCTTCCAACTACTGCAACTCCTGTAGTGGTTTCCACAACTGCAGCACCCCATGCTGCCAGCACCACAACCATTGCTGCTGCACCTGGCAGTGCTACTAACACTAACCTGGCAGTGACACTAACCACTGAAGTCGTCCCCAAAGGTGTACCAGAAGCTACAATTACCACCCCAAGTCTGCATTTACCTTCCACCACATCTATCCTGATAGATTCTGAGATGA
The DNA here is from genome assembly GCA_024500445.1 of Entomyzon cyanotis. NCBI lineage: Eukaryota > Metazoa > Chordata > Aves > Passeriformes > Meliphagidae > Entomyzon > Entomyzon cyanotis. The sequence goes on from JAKEPQ010001020.1 coordinate 5,344,475, forward strand.
CCACTGGAAACAGCAATTTATCACAACACTGTAAGAGAATGAGATTCCTCTTTCCTTTTTCTCTATTCATGGTATCACAACTCCTCATGCACTGGTGGGAAACCTGACCTAATGTCTGAGTTCCTGAGGGGTCAGGTGCAGGCACATCCTGGTGCACAGCCGAGACATCCTCTCTCTGCAGACACCTGGGTTACGATGGCTGCTGTGATTGCAGTCACTTGGCATGTTAAGGAACTTACATCAAGACACATGAATGGCCCTGAGAGTTCACACCAGCCCTTGCCTGATGCCTAGTACTGGCTCATCCCAGCTTCAGTGCTGTTTGCAGTGCTGCAGGCAGTAGAATGGATGATTCTGCAGGTGCTTCACCTATTTTAATTGTTTAATTAGTAATGTGATCCAGCACAAGTTCTGGGTGAAAAATTTCCCCTGTGCAGTTTTAGTGCTGCTGGACATGTGGAATCACTACAGCCCAAGACAAGCTGCCTCTGGTTTGTGTGGCTGTGCTTGGCATGTTAATGTGGCCTCATCATGACACAGGTTTGAAGTTTTGCATTATTTATCACAAAAGCATCCCAGTGGAGAGCACTAATAGGCTCTCCTCAATGGAACACCAGCCTACATCTCAGAGCTCACAGGCAATCCCTCCAGGTCCTGCTGCCAAGGCAATGCAGAAAGGCTGAACTGCAGTTCAAATTAAAAAAAAAAAAAATCTAGTCCAGAGAGATTTTGCTTTCAGAACCTCAAGCAGACATGTATGTTTAAAAACAGTAAAATGCTTCTTACCCCCAAATGTTTCACTGTCTACATTGCATCTGGAAAGCAGCAATACACCACCCCTGTCTGTAGGAACAGTGGTGCAGTGCACTCTGTGCTGTGTGGGGAAAGCACAGTCCAATGACTAAAATGCATTTAGTTGTCTTTGTGCAAGTTTCTTTCAAATAGAATAAGTACCTTTTTAATAAGCCATGGAAGCAAGGTGCATTTATTGTCCACTAGTCTGGCTTGTTATTAAGTAAATAACTATGTAACAGAACAGCCTGCCACAGGGAAGTATTTAAAAGTTGCATGAATTGGTGCATCAAAACTACAGTTGGTTCCTCCTCTCTCAATTCCTGGTGTTTTAGCAAAAGTAAATTTTCTAGGCTGATCCCAAATATGAGAGCTTAGAGTGAACATTTTAAAGTATCGAACTCGAAAGTTATATTGAATTTTTTTTTATTATACTTTAGTGTAATTGGTTTTTTCTCTCATTAGTACACAATTGAGTTTTGGGACCATTCTTGCATGCTGGGGCAGGCTGCAGCAGTGAGGGATAGATGTGTTCACTAACTCCTTAGCTGTAAATAATAAAAAAGGAAAAAATTAAACAGAGAAGCTGTGCAGATGACTTTGAACTACATTCTTTTTCTGACAGCTCAATAAATCATTAATTGTGTCAGTACTAGAAAGTGTTCTGCTGTGGATTTTTAAGAGCATTATTCACCATCCTCTGATCCGTGCATGGCATTTCCACTAAATGTCATGTTTTTAAAACTGGCCTCCATTTTTGTGGTTGAAAATTAAGAGGCTCAAGCACAGTCACCCATTTCTGGTCAGAGTTTCCCTGACAGCCCTGTACCAAGCGTGTCCCTTCAGTGGCCACAGGCACTGGGGTGTCCTGTCCCCCTGAGGGGCAGCAGTGCTGCAGGGACCTCGTTCCTCAGGAGGAGCTCAGCCCAGCCCAGATCTGTGTGTGCTGCTCAGCTTCTCCAGAGTAATTTTATTATGAAACTTTTTGTACATTCTTCAATTACAAAAGCTTGTAATTGAACAGAACAACATGGGTACTAACAGCAAACATTCTTTAGAACCAGCAAACTAGTTAAATGATCAGAACACTTCTGTAATTACAGATGCAAATGATGATGAAGGCTTTGGTTCAACTGTGACAGCAGCTGTGATTGGAATTGTCATTCCTGTGGGTAAGCAGATTGGATTTAACCTTTGAAGGAGATCACACTGAAGTGCAATACCAAAATATTGTATTTACCACAGTTAATATACTTTTCCAGTTTCGGGGTGGGGTGGAGAGAATACAGGAACTGTTAAACTGGGGAAAAGCAGCCCAGCTTTGAGAAAATGTTCTAAGGATGGCTGCCAATATGGGGACATCCCAGCAGATCCATGCCTGGCTAACAGCCCTTTCTCTCCCCTCTCCTTAGTGGTCATTGGCTTGCTGTGCATGGGGGGATACCTCATCTGGAGAAACTGGAAACGGAAGAATACTAAAAGCATGAATTTTGATAACCCAGTTTATAGGAAGACAACAGAAGAGGAAGATGAAGACGAAATCCACATTGGGCGAACTGCCCAAATTGGACACGTGTACCCAGCAGTAAGTACCTGAGAAGGTAGCTGAGGGAGATAATTAATTCTCTTGAGAGTTCCAATACAGAATTGGGATTAGTGCTGCTTATTTGCCATCTAATGACAAAAAACCAGAGCTTCTTTGGTATTGTTGATTAGACAGAAGCCTAAACTTCTGGCAGCCCATGCAGTTGTCTTAGAATACAGTGCTCTGTATCAGATATTCTGTTCCAGTGAAGAATAATTGTCCCAATCAAGATACTAATCTGACAAATTAAAAGCTCCCTCAAGTGCTACCTCAGTTTGGGACAGGTGATTACTCATCCTCTACTGGATTCCATTATGTCTGTGCTTAGGCTTTTACCAAGTGTCTTTCTCAGGGATAAACTGAGTTTCTGTGCAAACCAGGGTGAATTGTTTCTTTTTTTTTATATAAAAAAAAAACCCCCCCCCCCAAAAGGGGGGGGGGGGTTTTTTAAAAAAAAAAAAAGAACCCCCCCCCCCCCCACCCCCCCCGGGGGGGGGGGGGGGGGGGGGGGGGTTTTTTTTTTTTTTTTTTTAGAGAGAAGAGAAAAAATAAAATAAAGGGAAAACACCCCCCCCTGCTGGGGGGGGGGTGTAAATAATTTCTCTTTCCTCCAACCCCCCCAAAAATATTGTGAACCTTCCCCCCCCAAAAAAATATTCCAAAAAAAAAAAAAACAAAAATCCTCTCTTTTTTTTTTTTTTATTTTTTTAATTTATTTTTTTTGGGTAGAAAAAAAAAATTATATATATTTTTTCACTTAGGGACAGCCATGAGAGTTTTAACAAGTACAAGTTAGCACCAGTATCACCATTCACAAAAGTGTGTTTTTTCCCTCCCCAGCGTGTAGCATTAAGTTTAGAAGATGATGGGTTGCCATGAGGATGAAGATGCTGCTCCAATCAACTGAACACTGAACAAATCTGCTTTGGATCGCAGAACCTGCTTCTTCTTTTTCATCGTTATTTATGTTGCAGAAGGGTAACCACAAAGTTATAATGAACTGCAAACATCCAAAGGATGTGAGAGTTTTGTATGTATAATCTTTTATACACATTTTAACTTCTTGCACTACCCATTTGTGATAGTGAATAAGCAACAGCTGAGCTACTAACTCAATGTACATAACCAGCCAGGCTGAAGGTTCAGTAGCTATTGCTTTATTTTAAGACTATATTTATAGATATTTTGTAAATATGTTGAATATGCTTTGTGGCTATCCATCAACATAAGTAAAATAAATTCTGTACAGGCAGTTTAGAAATATTTATTAACAAAATCTGGATTATAAGATCTGTTCTGTAAATATAGTAGAGGGGTGAGAGTATTTATTTTTTGTATGTTTGGCTTGCTGTGCATAGATTATCTGTGTATATATCTATCTGGACAAGATAGATATATAGGCATATAAATATATACATATATATAAAAATATATACATATATTTTAAAACTACTAGCCTACATTTATGAAAATTAGGGATAATTGAATTTTTACAGGATGTTTGAGAAGTTTGCTTTGAAATGTGATGACGCTATGTAAGAAAGAGCTGTAGTGTAAGATAGCTGACCAGTGAAGCACTCCATAACAAACAGCTCCTGATTTCCATCCTGGCTCTTAAGGGTTGCTTTTACATTTTCCACTCTATTCCATGAAGAATCCAAGCAGTGCATTTAACTGGAGAGCTATTGCCTACAGCATTTCAGTCACGAAAAACGCCTACAGCACCCAGGGTTTTTGTGTTGTATTGTTGCTTTTTTACAGCTTGGTACAAATCTGACTTGTTTTTTATTTGTTTGTTTCTAAATGTAAGTCTAAATGCTCTTCCACACTGGGAATCTTGCACCTCTCAAGTCAGCTCACAATTAACGGAAACAAAGATTTAGCTATACATTTCCTCACTCCCAGGTGAGCACTCTCACTGGTTCATCAGGAAAATAATACAATAACAAAAGTCACTTTCTTCCCTCCTTGCCCTCATTCCCTGCTCATACTGATTAAAAATCCAATTTTATGAGCTGCTGTGGGCACACACAGAACTCTTTGAAGTGCAACAATTCCCTTCCAAAGTACTGCCCATGGAACAACATGCACCATGGCAGATCTCCCAGAGCACAGAGCACTGGGCAAGGAGGCCAGAGCAGGTTAAAAACTCCCAGCCTTATGAATATCTTTGGCTGGGTCATCCTGGACCTGGCAGAAAAAAACACTTGTTCTTTTCTCATCTCATTCTCTGGGATTTCCTGGGAATTCCAGGGGAAGTGAATACACTTACCTCCCACTGCAAAATGGACTAGTACCTCCCTGAACTGTACCAAATCCTAGAGAAATCTTCCTCGTGTTTTTATGTCAGTCAAAGCTTTTCTATTTGAGTGAGTAGAAGAAACTTAGCCTGAGTAGGTTTGGAGTTTTTTTCCTTTTGTTTTTCTTTTAGAATAAATTTAGAGTGTAAGGTAATCTGGAAGTTGGTTCTTGACTAAGAGAAGGAAGAAAGTGTCTAAAGCCCTGGTATGCATTACAAATATAATACATACTCTCAGATGCCTCATGGCCTGCATAGACAATACAGAAGTAATCAAGCATCCTTCTATTCCAAATTTTAGATTTTAAGGCAGTGACAAAATGAGATATCCCGTTATTGTACTAAGATATGAAGCTCTCTTTCTACAAATCCATGCACTGTGTGCATGAAGAAAAAAAGCTGAGAAAGGCTGTATGTGATAACACTGTAACTAACAGACGAATGTAAATATATATGAAAGTTCTACAGTTTTGATACTTTTTTAAGAACACGTACACACAAACAAACCTGTACAAACCACATGTAAAAGGCTGCAGGTTTTTTCAAACCATTGTAAATGAACTCAATGTGCAGTGCTGATTTCAACCTTTACAGATTTATAACTACTGGGAAGTCAAACACCAAATTTGTTTTTTAAGAAATGAATTATTTTAAATAATGGTTCAGATTGGTAGGGTGATATTTAACATTGTAATAATTTCTGCTCTGTCTTGTCATACTGAAGTTCTGTTAGAGTAAGTTCTTGCTTGGTGCCTTTTGTGTTTCAGTTCTTACCTTCCGGACAAAAGGCCCAGGGAGGGGCGGGGGGGGCTCTGTGTAACACTTGCTGTACTGGAAACCAAATGAACACGTTTGTAAAACAGTGCACTGTTTCTATAGAAAGATTAAATTTTTTTATCTGGGACTACTGAACTAATTAATTCCTGGTACCTGAAATGGGACTGTCATATTTTGGTCTGAGTTTTCCCTATCTCTTAATTGCCCAAACCCAGAGTGGGGTTTGGGAGCACTGCTGTGTAATCCAGCTGTTCAGCTGCAGTGTCACAATAGCAGCACTGGAGACAGTTCATATTCCACATGTGAATCAAGAAAGCATTTTGTTCTGAATTGTCTTTCTCTGTCACTTGTTTTGATCATCTGCAAATCACATGAACTGAGCCACCTTGTTTTAACTTGTATGGGTTCAAGCACTGATTCCCCAGCCAAGACATAAATCTCAGCGTCCAGTTTCACACTGATAAAGATGAACTTGTGGCTTTTGCTATCACAGCAGCAGAGAGAGTGACACAAAAGATCAGCTTCATAACAGATATCACCTCCCAGAGTGTCCCCAAAAGGGAGGCCATCTGCCTCAGGGTGCTGAACGTGGATTTCTCATCCCAGCCACGTTAGCAACTTCCAGAAGAAGCCAACAAGCACTAGTTCAGGCTGAGTTCTTAGCTCTTACAGGAGGGCAGTAATGCTAACTTGTATCTGTACCTATGCATCAGCCAGCAGAATGAGAATTAACACGCTTTAAAAAATGATACTCTTTTTTCAAATTATTTGCAGCATTCAAATCTCTCCATTTACCTCAGTAGGACAACATTTCCTTACTGGATTAGCCACAGCTGCCTGCTAAATTCCCCACACTATTAAAGGAACCACTGTAATCTTGTCAGTGATGATAAGGCAGTGCCTTAGCAGGGAGCTGAAGTTATAACAGTGGAACAAGCAAATCTCCCTGATAGTTTGATAGGCCCCTGCCTGGTTCCATGGATGATGTACACAGGATTACAGAAGGCTGAACTGAAAATTTTGTCTTCACATCAGTTCAGTTCTTCAGCCTTTGCCTTGAGGCTACACAGTCAGGTGGAAGAGGAGAGGTTTTACCTACAGTTCTTGGCCAGGTACAGCTGAGGCCAAGTAACAAAGACATTCCACATTACCCTATTCAGGACTTTATCTGCTGAGTCTGCCAATCAACAAATTAATTAGTTCCAACTGCAGTAATTTATTTTCATGCATATATTCCCCCACTGGGGCTCAGCTAAAAGCACATACATTAATTTAATTCAAGCCATTACACATAAAAGATGATGGAAAACCTTACAACCAAACATTCAAGAAAAATCCCTGAATCTACATATTTTACTAGTAAGGCACAGACCTAAATAAGTTCTAAGCTAAGAGAACACCTTGAAATAATGCTTAGAAGATAAACAATACTTGGAAGGTAATATTTAGGTCTAAATTTCATTGACAGAGATTTTCTCACAAAGCCTGAAGTTGACTTCTAGACTTCCTGTAATGAAAAGGTGACTCAAAATTATTGGAAATTTGCACTAGTGTTAGTAATATCTGAAGTGGGTGTCACATTTAAAAGCCTGACCTCATGAACTGACTTCATATTACTTTGATACTAAAGGCATCAGTGGCAATAAAAGTCAAAAAGAAGTTAATAATAAAATCTTTTTCAATCACATCAGTGGCTGGCAGCCTGTAGAGGAGCAGGTGAGGTTAACAGAATCTCTTGCTATAGAGGTCTTTTTGCAGGAAAGGCCAAATTAAAACCTTTTTGCCCTTTTGGAGTTCAGTTGACACAAGCTCCATTCCAGTGTGTGAGGCATGAACTCTGCAAACTACATCTCCCTTTGTTTCTTCGTTCTTTTTTTTAGAAGGTGATTTAAAAACTATCCATACAGACTCCAGTCATAAAAACCTACTTTGTCTCCTGCAGACTAAGAGACAGAAACAATAGCTTGGGTTCACAATCCCCAATGACAGTTACAGTTGTTCTTTGGCTTGGCTATCACTCTGCCCAGGACATAACTACAAATGAGCAGTAATGCTTTAATCATTACAACTTAAATACACAACCACAGAACATTTTGGTATTTTCTTCAGTCATGTTATCAGTTTACAGAAGCTCCTATAGCTTCAGTATTTGGTGCCCAGATAGGTTGTGGCTGCTGGAAGTGTTCAAGGCCAAGTAGGAATATCTTGGTCTAGTGGAAGGTGTCCCAGTCCATGGCAGGAGGTTGAAATTGGATAATCTTTAAAGTCCCTTCCAACCCAAACTATTCTCTAATCCCATGAATATGTAAGGCACCAAAATTATTAAACTAGAGAATGTTTGATATTCAAAGTATGATCACTGGCCTAGAATAGATTCTAAGTAATACAAATATATACAGATAGGGATACACCCCAAGCCTGATTTATACACAACTAAAGACATGGGCCATCTGCAGACCTAGATAAATTAATTGAGAAGCTGTGACAGGAGCATATGATGATGATGTGTTGTTTGTAGCACATTACTCTGGACTTTCAGCTACACTATGCCAGGAATTAGCTACAGTTACAGTTTCCCATAGCAACAGGATATATGGGACAAATTGCTCAGGAAAACGCAGGTGAATGGGAGCTGTACTTCCCATGGTGAGCCAAGCCAGGTGTGTCCTTGGTTTGCAGGAAAGTGAAACAAGGCTCTTCCATGTGCTACTGCAGCACTTCTTGAATTTAGTTAAAATTTACCCCTTTTCATAGCAGCAGGTATTTTACCACTCCCATGCTGCTTCAGACCCTGCAGACAAGTCTGGTCAACCTAATGAAGGATGGACTAAACCCACTAAATTTGCGCCTAGATTCCCCTTTTGTCATCAATTTAGTAAGCCTTGTGCACAGAACTGTGCTTAGGAAGTCTCTGTCACTCAGTCACTGTCCCTGCACAGTGACCACATAGAGCAGTCCTGCCTTGGTCATGCTTTAAATGTGACTGCCCAGCAAAGTGCTGGAGGTAATACAAATGGCTGCATGCAGATCTCCACTACCTGACCTAATAATATGGTGTCACATCAGAGGTGGCTGCTCTGTTGAGAGTCCTCACCTTACAGAGCAGGTGGGCATTTGGCAAATGCACCACCCAGAACTGGGCAAGGGGAGCAGAGTGAAGCCTTCTGAGGGGAGCACAAACAGCACAGCATCAAACACCTGCTCATGTCATGGCCAAAACACACACACACATATCAGCATTTTTACTTATATATTAATGTGATGCAGAATTTCTTCCTCTTCCCTGAGGGACCTGTGTGCCATCTGTGTGACCTATACAGGCAGGCTACAAAGGGTTCAATTTAATCCTTAATACTGGAGCAGTACCTTCTAATGAGCAGGTATACAGAAGCCTTTTAATTTCAGTGAGTCACTTCAAGGCAAAAATCCTAATGAAGACAACATAATTTGTACTGTCAATAGCTATTAGTGCTATGAGGGCTACAGAACACAGTGAGCTTTGATTTAATATCTCCCTTTTAGAGCACACTCTGTTCATAACAAGGACAAGGCCAAAGAGGAATAACCTTCAGGTGCTCCTGCAGATCAGGAGTCCACAGCCATACATTATTTTGATTACCATTCCCTCATTTGAAGAAAATCAACACAGTGCTATCAGAATATTTATGTCATCAGACCCAATGAATCTCCAACGAGATGTGAAATTATATTCATAAAGTATTAACTACTGCATTTTTTGAGACTTTTGAGAGTACCTCTTGTTTTTTGGGGCTACAAGGAATCCATCTTTTTCCAAATCACGCAGTAACTTTGCTGCCTGACACTGATCTTGTGCAATATCAGTTTTGCTTACTTACCCCACCTCTGCAGCAGTAGGCCTCCAGTATCTCCTCCACGAACATTTTTAAAGAGTAAATGCTGATCAAAGCATAAAGTTTGCTTCCAGAGAGGGTGAAATGAACTGATAAGGAAAGAAGATGAAATGTAAATTATCTGAGAGCAATGGCAATTAGAAAGAAACAAAGGGCAGCTGGGCTGGAACTGTGGGAGGGCAATGGCCCCAGCTGACACTTATTCAGAAGATTTGGTAATCTTCTACCAAGGACTTTGAACCTCCAAGTGCAAACACACAGGTGTTTCTGCTGACAAGAAACAGAACAACTGTAAAGAAAAAATACAGAGGATAACTTTTTAGATGTGAATTCATGTCAGCCTTTGGCACCTGATCATTAGTACTAGTAGTTAGTATAAAGCAAAAATATTTGGCAGTTTGAAAATTGTGTTCACATGTAATTACTGTGCTGGCATTCACTACATTCAACAAGAGATGCAAAGAACTGCATGGTAATTTCTGATGAAAAGGCAACTCCTCCAGCCCCTTCTTTACACTACTGACAACACAGGAAGACAAAGGTGATTACTTTATTTTCTACCACTACCCTAAAATTAAGCCTTTCCCCACTGACACTCATTTGGCTTAACATCTCTGATTTGATGAACACACTGAAGTAAATATTTTTTAGTTCTTCTTTGACCATCTCAAAGACTGCTGGAGTAGAACTGAGGTAAGGCAAACAAGTCAATGATGAGCTGGCTATAAAGAAAATACTATTTCCTTAGCAGAAGAGTCACATTATAAATTTCACATCAGACCTCCATATTTTAAAATATTTTTATTTTTCTTTCTTACTCTGTGCAAAAAATTCAGTCACTGTCTTCTACTGACACATCACGTTGAGACAGAATGCAATTCACTCCCCTAGGAATGAATGCAGTTTTAATGGACCATGGAATACCAGATACCCAGCAAGAAGATGACCTTTTCTCCAGTACTGAAATAACAAAGCAATAGAACACAAATGCTGATAAACCAACTTCAACTTTACAAAATCAATTTATGTGAGAATAAAAGAACAAAAGACATGACCTTTTCTTTACTATTAAATAAACCAAATCCATTCTACTGAAGTCTTCTTTTTGAACAAAAGTTATTGCCTGACCTTTCTTATTTCACTTCAGGATGCAAAGTGTCTGGGCAAGCATTTGAGCTTTTTTGTTCTTCCTAAATCAGAAGTTTGTGCCACCCCAGAGAGGAAACTGTGCACATCTTCCCTAAGCCCAACACAAGAGCCAGTTCTATAGGTTCTGTAGGTACCATCAGGGATCTGTGACACATGTCTCAGATGAGGGGCAAAGACCACACAGGCAGATGCTGGAATAGGAGTGGATATTTAGGCTGGAATATGACTGGCTGTCCAAATCATCTCCACAGCATCCTGTGACGCACAAGTATCAGTTCATGACCTGCACAATGAAGACTATTACAAGTGATATATATGTTAATGGCATATTTTATCTATTACATCAACACTGAGATTTTATATCTAACAGTGACAGAATTTTGTATGCTATTCTCAAAGAATCAGAAGCACAGAATACATTTTCTGAAATTTACCTTTTCTGTAATAAGTTCTTGATCATTTACTGGATTCACTACACAAACTCTTTTATAAACATCATGAAATAAAAATATAATGTAAATTAATGATAATTACATAATTAATGTAATGATAGTCTAAACGTACTTTCACCTGTAATATTTCTCTTGTGGAGGCAATACCTTAGTAATGTTCAACAGATGGATGTCGCTGCCAGGGGTAACAGCAAAATAAGTTTATTCATTGAAAATAGAAATGTATTATTATTTCTAATCCTTTTAATCCCAAGAGCCATCTGTGGGCAAGGCATTTTATTTGACATAGAAAAAAAACATATGCAAGTGCATTTGCCTGTGTGGAAATATATAAAAATATATACATTAATTTCTGAAGCTGCCATCCACCACTCTGTTCAACTGCTGTCAATAAGGAACTGCTTGTGCACCATCCCTGTGGTTTGACAGGATGGACTCACAGTCACAGTAATCCTGACTGACTGGAAATTTTTTGAAAGAGACAAATCACTTTCTTATGAGAAATAACTCCCTGGCTTCTGGAAGGGGATTAGTGTATTACAGCCACTATCATCATTTTCATCTTGGTTGTTTCCATTCTCCTAGTTTTTTACTTTTTTATCACTGAAAAACTGCGAGTGACATGTACATGGAACAGAACCAATCTGAGGGCTCCTAGGAGCAGGAGAGCAGTTATGTACAGCAAAACAGAATCTTGAAAAAGAAGACCAAGAACTCTCTGAGATCAGGGGAAAAGGACAGGAGAACATCAAGACTGAGAATTGTATCTCCTGGCTGCAAAAGAACAATGCTGCAAACCCAGAATCTGCGATTATGTGCCTTCATGCAGTATGGAAGGGACAATCTTCTGCCAAAAACCCCAAACAAGAGGTGGAGAGACTAAATGCTGCTATGCTTAGAGCTGAAGAATAAAGAGCATTAGTGAGCAACGAGGATCTATGACACTGCTAATTTCAGGGCCTGCCCAGCTATTGCTTCTAAGAGCTATGAGACCCCTGAACAAAAGCCATGGGGTACTTTGGAAAGGTACATTTACTGATAAAGCAATCTTTTTCTGGATGAAGGGAAAAAATGGTTGCCATGGCAACCCTGAATGAATTCAGCACATCACCTGCACATGAAGTCTATCTGCAAGGGCTCTCTTGAAAGCTGAGGGTTTGTTTCTTGCTAGGGATCCCTGAAAATTGTACCAAGGTTTTAAAAAACAAGGATAGCACAGGAAATGGATGGGACTTCTGCATACATGAGATCAAAGCTTGCTTGAAGGCACAATTGTCTAAGTAAAAGGAAAGCAATGTGTTTTTCTTGACAAAAACGTTCAAATGGCTGTGAAGATTGGAGAGTCCGATGCACGCAGGGGACAAGCAAGGCCTGGAAGTTTTCTGTGAGAAGGCAGATATGCCTGAGGTGTTTTCCTTTTTGCTAATGAAGCCTTATGTTTGGATTTCCTGACCTACTACACCAGTTTCATTCTTTATAGAATAGGGGAAAAGCAAAGATTCAAATATTAGAATCCAATACACTGGAAGAACAAGTGGTTTAGAGATTATGACAAGCGTGAGGAAAAAATCAAAAAATGAAATGCAAAACCAATTAAAAAATGCACAAAAACACAGGTTTAAAATCCAATCCAGCCTCTTGTCAAAGTGTAAAAGAGAACATCAGGTCCACTCAGAGAAGCACCTCTGTAAAGCTTGTGAAATTCAGTGTGTCAGAAGGCTCTGTCAGAGCTTGGATTTAAAAAACAAACCAACCAACTTGATAAAGCATTTCAAATAAACAAACTAACAAAAAAGCACAATATTTATTGAAGATAGAGCAAGGCCACATGGAAGCAAAGACAAGTTTCTTTGTAGCCCTTGTCTGAAGTATCATGTTGAGCAGCTCAGCACAACCAGGATGTCCTTCCAATCAAGGAAGTAAAATATCCAACACTCCTTTGGTTATTTCCATATTTATAGAGACATAACCTACCTCTATAGGAAGGTCATGAGCTCAAGGCTAAATAAATAGCTGTGCTCACTCCCTGCCACCAGGGAAACCTTTAAAGAGTTTGGCAGATTTGTTTAAATAAAATCGGTTTCCACAGAAATCCATCATTAGAATACAGCACTTGGCTAATGTAAAAATGAAGAGCCTGAAACATGCAGTGAGATAAAACACCTCTTTCTTATGTAACACCAACATGTTGGGAACTACTAGAGGGCAATTCACAAAGGCTAATTTCAGTCTAAATGTGCAGATTCTTCCTCAGAAGCAACCACTGGAGACAAACTTCCCCATGTCAGCCCTCGTAACTATCTCTGTAAAATTCTGAAGTGAGAATTAACACACATCTATTTTTAAATAAGAGTAAATCCTATTTTGTGTAATTTGAAGATACAGTTCTACTATGAAAAATAAATAAACCATTTAAATAAGTAATATTTATTTTCTTAAATTATTTGTGAAAATTAAATATAAAGAGGTGGATTCATCAGTAGTGGACCTCAGATAGTCTTCTCAGTTCTCACCCACCACTGCACTCCAACCTCCAGCCTTGCCAAACCCAACAGATTCAGATGAGGGCTGACTTTTTAACTGAGAAAGTCAGTTATAGTGTAAACTTGCATTTGACACAAAAACGATCTGTAGAAAAAGCTGGGAATCAAAATCAATCAAAACCAAAAAGCTTCATTAAAACTCACACAAATATTCACATGGGAGAGCTGATCTTATCTGAGGGCAGGGGGATGAACATGGCAGCAATGAAAAACCCTTCCACTCCTGTTTTCTATTAATTTCCATTTATCTTCCCTTTTCAGGCACTCATTTACACATCTGAATCTGTGCTAGGCTTAGGATTTTGTTCTTCTAATCCAGAAGTCGATACACCCCAGTTTTGTTTACTTGGTCACCACCAGTGAGACCTGCCTTGTGAGCAAACAGTGTCTTGCAGTCAATAAGCAGCCACAGCAGCACAGCCCTGTGGGGAAAGCCTCACCTCACAATAATAAGGTTGTTTTACTTGGCACCAAAACAATGTTCCTTCTTAAAGAGCTGTATTTTTAATCAAGTAGATAAAACTTATCCGTATCGCAATTTCAAAATACAAACAGAAATACAAAAATATTTCTCCTAAATAGTGCATTAAAAAGCACAGCTTCGGGTTAATACAGAACCCCCAGTTTGTGTCTAACAGCCACAACACTGCTGATTCGGCTATATTTTGATACTAATTATCTCTCACACAATGCAGAGGCAAAGGAATTAACATTCTTCAAAACCAGAACAAAATTCTCTTCCCAGCAACTAAAGAAGTAATAGAGTCATAACGAGGATCTATGTGCAAAGTCAAGATCCACACCATGGGGCTCATCAAATGCTATGGAACACATTTTAAAGAAATGTTTTATTAATTTATTAACTTTCAGAGATTATATTGTCTTTCCTCAGCAAAAACAGATTCTTTGATAATCAGTAAGAATTAAAGCTTCTGCAGATACAATGCAAAAGAGTTGCATAAAATTCTGTATGTTTAGAACATGATTTCACAAGTTCCAGAAATGGAAAAATATCAGAAAACAACCTGACTTATTTGCAATCTGTGAAAAAATTCTGTCACCCAGTTCTCCAAAATGTTCAACATTTCTAGTGAATAGAAAAAAACAGCAGGAACACAACTATTTCAACAAACAATCATAAACCTTGCAGTCTTAAAACTAAGTTAAATTAGGGATCCAAAGTAGGTTAATTCATTCAAGCTATCTAACATGAGCAAAAGTCCCAAACAAATAGAAATATTCAGAGCATGTTTTCCCCATTTCTCCCATTCTTCCAAGTCCCACAGATACCTGCTCCCCACAGATCAGAGGAGAAAATCATGTAGATTTTGCTCTTCTTAGAAAAACAAAGTAAAAAAACCTAACTCAAACCTGTTATAAACTCATATCAGTATTGATTCCATATGTACATTGTTACATTACAGTCCTTCTATCATATGTAAAATAATGCTAAAAATGTGTGTTTATAGAGATATTTTCTTCAGAGACAGAACAATCACTGTTTATACATGGTTTTTAGCAGCATGAAAAGAACTGCAATGCACACATTTCTGCCTTTCACAAACACATACTTAAGCCAATGCATTCAAGCAGAGCATGTTTTGGATTGTAAATATGTCAAGATAATCCAAACACCACTGGCAGCAATTCTCTACCCATTGTATCACCATCAAACATGACATTTATTTTATTTAGATGAAAAGAGATAATATACACACAGCAAAAAACCATTTTTATCTCTCCGATAATATGTATTTATCATAAAATATGTTAGAATTAGTATAGATAACTCAAAGACCATTGACAACTCCAGGAGGAATTATACCATTTTGCTCTTCTTTCCAACACAGTAATTTAAATAAAAATAAATTAGGCACTGATATTCCTGAAAAGTCTTATAAACACTTTAGACAATTACAGCAGAGTCATTCTCTTACAAATAAAACCCCTCTGAACCTGAAGACAAACCAGACAGTACTTGGTATTGCCTTTAGCCTGGACAGCCAAGTTCACAAAATAAGCAGGGTAATAACTCTGCCCCAAAATCCTTCAATCTGGCATAAAGACAAATCTCTACATTTTTTAAGGTCATGTGTTAATGTTTTAATTTCTTTGCTGTACCTGCAGATGTTCTAAAGCAACTGGTTGGTTATTTCTATATCAGTAGGACTCTTCTACTAAAAGGACAACTTTTAGGTATTTTATAGAATGGAAATTCCTAAAGAATGCAGAATGCAACTGGGAATATTCAAGAACAAAGATGTGGAAAACAATGAATAACAGCAAATCTTGCCTGACTTAGCCTTGCTGAGACTCTAAGGAAAGCAGAGTGAGCTCCATCAGCTCTGCACTGGGATGTGAGGCAGCAAACCCCATTTCCTATACCACAGCAGTACAAACCACCCTCCCCCATTCTGTGTCCTCAATAAAAAGTATCCCGTTTAGTGATGAGCACAAGAGATACCCTGTTTGTGAATTTTTCTTGCAGAAGGGAATATTTTACAAAAGGAAGAGTCTCTGGTTATTTCCTTTCACCAGTTCCCAAAGCAGAAAAGGGCATGATTTGCCCCCAGTTCATTTACTCAAACCTCAGGCCATCCGAGGTCTCAACAAACCAACCCCAGTGAGGCACCAAACCGCTTTGTAGCTCTTTTCATTCGGTTTAAAAGCATAAACACAAAGTGGTTGTTCTGTTTCAGAGGGAAGAAAGTCTAAGCATGCCTTTGAGATTAGCTCAGCTGGTAAAGCATGGGGCTGACAACGGCAAGGTCGTGGGTTCAATCTTTGTATAAACCACCTAGTGAAAATTTAGATGTGAAGATTCTGGTGGGTCCCTTCTAACTCGGAAGATGGAAGGGGTGGAATATAAGGTGCCCATCAAATTCTTGCAGTAATGTTGAATGCTGATTGTAACAAATGGCCACCAACACTTGGTCTTTCTTTCACTAGTATGGCTAAATGTCACACGGCGATTATTAGTAACAAGTAGCTAAGCGTTCGGCCGTGGGCACCGCCGAGGGCCCCAGACTGTGCCCTGAGGGCAGCGGAGGTGCGGCGCTCCCTCACCTGCACCGTCTCGCGTCGCTCTGGGACCGCCCCGGCTGGCCTTAGGCCGTGTCACGGTGGGATCCCGGCAGCGTCCCGGCTGCACGGCGGCTCTGTCCCGGCCGGGAGTTGGCTCAGCGCCGCCCGGCTCGGCTGAGGGAGCAGCACCGAGCCTCCCCTCACGGACCCACCGCCGCCCGCCAGGGGGCGCCCGCCGCCCTTCCGCGCGCCCCGCCGCTCGCGCCGGTGTCGCGTCAGTGCCGCGCGCCGCCGCGGTGCATGCCGGGCCGGCGGCGGGACCATGGCGAGCGATTTCTACCTGCGCTACTACGTGGGGCACAAGGGGAAGTTCGGACACGAGTTCCTCGAGTTCGAGTTCCGGCCCGACGGTGAGAGCGGGGCGCGGGGCACGGGGGGTCTGCGCCGCGCTCCCGGAGGGCGGGGTACGGGGCGGCGGGGTGTCCCCGCGTGGTTTAATTCCCGGCCTGTCCCCGCAGGAAAGCTGCGCTACGCCAACAACAGCAACTACAAGAACGACGTGATGATCCGAAAGGAGGTGAGGGCAGCGAGCCGGGAGGGCAGCGCACAGTGCCGCTGAGGGGTTCGTGCGAGCACAGGGAGCGCTGGGCAGTGCTCGGGGCTGGATTTCCTTGCTGGGATGGTGCGGGCAGGGCTGTGTTTATTTCCCTGTTGGAATATTTATTTCCATGTTATGTCCAGGCTTACGTGCACAAGAGCGTGATGGAGGAGCTGAAGAGAATAATCGACGACAGTGAAATCACAAAAGAAGATGATGCTCTCTGGCCTCCTCCTGACAGAGTGGGCCGACAGGTGGGTGCACAGGGTCTCTTGTAATTGCTCTTTAATTTTCATGTGTTAGCTCCTTGGAAGCCTAACTAAACTTTTCCTTCAAGGCAGTGTTGTTTCCAGCCAAAATGGAAACAGCTACTGCTTTAAAATCTGAGCAGTGCCTCAATGGCAGTGTAGTTGTGGAAGCTAATATGATCCACAGACCTGCTGCATTCGATATCTTTATTATAGAAATTTGTAATAAAAAATAAAAACCATCATAGTACTGAAGCATTTCTGTAAGTGGTACCGTGAAGCAGTAGAGTTCCTATAACCTTTTATTTTTCAGGAGCTCGAGATAGTAATCGGTGACGAGCACATCTCCTTTACGACGTCAAAAATCGGTTCCCTCATTGATGTAAATCAGTCCAAGTACGTACTCTGCTTTTTATGCTGCCTTTGTTTCTATTTACCAATCTCTATTAGAACTCGCTAATTACTGGGTATGTGTATTTTATATTGTTTCAAAGTACAGATCAGCTGCTGGGGGCACCAGTGCTCTGTGTTGCAGCACGATGTGTCAAATGCCTTTAGACTGTGGCATTACAGACTGTGTTTTCAAACTCAGTGAGAGGTGACCTTGCATACTCAGAGTCTGAGCTGATTTGCCATTGGCCTGTCTGTACCAATTTCTTTGGGAGAATCAAGATATCTGTATTTCACCTAAGCTAAAAAGACTGACTATCATGGGGGTTCGGGGTTTTTTTTTAATCCTAAGTGCTGTTGGTACTTGCTTTCATGATAAAAATATGTGTTTTGTAAAGACTTAAAATGTTCACACTTGGAATACAGAGTATTTAATCAATTAGTGTAACATGAAACAAGTCTGTTAATGTCTAAGATGACATCTGAAAAATCCCCCTATAGGCTTTGGGGCTTTTTTTAAATGTTAGTTCTGTAACCTGTTCTCTAAGAGTATCAGTCTTAAACTCTTTTTTTTCCCTTCCTTCCTTCTGTTGTGCACTGCAGAGATCCAGAAGGCTTGAGAGTGTTCTACTACCTGGTCCAGGACCTTAAGTGTCTCGTCTTCAGTCTTATTGGACTCCACTTCAAGATTAAGCCAATTTAAATCAAACTGAAGTTTGTATTGCAGTGTCAGCAATGGGGGTGGGAAGGGAGGATCCTGTTCCATTTCCTCACTGTTTCTGAAATTTTGTGTATTTTAGATTATTTTTTTGGTTGTTGTTTTTGTTGTTACAAACTGTCGGTGACTCACTTAATAAAACGGTGAGATTTGCATTTTTAATTTTTAATTCGTGGTGAGAGACTGACTTCTAAAACTTCATTTATAACGGTGCATTGAGAATGTGTCACTTCACTTGTATCACACACATACTGTATTCTCTACATAATAGCAGAAACGGGAATGAAGCCTGGCTCTGTGAAGTGAAACTTCTGCCAGCTGTCACAGTAAACTTTTTTTATTATCCTAAGCTGGATATTCTGCTAGCCAGCCCAGAGAAGCACAAACTGTGGCTCTGCAGGATAACTGGTTATAGCAGAGACATGATATATAGCAGACACTTCATCCCAGCCTGGGTTACCTGCTTGCTGCCAGAGAACAGCCACAGAACACCTCACACAGGAGACACCCAGGCTGTTCTGCCGGCAGAAAAGCTGAAAAGCAACCTGGAATGTATTTAGTTTAGCTCTAGTCTGGCAGCTCTGTTGTGCAGCATTAATTCAAATACTTTGAGGGGTTCCCCACAGGCCCTGAGGGTGCTCCCCATGGCAGCGCTGCCAAGCCGCGCCTCTGCTTTCTCCAGCACCTCTGTCTGTTTTTCCTATGTCAGTAGCCACTGCGATTAAAAAAAAAAAACCCCGTGGTTGATAGACGTTTAATGCTAAAACCCCAGCGCCTCCCGCCCTCCCTGCCTCGCCTCAGGCACCTCCCGCCTTTTCCGCGCGGCGGGGCGCCGCCGCCGCCATCTTGGCTGAGGGCAGGCGCGGCTTCGCGGCGGCTCGGCCGGGCAGGGAGCGCGGGGCCGCCATCTTGACTGCGGGCAGGGCCGGGCGGAGCGGGGAGCAGGAACCGCACGGAACCGCGCGGCCATGGGGGTAGGTGCGAGCCGCGGCCGGAGCCCCGCGGGCCGGGCAGCTCGGGGGGAGCCGGGCCGGTCGGGCTGACGCCGCTCCGCCGCTTGCCTTGCAGAGGATCGGGCTGCAGCTCCGCGCCACGCTGGAGAACATCACCCGGCTGCGGGCCGAGGGCGAGGATTTCCGCTGGTACCTCAAGGTGCGGGGAGCGGGCCGGGCTGCGAGCGGCGCGTTCCCTGGTTACTGACAGCTTCCAACCTGCCGATCTGTGCTTCCAGCTGAAATGCGGCAACTGCGGCGAAGTCTCCGAGAAGTGGCAGTACCTGCGGCTGATGGTGCGTGTGCCCCTGGTAACTTAGCTCTGAGCAAAGTGAGAACACACACCTGCCTCGTACACACCTGTCCGCACCAGGGATGGGACAGCTGGCCCTGCAGATAAGATCGTTTTTCAATAGCTGTAGGCATTTTTAAAACTCTGTCATATCCCATATTAAAATAAATATTTGGAGACTGTTAAGTGAAATGTGCCATTTGAATGATGACTGTTGGTGACCAAGTATTTATATCTGCTTTTAAATGACACCTTTCTGTAAAAACTTAATTTTGAAAAGGTATCAAAATAATGTTGTGCCTGTAGCTCTGATGCTGCTGGAATCTTTTTGGAGAAGGTTAGGTAAATCAAGATGAGTTAAGCATGCTAAATCAGCATTTGGAAGATGAAAAAGCAGGATAAGATTTGTCAGGGATACTTGTCTGTTCTTAGCAATAATCATCTCTTTTTGTTGCCTACAGCTGAATGGTAAGAATGTATTTTGAGGAATTAGTAGAGCATGCCTATATGGATAAGACATAAATACCCATTATTCCCTATTTAAAGTCTAGAACAGAATTATTCTTTGATAATTGCTGCTTGTTGAATTATTGATCTCCGTAGTTAAAAAAAAAAGCTGCCTTGTTGCAGTATTTTTAAAAAGTTAAAGATCATTGTAAAAACAGCCTTACCTTTGCAGATGTTTCCAGTGGCTCAGCTGGAGTTCAGTTAAAGATGTGTCTCTTGTCATGGATTTCAGGACAGTGCTCCCCTGAAAGGCGGCCGAGGAAGCGCCACGATGGTGCAGAAGTGCAAGCTGTGCTCCAGGGAGAACTCCATCGGTACGTGCTTGGACATTTAACAGGCATCATCCATTCCAGAGTGTACCTTTTAGTCCCCATTTCTGCTTGGCACAGTTAGTAAAGAGCTTCCAGCAGGGATTTCTTCCCTTGTGCACTGGTGCTTGAGTTCCCAACAGGCACACACTGGACATCACACTCATGAGGGAGACAGCCAAGGCTTCCTGGTGAGTCCAGGCTTCTGCATGAACAAAACTCAGCTGTACTGGTATTTTACAAAAGCATGCAAATCTTCTGGGCATTGGTAGGGCAAAATGGTGCAGTGTAAACTTCTCAGGAGAACGGAGAAAAGTTGAATTCTACCTTTTGAAGACCAGCTGCAGGAAATGCTTGGTGACTCTATTTTGCTTTGCGTAAGGAAATTTCTTTGAAGGAAGATCCTTTGTGCTGAAGACATAGTGCCACTCACTTGTATACCTTTCTTTTGTTTTAGATATTTTAAGCCAGACAATCAAGCCTTACAATGTAAGTTTGTTTCCTCTTCTATGTAAAGTGAAAGATAAATCAATGCTATTTTGAGGTTTTCCTTTACCATCCTCTCTCAAGAACACAAAAGACTATTCTTGTCCCCTGACAGAAATTGTCTCTTATAGACTCCTGCACAATCTGAAGCATAGAATAATCTGATTCATTTTACAAGCCAGCACAGAACTCTATTGCTCAAATTAGAGGTGGTTATGTAATGCCCCTGTTGGTTTTCTTTTGAAAGCTTCCTCGTGGCAGATTAAGAAATTCTAGTTAATGACCACCTATGAAATAAGCCATAGGATTTTGCTGTCGCTTGGGGCATCAGAGGTGCTAGTGCTGCCTTTTAAAGCAATCCATTCCTAGACTAATGCTTGTCACTGACTCTATTAGATGGAAACTAATAGTGTTCTGACTCAATTACAGGCTGAAGACAGCGAGAAATTCAAAACAATTGTGGAGTTTGAATGCCGAGGTCTGGAACCAGTTGACTTTCAACCACAGGTAAGTTCTTATTTGTGATTTGTTTCTCTGTTTATAAGAGTACTTCTAGACTGTAGAGTGATAAAATACACAGTATTTGAAATGGTTCTGTAATACTCTAGACCTTCCCAGATTCCCATCCTTCCACAGTTCCTTCTTTTACTTCATTTCACTCAAAAAAACCCCAAAAAACCTGGGATCAGCTAACACGAACAACTAGTATTCTCTGTGCCAGTAAGATCTCAAACTAAGCACACCTTGGAGTTGTGCTTAAACTGCCTCACAGGTGACTCAGCACTGCACATCTGAATTCATTGGAGAGCTCTTTATTGCTCAGTTTATTGCAGAAGAGAGTCTTTCCCAAAGGGGAACTGTGAGAGAGCAGCATTAGATGGTAGCACTTTGCTCCTTGGTACATTACAGAGTACATCAGGCTCAGGTTATGAACACACTTCAGTGTGTGCCCTCTAACAAACAAATCAATTTTCTTTGGGATTGACATCACTAGAGCCACAGGAAATGAACACTGGCGTTTTTCCATTTGCAAATTGACCAGACAAAGCCTGAAGATCAGTGGCAGTTACAGGCTGGAGCAAAGCACACCTCAAGGTTCAGAGTTAAAGGATTCTTCAGGGCCAGTCTGCAGTGACTCATCTGCTTGTGCATGGTCATGCTGTATGCCACTTAACTCCCTACTATATTTAACCTATTATTCCAGTCGGATTAGGTGTAAATAGACTGACAAATATAAACCTGTCTTATCCTTCCCTCAGACTGTGATGCTGTGCTAAGAAACAGCCCAAAAAAGCCAATCCCACAACGAATTTGGTATAAATAGAATCCCCACTGCAGTGTGCTGGGGGAGGTCTTTATTTAAGTGAAGTTCATCTTTTTGAAGAATAGAATGGTTATTAGTTTATTCCTGCTTGAAAGCTTTGCAACCAAACCTAGGAACTTGCACATCAAGAAAAATGTATGGGAAGAGTACAAAATGTAGATGCTTATTGCTCTACATCCCAGCTGTCATTTTTATGTGCAGAACAAAGATTTAACAACTGTAATGAAGTTTTAATTTAGTAGTCTAAATTTGGTGCACTTGATAGGAGAATATACTTGAATCCCTGAAGATGCATTTCAGTGAGTTTTTTGATGCCTAAATCAGTAAATCAGAATTTTCTGATGCTTAAATGACTTTTGCAGTTCCAAACGATTCTATAAACTGCTTTATATTTGGCATGATCCAAGCCAGCCTGGTTTCTGCACAGCCTTAGATCTCACTTTTGATTAGCACTAAACATGACATATGGCCATAGAATTGCTGTATTTTCTGTCTGTTGTTTGGTAGACGTAATAGAACCACACCTGGAGTCAATTTAAAGTGGCTTAATGCTTGCATGTCTTATTGAAATTATAGTAGCTGTCAAAAAAAATCAAAACAAACAAACCCAAACAAACCAACACCACAAAACATTTGAGTGTGAAAGAGGAGAAAGTACCCACTGTTTCTCTGATATAAACCCTCTTTTTAGACCTAGTGCAGAAGTTTGTAATTGCAGTCACGTGGCTGGGGAGTGGCTCCAGGTGGCAAAAGCAGGGCTTCTTTCATTTTTCTGGTGTTTGTTCTATATTCAGCTCTGCAGTTTTGACCCACAATGCTGCTCTTCCTCTCCACCCCAGCAGTTCCCTTGTCATGGGCTTCTGATAGTTATAGAAAGGCCATTGTGCCCTGCAGATCCCTTTCCTATTGTTAGATTTGTTAGATCTGCCACACTCTGTGGTTATTTAACTCCCAAGTGCTTAACCTTCCATTCAAATCCCAAAATATTTTCAAGTCCTGTGCCTTACTTTGCACATTCTTACACAGCTAAATGTCTGACTGGTATTAGTGGGGATTTCTTTATCAAAAATGCCAGTGTAGATCCATTGCAGAAAACCAAGGAGAAGCTACCTTTGATTTTTACCCACTTGTTAATAAAATTCTATATTAGAAACAGCAATGTAAGAAACCTTCCTGCATGCTATGGAAGTGGCTGGGATTTTTTAAAAATGTACTTTTAAAACTAATAAATCTTACTGTACAGCTTGGGAAGTGTGAACCCTAAAGTGAGAGAGCTGTTCCTGTAGAAGATAAACCAGAACACTTTCCTAGGGCTGTCCTTTCTCCACTCTCTAAAAACAGCAACAGTAATGGCAGTGAAGAACTCTCCCCTGTGAAATGCTTGTTTGGGGATACTAATCTGTTCACTCAGCCAGCTGATCCTCCTTGCTTGTAAAGCTTGTTTGTCACTTGTGTTCCTAAATCCAACACAAGCTGCTCCTTCTCAAGAGTGTCTTGGATTCTGACAATATTCAACCAGAACTATTAACTTTCTTTCACATTTTCTATTATTTTCCTTGCAGTGTATTATGAAGCTATTATGCCTGTATGGATTCTGAACACAAAGCTATTAGTAGTGGTTGGATGCTGCTGCATAAACTTAGGAACTAAGGTTTAACATTATCTAGAATAGTTGGAAATACTTTTTTTGGTGGGAAAAATGGAGTTAGCAATGTTTCCTCATTTTACTCTGTAGTTGCTTGGATTGAATTTTCCCAATTCACAACCAGGCTCACAACCTTATGCTTACCCAACCTACAGAGCTTGACCATTCTTTCTACCTAATTTAAAAGAAATACATTTTTGTGCTGAGCTATTTTCTTTAAATATGTTTCAATGATCATACTTCTTATTTTCTCAGTACAACTTAATTCTAAAAACTTTCTGCAAATGTCTTTGCAGGCAGGGTTTGCTGCTGAAGGCGCAGAATCTGGCACACCTTTCAATGACATAAACTTGTTAGAAAAGGTATGTTGTCTTAGTTTCACTAGTAAAACTGATTATCTAGTTTGCTTTCCCCAAGTCACTGGTCCAAAATACACACCTTGACTGGTGTTGGTCTTTCCTGTAGCCACAGGAAGGCCATAGCTGGATAGAGAAACTGAATCAACCGTGAGCAACCAGTATTACTGTGTCATTTTAGAAGTATGTATTTGATAATTTAGCAGCTGACAAAGATTTAAGTCACTCAAGAATTCCAGACAGCAAGAACCTGGAATGCTAAATGGTTGGGATTATTAAAGTGGTGAGTTGATTTTTCTAGGAAGATCCCTGCCCATTGCCCTGTGCACAGAGATATTAAACAGTAATATAGACACTGTCCTTCAAAGCTGAGGATAATGACACCAGCATTGCAAATCTTCCTTGGCTGTGAGCAGGAATCTCAAGGTCAAATCTGTTCCCTGGTATCCTAGTTGGCAGGGATCTGCTTGTCTGCTTACCCACCTGACTCGGGTATTGTGAATGATGGATAATCCTTTCACCTGCCATGACTGCTGTCTGGTCCAGTACAGGCTGGGGAACTACATAAGAAAATAAACCCGAGCAATATGTATATATAAAAACACTGAGACTGAAGCTCATTTAATTTCAGGTCAGTGCTCTTGCTACTCTCACGTCTTAAAATGTAACTTTCTACAGATACCTAAGACCCAAATTTTGAGTAACATTTAGTTGCAGTTTGAATTCCCATCTATGTGCATTCTGTCCTCTGTGACTAATACTGTGAAATCTTATTTCCTACAGGATTGGAATGACTATGATGAAAAAACAAAGGAATCTGTCGGAATCTATGAAGTTACCCATAAATTTGTAAAATGCTGAAGTTCATACCCCTAATAAATTATGACATCCTTATTGGTGGAGGAGCTGTAAACATCAGATACACAATTTCCTTGGAGTTACTTTTCTACATGGCTGCACTTCAGAAATGGAAACCTAAGTTCACAGAATCACAGAATCATTAAGTTTGGGAAAGATCTCCAAGATCAATTTCAGTCTTGGACTGACATCACTAAGTTGTACTTTCTGTCCCCAGCATGCCCTAATAAAATATTTTCCATAGAGCACTTGGAGATGGCCTCAGTACACACACTGAAAATAGTAACTGAACTGAAAATATTGACAGAATTGTGCCATATCCATAATGCTGTGGTGTTTTGGAATATATATGGTTGTGGTGCACTGTAGCTTAACTACTGTATACAGTAACTACTTAGACAACTTCCAGCCTTCAAGGTTTTAATACTCTGTCACCAGGAAGTACTCACATTGATTCTCTAACATAAGCAAATAAAGTCTTCCCACTCACCACTCCTATCATCAGGAAATGGCTACAAGCATTAGTAAAGGCACTGTGTTAACTGTTGAAGGGACCAAGTACACCTTTGGGAGCTTTCTGCCACTTCAGGTAAACACTGAGGTGAATTTACTGAGAACACTTACTAAGCTTGACTGCTGTTGACATTTATACAGTTACAGTCCTCTGAAAAGCAAGTTATCTTTCCAAGTGTGTCATTAAGTAAACCTCATTTCTAGCTGAACAGACTTTGTACTCCTTGGTGAGTGCATTTACAATCTTGCCAACTGTTCTCATGTTTAAAAACAAAACAAAAAACCCCACCAAACAAACCCAGAAATAAAAAAATCCCAACCAATCTTTAGTGAATTTTATTCAGAATGGTCTGATTATTGTTTCCTGATATTTTATTTCCTCTCTCTACCTAAATGACCATCTTTCTTTCTTTCTTTGTTTAAATGGGCAAGAACAATTATGCTAAGTTTTAAAGTAAGTTGCAAAATAAGACTTTTCAGCTGAAAACTAAAATAGCACATTACAGTAGCAAAGCCTTCAGGCTTCCTTATGAAAATCATGCCTCTCCCCTTCTAGCACTTTTATTTCATACTTCCAAGGTAGCGTACTGCTTACACTTAAGTGTGATAAATTAAAAAGACCCCAGGAGATACCTGAAAGCTGAGATCCCCAAAGGAAGAGCAAAGGGAAGTAGGTCTCTCAGCCTCTGAACCTGATGTGTCACATCCAACCAATGTGCTCAGACTTTTCTGTTCTGATACATCTGGCTGTCCAGGCCAGTGGGCTGTGCTGAAGGACATGAGCTGTATTGGTTTCACACAGATCACAGAAGCAAACACCACTGTGCAACTCAGCTCCACAGAAAGACTTGTCCTCCCAGAAGAGTGGAAGTCAAGAGGGCTTAAAAGGCAGGAGTTCAAGTTATACATACCACATAGAATGCGGAATGCTTGCAGCAGTATTCTTTCCAACCTTTTAAGAAACACGAGCTATTGATAAAGGGTCTACCCGTGCTGTATGATTTAGATACGGCAATAAAAGAATTCTGTGGTTATTAATAGACAGCTTTATTAAAATACAGTCTTTTCCAGTCAATTTAACAACTCATTTGGTGATTGCAGGTTACTTAAAGCCTCCCACTTCATTTTTTGTGTGTCTAAAAACTGCTACAAGGCGAGGCTTCAAGCAGTTGAGGCACAATCAGTTATGATATAAATTCAAGTTTAAAGAGATAAGTGACAAGCTAGTAAGCAAGCTTACTGCAAGAGTGCAAATGGAACCACTCTTCCATGTTTAAAAATATTGCATGTATTTTTTTAAAATCAAACAGTTCAAGAGTGGTATCACAGTACTGCAGTCTGTCCGAACACTCATGGAACACAGCTGTTCCAATTTCATTAACTCAGTAAAAACACTTTTTGTTTTAGATTATGTGTTCTAGGAACACATGGATCTGTTACTTAATTTAACCTAGTGGATGTTTGTATTTCCTGAAATGCATTCAAGGTCTGTAAATTATTTCTTTAAAACAGATACAAATTTCCTAGTGAACTAACTAGGATTAGTTCAATGAAGATACATGAAGCCAATTAAGCTGGGCAGTCTCAGCCATGCTGAACACTGATTAGTATGTCAATTAGACATAGTCTACATTTTGTTCTGCACCTGTGAAGTGTTCCAATGTCTTCATGTCTAACTACCAATTTTCTTACCCTTTAAAACATTAAAGATATCCTCTAGTGACTTGTGCGTACACTGAAGGAATTCTTCACCATTCCTAGCTGGGTAAGAGGAAACATTAAAACCCATCCAGTCATCCTGTACCTGATACCCTACTCCAAAGCCATCAGACACCACGGGGCCAAAGCCTCCCAGCTGCACAGCTGGGCTCACCAAGGTGCTGGTGGAAAGGATGTTGTGATTAAGGCGAGCGTAGGCTTGGTCTTGATAGAAATCAGGCAGTGCCAGCCCTTTGGATAAAGCTAAATAGCGCAGGCTGAAGAGATGCCGGTCAAACCCCTGACCTGGAGAAATAAAATAACAGGTGAGAGAGCTGCATGACTCTTGTGGGAAGTAAACACACCTCAGCCACAGAAGAGGAGGTCTATAGAACTGGGGTTTATTATTGTATTTATTTTGTATTGGTAGGAAGTATTTTTCAGACACTCTGCACTTCTCATGCCCATATCCCAGGAAAAGAGGCCCTGCTTGTGTTACTGCAAGCCTCAACCAGGATGAGAGTACACAAAAATGCAATGCTAACTGATATTTTTAATAATACATTGCATTCTTTGATTAACTGTTTATCTGAACATATCCAAGTTGTTAAAAGCAGAAAAAGGCTTTCCTATAATTTATGAATCTAAAGAGCAAGAGCATCTTGCACCAACAAAAGGAAGCAAATTTTAGACTCTGTGGCATAATATTCATCAGTCAATTTTACTGAAACAATACAAATTATGCTTCTGGGAAGGACAGTTCCAAGGAAAGCATTTAGAAAAATGCCAGGAGTAGCATGGCCAAAAAATCAGTTTCATTTGGAAGTTTTTAAAGCCTTTATCCTCTGCAGAGATAAAACAGTGCCTCCTCAGACTTAAAGCCAGAGTTCTTGTTCAATGTGCACTAAGTATTCATGAAATCTTCAAATAGTTCAACTGCTCTAAGGACAAAAAATAAAGTATAAAAAATTCTCAACACATGTAAGGTGCTGTGGGAAGCAGAGGCATTCCTCTCCATCAAGAAATGAGAATACACTCTAAACTGCAGCCTTCTGCTGCTACTTTGTCAAGTTTACATTAGACCTCCATCAACATTAAATTATGGAGTTGTAAGTATTTACAGCAACCTCAACAGGCATTTTAAGTGCAAAAGCAGGAGTGTTTGATGTGTCCCTACTTACCCATAGCAGCCTCCTTTGTCAAACGGCCGTGGTACTTGGAGCACTCCACTATCAACTTCTGCAGCTCTTCTGTGCTGTGTTTGGAGAGCTCCTTGACAAAGGCTGCTGAGCATTTCTTTGTGTGCACAGAGGCAGGACGAATGGTTTCTGTCCGGCCGTGCTTGAAAGCTGCAGTGCTGCAAGACTCGTAGGTAGCAACAGTCTGATCATACTGGCGAAGGAAAGCCATCTGTATGGCCAGCTGAGCCACAGCATCTGGGCTCACCTTCTTCTGCTTTAGAAGCTCCTTGCCCCCTTCTTGGAACTGAATCATGTTAACAGACAGTGATTCTACAGTGGCATCAAACTTCTGTTTGGCTTTGGTAATCCCTGCTTTTAAGGCATCATTCAGCTTGAAGTCAAGTTTTTGCACTGCTCTGGAAGAGTCTACTGAAGCAGGCTGGGACTGGGGGCTGATGGCTGGTCTCTTGGTACTATCTTTAAAAACCTCATTCTGGAACCTGAGCACAGCCACACCATCTCCCCAGGAATGTTCAAAATTAATTCCTGCAGTGCCATCCTTAGTTATGATAAGATTAAAGGATTTGTCATACCAGCGGTTTGCACCATCTCCATGCAACATAGTGTGGGACAAGTGCACAAAGTCTTTAACGGGAAAATCATCTAAACTTAAACAAAACAAGGCAGAGTCTACTTTTTGAAGAGCTTCTGCATTGCCATTCTCCAGAAGATTCTTCCTCAGCAATGCCCATGTATCTCGGTTTTCACTGGAGAGGTAGCCAAGAGGAAAGGCTGGGGCTGGACTGTTGTCACTAAGGATGTATTTAAAGTGTGCTTGTATTTCTGAAGGTTTCAGCATGTTTCCATCTCTATCAATAACATCAAACACATAAAAATTTCCATTTCTCAACACTAGTAGATGTTTTGCCTTCTCATCTGTATAAAGCTCATCTTTGTTGAGCTTAGGAATCCGCGTAGAATTGAAAAGCCTGAAGTACTGAGACATATCTAGGGGGTAAGCATTGACCATGTAGGCACCAAACCAAGAAATTGAAGAAGGCACAAATCGGATAATTTTTTTAAAGAGCTCAGTGTCACTTTTTTCTGGATTGAGGTGAAAAACCTCTGGTTCAAGGTAACCAGCCCTGAAAGTCTTCATAAAACGTATGGCAGAAACAGTCATGTTCGTAGCTCGTACGAGCTGATCGTTGTATTCCGGTTTTGGATCAGGATTAAAAGACATAAATGCATTAAAATTCAAAACAACAGGCCCCCGTGCTTTTAGGTACATGTCAAACCAGGGACCTGAAAATTGAGAGTAGAAGAAGAGGTGAGAAGATAAAGCAGCTTCCTGAGTCAGACCAGAGGGTTGTGTAGTCCAACAGTGATCATGAATAAACACACACACAAGTGCCTTTAAACAAGACAAACATGTGCAGTAACTCACCCAAGGCTTCTCCCAGTCCCGATTATGCAGAAGGATACTGTTGGCTAATCATAAAAATACTGGTTTTGGAATAGTCCATGTCAAGGGTGTTCATGTCATTAGCAACAAGGGCCAACTTCCCTGTTTTCTATATGGCTCAATGACAAACCTTAACTGCCAGGATATACAGTGCAGCTCCCCTGCTCTGTATTTTGGTGTACGCCTCACATTTGGAGTGGTTCATGCCTTTACCTGCTCTTAAACTATTAATTTCTGCAACTCTGTGTCACTGAGTGCATCTCACTGGGGCTGAACTTCTACCTGGACTGTAAAAAGAGCAACGGGTAGCTCTAGAAACAAAGTTACAACTTTAATTACAGGTTCTCACAGGTGAGTAAGTAACACTCCTCTACGGTTTTAAAACTATTATCTGTCATCATCACGTAGCCTTTTAACCCCAGACTTGAAAGTCCAGGGTGGAGGCAACTCTACATACTTCCAGAAACCAATTTCAAGTGGAACAGGTCTTTTATGAGGCCTAAAGAAGAAAAAACAACTAAACAAAAAGCAATATAAACACCCCATCATTCACGGACAAAAAGCAGCATACTGATTAGCATTGATGAACAACATAAAGCCACCACTTAAAACCCAAGATGTTGTTCAAAGTGAATGGGAAGTAAAATATAACAAACCGAACTGCAGTTTTTGTGAAATAATCTGGTATTCTCTTCAGAATGAGTGGTAGCTAACACCCTTATAGGCAGTGTCAACAGACAGCAAGGATAGAGGTGCATTCACTGGCCAACATGGAAACTTCCACAGGTATTTGACTATTTCCATCTCTGCTGCTATCTAATACTTTCATGAGCAGACACTTGTATGTGGAAGCAATAATAAAGCCAAATAATCAAAAATCTATATGCATGCTCTCCCTCTCCTCATCTGTTTCTATTTATTCTCATTTTCCTATTTCTGTAGCTCCTTTCCTTTGGCTCTTTAAAAGAATATAGTTTTGTAGTTTTAGGGGCTTTAAAGTCCAGAGCACTGACCACTTCTGCCTCCCACACTTAAGTTATATTCTCTGACCCCTTCCCTCCCTAAGAGTTTAGTTTTCTTGCTAAATAATGTGGAATTATTTGGAAATTATGGCCTTAGGTTCTTTAAGTGAAATACTAGATAAGCTCTTCAATAACCTAAACCTGAACAGACAGCAATATAAATAGGATAACCCCTATAAACTCATAGGGGTTAAATACCATAGGGAAAAAATACCATTGTTCCAATATCTATATACCCAGAATTCTGGTATATACAAGTTAGATTATGAGCATTCTTCTTTCCACGAGCCTCAGAATTTGCTTACATACAGCCACAGAGAGTGTTCACAGCATGTTATTCCAATTTTCTGGATTACTTAAAGCTTCAGCCTATTATTTTTATGGCATTCTGAGCTGTTACAAAGCATGATGATCTACAGACTCATCCTGCACCCAGCCGGCCAATGTACCTGTGATGTAACTTGTGTGCTTGTTCTGGTTGTCTTGAGCAACCAGTTGTTCATGCAGCTCTCTTCCAATTCCCTTTTCAAAAGCATGAGCAAGTTCTTCAGTTTTCCTACAGCAATCAAGAAAAGAGTCAAAATGCTGTCACAAGTCACATTTTTTATCTGCATTACTTGGCTTTGAAGCAGCACATGACACTGCAATGTGTGTTTGTCCATACCTGAACTGGTCATCATTTAAAAGTGGTTTCTGGGCATTCAGGTATCTTGTAATTGTATCTTCTAGTTTGGGAACTGGCAGTCTGAAGGAAGTGAAACAGAGATGTGCACTTGATGAGCAAGGGTACTGATGAAGCCTGAGTTTCTTACACAGTCATCTGTCTTTGCCTCCTTTCTTCCATATCCCTCCTTACACTATTATATATGCTATACATATATATATATACACACCATGCTACACTACATACTACTATAAGCTGTTATACTACATATCTATCCCTCTCTCTATATAAATATGGATAACACTTATGTGTATGTATTATCCAAATTCCTCCTAAGTTTCTTGTGGAGTGGGAGAAGCAAGGGACTAGATAAACACCAGTCAGCACACCATAATGCTCTTGGGAAACAAGGGAGAAAACCAACTTGACTGTCTCGTTCCAAAGGTATTGCTGAGATGGGAGCTGATCCCTCAGAGGGAACAGAGTGACAGGAATCGCTGCTGGGAGAGGCAGCCCTGCAGAAGGAATAGTTCGGTTGCCAGTCCTGCTTGTGCCTCCCCTCGCTGCTGGCTGCTGGACATCTCTCTTACACATTTCCTATTCGGTATCCTTGTCAACTTCCTCTGCACCTGAGCTTTGCTTCCCACAGCACAGTCCTGCTACACTCACGGGTGTTACTCTGCGCGCCGAGGGGATGTTTCAGCAGCAGGCCTGTAACAATATTTACACTTTGAAAGCCGAACCCGTTCCCGTGCAGAGACAGCGGGCAGCGCACAGAGCGGTGCCCAGGGCTGACATTCCCTCCGCCCTCTCCTCACCGCGGACACCCCGGGCCGCCGCCGCCTGCCCGCGCCCCGACTTGCGGCTGCCCCGCCGTACCTGGGCAGGCTCTTCTGGTAGTGCATGGTGGGCACGATGCTGCGGTGCAGGAACTCGGCAGAGCCCGCGCTGCTGTAGCCGCGCCGCCCCGGGGCAGCCCGGAGCAGCTGCCGCGCCGCCATCATGCGCGTCAGACCCGCGCACCGCCCTGCCGCGCCCCGCTCCGCCCCATTCCGCACAGCTCCGCCCTGCCGCGCCCCGCCCCGCCCCGCCCCGCTCAGTCCCGCCCCGCCCCGCCCAGTCCCGCCCCGCCCCGCTCAGTCCCGCTCCGCCCCGCTCAGTCCCGCTCCGCCCTGCAGCGCTCCGCCCGCCCCGCCCGCCCGCCCCGCTTCGCTCCGCTTCGCCCGCCCGCCCCGCTCAGTCCCGCTCCGCCCCGCTCAGTCCCGCTCCGCCCTGCAGCGCTCCGCCCGCCCCGCTCCGCCCGCCCCGCTCAGTCCCGCTCCGCCCTGCAGCGCTCCGCTCCGCCCTGCAGCGCTCCGCTCCGCCCGCTCAGCTCCGCCCCGCTCCGCCCGCTCCTCCCCGCCCGCCCCGCTCCGCCCGCCCCGCCCAGCTCCGCCCCGGGAACGAAAGGGAAAAGAGAAGCGTTTTTTATAATTCAATTCGCAAAACTCAATAGCATGAGTGCTGTTAATGCAGCAAAGTTACCAGGGTGTTGGGGTGGTTCATCAGTCCTCTTACATGCGCGCTAATAAAACTTTCTGATTCATTAATAAAGTTTTCTGCAATCCTCTTGTTTTACTGCAGCCCTCTTGTTTTTATGTTCAACATACAGACTCCACATATTTTTTCTTTTATTTTTCCCTTTTTTTTCTTTTTTTTTTTTTTTCTGGTGTTTCCATATGTCCTACCGACTTCACAGGATTCAGATCCTGCCCCCAAAGAGAACAGTTTAATCTCTCCAGAGGATTTTTTTGTTCATACATGAGCGTGTAATAACAAATACATTATCACAGTATAAAATGTAATATTTTAAACACACAACTTTGTTGTAGTGTTGTGGAATGTTTTCCATTAAAACATTTAATATTCTTATAATATCCCAGAAACTACAGAAATGGTTTTGTAGGAAAGCATGGCATGCAAATGGTTATGGTGGTGTATTTTTATCAGACACTCACTAGCATAAAAATCAGCGTTGGGATTGAATGCGGACACAGCAAAAGGAAAGGAAAGCAATCCCTGTGGCTTAGTCTGATAATCCTCTGAAAGTAAATTGGCCCTACTCTAATCAACATAGTGGTTGGAAGAAAAGTGAAATCATTTCACTTCCAAGATAATAAATGCCAAATGACAGAAGGTGTCCTTGCATGCTCCAATCTGTGGCTATTTCCTGTTTGATGCATCTCTCTCATGCTGCTCATTCAGCCTTTTTTTTTTCAATGAAAACAAAAAACCCAAGCCTGCTTTAATTAATGAAGTCCAGTTTCACCTAGCTTGCCCTGCTGTGATAGTCCTGTTCAAAATGTTACCTGCTCTGCCCTCTGGGAAAACTGCTCTGTTCCCTGTTTGAATGCTGTCTCGCAGGGTTCCTTTCTAGGTTTGGGTGTCCAGACCCCAAACTGGGGAGGCTGAGGAAAGCAGCATCTTTCCCCCAGGAGTGTCACTTTGTTTTGAACGAGTCTTGTTTTAGAAATACTACTGCATTCTGTTCTAATTTTCCAGAGCCCCCTAATCTTCTTCCAGGCTCTTAATGATGTAGTTGATAATAGGATTGTTGGTATTAATTTGGAACAATAATGCCAGCTGCTTGCTTGGTGGCTATTGGCAGAGGGGTGACCTTGCAGGTCAGCTAAGCAGAACTGGAAGTGCTTTGATCTGATCTGTACAGAGCCAGATCCGTGCACCCGACCAAGAGGAGCGAGTGAATTCTCTCCCCATGGGATGCTGATTCTTCTCCAAAGAGCAGGAAGGACAGCATGGCAGGGGCCCTGGATGCAATCCTCGCTCGAATCAAGGATGTTTGTAAAAGGAATGGTTTGCTCATCCTCTCCGTGTTATCTGTCACCATCGGCTGCCTCCTGGGATTCTTCCTGAGGACGAGGCGACTCTCCCAGCAGGTAAGAGTGGCTCACAGCCTGTCCCTGCAGAGGAAATGCCAGACTTACGTAACAAAAGACATATGTAACTCGGGGGACTTCAGGGTGGGCTTTTGGAGGTGAAAGTCATGTGTATGTGTTTGTTTGGATTGTTTAATTCCATGTGTTTGTTAATCTACGCTGTTCTTTGTATCTTTTCACACATTCTCAAACAATAGGTTAGCAAAGGGTTCTGGTCTCTCAGACACCTGGTAAGTGTAGCCATAAACACGTTAGAATTTGGCAGGTATGAATAATAATAGTGGACATTTAAAGTAGATTAAATGTAACATTTAATATAGGCCTGCAAACACTGGTAGCGCAATATATTGGATTTTATACTATTTTGGAAGATGTGTGTCTAAAGAAAACAACAGAAATATCTTTCCGCATCAGATGCACAGAGGTGCAGATGTTCATATTACACCAATGGTCTTTCATATTAATAGATTTGAGATTAGATTCAGAACATGGTGCTGAAGTCACCTGGGGAATTCTCCCCCAGAATACTTCTACTAAGATCTTCATGGGTGCTCATTTCTGCTGTATCAGTCAGACAGACTAGATAGCAACGTGCATTAATAAATGCATTGATTGAGCACAAAATAGATATCTCAATTTAAAAATATGTCATTTAGTAAATGCAACTAAATTAAACCAATTCTGCCTTCTGCCACTGCAAACCACCGTCTCTCTGAACATTGTGTCCAAACCATAGCTTCAGACACATCTAGGAAAACATAAAAGGCAGAATGAAGGGATTATTCAGGGCAACCTATTCAACAGCAGTCCCCAGGAGACAGCACACTTCATTCTTGTCTTTATAAAGGAATGAACAATGTAGTGTGTTTATTGACTAAGAACTCATTATGTAATCTAATTAATTTTGAAGTTATCTTTTAAAACTTACTATCTTTGCCACCTTATATACCAAAGCTGCAGATTTTAGCAATGTTATCTGATCCACAGCTCCAGCAGCACTCGTGAAGACAGACAGTCTTTAGCTCAAAACAATAAGTATCTCTCCATGTATTTCCAGGAAATCAGTTACTTCCAGTTTCCTGGTGAATTGCTGATGAGGATGCTGAAAATGCTGATTCTCCCTCTGGTTGTCTCAAGGTAAGTGAAGACAATGATTGTTCTGATAACTTTTGCAGTTTCCTAAATGGGATTTGTCATCACACTGGTTTAGGTGTGACTGAATTAAGTGACAGTGCCAGAGGCATCACTGCCTGCTGTACATTCATATGTTTAATGGAGTAATTAACATGTGTAATAATTAATAATTGGTAAGATCATTGCTGCTATACCTCATAGAGGTGTTACTTGCTTTTAAATTAATGTGCTGGAGTTTTCCCCCTATTTAATGGGAGAACTTTTTCCTTCAAGCTACCTAGAAGTTAAATATATGGAATAAATAAACCACTTTATCAAAAAGCCTGCCTTAAATCTAAACAATTGAAATAATACACTGTACAAATAAGATGGAAAAGCACAGTTAATTTATAGTGTCCTGCAGTATTTTGATGTGTAGTATGATGTTTATTGAAAAAAGGCTGTGTCTCCAGTGAACTAATCACATATAGCTGGCTTCAGTGAAAGTGACTTCTTATAACATTAAAGGTAGAACCTTTAATGGTGGTGCTTTATTGGTAGCAGAATTAATTATCTCAATGCTGGTGCTGATGGGTAGTGCATGGTAGCTGCTTTTGCAGTGGGAGGGTGTAATTTAGGGTAGATTTTTCTCTCCTCTAAGTTTCACTGTCTTCACACTGACTGCAGTCACAAACACACACCGGTTGGATGGCCAAAAACTCTCTCACATGCCCAAGGCTGAGAGGATATTGAAGAAAGTAACAAAGCTAACTTGACCAGAGCTGAGAAATAATTATTGCAATATTTTGTTCCAGTTTCTGGAACCTAACATCTACACCAAGACCCTATCTTCCACTTTAAGAAAAAAAATTAAGTTTCTAGTCTTCAGATCACTGAGAGTTGCTGAAAATTAACAAAATCCAGCACTGATTTTATTTTTATATCATCTACCGTGACATCTGCCTTCTCATGGTCTTTCCCAGAACAAAGCTGAGTCATGGTGCTTTGTGCCTCAAACTGGTTTTATGACCATAGACTCACACCTGGTCCTGTCCCATGCATCTGGAGAGCATCAAGACAAAACATGTTAAGAGATTCTTTTTGAGAGGTGAGAATTTTCCAAAGAAAACAAGAGTCTCACATGAGGAAGTGGCATAGTAAGGAGGACAGAAGAGGGTTGGAGCAGATTTACATGTCCTTCCTAAAATGTATAGTTCTTTAGATCCTCTTGTATATTTAGAGATATACAAGAATATAGGAATATAGGAATATAGGAATATAGGAATATAGGAATATAGGAATATAGGAATATAGGAAGAGCAGCAGCACAGTAGGAAGAGCTGCTCTGGCACAACCTGTGATGGTTCTAAGTTGCCTGGAGGTGTGACACCTTTGAGCCTCACTGTCACAGCAGCTGCACTCTGTCCTCTGAGGAGGAAAGAGAAGAAAAATTACAAACCTTCAAAGGGATTAACTCTGTTTGCAAGACAGCATGAGTCCATCTCTTTGTATAACAAACTAACATTGCCTACCATTGCAAACTGAAATGTCAGGGTTTTGCAAGAAAAAAATTCTCCAGATATAATTACATACTCATACAATTTGGACTTTTTTGTCTGGTTGTCTTTTGGGGTTTTTTATAACAAGCACAGTATTTTCCACACATGCATTTCATAAAATCAGTAAACAGGTACTCTGTATTTTTACCAATCTGCATGCACATTTAAACTACATTTCTTTGTGGATTTGGAGCATCCTCAGCCTGTCCTGCCAGAGCAATGGCATTTAAATTATCTTTAAATTACTCTCTATTATTGTTTACAAAAGCCAGGAGCCCAGTACCATAAAGAGAACTCTAAATATTGCTCTCCTAATTGAAATTAATGCAAGTTTTTCTTTAAACACACAAGTAAAGAAATTGCTTGTAAAGAAAAGGAAAGGTGAGAAAGGAAGATTAAAAGAGGCACTTAGTGTAAAATACCCTGTTTCCAAGTCCAGAGTTTATTTTGAAAAGTTGTAGCAGAAGCAAAAGGTGGCAACTGTGTGGGTCAGAAGATTGACAATGGACTAGAAAACCTTGCACTGACAGACCACTAGCACAAATCCAGCCTTAAACAGAAATGGCTGAAACTTTGTATTCCCCCTCTTGACCTGATTGTTAGAGAGATAAAACAGGAAACTTTGCAGATTGTATTTGTTAGGAATGAGGAAATTATGATACAGTCAAGTATTTCTGAATGGTGTTTATTTTAAAAGTTTTTTGGATGCGGAGGAAATCTGTTAAACAACAGGAGACTGTTTTTTTCAATGTACAGTTTCTTGATTTCCTGAACTTGGTTCCTGCTCCTGGAACTGCTCTATCCCAGAGTTTCTGTACCTGTTTCTGATCTCTCCTGTCACCAATGGTATTACTTTTTCTTTTCCCACAGACAGAAAAATCTTGGAAAGCAACCACCACCCACTGGCCTATCAATTTGAGCTCTGCATGAGCTTTTGTTTTTGTTGTGGCATGGACTTTCATTAAGGGTGGGGGTTGATATTATTTCAGTTATCTGGTTACATAAACAAGCTTCATAGCATCACAGTACGCTCTAAAATAAGTATATATTTATTGCACCCATCCTCTGCCTGAGGTTTAGCCCTGCTCATGCCTATTAGTATCCCCTGTGCACACAGTTCGCTTTTCTCTGCCATGAGAACAGGTACCCAGACAACACTTGTGTTAGCAACATAAAGAAAAAACCTATCACAAATAGTCTGACAGTTTGTGTCTGCCCAGGGGTATTCAGTATTGGAGCTTTACAAGATCAAATTTAGACCCTGTAGTTACTAGATGTACACTGCTTATTACATGTATAAACACAGGATACTGCTGTTAAACCTGGGAATGAAAATAGTAACAGAGCTCGGAGAGAATAGGAGCCAAATCTGAATTTGTAGCCACACATTTAGACATTGCCTAAGCTCTTACTGCCACTGGACAAGGAGATGTCCTCAACAAGCCTGAAAGATCAGCTGTAGAAGCTCTGAAGTTCCCTGATTCTCTTTGGAACAGAAGCTTCGATCCTCATTTGACAGGAACAATGAAAATAGCGTATTTTCTTCCTCATATGTAAAAGGTTTCGACCTTCAACACAGCTCAGGTTTTCCAGCAGGCACGCGCACAGCTGGCCGTGCATCCTGCCCAGAGTTCTGAGGTGTTTACCAGACCCTGGGGCGAGGCGTCAGGCACATCCCGCTGCTCAGCCTTGTAAACCTCCTTTCCTCGCCCCTCCGGCATTCCCGGGATGCGCGCCGGCGGCTCGGGCTGTGATGCACTGCAGTGCACCCTGCGGCCGCCAGGCGGCTCCTCTGGGACACAGAACAACCGCGCCTCGCTGCCGCCGCCGATCCTCCCTGCGTCCCGGGGATCGCCGGTGCCACTGCCTGAATTCCCGGATCCCGGGGATCGCCGGTGCCACTGCCTGAATTCCTGCATTCCGGGGATTGCCGGTGCCACTGCCTGAATTCCTGCATCCCGGGGATTGCCGGTGCCACTGCCTGGAAACCCGCATCCCGGGGATTGCCGGTGCCACTGCCTGAATTCCCGCATCCCGGGGATTGCCGGTGCCACTGCCTGGAAACCCCGCATCCCGGGGATTGCCGGTGCCACTGCCTGGAAACCCGCATCCCGGGGATTGCCGGTGCCACTGCCCCGATTCCTGCATCCCGGGGATTGCCGGTGCCACTGCCTGGAAACCCGCATCCCGGGGATTGCCGGTGCCACTGCCTGAATTCCTGCATCCCGGGTATTGCCGGTGCCACTGCCCCGATTCCTGCATCCCGGGGATTGCCGGTGCCACTGCCCCGATTCCTGCATCCCGGGGATTGCCGGTGCCACTGCCTGAATTCCTGCATCCCGGGTATTGCCGGTGCTCCGGTCCCTGCATCCCGAGGAGTGCCGGTGCCACTTCCTACTCAGAAAGTAATAAAACTTCCACTTTCTTTCACAGTGGGTAATGATAAACTTCCACAGGCACACACACACACATACAAGGATCCTTCACCTGCTTCCAGCTCAACCTGATTGGCAGAGATACCTGTGTATCACTTGACTTTCTCAACTTAAATGCCTGAAGTAATCAAATCTGATGTCAGTGTCTTTGTGCTCTGTATAACACAAAAGACTGGCAAAGGAACAAAACCAAAACTTCCCCATTTAATATCTTCTCACATTTGTTAAAGGCAATATAAACCCTCTGACCTGCTCCTGTCTGTGCCAGCTCCAGCACAGGCCAGCCATGCTGGCAGGTACTGTGCCACAGCTCATGCACTGTCCCCTCCCTTCAGAGCATCTCTGTCCTTGTGCCCATTCCCTGCCCCATCATCTTCAGCTCATATTACAAGCTTTGCACTGACCGGTTCCCATGGGCCAGAAACTTGATTTTCAGTTAGCATGACTGCATTGACTGAAGCTTTTTGTGGAGGACAGTATTGAAACCTGACCTGTCACAACTTCATCGTTTTGAAGAAGCTGCAAACCTTGAATAATTTACCAGTGCTGAGGCATTTCTAATGCTGCTCTCTGAATTAAAATGTTATTAGTAAGGTCTCTCTCACAGACAGACACAGTGTTTGACTGCATAAGCCTTGGTTCTTCAGAAACGCAGGCTAAAGCCAGAGTTACACAGGTTTATCCCAGCTGAACATAGTGAGTTCTCTTTGTCCTAAATGCCTACCTATGTATGTAATAGAAATTTGCATCCTTTATTCCAGCACCCTCCTTGTTTAAATGACTAAGCTTTTATCTGGAAAGAGATACAGGGCTGAGTTTTTTAAGACTGTGATTAGCAGTAAGCAGTGAAAGTGCTTGTGGGAAAGAATTGTCAGGGCAGACTTGAATTGTTCAGCTGTTGTAACAGGCTGGTTACCCAGTGAATATTCCTTTTGAAAAAAAGCAGTTTAGTTCTTAAAGCTTAGGGAGATTATTGCATTTTGTATTTATTTACCACCAAGCATTTTCTAGATGTTTAAGAAAGAATGAGTAGCAGAGATTTGATCCTTTTCCATGAGCAGATCCTGTTAAAGAAATATTATTCCCTTTATAGTCAAATCTAAAAACCTGATCTGACCTGTATTTTTTTAATTATAATTTTTTTCCTCTGAGTAGGTTGTGCCTGCTACAAACAAGTGTATGCTAATAAAATTTTTTATTTATTTTTATATTTATATTTATTACTATTGTGGTTGTGTTGATGAATTAAATACAGTGTTCTAAATATAGAACTGTCTTTCTTTAAGGGGATTCCTGTCCATAATGCCATCAGTTCTGGTAATCCTTCATCCTTCTGCTCACATTCCCGAATTGGTGATTCTTACTCATGCTCTTAAAGCCTAGTATTTAATTAGAAACTATTTTTTTTAGTACCCTTTTCCCCATATTTTTTTTTCACAGCTCTCTGATTTGGGGAACACGCTGGCGTTTAAACATCCCACCAATGACAAATATTGCTCATTGTATTTTAATGTAATTCTGTCATTGTTTAGCTGTACTGGGCCATATCAAATTTTGCCTCTCAGAACTCCTTAGTTATTATATCCATTCAGAAGGAAAACAAATGTCTAAAAGGTTATGAATTTTTTTCTATGTATCATTATATTGAAATAAAGAGGGCAGCTAAAATTAATTCACTCAATAATACTGGTTTTATGTGAATGACAATTGTGCAGCACTGTTTCTGCTAATACATCCCTCATACTAACAGGTATTTTCCATGCTGTTTTTACACATAATTTACCTGAAGACTATATATAGTATAAGATTCTGGTCAGTTTTGGGTTGGTCATGTATGAGTTAAACTATTCCCCTAAATACCTTTCCCTCTGTTCCTATCCTTATGCCACTGCCAGACTGGGGTGTATTTAAAAGACAGGTAGATGTGGCACCTGGGGACATGGTTTAGTGGGACTTGGCAGTGCTGGGGGAACAGCTGGGCTTGATGATCTTAGAGGTCTTTTTCAACCTAAACAATTCTATGGTTCTGTAATCAACTGCAATCAAATTTGTGTATTATATTATCTAGTGAGGTGTTGAGGAGCAGCTGCAAAATGCTGCCTCTGGGTCTCTGAAGAGCCTGCTCAGAAAAATGTTTCATAATGTACCAAGGCAGATTTCCATTGAATTAAATTGTTTTGGAAACACAGGGTTTTTTTTTCTTCATATTATTGGATTCTGGGCTTTTCCCTCTATTTCACCTGTGATAGGAAAATATTGGCACTGAGGAACAGGCCTTCCCCAACAGGGGAGGGTAAACCTTCTGCTGGCTTAGTGTGGGGAAACCTGTGGGGTACCTGAATGATAACATAAAGTGTGGATAGAGCCCCATTTCTGCACTACCTGTCATGTGTATCACTGTAATGTAAATAATTACAAAAGTACATTTCACCCTAGTGTGAACAAGCTGTTAGCCCTTTCCTGGCATATATCATCTCAAG
Source organism: Entomyzon cyanotis (assembly GCA_024500445.1). Lineage (NCBI taxonomy): Eukaryota > Metazoa > Chordata > Aves > Passeriformes > Meliphagidae > Entomyzon > Entomyzon cyanotis. The sequence goes on from JAKEPQ010001020.1 coordinate 5,386,756, forward strand.
TATTTATTGTGGAGAAAGTCAATGTAGCGATGTGAGTTTTCAGGTGCTGACTAGAGGAGATAAATATATTTACTTTCAGAGTGAAAAGCAAAACTGCTTGGATGAAACTGAAAGAGAAGGATTAACCAAGAGTAATAAGAACCAGTCAGAAAGCAATCTCACTGGACACCTTTATATTATTTTCAGTTCTCCATATTGTTATTATAGTGCAGAACTGATCACAGATTACCCCAAAAGTCCTCATTTGAGATGGCTTCAGCTTGTAGAGGAAAGTTTTTATCCCTCCTCCATGCCTCAGACATCTTCAGAAGTTTCTCCACATTATCATCTGGAACATTTTCGATGTTCTTAGTTGTGTTTAGGAATATTCAGTCCAATGGTCAGATCCAATACCTTTTTCTAGTGTTCTCTTTTGCTTGTGCAACACAGAGGTCGGGACTGTTTCAATGAAAAATGACATGTTGCAATCACACATTGTAATGACAAAATTGGACCAACTTCATACAAATTATTTAGGGAGTGTCAGTAGGGATCTAGTGGCGTGCAAGAGGAATCTGTGGTCACAGAGTGAATGGGTGTGGAAAGCACTGAAGTGATTGCAAATGGGGTATGAACTGTTTGCGACCTGACAGAGTTTTTCTGTGGTCCTCTGAGAGCTCTAAAATACTTGGTGTCTCACAAAGGAATGGGAATGACATGTGGAGCTTGAGGGGCTGGCTGGATTCCCTCTGTTTCCTTAGGAAAAACAGTTGAGTAAATCTGACATTTGTTTATAATCCAAATTTGTGTCTCAAAACCTTTAGCTTTTTTTTATAATCTAAAAATGCTTGAAAGAACTGACAGAAGAGAAAAAAATCAAGTATTAATAAGATTCTTGGCTCCTTCCACCATGTGAAGCTCCACATCCATCTTTATTAGATAATTTGGGTTTGTTTGCATCCTGACCTTTGAATTTAGGAAACACCTTTTTTTATCAGAATAGCTACAGTCAACAAGCCAGCCTGAATTCTGCATGAGCTACACTGCAATCTCCTTTACCAGTCAGTGATCAAAGATTGCTGCTCATCCCTTCCAGCACTCAGAGATGTATCACAGTAACCTCACACATGCAGGTGACATGGACATCAGCCTTCATTGTGTTCTGTACAAAGTCCTGCCTTGTTTATATTAGTCCATAAAAGCAGATTTCTTACTGCACAAGAAATAGAAAATAAAACACAGTATGTGAATTCCTGGCAGGATTTTCACTATGCATGTCAATTTGGCATTAAGAATTAAAAGTGTTAGATGACAAAGAAAAGGAGATATCAACATTTTGGAAAAAAATAAAACTCGTACTGTTTTATAACGCAATTTAAAAAACAAAATCTCAAAATTATTTGTGTTATGATGTATTAGAAACATAGATTGGTTTCTTTCCCAGCAGCCTAGCTAGGAAACACTATCACTAAAAACAGTATATTGCAGACAGCAAGATCTTCTAATGTGTTTTTGTTGCTTGAACATCAAGAGCCAGATTTTCCATCATGCCTGACACATTTGGGCTTCCACTGTGTTTAATAAAATAGCTATGTACTTAGGCTCCAAAAAATGAATTCACATTTCAAGTGCTATTTACAGGTGATAATCCAACCATACAGAAATGGCTGCAGCAGTCCTGTTTGTAGTACAGATACCACTTTTTGCATTTGGGGTTTTTTTGAGCTTAGACATGATTTCATTTATATTGAGATACCTAAACTTTAAAAAAGCTGTTTGCTATCACTTGATTTGCACAGGAGATGAACCTTAGTAGCCCCTTGGACCTTCAGGAGGATTCTAGACTTCTCAGCTCCTTTGAAAATCATGCTGAAATACTTTTGAAATGAAATTTTTAATGTATGAAATGTATGAAATTTTTAATCATACATGACATTGAGGATCATTCCACTGACCACAGTGATTGAGATAGTTCCTTAGTTGTGTTCAGATCAGCAGAAGCCTGCAGTACACCAGTAATATGTAAAACAACTGTAACATATCTCTGTCAGGAAGGGCAGACCATGGGGTAGGGTGAAGCAGAAACAGGGGTGGGCTGTGATCTTCCCACAAATACCACTGTCACTTCTCCATCACAGCCATAGCAGTGTCTTGCTAGGTAGATTTTTTCATATTAGAGGAAAGCAAAAGGATATCCTGAAAAGAAAAATTACATCTGATCCCTCTTTCTCACTGCTAAAATAATTTTAACGAGAGACTAAGAGCAAATCAAGCATCAAACTACAAAAAGAGCCAGAGAATGTTTCTTATCTCTTTCATTACTATAGAAAGTCTGATTTTCTCTGTTGCAACCTGTAAATGGTGCCTCCATGGAAGTGAAGCAGCCTGTAATGAAAGCACAGATAGCTGGGCACGGATAATTTGTGTGATGTGTGATGGTTCACTGCAATACAGAGATCACCTCATATCTTTTTTTTTCACTGTAAGTGGTTTGTCTTTATTTAAAAGTGCCCTAATTTCTCTGTTTCCTTGTCTATATGGAGATCCTGCCTTCCTGCATGAGAGGAGGTTCCGCTGGTAAAGCATTTTGGGATGATTAAATGGCTTGTGCGGTGGAAATGCACATTATTATCATGTAGAGACTTGAAGGCACTGACCTTGACAAAAAGGTGAGCAACAGCCTGCCTGCACGATCAGGCAGCATTAGTGCAGCCAGCACTTCACTTTCATGATGCTCAGCTGTAATATAATCATCTCTAATGTAGCTGTTGGAGGCACTTCCCAGCCTCGCTGGGAGAACTTGCTTAGGAAGGTCTTTTCCACGGCATGCAATTACAAAATGAGAATGGGAGGGAGGGAAAGGGATGAATGAAAACAAACATCATTCTAGGAACAACTGTTGGTGGTTAATACTTGACCATTACTTCTTGACAGGATTAATGTCTTTCTAATCACACTAATCCCTTCTGATAACTTTGTCCATAATCCATCTATTTCAAAGCAACATCCAGATGGCTTCTGGTGGAGGGGAAGACAAAATAAACATGCAGAATGGGGTCTTAGCAGCAACTTCTTGTATTTTCCCTTTGCAGGGATATAGGGTTTGATTTTGAGACAGGTCAAAAAATGTGCTTTTATCAGAGAGCAACAGAAAAACCTAAAGAATTGCAGAGGAGACTAAAAGTTCTATTTTTATTTGTAAGTAAAATGCCTCATAGGTACTCTGATGCTTATCTGTGGCAGCCAGAACAAGCCTAGAGGTGCTCAAAAGGGTTTAGCTACTTGTTTGCATGGGACTAATTAGCTTTCCAAGATATTGGGAAGAATTCCCTTCTTCTTTGCCTCAAAAATTCTATGTTAGTTTTGGGGATTTTACACAGATTTCCCTCAAAGCAGACATGAAATTTACTACTTGATCGTTTCATTGGTTTGTACAATTACAAATGCTTTAAACAACATAGTAACTGATTTTACCTTTTTAATTAATCACATATAATAGTTCCTGGAATTTATGAGGGCTTCCCCTTCACTTTAGGCTTGATAGGCTTTTTTCTATACAAGCTAAGAAATGGTCTCTGAATATTAAATTACAATGTTGTGGATTTTTTTCCCCCAGACTGATTAAAGGAGTGAGATACACAGCAATTATTCAGAAAAGCTGCAGATTGTTTTATATTGTCTTAATCCTGTTTTCTTCATTTGGCAATCATGAAAACATGTTATGGAAGCTACATGTGATTCATACATGTGGAAGGTACTTAACTACATAGTATCTCAAATGATTTTAATCTATGAATCAAATATCTCTCCTGTTATTTCAAGGCTAACTAGATTCTCAGGCTTGACAAGAATTAAAGGTACTGGTTTTCCATTCCAGTGTGTTTCTAGTAGTGGAAGCCATGGTAATATCTTTGTTTTGGCTTAGAAGAAGCTTGGGAAACTGTAAAGGAACCTTTTATGTGGCCAAGAGTGTCTGATGAAAATTAAACTTAAAGGGAAGACCTGAGCATGCTACAGTGATCTTAGTTTAAACTACCTGGAAGTTTATTCCTCCTGGCTTTCCTATTCCCTAGGAAATAAGAAAAGTACTTTTTCTTGTCATATCTTTGACTACATTGAGTGAAAGTTAGAACTCTAGAGATCAGCAGTAATAAATTCCTGTGCTGTAATTGTGTACCACTTGCTTTGTACAATAACTATGACAACCAATATGTATCTTAATCTTTATGTCTTTTATCCTGTTCCTTCTGACATCAAACATATGAAGTCAAACAAAAACTAGTGAATGAGTGATTACTGTCTCATTCTAGTTACAGGCATTGCTTTCTGAATTGATTCTGAGCTATTGCCTAAAATGATATGACCACCACTACTCCCCAGCCTTTGGAGAACTCATTCCAGTGGCTCCTTCCTAAAACTGAGCACTGCAGGCCATGGAGAGCACAGGGCTTTCTCTGAGCCCAGACCTCTGCTCATGCTTCTGTCACATCACAGTTACCCCATGCACTTCCATAGTTAATTACTTTTGAGGACTTTCTCATCACAGCATGAACTGAGCATGACTTTATCTGGTGACAGGATAATCTCATTACAGATGATGAGCTTGTTAATGAATATCCCCAAGACAGAGCAATCTCATTATTAGCCCCCTCAGGATTTGTCACCTATGAGCCAAGGTAAGATTAGATTCCAGCTGAACATCCTCCCAAATCCTAGGGCCCTGCACCTTGAGGCTGAGGTAGCAACCCTAAAGTCACCTGAATCACTGGACATATTTAATTAGGATTTTTGTCCCTAAGTACTTCTGGAAGTACTTCTCAGGTGAGCAAGACAGGGTTCATCCCTTGGTTGTTCTGTAGAACAACCACAGCACAGTGGCATCAAGGACAACAGGAACAGGGTGGCTTCACCACACTCACAGTGGCTCCAGGGCAGTACCAGGAAGGGAAGTGAACTGTCTGTCTCCTTGGCAGTGTCCTCTCCAAGGAACTGCTCTGCCTGCAAGTTACAGCTCTGCTGCTCAGCAGTCAGGCCTTCACACCACTGTGTCATTGCCCAGCATAATCTATAAAGAACCCTGAAAATTGTTACCTTGAAAAACATCCAGCTAGTTAAAAATCAATCTGATTTTAATTTTCCTTTCTTTTTTTTTTTTTTTTTTTTTTGCCCCCCCCTGGGAATAGGGGGGGTGGAACAGTGCTGTACTCTAGTACAATACAGGTATCTACTCTGCAGCCATGAGCTGTCAAACTGGCTCAATGGCCTGTGGAACCTCAGCCTGTGGGAAGGATTCAGTCCTAAAAATCTAATAATAACACAGGGTTTTTTAAACAGAAAACTGTCACATTAATTTGAGATAAATGTATTTAATTGAACTGTTTTATTTTAAAAATGTTTTAGAATATTTACTCTTTTGCATGGACTCATCCAAGGGAAATGTCAAGGAACAAAGTAGCATTCCTACTACTGTATTTTCAATATGCAGTGCTGTGTTTGTACACGGTGCTTTGAAGACACACAGAAAGGTGGGATTTTTATCAAATCCAATGATAAGTGAGAGCAAAGAACAATGGATACAAGAGTGAGCCTTACTGAGATGCTCATTTTCTAAATTATCCGAACTCCAGTGCACCCTTGCTCCTATAGTGTTAACAAAACCCATGCTAGATGAGAGATTGGCAACGCAGAAAAGTAATACATTTTCTTAATTAATCTAGTGGATAGCAGGAACCTGACCACTAAATCCACCCATTTGATTTCATTAAATCTACTATAAAGGTTAAGCTGCACTTTAGCATTGGCTCTAGACAACCTCTCAGCAGAGTGAGGTCAAGGAGATTTCACTCAAGGAGGTGCAGCTTAGTAAATGTTTATCAGAATAGGCCTGTTAAACAGGTCTGTTTTGATGAGAAAGCTGAACACACCAAATTTTATTTTGCCTGCACTTTTCATGAGATGCATGCTTTGGAGAGTTCACAGAGAATTATGCAAAGCTAAATCTCAATTTAAAGCCCCAAGCAAGCTTGCTGTCAATGGAAAGTCAAATCTCAGACTCAAGTCACTTGGAAACAGCACCAGGGTCGATGTCAGAGCAGCCTGAAGAAACTTCAGGAGCCAAAGAGTGCTCTGTCCAATTTGCCTGTAAGAGAGGGTCAGTGGCACCTAAAGCTCTTGGTGGAGAGTTGTATGGCTTGGCACAGACGAACTGCACAAGCAAGAGGATGGACATGGGTCTGGCACATGCCTTGGCGGTGATGGGCAGGGAGCTGAAGAGGAAAAATCCTGATGGATCCCTTCCAACTCAGCATATTCTATGATTTTATGACTCTTTTATTCTCTGATTCTGTGAAAAGGCTGAAGTGACCACAGCATTTTCTTTGCTCCCAGCTGGGCAGCCACACCTTTTCATGGAGGAATTTCCTCTGTATGCCATCCACTGTCCCCACTTAGACTGGAGGCACACCAAGGTGCAGTCTGCTCCCCAATGTGCTTTATGGCAAAGCAAAAATACATTGTGCTTTGAATTCATTTAGAAAGGAAAAAAAAAAAAAAGGTATCGTATTTTATTTTTTTTAATGTAAAGAAAGGGTTATATGACAAAATTGCCCCTTAGTGGTTTTTTTTTTAAATTTGGCCCTATTTCACACAGGAAGGGATGAAAGGGTTGAGCAGATTTCCTTCAGAGGTCCAGTCAAACCTGAATTATCCTATTATACTGTAAAATTATGTGTGGAGTTTAATATGCAGAGTTTTAGTAACTATTGCCACTGCTCCTGTGAACTGAGCCATCACATGTATAACTTGTGTAAAACTGTCCCTAGAATTTCACGAAATAGAGTCAGCATTCAGTCCTCACATGTGCAGCCTGTGCTTGCAAGTTCCTTTCAAAGACCAGGATCTGACCTGGCAACTGGAAAATAACCCTTCAGACACAGAGACTACAGCTGTAGTGTTACTGGCAAGCTTACAAAAAAACTGAAATGTAGAATGAGCTGTAAGAGAAGCAGGCAGACCAGGATAATTCAGAAATTAGGCCTTCAGCAGCATTAAAGTAATGAAAAATATAAAATTTGTGTTGTGTTTTCTTCACACAGCTTGATGTCTGGGCTGGCAGCCCTGGATGCCAAGACCTCCAGTCGCTTGGGAATCATAACTGTCACTTACTACCTGTGGACAACGTTTGTGGCTGTGATTGTGGGAATAATTATGGTCTCCATTATCCACCCTGGGGGAGCAGCAGCAAAGGAGAGCACTGAGGAGGGCGGCAAGCCCATCATGAGCTCTGCAGATGCACTGCTGGACCTAATCCGGTAACGACATTCATTCCTTCTGCTTTCTGAATGCAGCATTTTGTGCAGAACTGTGGGAGGGACTGTGGCCTGAGCTTAAGTTCTGAACCTAAGGATAAATATTTTGTTTAGATTGAGAAAAAAGTAAATTTCAGAGGATTATTTTCAAGTTATCAAATGTTTATACTGGCTGTTTCTAGTAAAACTGAAATGAATGCAAACCAACCAACAACATTGGAGCAGGTCTTTCATAGCCCACAGAATTCCATGTAGCCTCACCATCAAATCCATTATTAAGGTCAAGAGAGTATTAAAATGTAAGTTAATTTAAATAAGGATAGATGGTTGCGATAGACAAAACCTTAAATAAAGTGCTGAAATACACATTTTTCCAGAAAATAATTCTTAAAATTGCTGTTACGACAGTTCATACCAACTTTCAGAAAAAGGACATGATTAGAAAGACCACTGTGGTGTATTTTTTATTCTCCATTGTGGCTTTTCCTTATTTGTTTTACTTTGTTTGGTAAAAGGCACAGTTGTTCTTTTAGAGCAGCATTAGGGCAGTGCTGGAATTTGATAGCCTTGCCTGAATATCCCTTTGTCCCAACATTTCAGGTGCTTGTGGGATTAGTTTCTTGACTGAACATATTCTGTGCTTCAGATTTATTTTGCTCATGCAGAAAGACCAAGTTTTGCCTTGGTTTGGTAGTTCCTGAAGTTGGTGATCTCATACTACATTGGGCAAGGGCATTCAGGCCAAGTGTGTATGTAGAGAATTCTCTTTGGAATTCAACTTACTGAAATTTAAAATGTCGCACAGTTTGTCTTTCAAAAACCCAAATTCCTGACCCTGACAGCATGTCAGCACACCAAGTACTTTAATTAGACTTATTTGGACTTCAAATCAGAAGAAACTGGGAGGAGAAGCTTAGGAAAATCTTTTTTTGCTCCTCCAAGTTGCATTTAGCCAGGCCACCTGTATTTTATCAGTGTCTTTGTGAGAATGGGCCAAATTACTTCAGTCATGGAGCAGCAGCAGAGAACACTCTCTTCTGCAGCTTTTCACAAAGCCACGATCTTCATCTGCATTGGAAAGATACCCATCTGTATGTCCCCAGTGACTTTGCCATGATGGATGAATGTGCAATGGAATTCCCACATCTGTCTGTGCCATCAGGTCATATTATTCTCTTTCTGCTGCAAAAAGGTCTTTAATTCCTCCACTGAGAGAAAGTCACAGGAGTTTTGAATCCCTTAGTATGACAAAGTAGCCTAAGAAGTAAAGGAGAATCTAAGAAAAAAGTGACCTTAATGATTGTCTTCACAGTGGCAGTGTTTGGAATCCATTTCTAGCGTGCTGAGCTGTTTCTAAGGCCTCAGTGTTAGACAAGTCAAGGCACAGTGGGACATGGGATGTAATGTTACACCCACACTGACCTTACAGCTCTGTCTGGGATGGGTCTGCCTCACCACAGGTTCCCATCCCCTTTCTCACACCAGCCCAAGTGCCTTTAGATGCTCATAGTAAGCTTGTCAGGGAGATGAGTCAGATGGAAATTTGGGTTTTCAAAATCGAAATTCAGTCCTATACTATTGTGTTTGAATAGAACCACTGAATGTAACCCAAGATCTGAGTTACAACCTCATCTCTTCACCTCTGTTGGCTACTCCCTGCACACCAGGGGTGTCGTGGTGAGGTTTGGGAACACTTCATTCCACTGAGTCTCACTGCAGGTCAAAAAACATGTCCTGAACTAAACATTTGCAAATATCTTCTATAATTTCACCTTCTACAAATATTTACCCAAGCAAATCATAATAGCTTGTGTGCACGTTTCAGGTATTCAAGTTTCCAAGCAGGCATGTGGCTCTAGTTTGCAAAACTTTAAATTCTTCACTGGTTTGGGCAGGTGTCAACAATGACAAGGTCAACAAGCCCCTCTCATTACCAAAGGTTAAAAAGAAAGAATAAAATTCAATGTCCTTTTACTGTGCTAAGCAGCAGCCACAGCTGCAATCTTTCTACCCCAAGAGCACAAACGGATGGTTTTTATTCTTCTGCTTGAGAAATAACCACACTTACTAAATAAATAAAGAAAGAAACAAAACTGTGGGGAATGGGCTTTCAGCCTAGGCAAACACTATGGGTGAAATCCTGGCTCTGCTGCAGTCAGTTGCAAGACTCTTAAATATCTGTGTGGAAGTCTGGATTAAATGTAATGATGTATCTGCTGGTTTGAGCTAGAAAAGCTGATCCTTTAGCTCAATGATAAATCACTTCCATTCACAGCTGGAGACCATCTTTTTTGGCCCAGATTGGCTTATCTTCTCAATTCATTAATTTCCTCTCCATTTATCAATTGCATATGTGCCCAGAAGTTTACACAGGAAACATCTGGTATTCTGCAAATAAAGAATGCTAAATGTACAAGTGGAGAGATGATATATGTGACATTATTGTGGAGTTTAGTTTAAAAGCATGAATCTTGGCACAGGGATACATGTATTCACCCTCATTGATTTCAGATTTGAAGCCACTTTGAAATGATGAAAAACATTCTTATTTCTTGTGATGTTATATATGACATCGTCAAGTCTAGAATTTTTGGCAGGAAGGATGTTGCTAGAAATTGAATTTCTTGAATTTTTGTGTGAGGTTTTTGCTTTTAGAAGTGGTTTTAATTAGAAATAAAAGAATGTACTGAATCAGCAAGAAATGAAACCAAAAACTAGAGCAGACCCTTGTGATTATCCTAAACTCTCGCAACACTAGTCAATAACAACATTATTAATATTTTGCATTATTTTGTAGATGGCACTTCCTCTGTATATTTGTCCATTATGTTAAAAAGCCCATACAAACAAACAAGCAAACAAACAAAAAACCCAAACAGCAATGACTTGATGAGGAGATAAGAGTGACACTGTGCTGCGTAATTCCAAAATGGCTCTAAACCTCATTTCAGCCAGGAAATACATAATCTCATCAACATTCAGAATTTCATGCCTCAAAAATTGTATCCACAGTGCAAACATTTTTTTTTTTACCACTCCAAAGAGCAGTACTTGAAAGAATTCCTTTCTGAAGGGAGCCCCAGGAGACTGGGGGCAAGAATGTTGTGCTGCCTGTGGAAGATGCCCTTTAGCCAGGTGGTTCCTGTGCAGGAATCTCCCCGTGTATAACCTACCCCTCTCTCTCTGATCCAGACTAAGCAGCAGTTCAGAAGGCAGCTGAGACTCTCAAGCTGTGCAGGAGATGCTGTCCTGAAGATACTTCTCTCTTTAGCTGCCACTTCATTGCTGCCTTGAGACAGATGTACAAATCTGATCTCATTTTATTCAAGGCTTCTCGTGCAAGCACTGCAAGGCCTATGAAATTAAATATGATGATTTTCTTCCATTTAAAACTCTATATAATCTTCAGGCTAAGGATCATGTTGTCTTTAAGCACCTGGTGCTTTGTGAGCTTTTATGGATTCATTCTCATGATGTGCAATACTTCTGTGAGGTAGACAAGGACCATTTTTCTTTCTAAAAACTAGAGAACCAAAAGACATGGAAAAGAAATCACCTCACTGAGGGTTGCTCAGAAAATTCTGTGAGGCCAGAAGAAATATTCCCAGCTCATACAAGACCTGGTAGGGTTCTTGTTGTAGGAATGTGGCTTTGGGGCATATCAATAGCAATAGCAATGAATCAACAAACATCTTGGCTTTCTTCTTCCTGTGGGAATTATTGAAATTAACTTTATACTTTGTCCCCAAAATTAAGAGTGTTATTTTATTAGCCTTTTATGAGTTAAGAAATTAAGAAAGGGAAGATACTATTTTTTAAAGTAGTTCAGATTTTGAGTGTTTGATTCAAAAGGACAAAAAGTGACATACTTACAGGAATAGTGTTCAATTTTAAATATTACATTTGCTTAATTTTGTAGCATAATCACCTGACTAGTAGAATAGAAAATGCCTACAACTTGGGGCCAAACATTTGTAAAACTATTTCTGTGAGCCAGGAACACCCTGTTTACATTAGCAGTTAATATTTCCACTACATCTGTTACCTTTGATTTAGAAGGGGAAATTCTGCTGTGACTGAAATCATGCCACCCGCATTTGTCACCAAGGGAAATAAAATTTGGCTTATGAAATAAAACAAACAAGCAAACACCATAAACACTCACATGAGGAAACAAGTCCCAGCCAAAGTGGGTTCCCCCTCCTGTTTTATATCAGGCTGACTGCAAATCTGGGCACCAGCAGGTGCAGGGCTCATATGCATTGTTGGTTTTTCTCAAGTCTAACAAGACATCACAGCATTGTAAAGTTATTCAGCTCAAAAGCCCCAAATAAACCAATTCAATGAATGCAGACAGGATCAAATCACACCTTGATCAATGAGAAATAAATTTGTACAATTTATTGTACAAATAAATTGTACAATAATTTGTACAATTTATTTGTACAATAAATTGTCAAATATTTTGTGTTTGTACAAAATATGAAGTATTCATATTTTGTACACTCTTGTACATTCACTTCTGAAGTTTACCAGAAGGAGAAAGCAGAGCATTTTACCACTGAATATTCAGGATTGCATCCAATTTAATAGCAGGTACCCTGAAAATCAATTTGGCTTAACCAAGAGAGGTTTTATTTTTATACCATTAAGAGTTAGAAGAGGATATAAACACTGTAGAGGATTTATGTTTCCATGGGAATCCTGAGCACTCTTTAAAATCACTTCCTTTCCCTTTTTTCAAGCTAGGGGCTATATTCTATATTATTGAAATTGTGTTTCTTGAAAAATAGGGCAGGAGAAAACACATATCTATTGTAGATGGGAAAAAGTCCAGGCTGTGCAGAATCAGAAATCTCACCTTTAAAAGTTTTTAACTGAAGACTGAATTGTATGTAGACACAATAAGATATTTAAAAGAGCATTAAATGATCCAGGTTTAAACTATGAAAGAACATTGTAAAATAACTATGCTGCACGTAAATGAGTCTTTAGCCAAAAGCCACTGAGTACTATGACAGAAATATTCATCTATCCCCTATGGCAAAGTACCATTTTTTACTCATTTCAGATTGCCAGTTTTCTTTTATCCCACAAAACCAGCCTGGTGCCAGAACTATTCTGCACTGGGACCAGGCCTTTGCTTCTGGTTAATTTTTAAGAGTTCAATCTGCACAAGAGCCCTAACCTTATGTATTTACAAAGGACTCTGAAGCCTCTAAATGTGTGGTCCCTATTTGGCACAAAAGGAATCTAAAATGGAAAAAAGATAATTCCATGATGAAAACTACACTGGGGAGATGGACTGCTAAGCAAATTCTTTTCTCTGGTCAGGAGGCCTTAGTCACAGAGGGGGAAGTGCACAGGGGCCAGGAGTTAAACCTGCACTAGGAAAGCTTCGACCTTGCGGGGGAATATGTTGTCCATCCTCCTGACAACTGGTCTGGACATCTTCCAGTGTAAACATACACTTTTTATGGAATCACTTGCCTTGCTGGAACCATGGGGTGACTGCACTGGGCCTGTCATGTAATTCAGCCTTTTTGAGACACCTGAAGATGTGATGTACTTGTGCTCTCACTCTCAGAAAGCCATAGCCCTGCTGGGGCTGTGTCAGGATGTTTTCTTTCAGAGGAAGCAGGGTAAAGAAGTTCAGATCCCTTACTGAAACTGAAAGGCCATACAGCCTTTAGGACAGATAAAAAGTCAACATTTGACAAAATGATTCCACAATATGAATTCTGCTCTGATCTTCAAAAATAACTAAAGCAAGACAAAATAACTTAGACCTGATTAGTGATCTTTGCATTCCCTCAGTACTTTTTATCACAGTAATGGGGATTTTACTGCCTCATTAATTCTGCAAAGCCTTCTTTGGTCATTTTAGCAGGAGGTAGTGTGATTGATACTGAGAAATGAGATGAGGCACTGGAGGTGACTACTGATGTACAAGATGGTTTCTCATGTGGTCCCTGCGACAGGTTGTTTGGTTGGTCTTTCTGGATTAAATTTTGTCCTTTCTTTCAGCAGTGCAAACCCTGCTGGAGCCCCTGACACCAGCAGGAAGGTATTTCAGATGTATGACTAAGGACAGGATGTGTGGCTCATGTGTAACAGTAGTGAGGAGTCTACACAGCTGATGATTAATTAATTCATGCAGAAGGCATAAAAAGCAAACAAATTCTTGAGATTAAGGTAATATCACTGAGAAGGACCTCAGCCTATAGTAAATAGGAGCTACAGTGCAGTTCATTCTTGGAAACTTTACAGTTTTCATGTCAAGCTATTCAGGCTCTGGTTTTGCTCTCTGTACCCTTGCTGTATAGGGTGACAGGGTAAGATCTCAAACACTTAAGTATTAGAATACTGTCAAATCCCCAGTCTTAAAACAATGTTCTTGCAAGCTCAGCTACGCCAGCTCAAATTTGAGAGCAGAGTGTCCAAAGCTGCTTTATGCCTAGTGCAAATATAGGCCAATAAATATTATGAGGACACATATGTAGAAAAACCCCCAGACTGGTGGCTTTAATTCCACAGCGTGGGAGACAGCAGCCAGACTGTCTGGTGTGGCAGGGATTAGGTGCTGATAACATCAAAGTCTGAGAGCAAAACCAGATTGGGGCTGCAGAGCACAGAGGGAAGGGGTGTTTTGAGTCAAGGAAACAACATCTGCTGTACCTGTGGCTGCTCTGGTGCTAGAGCCGCTGGCCTCATTTCTGACTGAATGGATCTGCAAAAGATGAATGCTTTGAGTTAATGATGCTGTAGTCAGGACTCAGAATGAGTATTTCAGATATTCAGTAGCATTACTGAAACAAGACTCTGGCCTGTTTTTTCTAACAGAAGTTATCCAGGAGATGTGAAACAAGTTGTCCCAGTAGCTGCATGCTCCTGCTCTCTGGACAGTTCAGTTAACAGCGTCATAGGAACACAGTTTAACAGTGCTGCTCTTTGTGTCTTTACTGTGGTTCTCAGAGCCAGCCACCTTCTGAAGAGACAAGGGGGCTCCCACATCCTGGAGGCAGTGCTGAAAAATGGCTTCCTAACACAATTCAGCTTCCTAAAGCAGCTGACATTCAGGGGAGCAAAAATTATCAATTCTGTTAGTTCTCAGGTCAGTTGCGGGAAGACAATGGGGAAGTCAAGATGCTAACTCATCCTGTGTTCAATGGGAAGTTGCACCCTCAGACCTGCTGCTCAGACCAGGTGCTGCCTGCACTTGATACAAGTCTTTAGGATTTCCTCAAAATCCATTACTACCAAATTGCAGAACACATGTGGCCATAGTTGTTTCATATTATATGTACATACATGTTCCTAACTCAATACATCTACATCTGAATCTTCTTAACCCGTACAGAATTAGGGAAGGGCTCCAAAATTTTGTCATAGAAAGAAGCAGCCTGTGCATGCCAGCAGGCTGTAGCCAAAGGGATGATTAGTGGGTCACTTGTGCATATGTGCTGCTGTCACAGCAAATGCAGGCCAGGCCTGCTGTGCCAGCTGTGGCTCAGTAGCTCAGGTCTGTAGAAGGTTCACTGAGCTGAAATTGAAGTTTCATGCACATTCACCCTTTTAGCCTCAGTTGAACACTCTTGTTCTATCTGGCAAAGCTCCTGAAGAAGAAGATGCTCTGGGAAATGTTATTCCTCAGGGCAGGCAATATTTGGCTGGTAATTTTTTATGTAACCAGAAAGCCTATGTCTCAGTTTCTGTTTTACAATTATGTCTTTGTCTTAGGCCTAAATTCATCTATGTTTCAAACCAGACTCAGTCACTGTTATGCAGTAGATTTAATTCCCTATTCTTATGGGAAATTATTTCTGTTAGGAATGCTGAGTTGTGCCACTGAGGTTAGAGACAATGTTGCTTGTGCTAAAGAAATGAATCCCAGATCATGTTAAGTTTCCTGCACTATTATTTTGTGTCCTGTGTCTTGTAAGCAACCTGAACTTGAGAAGTATTTTATCTGCTTGGCTTTCTTAATTGAACAAACACAACAGTATTTATAGGTCCTGACAGCAATGATTAGCTCAGTTTGAATCATTGCTTCGTGTCGTTAATTCAGTGTACATCAGTGATAAACACAGTGCCTGTTCTGAGCAGAGTCACAGCCTCACTTTATGATCCTGGTACCAGATCCATGTGGGTACACTGGGATCTCATCCAGAGCTGCAGTAATGCTGACAGAGATCTGCAGGGGCCAATCTGGTGGCAGGATGAGTGCTTGGAACATAGGTGGGCAGACATGGACAGGCTACAACACCCTGCCATCAATTTTGTCATATATTTGGGCAAGTGCACGTGTCTGGATTTTGAGCCAGACTGAAGCTCCCTCTCTGTAGAATTCCACAGGACTCAGGCTTGGTGGGCATGAAACCCGCAGGGGGCCTGGCCTCAGGCACTTGTGAGGATCCAGCCAGCCCTCCCCATCCCAGTTCCATACTAAAAAGTCAAATCCTCCACTACCACTCTCACTTCAGTCTCTTGCTCTGAAACAATCCCAGGAGATCCTTGCTAAACAGTCAGCTCATAGCTGGAAATATCAATGTGCAGCAAAACATACCCCTCAAGCAAGAAGTGTTTCTGAAGAGGCCTGACAGAACCAAGAAACCCTCCCAGTCACCTCCCATCTCTAGCTGGCAGTTTGATCCTTTCTTCTCATTATTTGTTTTTAGTCCATTCAAGTTCTCATCCACCAATTGCTCTCTTAAATGTTTTTAATTAACAGAACTTAATTTTGGCTAATACTGGATTTTCTCAATCCAAGTAAACCAGCTTAAAATAAAAAATAAACCGAGGCTCTGGCAAACACATTCAGGTCAGCATTTCACTGGATAAATTGTGTAACTTTGGTAAGGCTAGTCTCAAAGACTGGATCACAGAGCATAATATATTAAAAAATATTGGGAGAATTCCAGCATCTAGTATTAAGTGGGTAGTTGTAATTCCTGCAGGATAAAGAATGATAAAGAAACAAAACGCTTTAATCCTCTACAAATTTGTCTAACATTTAATCTAGCTACTAGCCATATGATACTTCCTTTCTCAAGCAGTCTTAATTGTTCTTAATTCCACTAATTAGGAGTATGAGGGAGAAAGTGGAAATGATCAGCAATTAAATTCACGTTCCTGTGCAAAGTCACAGCTTGTACGTGAGGTGCATATTCAGAGCTGTGCTGGAATCTCGTGTGGATGTCTGCTTTCAGAATAATTCACATTCACACAGCAGGTCAGAGCACAACCATCACACTGTGCACACACTGAGCACCTTTCAGCCCAGCATCTCAAATCACAAAACAAAGGCAATTTAATATTAATGAAGCCTTTAACAATCTGGAAGCAGAATTCCCTCATGAGGCATAAGAAAGCAGTAACCATCTTTACTCTCCAGTGTTTCTCCCTCCTATAAACATCCTCTCCATCGTCCCTGGTCCAGCTCCATCCAGCTGTTCCTCAGTTAGTTCCCTAACTAACGTGTCAGCCAAGCCCCAGGGCTGTGCAGAAGGTTGTGCCTGCACCTGATAAGGAAACAATGCACAGCTGTCCCTTGTCTGTGTCTTGCTTTGGCTACAAATTTGGCATTTGAACCAGGGAATCTGCAGCTTCATGGATGGTTTGCAGAGACAACCTGATGCCTTTGTGTGGCTCCTCTGCTCTTGTGCAGGAGGCCAACAAACCCCTCTCATGTTCAGTCTTCTGTTTCGATCATTACACAGTACTACTATCCATTAATTAAAATTTTTCTCCCACAGTTCTCTCTAAGAAGGATAATTAATTATCTCTTTGTAGCAATTACTCTCAGTGCTTGATGCTACTGATGCAGAATCTATCTCACACTCTTAAGTGTGACCATAATGTCATGTTATCATCACCTAAAATAGAAAGAAATCATGTTTTCTAAGCCAGTGCTGCACAGTGGCTCTGTTAGCAGCAAGCATGTGCTGCTGCTGCTGCTGGAGAGAGGAAAGCAGCTTTGAAAAATGTCTCTGTTCAGCATGCATTTAATTGTCCATGCACACAGCAATTCTCTTTGGAATGAGAACAGGCTTTTCACATATATTTAAGTGTTAACCTGTCCTGAGGTTTAACCAGGACTTTGAATTAAAAGTCATTTTGTTGGAGAATTCAGGAGTTTCTCCTTGCATAAATATAGGTATATGAAAGGAGATAATTGGGTCTATGGACTGTCACTGTCTTCTGCCCCAAGGTTCAGAAGCTTAGGGTTGGAAATAAATCAGTCCTGAAAATGAATTATTAGAATCATCACACAAATCTTGATTCCTAAATGCTGCATGGAAATGTATGACTTTTTAGCCACTTTTTCCCAATTATACTATGATTCCTCTTTGAAGCCTGTAGAGGGTGTGCTCTCCATTTAAAAATTAGGATTGAATGTCATTCTGCAAAGTAGTATCTAGCTCAAACTGAAGTTACAAATTAGCTCCAGTTATAATTGTGTGAAATGTTACATATCCTGAGATACACGGAAAGTCAAAAAAGGTGACAAAAAGAGTCCCTTTTGCAATTAAAAATCTATTGGTCTCACTGCAATGTCAGTGTTAGATCATTGCCTTCCTCTGTAGCTCAGCTGTGAGCAAAGATGAAGCTGTTGGCCTCATTCAGGTTCTTGTTCTGAAGCCTCAGAACTGTATCAAAATAAAATTTAGCACAGACTGTACAGCTCTAATCTCAACTCTTTTAATCAGTAATGAGATCCTCTTTTTGAAACGCAAACTGCTCTTGACCAAACCACAGCACAGTCTACATCCCTTGCAAAAATGTATCAGGAGTACTACAGGGTAGGAATCAGCACAGGAGTATTTAGAAGTCCCACAGTAGATTACAGCACCCAGATGTCTCAGGAATACATCCCTGACTGTCTTGAATGGCTCATTATCTACATAAGGAAGACAAAATATGGACTGAAACAATATTCATCCCCCAGGCAGCAGAAGGGGAAGGGAATCATAGCAATTATGTCACCCCAGTTACAACGTGGAGACTGTGGCAGAGCCAGAGTTGACAGGCAGAGCTCCTGGGTCTCACCCCAGGTGTTTAGAAGCAAGTCCCAAAACTTCAGTTCCAAGGACCTGTCTCTCTGCTGAGCCTTGCTCAGCCAGGCACAGCTGTATGGCAGTGGGAGAGAGTGGCATCCTCTGCACCTGCTAGCCCTTGCTCTCCAGGAGGGCAAAGAACTGATTTATCATGGGAGACCAAACACACAGTAAAAAGAATTTGGTTTCAGTTCCATAGAAATTATTCTTCTATTTGTTCATTTTTAGGAACATGTTTCCAGCCAATCTTGTTGAGGCCACATTCAAGCAGGTAAGTGCTATATTCCTTTTACTGATGAAATAGAGGAGCCAGCACCAAATGAAACATGTATCTTTGTAAAATACAACCCAGCTGCAGACATGGCATGTGACTTCAGACACTGTTAGCACCTTCAGCATTTAGGAATTAATGAGTCCCATTCCATTAGCCTCAGCAGCCATGGTATCTGAAGGCAAAACAGGGATAAAGTGCTCTCTAGTGTGACTAGAGTAGACATGCACTTCTATGTCAGCTCCAGCTCCACCTGAGCAGAGCTGCAATATCTTTAATTGCACCCTGCAACACCACACAGGAAGAACGGAATCCCATGTTCAGTTAGAGCAACAAAATAATGTATTGGAGAAGAATCTAATTACTCAGATTGGAAGTTGGCCAGAAAAGCTCATCTAAAAGTTGTATGTGAGCAAGAGGCATAGCTGTATTTATTTCACCTAGGGGAATATTTCATGAGAACCTCACAAAGAGAAGGGCACTCAGAACCTCTAGGGAGTCAATCCTAATTATGTCTTATAGGAAAGTAGCTCTGTCAGGAGGCAAAGTGTTTGCTGCACCAGGGTCTGATTATAGGAAACTCTGGTTTTGTTATGCTTTTCCAGAGATTCAACTGGTTTTACAGATTTTAGCAGATAGGGACAGGAGTGTTCATTCTTCTTTTCATGCCTGTCCCTGTAACATGCAGCCTTGTTGAAACAGAGCACTTAGGAGAGCTCATTAAACTATTAATTCCTGCTGGGATATTGTAATAAAAACCACTTTGTTTTCTTTCAGTATCGCACCAGGAGTATTCCCATCATTAAATCTAACAAAGCATCATCTGAAAGCACAACTCGCCGCATTATAATATATGGAGTCCAGGATGAGAATGGATCCAATGTCCAGAATTTTGCCTTGGATATCACTCCCCCTCCTGAAGTGATTTACAAATCAGAGCCAGGCACTAGTGACGGCATGAATGTGCTAGGGATTGTGATATTCTCTGCCACAATGGGTAGGTTTCAGACATGTTTGGTTTGTAATAATCCAAGTGTCCACTTAAGAGAAAAGGATTGGGGTTGGGTTGCTTGGTTTCTTGATTCAGCTTTTTTAACTGCTATTTAAACTTTGTGGGGGAAAAGACAAAATTGTTGCAGAGCTGTTCTCCCACCCTTTTGAAGATAAATTTTCAAAATCAGTGATTACTTTTGTTCCATGGAGTTGTGTTTTCTGTGCATTCGCTTACAATCTTTTTCTTTTTTTTTTCAATTATTTTGAGCTATATTTATGGCCTATTTTTTGCTGTCTGCAAGACACACTAATACAGTGGGCTCAGAGGAGGTAGGAACTACTACCAGATCAGACCCATGGCCCCTCTACCAGTATTCCAACCAACTCAGATAATGAACCTCAGTGATATCTTGAATAAGTGAGCTACAAACGTGTTTTATGAGTTTTAAATCTGTGGACCTTCTTTTTTTTTTTTATTGAGACTTCTTGATTTTATATTTGTTATCCTGCAATGAAGATAGTTATATACCACCTAGTAGCTTGTCACAGTAAGAGCTTTTTTCTGGTTTATTTATTTAGTTTAACTTGCTGGTCATTGGTGCCATGTGTGTTATATTATGTTTGTGGATTTGAAAGAAGAAATTTAAACAAACATTTCCTAGTTAATCATAAAGTTCTGCTGATTTTTATAAGAAAATGCTGATCAAATTTTCCTCATGTAAATTTATTCTTGGAAGTTAATCTGGTCAGCAAAGGTAGCTCCATAAAACATCTTTGACTGTATTTATTATATTACAGTTCATACCAGCATGAGGGGTCAAGATTCAAACCTGGAATTAGTGGATTTGTCTCTGTTTTTTTAGCTTCT
Organism: Entomyzon cyanotis; assembly: GCA_024500445.1. Classification (NCBI taxonomy): domain Eukaryota; kingdom Metazoa; phylum Chordata; class Aves; order Passeriformes; family Meliphagidae; genus Entomyzon; species Entomyzon cyanotis. The sequence goes on from JAKEPQ010001020.1 coordinate 5,407,231, forward strand.
CCAGTGGGTGGAATTCCATACACAACCCTGCTGGAAACTGGCTGTCTCCCAGTTTGTAGTATTTTACAGTTAATTTCCAAAGTACAATGTCACCGCAAACACTATTCCAGTCAAAACATACTGGACATGAATGAATTAATTACATGTACTTATTAGAACCAAGGGCAATTTTCTACTTCTGAGAACAGAAGATCACTCATTGTCTTCCCAGAACTGAATGTATGAGTTTTACCAAGCCCCTCAGTCTTGCTGACCCAGGGCTCAGGAGATGGAAGCTGAGAACTGCTTTCCTCTTGGCTGATGAGCAGAAAACAGTACCAGGATTGTCACCCACAGCATGGTCCTGTCTGCTGGGTCACCTGTGGCTGTATCAGCCACAAACAAACCTGAGACATCAAACCCTCAACACTTGTCATCACCAGGGACTATTTCAGGCTTTTGTTTTGAACAAAGGATGAGTCAAACAATCACTTCTCGCTTCTGCACCACCTGGCCACCCCCCAAAATGGAAGCAATGAAGACATATAGCTTCAATCCCTACGAAAGAAGAACATCCTTCCAAAGTTTTTATTCATTGAAAAAAAAATTATACAGACTTTTGTGCTTTGCAACAGTTTTGGCTGAGACTCACTTTGGCTGAGTCTTACTTGCACAAAGGTCTTTTTCCATCAGAGAAAAGCAGCGGTATGATGGGTATGAGTTCTTATTACAGCTTCTTTAAGGTCCTTCAACACCGTAATTGCATAAAGGGACAAGAATTTGAATTTAAGTTTGAACTAACTGTCTTTTCATGAAGCAGGAGGTGAATTGGTTAGTATAGTCAGTCCAGGAGTACATCCTGTGTGTGAATGAGTGGACTTCTTTGCCAGACATGCATTAGAATTGGCAATATTGGACAACCAGAGTGTAGAGCCTTGGTGCTGGCTCAGCTGTGAGTAGCTATGCTGCCTCTCCTCACAGTGCGCAGGAGTTTCTGCTAGAGATGGTGACAGTGGCTAAATACGTGAGACATCAGATCTTTTTTTCTTAGAGGAGCACACAGTATTTATTCGTTACAAGGGAAATGTACCAGAATGGACCTTGGTACATCAGGGCTGCAGACAGGAGGCCCCAGTCCTGCCCACTCTCCTGTACCCACCAACACCCACATGTCTAGGTAGGACAGTGTTTTAAGAGGATTGCAGTTGTTCCTGTAGAATTAAAAGGAAGACATTTCTTCTTTTTGGAATGATGCAGATTTAGAAGACAAGACTCTTGTGAAGCAGCTACTGACCAGGCTAGAAGAGCTGAACTATAATTAAAGTCCTATCACCAAAGATGAGCAACATGCTTAACGAAAAAGTGCTTTCTTCTCACCTGAAAGTTATGGCTTACATGAATATTAACAGGCTTACAAACTGACATCTTGAGTGCACTGTTACTGTGAAATCCCTGGATAAGGCAGCTGAAAGCTTCCCTCCCTGCACAGCAGGCAGTGCCTGAGACATGCTCTGAGCTGTGGGGTCCAAGGGACAGAGCATGGACTGCTGCTCTAAACAAGGCCACTGCACATCCAGAGCAAGTGGCAGCACACAGCCCACTCCCAGCCCCTGCTGCCCCAGGCAGCTCCCCTCAAAGGCAAACTCCCTTGGTGCAGCCAGTTTTTGAAGTGCTTCCTTGAGCAATTGACTACATCACTTATAATCCTTTCAGGGAGGATAATTAACTATAGGAAAATGTCATCTATTTATATGCATTAATGGAAACTAACACTGTCTGGAGAATATATGGCTAGATGACACATCCCAGAGCTGGATTAATTTCCTTTCTCAGCACTGGGGGCACATAAATGGGTTTTATTTGCTTTCTTCTTTACTGTTTAGTCTTTATACCAATTTGGCCTTCCTCCCCATGAATCTGCATTTCCTTACCTCCCCGAAAATTGCAAAGCCTGACTGATTGTAAAGGTTAATTATTATCTAGTAGACAGAAAAATACTAAAAATGAGATGAAGACTTCATTACTAACTCCCCATTACTGGAGCAAACATCAAAACCTGGGTTTGCCTCGCAAGTTCTCATGGGTGCTGCCCAGTTGTAGGCAGATACATCTTCCTTCACTGGAAAATGCTTCCCAGTTGGTCTTCCATGGATCACTCAGAGCAGGTAAATCCCTCACAGGGCTTTATGACAGATGGTTAAGGACACAGTCTTGCTACTGGGGGGCTTCGAGTTACATCAGGGAGGGAAAGCACTGGGGCTGTGTGTGAAGAGACCTGAGAAACTCAACCTGAATGCTTTGATTGCAGGTATAATGTTGGGAAGAATGGGGAACAGTGGAGTTCCTTTGGTCAGCTTTTGCCAGTGTTTGAACGAATCTGTCATGAAGATAGTGGCAGTTGCTGTTTGGTAAGTAACTGTTTCAGTAAGAAAATAAGTATTTTAAAAAAGAGTGAGAACATTTCAACAGGAGAGAATGCACAGAAATCTCCCACATAACAGAACATGGTATAGCTGGGTGGGGTGTGCTGTATGCCCTAAGGCACTGCCAATCCCTGGGCACGCCAAGAGGGATTATAGCCCACCCTGCCCACACAAGGGAGAAGCATGAAGGGATGCTTCAGCTGGTACTTCCATCCCTTCCAGCACTGCTGCAGACCCAGCCAGACCTGCCAACACACCAAAGATCAGAGGAACAGCAGGTGGCTGCCAACAACAAGAACCATCAGCTTAGCACCTTCCCCCCACTTCAGAATGTCCCCCAAAGTGGCTCAGCCTGACGTGGGGCAGGGAACCTCTGCCAGCACTCAGCCTCTCTTTGCAGCTACGTGGTCCAATCTGACTGAGCTGGCTCAGGGAATGATCGCTTGGTTGGATATGTCAAAGAGGGAGTTTATTTCTGGAAAAATGAGGCAGTAGTATCAAGTCTCTGGAGATGGCACAGCTGCAAGTGGAAGATGGCTGGATGCCCCCAGATTTTTTTTTTTAAAATCTAAACTTTTTTGGCATCTGTGGCTTTGGATGTAGCTGTGCACAGAAGCACAACAGTTTTGACAAAGCACCTGTCCAGAGTGGATTCAGAAACTAACAATTCTTCTGCCTATTTATCTGCCCCAAATCAAACCCCCAGGCAGTCCAAGTGCATGTCTAATGTATGTTGGTGTTTCTCCTCAGTCTTCCAAAGGTAACATAAACGTTTACTTAAGAGCTTCCAACTAAAATCCATAAACAGTTACATGAGCACAAACACATGAGAGGAGCTTAGGATTCATTCCCCCCTCTTCCCAGTAATTTACCTGCCTGAAGCTAAAAAGTTAGAATTGCCTTCTGAACTGAAACATTTTAAAGTCCTCCTGGCCAGCACCATAACCTCAGCTGTGCTGAGGAGGACCCCACAGAACAAACTGTTCAGCCCAGTGCTCTGGGCACCCCTCTCATATGTGGAGACAGAAGAGCCAAACCCAGACAGTGCTGTTACTGCACTGCCTCTGGAAGGATTTCCCAGCTTCTACTGTGTGATGGAAGGGAGCTGTCTCCTAATAATGACTGTCTTTCTTTTTGCTCAGGTATTTTCCATTTGGTATTGTGTTCCTAATAGCTGGCAAAATCTTAGAAATGGATGACCCCTCAGCCATTGGGAAGAAGCTGGGTTTCTATGCCATTACAGTGGTGTGTGGCCTGGTGGTGCATGGGCTCTTTATTCTGCCAATGATGTACTTCTTCATCACCAAGAAGAATCCCATTGTCTTCATCAGAGGGATCCTTCAAGCCTTGCTCATTGCTCTGGCCACGTCCTCCAGGTATTATAGTTTCTCGACAGATCCAGTAAAATACTTGCTAGATCCTTACTACAGCTACCTCTTGGGAAGAGCACACTATTGCTGTAGTGGAGCAGATATATCTGTATCTGAACAATGGTCCCTGTCCAATTCACTATAAATTTAAAAAATATGTTTCTCAACATTTGGAAGTTATGTGGAAGCTATTGGACAATAATATTTGTCACATTGTTTTCCCTTGGTTTAAAAAATATTGGGAAAAATCTTTTTTTTGTAGAGGACTAGAAAGGAAATAAGTTATTTTTCCATATAAAAATAATGTTCTTCTACAAAGTTTATATATATTAGAGACATGCAGTTTGTCCAGACTTCATTTTTGGTATTAGTGGGGAACCTCCTATTTCAGTCATGTGGAAACATTTTATCCTGTCTTCTCATCTCAGTCTTTGTTTCTTGGTACATTAAGAAAAGACTGTGGTTGCAAGCTATTGTCCAGCACAGGGAAAGTATTTAACCGTTCTGCTCAAGGAATAATATTTTTTGCACCCTTTTTAGGGAAGATGTACAATGGGTTTTAACCATAGCTGAACAAAGGTACAGTGAAAATGGGAACCAGCTAGTGAACTGGCTATGAAATGACTCCCAGCATGGATTAAATGGTGCATGAGATGTGCTTGAAAGGGCTGGAATGGCTTTGCATGGAGCAGAGACAAGAATGACAATTAAGAGAACATTTCTGGGTACCTGACATGACAACACAGTTTCATGGCATCTGTGGCTGAAGGAATGTAGAGGATTAAAAGAAAGAGAGGAGGGAATTAATATTTCAGTAGAGAAGGTATTGAATTTTCACTGTTACATTTTACAAGGTGTTTTCACACATAACAGTTTCCTCCAAAATGACCTATAAAAAGCAGCATACTGAGAAATACAAAATCAAGAAAAATTACATGGTGGGTGGTGTTTAAACTCTAATTAGGCTTAAATAATTAAGGCAAGCTTTTTTCTTAGAACATGAAAAGTTTGTAGTTTGAGATGTCGCCACATCCCCAGATTCAAGTAAGATAACAGTTTCGAACTCAAAGATGTTAATGTTGGAAAAGGCTCATCAGGCTCACATTTGACACACTTGACTCTCTGCCCTGCTCCTCTAGGAATTCTCTTTCTGAAGAACTACATTGCTGACAATTTTTAATCTGTGCCATTCCTTTCATTCTCTCTTTTTTTTTTTTCTGGAAAGAGATAACTTCTACTAAAAATCTAATCTGAATATTTCTCTTTTTAGGGAAAAAAATAAAAAAGGATATTTTTGCCCTTATTTTATCTTTAGCATCTGTAAAAGAGTTTGTCCTTTCCTCTTCTTTTCTGTTAATAAGCAACAAAAATATCCAACTTTTTCATGTCTATGGATATCTTTAACAAGGGACATTTAAAAAAGACTTAAAAGGTCAGCACATATTTCACCATTTAAAAATATATTACCTTTCCTAATTTTTCATCTTTTCATCAGCATTGCATTTTGGGTTTATCACCAATTTATGAGTCCTTTATGGTCTGGAAACTGATGAGAGAGAGGTGTCTGTCTCTGCTGAGTCTCTTTAGGGTAAACCAATCCTAACCTGAGGTTTTCTTCATGCCCCATTTCCTTATCCTAAGTTGATGTGAGAGTGAGTGTGTCACTGACAGTGGGGAATACACAGGGAATTCAGCTTTCTCTGAAACCTGTGCTGATTTTGGCTCTCCTGGGCTCTCACTCCCAGATAAGACCCTGCCCCTAGGGATATCAAGTTCTTTGAGACAGCACTTATTCCCTTCAGCTGTGCAAGGAATAATTATTTATAGGTCCAGAGAGGGTGTAGTTTGGGAACAGAGCTCTGGCATCAGCTGGGAGCTCAGCCTGCCAGCAGAACCAGCTACCAGATTTGGTATCTTTATTGACAGAAACAAAAGTGCCACCAAAGTTAAGGTGAGTCCTGAGAAAAGGCTCTGAAAATAGGGATTTGAGTTTGGACATGCTTGGATTTAGCTATTTCTCCCTCCTTAAGAGTGTGTATATTTTGCAAATCCAACACAGGCCCAACATGGTTTCTGTTTTTCTGTTCAGATTGCAGTGTCTTGTCTAGAGATAGCTGAACTTTTCACCTTTGTTACACTGAAAGGAATGGATACTGCACATAACTGAGCTGTTGCCAAAAGAACATGCACAAATAATTGGGGCTGGACAGGAGAGCTGCCTCTCCTGACAGTCAACACATCTGTATTTGGTTAAACAAGACTTGCCACAGGGGCATTATATAACACTTGTCATGTGGGTATTGGATTTTCAGATCATCCTAGAGGAGAACAAAGAGTTGATTTTAAGAATACTGATGTGTTTCTTGGAGATGTTTCTGTGCTGGTTCAGGTCTACATCTAAAGATAGGAAGAAAACTAAGGGTCAATGTGCTGACAGTCATTGCAGTCAGTCTGCACCTGTGGAAAGCTTGTTTTTAAGGCTAAAATCAAACTACAAGAAGCAAAACCAATACCATTATAAAACTCAAGAATGTAACACAGGGGAACCTGAAAGCCATTAAGCAGCCATCTGATCATAATGATTTTACTAAATCTCAGCATTATTTCAACTCATTTCCCTTTAGTGAAAGGCTCTGCACCCCATTCTCAGTCCCCTTTTATTTCTCCAGAAATCCCAACCACAGCAATATTTTGGTTTGCACCAATTTCAATGGAGAGGCAGGGGCAGACAAGCAGATCTTATTCCTTTGGTGCCCTCTAGGACAAAATGAAGGTGCACAGCTCTTCTTTCCTCCATCACTGAGAGCTGCACAGCACATGCTGCCTTTGCCCACCCCACCCTGGGTGTCCAGGCTGCACAGCTGGGGGTTTCTGACTCTGCTTTCTTTCCCCTGATCTTGTCACCTTTTACCACAATGAAAAAGCAGAATTTGGCCTACAGGCAAAATTCCTCTTGATTTTAGCTTTCTTCATTCCAATGGCAAGAGGGAATTTTGTTTTTCTAGGTCATCTTTCCATATCATTAATGAATTAAAGCAGCATCTTTTCAGTGGTACATCCCATCAAAAGAAGCAATTTTCATCTTCTCTGAAGACAAATTATAAACCATGAGTTTTTCAAGGGCTCTGCCGATTATGAAACACAAAGATCTTGGCTATTGCACAGTGTAAATTAAAGGCAGATTTAGCAAAGAGGAGATGAGGTCAGTTTGCTGATTTTTTGGAGCAAAAATCAAATGCATTTGAATGATAAGATAAACAGAGCAGGCTGAACAGCTGTTCTTCCACAGTGACTGGCTGTCTTTGTGGCTCTCACTAGTAAGAGCTTGGCCTGGACCAGCATTAGCTTATGCTCAGTCTCTGCAGCTGCAGCATTTTATCCCAAAATTGAGATAAGACTCTGAAAATGTATTTTTAACTGTTAGAGATAATGCTGGGAGAAGATACGTCTCAGCTGAAAGCATTGGGTCAGTTTTCAAAAGACTTAACAGATTGAGATCAGTGCTTTAGAGTATTTTTTCCTCCTAGTAAATATTAAATGTCAGGCTTTAATGTAGCTGCTCCACTGTTTATCACTAGATAAAAGTAGCTTTCAAGAAAACAAACTTCTCCTAATTTAACTAGAAAGACAAACTAGACAAATTATTTATTTGATAATGTTTTCTATAATATTGAAATTATATATTAATATTACTCCAAAATTACAGTAGGAGTTTTTTTCCCCTTTGCCTCCTGAGTCACCAACAGCCAAAGCCTTAAATAAGACACAAAAAAAAAAAAAAAGCCAAATGTCTGAGGGAAGATTGTCTTTAAAAACAACTAATCCTCCACAGCTGAGTAGCTGCAGAAAAGGGAGACAATGAATAATAACTTAAATAATTATTTCTTGGCCATGGCTATAGTTAAAATGCTACTGAGTTTGCTCCTAGTTGCAGCTACACCAGGGGTTTCAGTTCTACATTATTTGTGAGCCACAGCCTCATCCTCTTCTTTTATGAACATTTTATGCTAAACAAGACACAGAGAATTTCAGTCATTCACAAATGCCTGTGTGAAAAATGACAGCATGCCCAAGAGAGAAATGACATCTCATGAGCAGCTTGGGAATTATGGGGTTATGTTTTGCTGTGTTTGTTTTTCAAAGTAAATACTGATTAAATAGTAGGACTGCATGAATTAAAAGTTTCATATACTCCAGTGATGAGAGGTAATCAGATTTTCATTGCTTTCTTGACTTTCCAGGATATTTACATGCTTAAAGAAAGACTTTTGTCTGGATTTTCAGGCAGTGACCGACAGTTTGTAGTAAATCATTCAGCAGTCAGACTGCATAAAGTTAGAGAAAACAGAGATATCATGATGAAAATATAGCCTTGTCTTTTTTCTTTTGTTTCCATGGCAGGAAGTTACTTTTCCTTTCCAAACACTTTCCTCGAACAACAGCTTGCACAAATACAAAATGACAACTCCTACTCATGGAAACATTTTGCTTACGCATTCCTGCAAACAGGGTTTTGATTTCAGAGTTTTTGGAATCTCTCTGTGCTTTTATAGGTCATTTATAAGAACTGAGAAAGAATTTGCAGCTCCAGTGTGTTATCTTCAATTAAGAACAGCAAATAGTCATGATAAGATTTAGGTATTGGAGCCACATTGCTGGTGTGAGAATCACAACACATGGTGACAGAGCAATCTGAACTGCCAAAGCAGTGGAAAGACACCTGGATTTCCTGTCACAGAGCAAGCAAATCACATGAGAACAGGACACTGAAGACCATAGTATCACCATACCAATATTTCCCCAGTAATTATTTTTAGGTGGAAATTTTGGAATAATTTTGAAAGAGTTTGCTGTATTACATCTATTTAGTCCCAGATACTGAGCAGTGTATTAAAACTGGTATAATAACAAGGAAAATATTTTGCCATTTGTATATTTTCTTCAGCGGTGTTATTTATTTTCCATGCAAACTGATGTGCCATAAAAAATACTTCCTCACTCACTTGAATGCAGTTTTATTACTTGTGACATATTAGTGAATGTGACACTGCATGATAAAATGCAGAATGCTACCAAATGGATGATAATGTATACAAATGAACATATTTCACTGTGCTAGCACTTAAAAATGTGTGCCTCTTATTGAAAATGAGAAAATGTATGACCATATAGTATTTTATTAATTGTCTTGGTTAATGAAAACAAAAATCAGGAAATTTTTTTAGGGTATGAAATCATGAGTTAAAGTTTTGAAGAGGTCAAGCTCAATTTAAAATAAATACCTGTCAAATGGTCTAATACCATTCCATTCTATTCCACACACATACATCTCATTTACACATGTACACATTATTATATGACCTGCAATTATGTGGTTGTTATATGATCACACAAGGGATGTAGGCAGATCTGTCCCAGAGAGAAAATGGGATTTTTATATTCCTAAATACAGACGTTTTGTCTGCAACTTTTATTCTCAGGCTGCTGTTGATAAGATCTTTGTCTAACCTCTTGCAGAAATAAAAAATTGCTTAAATATGAGGTAGGCCTGGAAGGAAACATTTTTAGAAACCATGAGTGTACAATGGTTTTCAGAGATTTTAGTAATAAGCTGCACAAAGTTGTCCCCTTGTTTTGCATTTGAGTGTACAACACTGCCTCTGTGGGATTTCTGTCCATTTCCTTCTGAAATGGAGAAAGAGAGAAAAATATTTCTAATTTTGGAGAGCAAAATTAGTATAAACTCCAACATTTATGCATGTAATAGTCCGTATCCCCCCTCAGAAGGAGCAAGTTACCAGTAAGTGAGTTACACGTGCAGAGCAAGGAACGAGAAGCTCTGCTCGGATGGTTGTGTAAAATTTCCCCTGCCTGGACAAGGTTTGCTACAAATTGTTCATTCCCCAGAAATAAAAACAACCCAATGTGTGCTCCTCTGCTGTTTTTCAGCTCAGCCACTCTGCCTATCACGTTCAAGTGCTTGCTGGAGAACAACCACGTGGACAGGCGGATCGCGCGGTTCGTGCTGCCCGTGGGAGCCACCATCAACATGGACGGCACGGCGCTCTACGAGGCGGTGGCTGCCATCTTCATTGCCCAAGTGAACAACTACGAGCTGGACTTTGGGCAGATCATCACCATAAGGTAGAGACCCCAAATTCCACGGGCTGGGATTTGCTCGTCATCATAGAATCATGGATGTGCTGAGCTGGAAGGGACCCATCAGGGTCGTTGTCTTGTTGAGTCTGAGGCACAACTCTTGTATGTAGCAATGTTCAGAACAAAACTCATCTTTGCTGCCATCAAAGGATGCATGTCCCATAGAATGGTTGTTTCCAAGTAATGCAGAGATCAGGGATGCACAAAGAGAAATTGTGCTGGTGCTGTTCAACAGATGCATGTGGCCACAGAGAAATGTGCTTCTGTGCTTCTGTTTGAATATAACTGTCTAATTTTTGCTTTTAGGCAACCCACTGATCATGTCTAGAATTGGAATATTTTATTATTATTGGTGTTGAAAATACTATTTTAAACCTCACAATTGTTTACAACTTTAAGTCTGATTTGTGTCTTTAAGTGAAAGGAAAAGGTTAAAAAGTTGCAAAACTGGAAGTCTTGTATCAAGTAACAGGGAATAGTGTGTGCTAGGAAGCTCTTGGAGGATTAGGGGGTAAGAGGGAAGGAGGACAGATGCTACTATCAGGGCAGGTTTTCATGAAGATGTCAGATCACTCAGATGTTTTTAATTGTCTTCTCTGCTGCTTGTTAAAGAAGAAAGCTTCATAAACAACCATGCTCTCAGTGGGTAGAGAGTGTTATAGCTGTGTACTCCATCCTTGAAAGGTCTGTAATGGATCCAAAAGACTAGAAGATCCAGCTGAACAATTATTGCCAGAGTAACTCCAGTGACTGCCAAAGAATTCCTCAGGGACTGAAACCTGCAGGTTTTCAGCAGGGAACAAATGATTATAAAAACATTCCTCATGGTCTAGAGCTTTGTGCAATATATATGAGATCTGGTTAACTACCCACCCACTGACCTCACCACTGCCCCCTTTACACTGCTGGGCCTTGCCCATCTTCTGGACCTGAAAATCTTCATGACAAGAAGAGGAGAGTCCTGAAACTAACCCCAGATGACAGCTGAGCTTTGCTAATAGGCTTCTGGCAAGACCTGGTTGGACTACAAAAAGAAGAAATAAATTGTGCCCATATGAGCTCTTGCTTCAGGCTCACACTCTCCTTGAAAATTGTTGGAATGAGCCTCTGCTAAAATCCAGTCTTTTGTGATTTGGAATTCCAAGATTTCTTAGCATGTGATGCCAAAATATGGCCCAGAGCATGAGCAGACATTACACACACTTTGAAGTAAAGAACAGTGATTTCAAAAATTAAGGAGAAGAAGGATAATAGTAAATGGAAAGAATGTAAGCCCTAGCTTTTTCTTAGCAGAACTCTTTTTTATCTCTTTATTTTCCCCCCATATTAAGTGCTAGTACATAAGGAACCAGACAGAAGTAAAACAGTAGAATGAAAATATAAGTAAAGATTGGAAGAAATCCAAGAAAAGAAAAAAAAAATTCACAAATGAGGAAGCTAAACAGGAAATCATAAATTCTAAATTCTAACTGTATTCTATAGGCCAAACCTACCCCAGATCTTGATACTTTAGGACCTGGTGACTTAAAATTCAAATATTCCTGAGCCCAGGATATTTTTGCCAGAGGGAAAAAAGTGTTAAAAAAATAATCAGTCTACTTTGTTCATAGTTTGTGAAATGTAGGTTAACAGTTTCTATCAATGCAAACATTGATGCAGCAGAGAAAGAGAGTAAAGATCCTATTTCCATCAACTGAGCATCTTACAGAAAGAAACATCCACTTTAAGGTAAAGATGGAATGGAATAGCAGAGGAGTTTACTTGTAAAATCTCAGTTAAACATTCCTGGTTTTGCTCCCAATGAAGTCATGAGGCTTTGTGGCATGAACTGACTTAAGAGGCAGAATCAGTCCTGATCAGACAGCCAGTCCATAGCACTAACTGGAGAGACTTTTAATGTTCAGTATAGTTATCTCAGCTACTGAGTTTCTGTCCCTTCCTTCCTATCTATGCTCTATTACCATGTTATTAGGATGCTACACAAGTTAATTTTTTCAAAATGTGGTTTTAATTCTTTCTCCTTCCCCATCTCACCCACATGTTCAAGTATATTTTTCATTGCAGGAAGGGGGTCTAGTTAGAAATCCTGCTGCTGCTGTACTGGTACACTGTACAGTTGTAAGCAAGGGACTGGATATCCCTGTGTTTCAGCTTCCATATGGGTGAATACCGTTATCCTCATTTTCCATAGGAGGTTAATGAGACTTAACTGCTTGCCAAAAGCTCTGACATTCTTGACTGATGAATGCAGAGGATTATCAGTGTAAATGCTTTCTGTCATCCTTTCACAACTGTCAACATTTGTTTTTTGTCTTTCTGCTGGATGGCCTAGCTCTTGGAAGTCACTAGATGGGTGGAAATTAATATATCCAGTCACTTTTGCTCCTGGAAAAAGGAATTAATCCCTCCCTTAAAAATAACATTAGGAAAATAAATATTAAGCCTGCCAGGTCTACTCTAACCCTTGTATCCCATTCATTCCTGCTTGCCTGGCTGAAAAAATGGTGTGAAGGTCAAGTAAAAATACTTTCCAGAAACTGAAGATGTAGTCTTATTCACACTTGCTTAATATTTAGATCCAAGTGTGCAAAGCCATGTGCTGTGCAAGGGCTTCACCCCTGGCCCAGTTCTTTACCTTTGGCCTAACCCTTGTGATGGATTGACAGTAAAGGCCCCAGGCAGGGCCAGCCACGGATTTGCCTGGCACAGGAACTGCTGATGGTGACTCAGAGGTGTCCCATGGTCGCTCAGAGGTGTCTGGGTGCTCTGGGAGCTCACAGCAGTGATGGGCAGGGCTGGCAGGCTCCAGGCACACAGCACTGGCTGGTGCCATGACCCACGAGAAGCTGGCATAACTGGGAGAAGCCCACAGCCTGGCTGACCCCTCTGCTCTGCACCTCTGATATTGAGAAAGAACAGAACTGCCCCACCAGTGCCAAGGCTGCAAAGGCTGAGGGTGACAATTTAGCCCTGGCAGACAGTTTGGCCTCTTCTTGCTGTCTCACCTGGTTTCTGTCCACAAAACACTGCCTCTTCCATGCAGTGGCTTGTGTAAAAAAGAGAATGGTTTAGAAACATGGTGTGTTTCTTGCAGAAAGTAAAGCTTATTCCTTTCTTTCTTTCTTTGTTAAAGTATCACAGCAACAGCTGCCAGCATAGGGGCTGCAGGCATCCCACAAGCTGGCCTGGTGACAATGGTCATTGTTCTCACCTCGGTGGGGCTCCCGACAGATGACATCACGTTGATTATTGCTGTCGACTGGGCACTGTAAGTAACACAAAGCTCCCGAGGTATCCATGGTGGCAATCTGGATAAAAAGGTCTCCAGGGGTATAGTAATACAGATATATGTAAAAGGGATAGAAAGTGATTATGTAATTTTATGTAATTTGGAATTGTGTTAATGTGGCCTCAGATTAAAAACTCTGCTGATGTGGACATTATATTGACAAAGACATGGACAACTGAGAGAGTCTAGATGAATCTTGGAAATATGACTTGCATGGAAAGGCTGAAGAAGGGAAGTTCATTTAGTCTAAAACCAAAACAAGCTGAAAAGGTCACCACAGCAGCTGTTTAGATGAGATTGTCCAGAAGAGGACATTGATCAATCTTCACATTCACAGCAAGGGAGGAAGAAGAAGTACAACATAGTATTTACTTTAAGTCAGATCCCAGAAAAACTTAAGAACTATTTTTATCTAGTCAGGCAATGGAAGTGCTCCACCTAGCCGGGCTGTATGATGATTTCCAAGAGAAGTTTGAAGGTCAGGTCAGACAAATGTGCTTAAGGTGCAACTCTTGGACTTGGACAAGGATAAGGGGCCAGCATTCCGAGGAAACATGCTTTGCCTGCACTTTGCTTATCAGCCTACTGACATTTCAAGGCCTCCATCTCAGTGTAGTGAAGCACTCTGCAAGAGGCCTGAGCCACTGCTAAAGCCAGCAAGTACCACTGCCACCCCTCTGCCAGCAAGAGCCATGACCACACAGTGACAGTGTGCACTGTGCATGGCTGTAACTGCAACCACGATGTGGGCAGCCTGAGTGTTAGCACTGATCATGTCTTCCTTTCACCACTGATCCTGATGCAATTCTGTGCTCTCTGATTTCAGTGCTAAGTAGGCAGCAGCTGCTTGCAGCCCCCAGTTTTGCAAGTGCAGCCGTTGTGTAGAGAGAGCACTTTGCTGCATCCCTAATCACAGGGGATTGAACAGCAGAGGCACAGGCTGAAACTTAACACACTCGGGATAAAAGGGATTGTGTCACCCATGAGAAGAGTCACTTTAAAAATTCATAAGGAGTGGTTTATTTGAACGCTTAGCTTTTATGTAAATGTCAATGAATCAATCAATTTTGAATAGGCTAGGGATATGAATCATAAAATACTGGCCTCTAGCTCATTAGCATGTCAATTAACTGTGTAACTATCATTTGCATACATAAGGAAATGTCCAGATTATTTTTATTTAAGCTATATAAAATATACCTCCTTTAATACAGGGAGTTTCATTTCATCAGGATTCTGGGTAAAAATGCATTATAAGTCCATTCTGTTATATATCCCATTTTATTCAACTTTTAGCCACCTATTTTTTGTACAAAGAATTGTAAGAAAAAGTATTTCCTGATCAGTGTAATAGAATATTATTATTAACATTAGCATTAATAGGAGTCATGAATCTTGTGCTGTATGAATATTTTAAAACTGTATTACAAAAGCCTTTTCCCTCTGTATTGCTCAGTTTTTGCCCAGCTATTGCAACATCAACATTTCATTGTTTTTCCAGTAAGCCTTCCAGCATATATGGTAATTATGCTTCTTTTTGTCTTACACAACTTTTCAAAACAACGGAGGAAAAACTTTTCAGGCTATAGTTCCAGATGGTATTAAAAAGTGAGTAAGGAACAGACCCAATTTTCTGTCTTTTGCAGATGACCTTTCAAACAAAAAGTGTATTTCTCTATTTTAGCATTTGGTGGTTTCAAGAGCCTGCAGATGCAAAGTGTCAACATGGTTGACACGATGAGTATTTTCAGTATTAGTTTTGGAAGTACTGGAGTATGAAGAATGCTTTAAAAAGGCTGGTTAGATGATCTCAGGAGACTGAAATACCCATTACAATGCACTGCAGGTATTAGAACTCTCTTAGGTAGCCATAACATGTATGTGACCTTCATACCTTTAGCTAGTGCTTAGAGACATAAAGAAGAAAATCAAAATGTTTCCCAGCTCATTTATTCAACACGAGGTAAAAGTTTTGCATTTTTAACAATATAATGTACAGCAAAAATACCACTGCAACACCTGACTCACATGTTTGTACTGAGAGAAATGCCACCAGCAGCAGGTTGGCCTCTCAGTGGAAACATGTCAGTGGTGTGTGGTATGGTTCTACTCATGTGTAGTGCAGACTACTCCATACACTCAGAACATGGAACAGAACTCACCAAACAACGTCCCAGGCAGTGCCTTTCCTTAAGAGCTTCAGTGTGGAGCACTGAAAAATCCTGTCTTCAGAAAAGATGCTAACCAGAGGTCAAAAGGGAGTGCAAACTCTTGAGCTCTGCTCATACAGCTTCTTCTCTACCACAGCTGACTCATTGTACAATCCAAAATTCACAACACTAAACATTTTTCCAAGAATCACTATTTGATAATCAAGCAAGGGAAAAAAGTCAGTGTGTAACAATAACTTTTATCAGTATGTGCTGTAACAGTTTTTTCTCCTGCTTAACATGTTCTTGTGGAAATTTTCTTCAAGGTAAAACTCAAAATGAGAACAGCAGGAATTTTAAAAAATGGCTTGAGAAAACAAGTGTAGGACTGGGTCCTGGAGTCAACAACCACGTCTTGGTCTAGGCTGTGGAATATTATTGCTGAAGTTACTTGCAGTTGCACGTACAGTTTGGGTAACTCCACACAAAAATCAGCTTTCATGCAGGAACTTTAATGATAATTAAGCAGGCAACTGCATAAACATTTATATGCACTGAGTACCTGCCTAAAATATCTGGAAAAAAAAATCAGCACAGAGTTTCAATTCTTTTCTATATTAAGATATAGGATCAGAAATCTGGGCAGTGTTGATATTGGACTGTCATTGGCTTTAATAAGCCAAACATCTGGAGATTTCTGAACCTCCATTTTATAACCTACATTTATAAATTAAGTTGCTAATATGACAGAGTTTTCAGATGTATACATTTTTCTTGGAAAAGACATGATGTATTTCAGACTTAGAAGCTATACCGTCTATTTGAAATCTCATCAGTTTTAACTAATAGATTCCAGGATGATTCAAATGTAACACTTGTCTTTGACAGCCAGTTACTTTTGTCTAGTTACAGTCTGTATTTTAATAGATTTCACTTTTAGACAGTGGGTAGAAGGTATAAACAGGGAAGAAATCCCATAAGTGAATAACAGAAAAATAGTTGAACTACATATATACAAAATACTGTCAAGCATACAAATTTAAATTGGAGAAGGTAGCTGAAAAAGAAGATTCTTATGCATAGCCAGCATAAGAACTAAAGCCACCACAGGTTTTTCAGGAATAAACATTATTTAAATATGGTCAGTGGCTGCTTGATTTGTGAGTGTATTTATGTAACAGTCTTCTGAAATATTTTGATTTTTGCCTGCCCATTCTACCAATACAATAATCTTCTTAAGTAGCACTTTGGTTGCTGTGATTTGGTACCATGATCACCAATATAAGGTACTGGTTGTTCTGGCTGACCTCTGGTTTTATTCAATTCAGACATTTGCAGCACCAGTCTTCAAATCAGGCCATATTGCTGGACCTGAACATGTAAACTGGGACAGAAATGCTGTTGTGATGTGCTGTTATACCTTTTCAACTTGCCTCTCTAGGGGGCACAGCTGCTCCACTTAGCTCAATTACACAATAAAGCGTGTGGCAGCACAGTACACCGAGCTCAGAAAAGGCTGGAAAACCACACTGAGCTGCTCAATAATTAATGGATGCCCCATGCCAAACTCCTTACTACCAATTCTAAACTTTTTAGCTCATAAAACCAGCAAAACTGGCCTTCAGCTATAATTATGGCTGATGGAGGCACAGGAATTTACCCAAAGAGCCAACAATTTACCAGTACTGTTTCATTTTCCAGAGACAGGTTTAGAACGATGATCAATGTCCTGGGAGACGCGCTGGCTGCTGGGATCATGGCTCACATCTGCCGGAAGGAGTTCATCAAGGATGGCGACGAGGTAACCACACCATGAGCCAGGGTGTGCCAGGGTGTGCTGTATTGTGGCAAAGAACCTGCAAGCTCCCACATTTGGGTCCTCTAGTTTATAAAAGGTGATGCAGAGAGAGGACAGAACTGGGCAATGTGCTGCTTAGCAGATGGGGTGGAGGGATCCTTTTCCATGAGGTCATGTGAAAAGCCACTCTAGTTCAGGACTTGCCAGCCAGCTGTGTCTGGCACACTGGGGATGGGAGCAGCAGCTGCCCTGTCCTGCAAATGCACGAGATGCTGGAACTGTGAGTCCCACACTCAGCACCCAGGTCCTGACCGGCCAGGAATTTGTCCTTCTGGAAGTGTGACCAGCAAGAGAACAGAGTGACACAGTGTAGGGGGAGGTAAAGGTATCTATAAGTGTGTAGATGCATAATCAATGAGCTCATATCAAAAACAACTGCCCTGGGCTTTGCAAGCCCCTGAGTCAGCATAATCTGAAGCCACCCTTGCAATAATTTTCTTTCCAGACTAGCACAAGCACATGACTCCATTCTAGACTTCATTCTCAGACACTTTCATGCCTTCTACATTTAATACAAGTTCTTCCTTACATCTTTGTTTTTCCTTCTCTGTATTTTATTTCATACACCACACATACCTCTGTATTCTGCCCCTGCCTTCTTACACTCCTATGCATTTTCTCCTTCCTCTTTGGCATGCAGCATTCAGTCTTTCCTTAAAACAGGAACGCCTCATGTCATTCCTCCAATCCTTGACAAAGGAGGTTCCTAATTGCATGAGCCCATCAGATTTGGAGGTGCTAATCTCCAACCTTTTCAGCTCATGGAGGACTCTCATTACCTTTCTTCCACAAAGACAGAATATTTCATGCAGATAAGTTTCTTCCTCAGAACCAACTTTCACAAGGCATGTTTCATTTCTGTTCATCATCTGTAGCATTCCACACAAATAGCAAAGTTTTGCTTCTATTCTACTTATTCCTCTCCTACAATCTTTCTGGTTAATCCCATTCTCATGCCTTTCTGCAACATTCATTTAGAATTTCTAGTCTTTTAAGTTGTATGTAGAAAGATGGGAAGTGTCCTCTGAGGTACTTAGCACCTGCAGTAATTACTGATGACAGTATTAGGCCTGAATACAAAGGCTACACATGCAGCTACCTACAAAATTCCTAAAATACAACCTATGGGTGAGGTATATCATCCATTGCAAAGCCAAAAGTGTATGCTGAGCTCCTGCATAACACAGGCCTCCTGACATTTCATTGCTGTATTTAGAACTCAGCCAGAACTTAAGAAGAGATGTTTCAGTAATATAAAATCCCTCCTGAGGGATTATTTAGTCATCTGTGATGAGATTTTTCTTTGAATCATGCTCTGTAACAGTATTAAAATAGACTGCTAGTCTGCCATACATTTTGGCTGTATAATTTGTTCAGTTAGTAATGTATACCCAAAGGCCGTATTTTCTCAGCTGCAAGCCCACCTCTCTCCTCTGCCAGTATTTACGTCTTACTTTCCCCATCAGAATCTGGTTTGATTTAAAGAACACTTCAATATTTAACTTATGAATCAGTTAATAAAATCCTCTTTATTTCTTTCAAAACAGTGCAAATTGAAGAGACAGGTGTTAGTTTATTAGGTTAGAAGAAAGGCATAAGGCAACAACAAATGGTTTGTTGCTCTATTTAATTGCACCCAAGAGCAAGTACTGTCTAGAGCTCAGTACAGTGGCCACTGAGAGTCTCTACTTTTTGAACTGAGCCCTGGAATTCTGGTCTCTGTTTACCCTACTTACATCCTTTACCAATGGCAAGCAGCTGTTACCATGAGTGTAAGTTAAATTAGAGTTGTGACAGAATTTGCCTTTTTACACAGACTCCTTCACTGCATGCAGATGGTGCAAAGATGCCTTAGTGTATATGAGAAACAGCTTCTGGAAGTCTATGGAGGCTCTAGATAATCCTGGTGAATGTAAAGCAGCCCACAGGCTTTCCAAGTAAAAATTCCCTTCCTGTTGTATACAGCAATCAGTGGCAGTATTCCAGATCTTAATGCTTTTCACATAGGTGCCATTGATCTGTGAAACTAAGCCTATTAACATCCATCAGATTGTGGCTTACCAGAGAAATGGCTGTGTGAAGACCATGAATGAATCTCGTGGACCAGAAACAGTGAAAGAGTTGCAGCACCATATACCCATACAAGTGGAACAAGAAGAAACTCCCGTGGAGAATCACACTAAGAAATCCAACAGTAAAGACCACTGCACTATTGAAATAAATGAACTAGAAACAAATGTGTGACTGCTACACTCAGAGGTATCTCACACCCTGGTGACCTGATACCCAATCTCTACCTCACAGCTGGAAGAAGGACTCTTTGCCTTGAACAGGAAAACGTGGACTTATCGCCACCCTGCTTGTACTGGAGCTAGGAGACCAGCTGTGAACGTCAAGAAAGGCACACAGCTTGCAAGAGACATGGGCTTCTTTAGGTGGAAGATTTTACTACTGAAAAATTAACTAATGGATGACTACTGTTTTATTCTGCACTCATTGACTTCAATATAGTATTTGACGCTCCTTTGGCTTCTTTTTTTTAAAAGCTTTTTTTTTTATTTGACCCTTTTTGATTTTCTAACCAAAGCCTTTTTTTTTTTTGTGAATCTCAGTAATTACAAATACTGTAGAATTTTTGCTATGTGAAAATGTTTCACCAAAACTGCTAAAGATACCAATTTTGTCTAATATTCACTAAATATCGAGTTTGTGCTTAGTTTTAGACCAGCAGTAAGAAAATCACACTGATTACCTGATCTCACGGGGTTATATGTATTCCTAAACAACAATCCAAGCTGAGGGGAAGCGAAGTGTGCATTTGTGCATTAACGTAATTGTGATGGACAGCCTTCAGAGACAGGCAGTCAAGTGTGATACCTAACACAAAGAATTCCTAGGTCACTGCAGAGCACAGTTTGCCTTCCAAGTGCCAGATTTATGAACCTTTTTTTAACCTAACTCTTCAGTAAAGTCAGTTCCATGCACATGCAGTGGCAGAGGTGATGTGAGCCCTAATCCATAAGCACTGGTGCTAATGTGTCCTCTCCTGTAACCTATAGGTTGTGCTACTGTAAATATGTATAAACTCAAAGGTAAAGCTCATGAACCATGCACTGCATCCTAATGGCAGGCTGAACACAAACTGGAACCAGAGGATGCTGAGTTATAATGGGGTTTTGTGAGGAGTTTGCTGTGGAAACTGCCCCATTATTTTTCATAATTCCATTGACAGTTACTCCCTTTCCACTATCCACTGACTCTTTCACTTACAGTAAAATCTGCTGCGTATGTTTCCAATGTTTGTGATAGAGAACATTTTTAATAAATCTGCCATTTAAAAACAGGCTGTCTGTGCACTTCTACTATCAATGTCTTCTTATGCCTCTGCTAAAATGGAGAGTGGAAGTGAGGAGACCTTTTGAGAAGTTGGGATTTGATCCAGAGATTACATACCAGCTCATACCAAAACACTTGACATATTATATTTAGCTATTTGTGACATAGCAGCTTGAGATAACACGTGCCTGGTATTCTAATATGCTCTTCTCTTCTGTAGAGAAAAAATCACCCAGTCAAAAAGGACAATTTCTGTATTAACCAGAAGTGCTTCATGCATTAGTTCATTGCAGATTCAGCATCATTCACTCATGATTAATACTTTTTCTGGGATGTACATGTTCACCTGTTCTTTGAGGGCTCCTGTTCAGACTATTTATGTCATGCACTAATTAGTTGCCTCAGAGCACCACAGTATAGGTAGTTTAATTATTAAAAAATAAAGACAGAAAGAACACACATTTGTCTTCTTTGTCTGTAGTTCCTCAGAAATTATGTATTAATTTGCAAATATGTATAGTTGGTAACTATTTTCCTGATTTGACCCTAGAGGAAAACAACAAACAGAACACAAAGAATAGGGAAGAAGTTAAATGATTCAGAGCAATTTGCTCCAGATGAAGTCCTGTAAAGGACCTGCCCTGCAGAGTGTTGTTAGAATGAGTGGTTTGGGAGAGCCAAGTCTAGTCAGTGCCTCTCTGAATGGGCAGAAGCACTGACTGACAAACACATCTGATACTTTTCATCTCAGCAGCACTGGCAGCTCCAGGAGGTCCCCTTCATCCTTCCCCAGCTGTCCATTCCTGCCTGCACTGTCTCCTCTCCCAGCTGTACAGAACATATTATTTATGAGGCCAGACAAAGAACCAGATGAGAAGTATTTTTAATTCAAACCAGTTCACATATGTTTTTAGCATAGTCCTAACAGACAGTTATGTCAACACAAGGAAAGGGGTGATGCAGGGACAAGATCAAGGAGCCAGGAATGAAACAGGGTAAGGGCATGTGGAAAGGGCAGGATATCTGCATGCCAACTTTACCCACAGAGAAAACACAACTGAAAGTTTCAACTTCATATAGTCAGTTACAGCTACCTGAAGTGTTAAGTATCATCCTGCCAGTCATCTATCAGTTTACAACCACTTTGCGTAGATAAAAATGATGAAGAAAGAGGCCAAGTAGATCCAAGATTTGGAACATTTAGTTCCATACTAAGTGGTTTTGGAGAGTCTGCCCACACACCATGCCGCTGTGGCATCATCTGCCAAGCAGAAGGTGCTCCCAGCCTTACTACCACCTTCCTCCCCAGCCACCTACAACCTTTGGCTAACTACAAAGTGAAAATCCTTGCCTGAGACAGCTTACTTGGTGTGACACTCATCAGTGGAGTCATGGCTCGAGAGGTCTAAGTCAACTCTGGTGCCTAAGCAGCTTCTACAAGAAGAACTTGAGATGAGACAAAGCATCAAAGACTACCAGTCAGTTGTGCTCCATAAGTCCTACACAACAAAGAAAACCCCAATTTTGCCCATTACACTCTGGCAAGTAGGTAATGTGGGAGTCTCATGTGTGAAGGCTTATTTTTATGGAATCAACAGGCTGTTTTAAAATCAGCTTTCTGCATTCAAACCCTATTCAAAAAGTGTCCAGTTCTGCTTTGCAAGTTGGAAATGCATTATGTTTCTTACATTGTAGTGTTTGGATCTTTAAAACTTGGGGTCTACACCAGTATGTGCCTCCAATTCAGCTGGAAGGAAGGCAGTGGTCCTGTTTCTCACCTGGCCTTTTTCATTTGTGGTATGAAATGCTGCTGACTACAGGCCTAAGGCACTTTGGGTCTTTGTTCTGGTAAATATGTGTTGCTTAGTGTATTGTGACCCTGACTGGAGCACCTGATTGCTACTGCAGTTATTCTATACTGATCACAAGACACCACTGTTAGCTGGGGAGAGGCAAACACTGAAGTTATGATCATTTCTATGGTAAGTTTTCCACCATTTAGCTATTTTCTGTGTCTCGTGGTGTGTGTTGTCAAGCAGCTTGATGCACAGTGCAATTAGACTAGCAGTAGGTTCCATAACATATTTGTATTCATGGATCTGTTTGCATTTGCCAGTTATAATCACACTTCCTTCCAACAAAAATAACAAAGCTGTTGATTACCAAGTTAGAGTGCAACCTTTTTGTTGGTAAATATGTTCCTCCTACTTTCAGAGCATAAAAACAAACATGTGACCTTTATAGTCTCAAAAAATTTGTATTAAAATAATCAATCAATCGACCAGTCAATCACTTATTACAACAGTTTGCATGCAATTTCAAGCATATGTGGAGAGAATATATTTCTTAACTGGCAACATTCAATCTTACTTTGAAGTTGCCTCCCCCTGCTAAACAGAAAGGGAATGTAGCCAGTTGAAGTATACTCAAGGCACACTGGGGAAGAGTCTTGAGGAGGAAGAGAAGATAATTAAGAAAGGTGTAAAAGAAATAATTTGGGAAGTAGCTCAAATTAGCACATACTTATCAGAGGCAGTTGTTATACGCTTGTTAATTTGCAGCTGCATTGCTCTGATGACACTACTGAGAGGAAAGAAGCTGCTGCAGATTGTTGCGGCATAAAACATCATTAAAGATACATTAAAACAGGTTCTTGAGGATTTTGCCAATGCCAAGGAAGTTTTGCAGTATTTAATTGCTGTAATAAATCCTCATGCAATAATTAGAACTGAGAGAAAGAGACACAACCAGAGCACTTACACATTCCACTAAGTCCCAAGAGCTTCTGGCTGCCAACCCAAATACAGAAATTTATGGAACTAATACCGTTACTCATGTGCTCTGCTAGTCTTAATTGATTCCACTTAAATGACTTAATTGCAGCTAAGTTTGTTTGTGCCACCTGAATACACATCCCAACATAAAAATAAGATGATCTAAATTATTAGTTGAAACATTAAATTGAAGATACCCACCCTCCTATACCAGCAATTCTAAAGCACTTAGAAAATGCAAGAACTCTGTAACACCCCCATTTGAGGAGCTCTCACTTTCAATTCTACAACGTATATTAATTTTAGTCCTTTTTTAACAACAGCAAACTGATCTGTAATACTTTCAAAGCAGACAGAAAGCTTCATCTTCAAGCCAGATGGATAGTCTTGGAAATTACCTCAGTCCTTTCTGCGCTTTCCATAAAAATGAGGTAACTATTAGCAGAAGGTAGTTGATGTGTGCAAGCAAAATGTGTAACCTGGGAAATGAACTGAATGTGGAAAGCTCAGGCTGCCTTTGATCTTGCCCAACGCTAAGAACTCCCTGTCTGTGCCTCTGCCGAGCATCCAGGTGTGTTTTTACAGCAAGAGCAGCTCTGTCACTCCAGACACAGAGGCAGTGAGCAATTGCTGTTTTCCTCTGCAGGCAGTAAGCTGGCTAAAATCACAGCCGCCCAGCTGAGCACTAAGTACAGTGAAAAGAGAAACAATGAAGATTTTTCTACAGTGATGCTACTGTTGCCTATCTTGCAGAGGGAGAGCACAGTTTTTTGCAATATCAAATATCTGACTTCACTGCATTTGGAAAAGGGGCGCCAGAATAGACAAATTTAATGCACCCAATCACTAAGGGCCCAGCTGCAAATGAAACACATGTATTAAATTCTTGGTTTAGCCTGTGATTTCACCTACACTAAGGAGATGAGAGGCACTCAAAATTACATTCCTCACTAACTACTCTGGAGCATAGTGATTGATATTCCTGGAATTTATAAGAGGGTTTGTCCCACAAAACCCCAAGTGGATGAGATCCATAGAACAGGAAGGGTGGTCACTACTTAAGGCCAGGTTTGTTATTCACTCAGACTTCCCATGTGATCTCATGTCAAGTGACCACAAGAATGCAGGGTTTGCTTCCCATCTGTAAACAGAGAAAAGGTCCTTTTCTAAATCAACAGGGTGATGCATAGTAAGGATAAATGAGCTAAAGACTGAGACAGTTACATAACACAGTAAAAGGGACTCATGATTACCTTGGATTAGCCATTTCTATCTCTCTGGAAGCACAGGAACACTACTCAAAATATTCACAGCAATTGCCAGGCTTCCATTTTAAGTGACAGAGCCTCAGATGCCATCATTTATAAAGTAGCAACAGTTGCATCTCTGTTGCCTAGAAGATGATATATGGGAATGGATTTGGCACAGTTGAGATTTATGGCAGATTTGTATCACAGGATATTTTAGAAATTTTACAGGCTGTCAAAGTAAAATCATAGCAGTCTGTTATTGAGAGAGTGGTATTTTGGGGAACAAGTACAGAAGGCTTCAGAAAGATGGTGAGTATGGCAAGTGAAGAGGAAAACTGTTCAATCACTTCTACAAGAGAATCAAACCTTCTTTCCCTGCTGGCTCCACGATGAGATGGTACCAACAGCTGGAGATGCAGAGAGGGAGCAAGGCATCCCTGTCCTCACAAAGCTCCTGGCCCCATGTGGCCACTAAAGGCAGGTCTGCAGGTGCCCACAAGCATCTGTGACTCCCTTCACAGCTGTCCTTCCTTCCAAACCAGCAGAGCATTCAGTCCAGCATGAGAACAAGCAAATGTTGCTCTTGAAGAGTTTGTAATTAAATCATTACAAAAATTGAGACTTCCCATTCCACTGGGAACTCCACTGGGATGTGTTCAGGTAGGTCACAGTTGTGCTTTTCAGGTTCCATCTTTGGAGTTCTTGTTCCACAAGGTACAGAGTTCTGCATCTGTTGCTTTAAAATCAGCCATCTTTCATCCCAAAGAGGTATCTGCACTTCATTTAGGAATTAAATGTGTGCTTCTGTGTTTCTGCACACCACAGCAGCTGAAAGCCAGGATTTGACCCACCACATGAAACTCACTGTAGTTAATTGTTGCTTCTGAACTTTCCTAAAAAGGATTTGATATCTCTAGCCCACCTACCCCGCCCCCCCCAAAAAAAAAAAAAGAATTTTAATATGATGGAAAAAGCTGGGGAAGCAAAACAAGAAGTGTTTTATGTTCACAGATATCTCATATTACATCTGCTACAAATACTGCATGGGCTAAATGGCAAAACCAAAAGAAAAACGAGACTGACCTTGAGATGTTTCATTATGATTTCATTGCTTCTACTGGTTTTATTGGGTTTTACCACTAGGCTATTAAAAACATGTGGAAAGTATACAGAGCTAAGTCAAACTGGGCATTTTCAACCCTAATCTTTCATCTTCTTTTCCATTTAAATACTTTATTATTTCTTTTATATTTAATGAGTTTTCCTGAAAACAAACTCAAAGTACAGAGATTTGGGTAGTCTATATTATAGTTCATCAGTATAATCTCTGTTTTAGAATAAATAATCCAATTTTTTTAATAAAAGAGAGAATTTCTCTGACATGAATCCTTCCTAATCAAGTATCTGAGGAGGGAGGAATCAGGATGGACAGGAGGGTATCAGTCCAGCACTGAGGTTGGATCTAGCTCTAGCAGGAAGTTTGGAAAGAAAGTTTAAAAGCTATGCAATTGGAAGAATTTCCACAGCTCATTTTCAGCTCTTGTTCCCCCACTGGTGCTGAGCACAGGACTGATGTACAGCTCCATACTGCACTTTCTGCACAAGCTCTCCAGAGTAAATGTTATAAAAGGTGTTAGAGGTGATCTGCATCCCAGACATTTTGTTCATCTCACAGGTAGGAACAGCCTAAAAGACTCACTGGTTGTTTCTTCCTGGCTTGGCATTGGAAGATTCACTTTGGTTCTTCCTACCTGCTTTACAGAGAGAGCAGGCATAACCAAAGTGAATTTTTCCAGTGTCTAATCACTTAAGCTGTGGATGATAAGAGTGCCTCAGGGTGCAGCAACTCAACTCTCTTCAGCACATCAGTGAAGTGCTTTGAGTTTCATCCCACTGCTGCATTTGCAATAAACAGACCCAAAACAGAGGTCCACCAGAAAGAAGGGGAGACATCTAGAATGTTATGCAAGTAATCAAAGCTAATTTTAATCCTGTATAAAAGATAAGATCTTTTTAAAGGTAATTCCTGTGATGACTGTCAACAAACACACAATTACATCCCAAGTAACAAAATTAGTCTCATTAATTTCTCCTATGCAACTGGAGTTGAAAATACTGAAAATCAATACAAATTTTTATCAGAAGCAACGTTCTCAGCAGTATTGTAATCATATGCTAAAAACAGATTCTGGAACTATCACAGGGAAAACTTGAGATAGACTGTACAACTGTGCATTAGAAGAGTCTTTGCCTGATGCAAAACCATTTAAAGAAGGATTTTATTGATGCACTGTTTAATGTCCTTGGATACTACTGAAGAATTTTTATGGAAATACTTTGTATACTGGATTATTAGAACACATTTATCATCCATTGCCTGCACATATATCTCACAGCTGGCTGACTTCACAATAGCAGCATGAATCAGAGCTACAGGGCACACCAATATTTTCCTCACTAAAGGCAATGGAGTCCTTTAGGGAATTTACTCACTGTTCTTGTATTAGCAACATAATAAACCAATTACAATGACCTCCATAAATTAACCCCATTAGAGAAGGAAATATTTTGAAAAAGCAAAGATAAATGCATAATATCTAAAACTCAATATATGTTTAAAGTTTTAGGATAACTACTCCCAAACACAGGAAGCAAGACTCACAAACATTACAGTCTAGAGTGAAATCAAATAACAGGATATTGAACTATATCATAGAAGCTTTCCAAGAAATTGCTTCCCATCAAAAATACTATTTCTTTAAATTTGTCTTTTTTTTATTAAATAAGAATAAATTTCCTTTTTTTTTTTTAAGCAAAATTTGCAAAAATGCTAGTGGGCTCATTCAACATGGTGAGAAGCTGCATTACAAATTAAACTCTTCTTTACCATCAGGAAACACTGTCAAGAAAGAACAATCACGAAGTTTTGATCAGACGCCTCCTACCTCCCTGCTCTGTGTGGACCACTGGGGAGCAGAAGAAATGGCAGTGGGGTCCCAGGAAAGAGGATACCTCCCATTCTTTTCCACATTATTAATTCACCAAATGCCTCAGGAAAAGTCCCCTGTATCCATCTTGCACAGCAGCAGAGGAGAAGGAGGGGGTTTGGCCACAGATGCCTGAGGAGAAGCCCTGCCAGCCCAGCTCTTCAGCACCTGCAGGAGTTGGAGGATCCTTTCCCCAGCTGCCCTTTCAATGTACAGTCCTGCAGGATTTATGGGAGGGAGCTAAGATAAATAATCTCCAAGTCCCCAAAGCAGCAATTCTTCTGTTGAGCAGATGCAGCAGCTCTTCGCCCCGGCAGGGCTGCCTGGCCCAGAGTCCCTGGCAAGGGTGGCAGCTGCCAGCCCTGGGGAAAAGCCCTGCAGGGACCCTGTCCAGCCTCCAGGGACACTGTCCCACTGCTAGGGACCCTGTCCCACTGCCAGGGACACTTCCTACTGCCTGAGACCCTGTTCCACAACAGGGACACTGTCCCACTGCCAGATCTGCAGTCAGGTCTCAGGAGCTGCTCCTGCTCCCCCTAAGAGGAGCCCTTGGCAGGCTCCCTCTGCCCTACCACATCCCACTTCAAATATCATTCATAGTTTTCCTTTGGAGATTTTTCTTTTTTTCACAGAATCATAGGATCGTTGGGTTGTAAGGAGACCTTGAAGATCATCTAGTTCCAGCACTCTGCCATGAGCAGGGACGCTTTCCACCAGATCAGGTTGCTCCAAGCACCACCCAACTCACTTTGAACTCCTCCAGGGATCCAAGGGCAGCCACAGCTTCTCTGGGCAACCTGTGCCAGGGCCTCACCACCCTCACAATAAAGAATTTTTTTCCTAATATCTAATCTAAACCTACCCTCTTTCAATTTGAACCCGTTCCAACTTGTCCTGTCACTACATGCTCCTGGAGTCTTGTCCCACCACTACAAAAAAAAAAAAAAAAAAAAAAAAAAAAAGGTTTAAAATCATTTTTCCTCAGAATAGTATCTACATTCTGTGCATAAAGCACTTATTTTTCATAAAACAACAGCATGGCGGTGAGGCCCTCCAGGCAGGGCAGGATTCCCCTCACCTCAGCTCACCACAGGCGCCCTTGGCTCTGCCCCGCTCCCTCCCTCCCTCCCTCCCTCATGGCCACCCCCGAACTCACCCTTCGTGCCAGCCGAGCCTGGGGACAGTGGGGTCATGGCGTTCCTTGCAGAGGGAACCACAGGGCCCTACCTTGGCATCGGGAAAGCCTCGGCCTTGTGCCACCTCCCTCCCCTCAGAGGGACCGCCATGGCCGCGGCAGTTCCTCCCCTCACGGCCGGCGGGATGTCCCCGCTCCGCTGAGGGACCTTCTTGTCCCTTGGTCAGGGGGAGCCCTGCAGTGGTGTGAGGGTGGGGAGCAGAGGGGAACAAGCTCCCCGAATCCATTCTGACCCCCAGCCCCTCACAGCACCCCGGAGAGGCAAAGGGGATGACTCCATGTGGGGCGGTGACACCTCTGGGGAACACGCAGCTCTCCCGGGCCTTTTCCTCCAGAAATCCCCAAATAAGGAGCCATGGGGTTATCTGGAGCGGGACGCTGTGGGGCAGGAGGGGCAGGGAGCAGCTGCTGAGTGCTCCATTCGCAGAGGGGATGGGCAGGGGTGAGGATCCTGAAGGAATGGGATGAGGGGAATGGTGGCTGCGGAACGGCCTGTCCGCATGGCAGACACAGATGGGCTGCATGCCCACCGCCTGGAATAAAAGCTCATTATCCACGGGCTATTTTTGGCACCTGATTAATTCTCTATAGCTCTCATGCTGCATTTGTACTCCTGTTGCTGTGAAAAATCATAGCTCGGAAAAATCCCATTTACCCCCATTTTATGCAGTGTCCTCTGTAATGAGGAAACATGGCTTTTAAAAGAAAACCAGCAAATAAACCCAGACCTCAGTCTGCATACAGACCACACAGGAATACCAAGCATGTTCAAATGCATATTTAGGGATAAAATTGCCAACTGGACTTTTTAGACTTCACGTTTTCACTATTCATACCTCTATCTCAGCCTTAAAACCCTTCTATTCTTCTCTTTCCCAAATCCAAGCAACTCTCAGGAAGGAAGTTACATGAAAGCAAGGTTTGTGTTGTCCCTCTGTGGCCTGAGAAAATGCCAACTTCCCAAGGTCCATTTTCACTAGAGGAAAAAATAAAATTAGAGTCTTTTCCTGGGTCCTGCTCCACACAAGGTCTGGATTGGATTTTTGGACTATGGGTACCACCCACAGCAAAAAAAATATGTGGGCTTAGTCCCATGGATTTCTGACTATTCCTCAGCATCTCTCATGGCATCTCTTACTCCTTTAAAAGAAAGAAATAAACTACCGTTTTGATCTGACAGCATTATGCCCAATGTCATAGGTGCTGATGATACCAACTAAGTGAGGAATCAGGCCTGTGGGTCTCCTTCACCAATCTCTTACAGAACAACCAAAGACTCTTGGGGAATTTGACACTTTTTCTGGGGAAGAGTGGTAGTTGTTTTCTGGGGATTTATTCTCCAGCTGGAAAACATTGTCCTATTTAAAGGACAGATTCAGTGTGCAACTATTTTGAAACAAACTTTGATAAGGGTTTCCTAGGTTTACCTGGTCTATACTATATGCTGCACCTTAAACTGTAGGTGGGTCTCCTTTGGCAAAGGCTGCTGCTTGCTCAAGAAGCTTAACAGTGTGTGTATCATCCTGACATTTTGGGTCTGATTGTACAGGTGCTCAAATGAACTTTCACCCCTGCATTCACTGCATCAGACTCTCAAGGGATTCAAAGAAGTCTGAGGCACCTGACTTTTCACAGAATTGTAGTCCAAGAGACAGAAGTTTAAGGACAATAGAACAGTTCTCCATAAAACTGCACAAATCTGTGCATTCTCAGCTTGTTTAGGAGTTTAATAAATTTGTCTTTTTCACCAAAGACTGGCAACATCTCCACTGGTATTTGCTGAAGTTAGCTAACCGACATGAACTACATTCTGTAAACATTTTACATAAAAATCTATCCCACCAGTCAGTTGGAAGGCTATTTTATTGTTCAGCTGTATAGCTGATATTAAAAAATGTGTGGGTTTTGCAATTTTTAGGGCCAAGCTTTTACTTTTTTCAGGAAGCAATCCTTCCTTCTATGATTAATGATTGTGTTGAATTGTCTAAGGTAAGAAACAACAGCTTGAAATTACTGTCATATGCAAGAGAAACCAAAGGGAGAGTGTGGAACTAGATCTCCAGAAGGAAAACAGCTGGTAAAAAATTAAGGCAACTGTGTTTCCAAGTAAATCCTGGAATGCAGTATGCAAAACAACATGTGTTGGGGTTTTTTTGAGGATCAGAAATCCTCAAAAGAAAAGACCATTTCGTCAAGCAGATTAGCTGCCTCAGATGAAGGACATTATAATCAACTAAGAAACTTGTAGACTCTGTAGGTCTTCTTTTCCTTGTTTTCCTTATTTTCCATCATTCCAACAGGAGCTGAGAGCACTAAACATTATAAAATAGGGATGGCTTTAAGGGAGTACAACAGCAGGCACTGTCTCCACACTTAAACTAAACAAAGAAATTTCTCTTGACACTTTATCGTTTTCTCTTAAGACAGCCCACACTCACTCATCTCTTCTACATCATTAGTCTCACTCCTGACTCTCAATGTGAATGAGATAGAGTGAAAAATTCTGCCACACACATTAAACTTTGTACTAAATGCCACTCATTAAACTTCATCTCACCTTCAGAGACATTCATCCAACTGCCCCATGGACAAACAACAGCAAGACAGAAATTTTACCAAAGCTCTGGAAGGCAGACACACAGATTTTATATATATATATATATATATATATATTCACAAGAGCAATTGTTTTATTTTAAAACCTTTCTAAAACAGGAGTATACTGCAGGTTTTGGCAGTAGAGATAAAATATTACGGGATCCAGCCTTATTTTGTTTTTCTCATCCAAATATACACATTGTTAAAACAGAGAAATAATTGCATCCAGAATTATTACTGCTGCTTGATGACCAAAATGCCTCATAAACTGCTCTGCACATGAAACTACTGCAAATATCCATCTCCCCTGGCCAACAACAGCTTCTTTTGGGTGGAGGAAAAGAAAAGAGGCATAAACATGGTTCACTTAAAATGCAGTGACAAAAATGGCATTTGAAGGCATGTGTTCAAAACAGTCCCATATTGTTATTACAGATGGAAACAGTGAGGGAAGAGAAACAGAAGAAACAAAAGCCAGCTTTTGTGAGTTCCAGAGCAATCCCTTATGATCCTGGGTCTTGTATAAGATGATTTGGAAGCTTTGGAAAGGCATTCAGGGTCTCTCCCTGAATAAGGCACTGAAACACACTGTCTTCCATGAGCCTGGCCCAGTGCCATGACAGTTTCTGCGTAATTCATTGCACGTTTTGCTAAGTGTTCTCTGTATATCTCTGTAGATATATATACACATAGACATATATGTATTTTTCCATATGTTTTCCTGCAAAACAGAAAAATAAAGTGAGTTACCTACTGGAACACAGAATTCAGAATAAGACAAACTTAGTACCTGTTGACATGTCACATGTGCCCCAGACTAAACCAGAGATGCATTGATTTTGAATGTACTCTAAGTCTGTAGATATAAATTATTTCTCGTTTAACAAAGTTTTCGTATAGCCCAGCCAGGAAGGCTAATGTTTGACTTTCCGAGTACCTTCTGCCCTTTTCAAGCCCCATCATCTTTTAAGCTTATTAGCACTATTCCTAGCAATTCCTTGTGTCATTCTCAGTGACAAAATGTTGATTAGGGACAAAACTATTTTTTTTAACGTACTCTTAGAGTTTAGATCTCCAGAAGTAAAGAGAAGTACTGAACCTCATTGTCCTTGAACATAAGATGCTTAAGAGATGCAGTAAGCAGATCACTATTCTTAGGAAAAAATGCTTATTCTTCACATATCATTCTCCCTGTATTTTTTTTCTGCAGTTGACAAGAGATTCAAGTAGAGACACTATTCTTTCCATAAGAAATACACTAAGTACAGCATTCTCTTCCCACTCCGAGTGCTCACTGATTTAAATACTGCTTGAGACGTTTGTAATCTTAATGGCACCTTTAACAGACACAGGGCTTTACCCAATTTACACACATGATTGAAGCATAACGAGTGTCTGAACCCTGGACTCAAATCTTCCACTAAAACATGACTGGGAATTGGAAATCGAAAAGGGTTGCTGTGAGAAATGTCCTCTCACTACTTAAATTTTGAAAGGATTTATTCACTCATTTTCATAGCACAAACAACAATAAGAGGCTTAGAATGGCCGTCTGCCGTTCCACAAAGCGAAGTGCAGTGTAGAATCTGAGAACTGGGGCCTTGATTTAACTCAACTACAGTTGTTACCTCCCACATGATGGGATTGTGTGAGTTCACATTTTATCTCAGTTCTTCCTCCTCTTCCTCTTCCTCATCTTCCATTTCCTCTTCTGAGTCATCCTTATTCTTTGAACTGTTGCTGAATTCAAGGTTGCCTTCAATATCCAGCACCTGTAAGTGGTTCAGGTTTTGGAAGGTACTTTCTTTCAGTGCTCCAACTGCAATCTTATTAAACCTGTAAACAAACAAAAAGGCCCTCCTGTTAAACCCATTTTTACAACCAACAGAGAAATAAGGAGACCAAGTGGAAACCATTCTGCAGCTATTCTAACTTTATGCTGACCCAAGTTACTCTAAGTTTACACTGACTTACAACAGCCCTCCAGACCTGTTGACTCCTCTGGATGGGGGAAGGGGGAAAAAAATCATAATATTGAAATTCCTCCCCCACACATTCTTTCTCTTGCTTTCTCCTTCCCAGAGAGGAAAGGCATCTGGCCCATAGCCCACATTTCAAAATGTAACTGATTTTTCCTGACATTCTGTGTCATTCCTTGATAGTTTAATTCTTCACCTACAAAACTCAAAGTATTCCTTTAGAAATAAAGCAACATGCAATAATTATTCAGCTGTTATTTGGGTTTCCAGGAATACAAATGAACTAATTTGCAGTTTCAGAACCTGTCACATATACTGGTCTGTTACTCTTGAAAATGCTTAAAATTCTATTCTGTGTAATATTCCATATGTATATTATTGTTTCACAGCACTGCAGTGATTAATGGCCTCCCATTAAAAACACGACCGAGCTTGGGTGGAGTTGCCTTGTGAATATGTTAGCAAAACTGTTTTGCAAATTCCTCTTTTCTTTATATAGAAATATAGAATGTGATATGTGGTTTCTGGTTCACATCCAAGCATTCACTAAAATCTCATAAATGTGAGCAGCTGAATAGACAGACTGCTCTAATTTACACCAGACTTTGTAATTTTATTTGCTTGGTATGGAATCATTCATCCACAAAGGTATGCTCCAGAACTATTCAGAACTACAGGACAGTTTAGTTGCATACAGAGAAAATAAGACCATATTTAGTCTTGTGCAGCCTAGGCTTTTTGAACACGTCCAGCTTAATCAGATATTCCGTAGAGATTCATAAATTATGTCAAATTAATATTTTCAATAATATTCCATTAGATTAAAACTTAATATATTATGGGGACATATTCACTTCTTGTGGTATAAAGCTCTGCTTAAATCAGTTGTTACTGTGAGTTTACATCATATGTAAAAAAATGTCAGTATCTGTCATCTATGAAAACAAAGTCCTCATCTGTGGCTAGCACAGGTTCTTCCCATGGGAACATTTTGCTATATTTCATAAACAAGATAAAGTTTGGATGTTTTGCAAACAACTTCTCCGGATTGGGTCAGTTTGGGCTTGGCCAATTGTGCCTAGGGGGAGGTCTCGGGCTGACCAATCTGGGGCACCTCTGTAAACTCTATATATATGGAATTCAAAACAATAAAGCTCTCTTCTCCTCTCTTTCCTTGTCTGAGAACTTGGGTCATTCCTCAGCTAGCCGCTCAACAGCAACACTCATCCAACTGACAGAGTAGGAAAAAATCCAGCAAAGCTCCTAAACTCAGTTACGTAACTGTCACAGTTGTAACTTGTCACTTGTTTCTGACAAAACTATCAAGGGAATGCACACAACTCCAAGATTAGTCACACACACCTCACTAGAGGAGGATTTTGTTAAAATCCAGGGCCAACAGACACAGGCAAAGCTGTACTTCTACAAGGGGACTGTAACCTTTTGGCTCACAGCTGAATATTGGAATATGACATCATGTTAAACAATAATTTCCCAGAATTACTGGCATGCCAAATCCATTCCAACAAGCATAGAAAAGACAAGCTCTTTGAAAAGAGTTTATTAGGTGTAGCCATGTCTTTTCTGAGCTGACAAATACAGGTTTATCACATATTACTATAAACCAAAGTTGCTTGCTCAGAAAGTAAGGATTTTAATTACTTTCTAAAAAGTAAGCAATTATAATGTGGATGAAGAAGGAAAAAATGTTGTGTGTTGAAGTGGAAACTTGACCTTACCTGAGGTAAATCCCCTTTATGTTGGGAGTGGATTCAAAAGCATTCTCTGAAACTGTTGTGATCTTGTTGTTCTGGAGATACAGATATTCCAGAGATTCTGGCAGGCCTAATGGGATAGATGTCAGCTGGTTGCCAGCCATGTCTAGTGACTACAAGGAAGAGACAACAAGAGGTCAAATAAGTGAATTGAAATATTAGAAACACTTCAGAAAGAGATTTAAGTTTGAAGTTATATTTATTATAGAATAAACTAATTTATCTCCAATTTGTATCAAAGTAAGGGTGGTCAAGACAATTCTACTCTCTTACCCTCCTATTGAGCATCATGATTTCACGATACGTCATGCTGGTTTGTGTCAGAGTCCCAGCATTTCTTTATCTCTGGCCCCAGGCTTTAGCCCATGTCTGCTTTCAGTAAATTAAAAACAGGCTGGGTTTCAGATATGCATCAGAATTCCTTGGAAGCTGCTACTGCAAACATTTCACTGGCTAAGGTTGGTGATAGGTGCAGTTACACATAAAACCATCTGGAATTATTCTAACATGGAGAATGTGTGAAGACAGCAGGACTACAGGTCATGATCATTTCTCAGATTAATTTTATGCAAGAGAATGGATCAACAGAAATGTTTTGTTATCCTGTATCACAGCGTTTTCATAGCACCAACCTGACACTCACTAGTTATACACTATTCAAAGCCACACTTCTGCAAACAACAGTCCTCATTCCAGTGTTTTTATTCCTCACATAATGCCAGTCTGGAAAACAATTATCATAGAAACACAGAATTGTTTAGGTTGGAACAAAAGCTTTAAGATCATTGAGTCCAACTGTTAACCCAGTACTGCCAAGTCCATTATGTAAATGTCTCACTTTGCAGTTGCAGAGTCTCCAGTGATTTCCATGGAAACAGAGTGGACTGAAGCATTTACTAAGTATATGCATGACCAGGATCTTATGGGTTGGTTATTTGCCAAATTCACTCCAGTGCACCAACTCAGAAGGCAACTGCACAGTTAAGCACTTAATGATAAAAAGGATTCAGCTGGAAACAACCAATGATAAAAAAGATTCAGCCAGAAATAACCAACAAGAAGTAACACTATTCCAAAGAAAAGCAACAGCCATAAATGCCCCATTAGTCCAGCAGAATTTTAAGTCTGTGCTATTATCTGAACCCTGTTTAATAGGAATGAGGTTTGCTGTGGAGATGGCCCATATTTGATTCAGCAACACCTTACCTGTCTTGACACTGACTACAAGGGAGTTACAGTCGAACAAAAGTTCCACAAAGTAGTTGTGAATCAGGACCTTTGAGAAGGAAAGCTCATCATTCCAACCAACAACTCCAGCTACCTAACAGGGCTCATGACCCGTTTTTGTTTGCAAATAAAACAACTACATTTTATTAAGATACTGCAGAAAAATAATCGCAGCAGTCTGTTATTTTCAACAGCTTCTTCCTTCCATTCTGCTTTGCATGTTAGATATATTTGACACACACACACACATCAGTGAGGCACCAAACAAATGCAAAACGTATTATTAAAGCCAGGGACCAAACCTGCAGCTGGTGCAAACCAACAGCTCTACAGATACTGTTGCTGCATTGCTGATTGACATTAGCTGAGAAACAAGCTATTGGTTATTCCCAGACACAACAGAAAGGGAAACGTTCATATAGATTAACATCAGATTGTCTGAAAACACACTGGGGGCCAGTGTGACATATGCTCTGTGTCCTTATCCCTGATCTGCTCTGAGATGTGCACACTTTGCTGTACAGTGACCTGACCATATGCACCCTCCAAGGCTGCCATATGACATCAGCAATACCTTTCACTGCAGGAAAAAAGGGTATTTTGTTGCCGAAAAGGAAATGCAGACAAATCCTTCAGCCAGCATAACAATTCTGAAAGGTCATTTTGCACAGCAGAAATGTGATTGTTCCCGCCTGCCTTATGGTTTGTGTTTAACTTTCTCCAACAATTAAGCAAATGAGAAGACTGCTGATTGAATCCAGACCTCCGAGCTGCTCCCCAGGTGCCTTAGCCAGCTGAGCTGCTAAATCCTACAGCTTGGCTTGTCTGACTATAAGCTGATGTGGGGGCTTTGAGAATTAAGAGTGTTTTTGTTTATGCATTCCTTCCTCCTGCTGTCTCTACTCAGAGCTGATTTTAAATCTTTTGGGAGACGAGCTATTTGAAAGGCCTAATTTCAGTTTTAATGACAGCATTCACTGATGTTTTTCTGAAAATATAGGACACTGTCAGGGTTCAGAAACAAAGCGTTCTTTACATTTCCCAGAATTAGAAATCCATGGTAGAATGCTGCCCTGGCCAGCAGTAGAAGGTACCCACCTCTGGCATAACAGCACATCATTTCTACTCTAGAAACAGTGTGTAGCACTTACAATGCAACCCCAAAACATGAGAACCAAGCATGTTTAGTATTGGTGCCACATAATTTGATTTAAGCAAACAGATGAGGACATCAGCATCACTAAAATAATTAGAGAACGTGATGTTTCTACCTGGAGACTGCTGAGTTCTCTCCATGCTCTTGAATAAATTGAATTTACTTTCAATTTATTGTTGCTCAAATACAGTTCTCGCAGTTTTGTCATCCCAGACAAAGTCCCTTTTGGGACGATGCTTATCTCATTTTCCTTCAGCTTCAGAACCTGCAGGTTCTTTGGAAAGCCAAAGGGCACTGTGTGGAGATTGTTTCCAGAAAGATCCAAGGACTTTAGTTGCCTCAGTTTACGGAAGGCTTCCCGATGGATCTGGGGACTTTTGAGCTTGTTGTAGCTCAGGTTCAGCTCTTCAAGGAAGTAAGTGGTAGCAAAGTCATTCCTGTTAATCTCTGAGATCTGGTTATGGAGGATCATGAGTGTCTTCACTCGCCGGGGCAGCCCACTGGGGATCCTTTCCAGCATGTTGTTGTACAGGTGGACAGTGTGCAGCTTCTTTAAGCCATGGAAGGCTAATGGGTGAATACCTCGGGCTTTTAATTTGTTATTGTGCAGCAGAAGGTACTCCAGGTTCTTAATTTGGGTCAAGACATCTCTGTCAATCACCTTAATTGCATTCTTCTCCAGGTGGAGGAGGACGATGTTTCGAGGTAAACCACTTGGGATTTGTGAGAGGTTATTGCTGGACAAATCCAGATATTCAAGACTAGACAATTTCCTTGGGAAAGCAGGAAAGAAAACATTCTCCATTTAGATTCTACAAGGTGAAACAACAACCAGCTTCCTCTAACATTTTACAACTTTTGCTTTAGAGCCTTTTCACCCAGCACAGCTCCCACTACTGACTGCCCTTTTCTGATTCATGATATGAGGGATGTAGACACCAAAACAGAGAGCTCCCACATTGCCATTAGGAATTAGGACTAGGCACTGCCACTGCTCCCCAGCCACACCAGCAAGAGAATATGCCAGAGTTCACAGATATCCAAACTGCCACTGGGCTGAGGCATGAGATCAGTTTTGCAGTCATTGTTCTCCCATTTGATACCACAGATAGCAACATAGGAGCAATTTCAGTAGACAAATACCACAAGGAAGATGCCATGGGAGCACCACCAGAACACAGAGTTTAGCTCTCAGTCTCACAGAAACAAAGCCTGAGCATGAGTAATTTCTGTCTCTCTGAAAGTATCATTGAATCTGAAAAGCAGGTCTGCTTTCTAGATGATGAAATGTCACTCTTATGAAAAGCAGAAATGCTAACTCAGTGTCCTAGGCTAGGGTAGTGAACTTCTCCTGACCCTCCAGTATTATGGAAGTGAGTCAGGGCTAGAGCTGCTTTTTGTAAGCTACTGAATCTGGATTCCACAGTCTCAGCTGAAGCTAAATTAAATCCTCAGACCAGCCACTTATACCAACTGGATGTGGATCAATGGTATTATATGCCAGGACTGAGGAACCCTGTATTCCCTTGTATTTCAAGTCAGTTTCTCAGTTCAAATGAGAGTTTTAATTTACTTGACACAACATAACCCATTGCAGATGACTACAAAGTTTTCAAGAAACATGAGAACTAACGTATTACAGGCATTACTTACTAGTTACTACACTGCTGTTCACAGCCATCAAAGCATGCTCTGAATGAGCAAATATAATCTTTAGGTAAAATTCTTTATTGCTGCAAATTTGTAAGGTTTCCCCAGGATGGGAATATCTTAACAGGAATTATATGTCCAACATGACCTGGGGGTGGACTCAACACAGACATAGCAAATTATTAAGGGAGGTTTCTGGGAATGGGAAGTGGAAAAGGAAAGCAGTTTGGTACATTTGTGTGTCGGGAGATCAGGAGAGTTTACAGAACTAAGTTATGGACAGGACCACTTGTGTGATCTGGGTTTTCAGGTAGAACAAGGGCAGCATTCAGTGCAGAGAAAAAATTGTAAAATTTTTGAAGTGCTAAGTCCCAGGCTAAATCTAGGACAGCCAAAGGCTATTTCTGTTGCACCAGTTGGTATGAAAGCCTTTGCAGCCATCTGGCTCTTGAGCAGCACCATTGCATCCCTGCCTGCTCCAGCAACCACCTGCACTGGGATACAGCTGGGCATGGGGAATTCTCAGCTGCGTGTCTATGACTGCTTGCAAGTCACCTTCATGGAAACACACAAGTGGCTTCAGTGAAGGTGAAGCTCTGGCTTTAATGCCCAGTGAAGTGCCCTAGAAACTGGAAAGTCCCAGGTAACCTCACTTTTGACTGGTTTGGAAGAAAAGAGAGTAGCTTCCAATGTTATTCTAGGTGGCTTTTCCCAGAAGGCACTTAGTACCTGGTGTGTCTGGGTCTGTGGCAGGCAGGGTGCGGTGCAGTTTGATGTTCAGGGTTGGGTCTTTTGTATAAAACTCTTCTGCAGCCACTCACCCAGACCTTTGCTTTTGAATGGCAGCATCTGCATCTCAGACTTAGCAGTGAAATGCGTATCATTCAGCTTTTAATAAATTGACTTTTTACTGTGTCCTTTGTTCAGTAGATGTATGACTGTACCAGAGGGGGCAGACAGACACAGAGGTACAAACTGCACATCTCAGTCTCACCAGAAAGTTTCGTTGTCCATCCCTTCATTAGACAAGTAATTATTCTGCAAATACAGCTCCCGCAGACCGGCAAGTTCACTGAAGGCTCCTTTGGGAATCTTCTCCAGCTTGTTGCTCTAGAGTCACCAGAAGCACAAAGCACAGTATTTGGTATGAATCAACACAATATCTGGGTTCTGTTCAATTAACCCAGCCAATTAAACTTCAAAAGGGCTAGGTATAAGATATTTCAGAGGGCATTATAATGTGATGGACAGACTGGGTCAGATTCATTTGCCAGAAAGATTTGGCTGAGTGTCTCAATGGATGGTAAAAGAAAAAAATAATATCTTAAGTAGACCTTTCAGATACTTTTGGTCCACTATTGGCTGCCTCTCATTTCTCATTGTCCTGTTTTTTTCCCAGTCAAAATATCAAGATAAATGTTACTACTGACAGATGGTGCACTTGCAA
The DNA here is from genome assembly GCA_024500445.1 of Entomyzon cyanotis. Classification (NCBI taxonomy): domain Eukaryota; kingdom Metazoa; phylum Chordata; class Aves; order Passeriformes; family Meliphagidae; genus Entomyzon; species Entomyzon cyanotis. The sequence continues at coordinate 5,447,833 of JAKEPQ010001020.1, forward strand.
ATAAAACACTCATTTCTCTGCTCATCTGCTCTGCCCTTACCACAATTGGGAACAGCAGGGAAAGAGACAAGTTCAAAGTGTAATCCTCAAAGTCTGAGACCCCTTTGGGAGATAATGATTACCTGCAAGTGTTAAAAAATGCAGGGGACTACTAAGTTCATACTTTGCAGAGAAATTCCAGCAATTTAAAGGATTGGACTGGTTGCGTTTACTTTCCTTCAAGCTGGAGAAGCCTGTTCTCTTGAAGACTTTAACAGGAATTGTGGTGAAACCTTCAAGGGAAAAGAGAGCTGGGAGGCAGCACAGAGCTGCCTCAGTCCAGGGCTGATAACAGGCTCCAGTCTCTGCACGTCCAAGGAGCTGTCAACACTCAGAGCAAGCGGACCCAGGACTCCCATCACTCTAGCTCTCCCATTGCTAAGGCTCAGATCTCCAGCACAGACATGATGAAGTGTTTTTATCAGAATCAGATGACATGGAATTAAAAATGCTGGAGAGTAGTTAATAGCACAACTCTGCTATTGCACTGCTGCTGGAGGAATTGTAGCAGTAGAGAAAGCTTGATCCAAACTGAATTGCCAGCTCAGTAGCAAGCAGGAGACACTGATGCTGGGAAACAGTGGTCTGTGTGAAATGAGTTAGTGAGCAAAGCCAGTACAGAGTGGGCAAGCAGCTGTCAGGGAAAATGGCATCAGTGGCAAACTTCACTTGGGAGGTCATGGAGACATGGCCATGGAATGATGTTCTTCCTTTTCTAGTAAGTATTAGTATTTTTACATGCAGAGAAAAGGCTAACAATGCAGCCATACAGGAATTTGCAATAAATCCCCCTGAAAACACAGAAAAGCATTTCTGCCCCCTGTGAGCATTGTGGTGATTTGCAAAAACAATGTTGCTTATGGACAAAAAAGGAAGGTCATGGGGACAGCTACTGTTGAGAATACGGCAGGCAACACTTAAAATGGGCCTGGGGACATTTCCAGGTGCACTGGGATGTCTTGGCTGTGTGGTGTGAAACAAACACAAACACAGTACTTTGTCACAATCCTAAAGGATTACAAAACTTTGTTGTCATTACCTGTAAGTGTAATTTGTATAGTGCTGGAGGGAGATTCTTTGGAACATACTTCAAAAAATTGCTGGACATGATGAGTATCTCCACATTATTAGAGCCATTGAACATATTATCAGGTAACCCAGCATCTGAAAGTTTGTTGTTATGAAGATACACAGATCTGTTGGAAGGAAATAAAATATGAAGTTCAACAGACAGGGAGATCTGGAGGTTTTGTTTACTGAGAGAAAGCTAGTTTAAAACTTAATTTCAATCTTTTCTTCTTTCCTTGAGATAATTAGATTTGTTTTTAGAATGTGCTCTTTAGTTTAGCAAGGAGTACAGATACAAAACCAAATGTTTGGCCCCAATACTCTCTGAAAGTTAGGTCTATTCAAAATCCAAACCTGCATGTGAATACACATTTCACAAGTGGTCTTATCATCCTGAAACTGAATGCAAGCCTGGGACTGTGCAGTCCTTAAAAACACAGAATGTGACTGTGGTGGCCTCACTCAGTGTTAGAATTCACCTCTGTTTAATAAACATGGCCCCAGTTTTAACTTCTGTTTGGAATTGAATCTGGGCTGCTTGGCCTTGCAAAATCAGCCTGTATGTCTCTTAAGAAAGGGTCATCTCTTACCCCTCTATTCCTTCTGCTCCCATGGAGGCTAGAAATAGCCCAGGAGTTTCTCTCCTACTCCTAGAACTCAGAACAGGATACTGACAGAAAGACAACAGATTTGCTCAATCTGGCAGATTTAGTTTTTAATTGGGACTGAGAGACAGAATTTCTTATATTTCCTTTTCTCTTCTTACTTTCAACCTTTAATATTCACAAAAAAGTTTCTCCAGTCAGATTTTCAAAAATTGATTCATTCTTACACAGGTTTCAATTCCACACAAAGCAAAGTACCTCTATGAAGTTATTACTGCATTTTACTGGTTTAACTGCTAAATTAATTCATTTGACTTCTTTTTAACGAAAGAAATTATAGGCTTTTAATGACTTTGATTACCTCTTCCTTTCCTGTGTTTACCCCCAGATGCAGCAGGCAGCTAAATTTGTAGACAGGTTAAAACTGCAAAAGTATCAAAGTGTGCTTTTTAAACTTATTCTTGGATTCTCTACCAGTTGCAGAGAATTGGCAACATCCTTCTGGAAGGAAGGAAAGGCTCAGTATGGAAAGACAATTGTGTGATCACACACTCCAGGGAGTTCAGAGCTACACTAAAAATATTGTTTACCCTGCATGGTCAGCTGTACTTTTAACTCACAAATATTTGTCTTTCTGAAAAACTTACTCTCCAAATAATAAGTCTGAGATCATGAACTCTGCTGGGGGCAAACAAAACAACTGAAACGACTGTGTTGGGATTTCATATGAACAATCTTGCAAATCAATGAGTTCCTATTCTGATTAAAATTAGTGTTGGTATAGGAAAGTGTGAAAATCACTTCAGAAGAGTCAATAATTTTAATATGGAATCCAAGCACAGCAGTTTCTGCACCTCGGATTAAAGGAAAAAACATATATAAATCTAGCTTCTTTCATCATGAGATATTGCCAGAAGTCTGTGAGTGACTCAGCCCTTTCAGCTTCCAAGAGCCTAAGAGACTGAAGGCCCAGGAAGTGCAGAGCAGCTCCAGCTCTCAGTGAATTCAGTGGGAAGGGAGAGTTCTTCAGTTCATCACAAGACTGAGCTGTAGGGGCTCAGCTGGGTCAGCTACAATTAACTGCTGCCAAACTTGGCTGCATAAATTGCTCCCAACAGAGTTTGGGATGTCTTTGCAGGATGGGGATGGTGTAGTGTTTGCATGCTGCAGATTACTCAAAACCCTTACAAAAGCCCATACCTCACAGGAGGTGGTCTGTGTGCCTCTGAGTTTGACATGGATGTGCTGCTCTGGATCCAGGTGAGAAAATCACAACCTAAACCTAGCAAAGAGACCTTTGGCAGCAGATCTGGGGTATGAACCCGTTCTGAAGATGCTGAAGTGCTTACCTTTAATAGAATTGAGTTAGACTGCTCTAAGTACTGTACTCTCCACCGGGTTTTACTTTCAAAAACCAATGGACTATAATGGACTAGAGATTTCTAAGCAGCTAATCTCCATTTTGAGAAACTAAAGCTGTTCTTTTAAACTCCTGATACACAAATAAAATGGGGACAATTTCATTTTATATTTGCAAAAGTGTCTGGCAGCTAGCAAAAGCCCTTGGAATGTGTTTGTTTGATCTTTCATGCTGAGAATAACAAACAGCTTCTTTCCAAAAGCACAAGTGGGCAATAATATAGTTTAGCCAGAGAGTTTCTTATCACCCACCAACTGCATCCAAGCAGTGGCAGCACACCAGTATTGTTTTACTTCCCAGTCCCTTACCTCAAGTTTGGTTTCTGTCCAAATGTGAGCCCATATATCTTAGTGAGATAATTGGCTGCAAAATCTGCACTGATCAAGGTATTTGGTAGGAATTTCGGTGCCACTGTTAGCTGTAAAAGAAATACACAGGGGAATTCCAATAAAATGCAACAAATGTTTTAACCAAGTATTAAACCAGCAGCAAAACACTTGCAAATTTATCTTCCCCAAACAGGCAAAGATAAATTAAACTGATTGTTGATTGCATGAACAAAAACAAATTGTCCTCACTCACTAATCTCTCCAGGAAGGAGACAGACTTTTGCTCTAAGATATGAAAATGTTTGTTTTGGTTGGAAGGGTCCTGTCTCTTTTTGGTGGAAGAAATCAAGAAATTGTTATTCAAAGAGAAAACACTTTGCTTATTATTTTTCCTAATTCCTCAGTCTGCTGTGCCAAAAAACTCCAGCCCACCTCACAGTGACCTACTGCTTACTGTCTGAGGAAAGTGTACTGTGGAGGGGAACAGTCACTTCACTGTCTGCTCTACTGGATCCATTTATGATGATCTCTGCAAGGGGGATTTAGGCTCCCAAAGAGCAAGGATGCTTCTGAGCCAAGTAATGGAATATCAAATGGCACTTCAAAGCAAATACCTCCTGTACAGCCATACTTTGTTCAATAAACAAGTGATGTATCAGGAAATACAGAAAAACCCTGTCTCCAAAGCTTTATAGCTGACAACATGTATAGCACTGAGTGTGTTTGCTCTTGGTCTGTTGCTATTTTTACCAGTGATTTTCAAAACTAATGTCAGCATCTGAGCAAACTGGTGGAGTGAAATGCAATGATTAAAAAAAGCTCAGTTTGACAGAGCATCCAGGTAATACAATAGCCAGGCTCACTGAGAGGCTGTTAACAGCAAAGTCATTCACAGAAACCAAGAATGCAGGTTACAGTTCAGGCTGGATGGAGGACAGTTTTCTGGGAAGCATAAACCCAGAATCTTCATGCATCAAGACAAAGCCCTTGGGAAACAAATTATGAACACAATGCTGTAACAGATGATCCTTGAGTAGAGAAGACACTGAGCTGCAGTCAGCAGGAGCAGCCACCCTGGTTACAGGTGCTCACTGCAGCACTTATGAGACCACTCAGTCTTTTACATTCTCTCCAAAGGGCTCTGGAGAGAACATCTTTCCTAGGGAGATACTGAATTCTTTGAGATCAGGATGGGAAGCTGGAGCAATCAAAGAGATCTGCCTTCTAGCCTGAAAGTCATGGAACCTTTAAACTTCCTCACAGCCCTGTTGTGTGAAACAGAACCTGGTCCTTTCAGTCAGCAAGGCACAGCAAGACTCACATGATGAGAAAACATATTTTTCAAACTTTTATTACCATAAAACTGCAGTTGGTTATGAATAATAGTGTAAAACCAAAACTATTTAAAATATGAACACTGTGTGAGAGAACAGACACTTTATTGGAGAACTGCCTAACCCCAAGCTTTAAACTATGTATTTATCTAAAGGTTGCCTACACCCCTCTCTACTGCTGTTGTCAAGTGTGCATTGATGAACTCCATCCATGAACTTCCAATTTACTGGACTCATAAAACAGTCTTTAAAAAAAAAAAAAGTGTACATTATTTACTGTTTTTCACTTTCAGCTGTCCCAAAACCTCCATCCCTGGCCTGTCTTTAACAATATATGGTCACAAACACAAATAAGATCTTTCCCACAAACCACACTCCTATCAGTATTTCCAGATGGTTTGTGAGCACTGGAATTAGGCATTCTGCATATTACTGCAGTTGCTCTTGGCTTTAGTGGTAATCTCTCACCTCCTGATCTGGGAGAGATGATTTCAGGGAACTGGATAAAAGCACTCATCTCTGACTAAGAAGATCTGACAGTGCCTCAGAAAGAAATAAGTCTCTACCATGACATAATATTGACAATTCAGACACAGGAAACAAGACAACAATTTTCATACACAGTGGTACATTAAAGCTTTTCTCTGGTCAATTAGGTCATAATTTTTATACAAAACAAAGGGCATGGCTCAGACATGTGAAATGAGAGACATGAAAACCACAAGAAAGAGGGAACAGAAGTTTAATCCAAAAAGAGTTTTCACTTGCTCAGGACATTGCTTTGGCATTTCAGCACTTGGTCATGAGACTGATCTTCACTGATTACCTGCCTGAACGATTCATGCTGGATTGTTTTAAGTGTTAGCAAAAATAAAGTTGACTTGAATAGCTTTGTCTAATTTATTGCATAACAAGAAGCAATCTGCATTTCTCCAGCTGCAATTTTCTTTCAACTTAACTGCTGGACCTCCCTTTCCATATGGCAGAGTGTTTCTCCACTGTTAACTTCAGAAGGTTAATTCAAAAGTCATTAGCAGTTTTGAAACCATTTTTCTTGCTTGAATCAAGCTTTGATAAAAACAGAAGTACTGGATTCAGGTGAATCCCATATCACTTTGAGGATATGGGAAAATGTTAAACCCTCTGTCACCAAAATCACCAGTTTATAGGAAATCATAATGACAGCTCAGGATCTGGTCTATGGTGGAACAATTTCTCTTATTAGCAAAGTTTACTGTGCACTCTTTATGAGAGTGGGGTGAAAAATTAAAAAGGAAACTACAGCATCCATTCTTTACATGAAGTACTTGTTACTCACAGGCCACAGAAGGCTTTTAGTCTCTCACATTTCTTTTCTCTGACTAAACTATGCCAGTTTAATGAAAGATGATTTAGCTATATCTGATGGGATCACAACAGAAGATAAAGCAGCATTAAGATAATCTATAAAACACGGAGCAAACTACCAGCAAATCCCTGCCCTCCTCCAGACACCACAGTAACTTGATCCACAGTGTTTCCTGCTGCAGAGGAGATGCAGTTTGAAGCCAATCTGGTTTGTCCTGGCTTGTGATTTATAAAGAAATGTGTTATTTTTGTGGGTCCACAACGTCTCACTGTAACTACTCCTGACATTCGCTGATGTTTGCAATTTCTTTTGGGATTCTTTTCTCTCGGCAGTAAAGCCAGAAAAACCAAACACTTTGTTTTGTTACACAGGGAAAATCAGAGTGCAAGGCTCTGGAATATTAGTCACAGTCTGGCTTGTTCCTTTTTTATGGAGTTATTAACTGCCAAGATTGTTACATGGAAATGGTGCTTGAAAGAGAGAAAAGAACACAATGTTACTGTACGAAGGAATGGGTTCTATTCTCAATCACTGCATACAGAAATGTATAGAGTGATTCTGGATGTGTCTTGGCCTGACTGAAACCTGAATGTGGCCACATGTATTTAATCAGAACATCAAATGGTCCCAGATTTTAAGAGGATAATAAAATATATTTACAGACATGCAGAGATAGAGAGAGAGAGAGGGTGGGATGGAAGGGCAGTATTTTTGCAGACAAAGAAGCTCTGCCTGATGTTTTAACTTATATTTTTCTGTGGATCACAGTTTCTTCTGTTGCAAGTATTTGTGGGCAATCAGTGGGGTAAAGAAAGCCATAATGGGAACCACCCAGATGCAAGGGTATATGAGAAGCTATTTCATTTCCTAGCCTTGGCAGGAAAGATATGCTTCTGTCAAGACATCCAACCTGGGTCATTAATAGGAAAGCACCAGGGATGTTCTCCACCTAAAGAAGAAATTCAGTTCCTATCACTGTAGCTAAAAGAATAAATTATGATTGGCACAGCTTCATTGTGTGTGGGTATCATCCCCATATCAAACCTAATAAAAATGGGAGCCAGGGAAAACTGGATAGCTTTTTACAGATCTTGATGGCTCAAACACAGGCACTAGGATGTGTTTGTTCACAATTTTTTCAATCAGCCTCATCTGATAAGGCAGCATTTCCCATCATCACCCCACATGCAGGCAGGAACCAAATCTGCATGCAGCTGATCCAAAGCCTACTGAAGACAGTGGGAATTTATGCATCATGGGGCTCTCTGTACCTCCCCACACAAGGGCAATCTTTCACCAGGTGAACAAATAAATAAGTGTTCAAAATATACCTGCATGTGTAGCATCTAAACTTTTCACATACTGTTTTGACCTTAGATGAACCTGTATTAGAATATCACTTTAGCACAGTTTTACTTATGTAGTATATGCATTTTAAAAGAACTGACAACTTGCTCATTTAATTTTCAAAACCCAATTGGAAAAGAGCTGTGAAAGGCTTCAGAGCCTCTTACCTTATTGTTTGCCAGGTACAGGTAATTCAGGTTCTCCAGATGCTCAAATGCTTCCTCTGGCAACCCTTAAAAACAGGAATAACTAATCAGTGGCATCAGCACCTTACTGCCTTTCTGAGTGAAAATTCCAGAGGGCAGCTTTCCCTCTCATTATCTTTCATGTGAGATTGAAACACTTTTTATTGTTGCTGAAACAATATGACTCAGACCTATTGTTGTCTCTTTTTTTAATTAAAAAGAAAAAAACAAACCACAAACCAAAACAAACAATACACACTGTTAAGAGCAACAGAGGACTGTTTAAAATCCTGAGCATACAAGGCTTGACCTGGCAGGGGTCAGGTACAGAGCTGTGCAGATCTGCCCTATGGCTGATAATCAGTGTTTACAGCAACCATACTATCTGAGAACCTTCTCCTGTAATTTGCTTATGATTCTGCAAATCTTTTCTCTTGCAAGGACATAATCTGAGATTGCTTAATGATCAGCTCAGCCTGATGTATGACTATATTGCCAAAAAAAGCCCAGTATCTTCATGTCACAACCCTTCTCTTGGTCTGCTCCCCCACAATACAGGTATGCAAACAGTAACCAGCTCAGAGAGCTGATCCAACTCAGGGCTTATCCTCCCCCAATAATTATCCATTTTCAGCTGAGTCACTCAACATCCAGCTGATCACACAAGCACAATTGCTGTCACAATGGGAAGCCTGAAGTAACACTTTCACCTGGCACTTAGATAACCATGTGTCAAAGGTGAAGCTATTTCCCATGTCAAAACACGTTCGACACTCAGGGCTCCACTGAAACTTGTGAAAGAAACATGAAAGCCCAAAGATAATAATGCCAAAGGCTGAACATATTAAGCACAGCCTTCCCTCTGCTGTGTAAGAGTGCTGTGCCTTGGGGCCCATGTGTAGTATGACCACATTTGCAATAAATTTTGTTCTCTATCAATGCAATAAAGATAAAAAGAGCATTCAGATCAACTGGGTGACATATAAATTAATAACAATTACATCTTTTCCTCATCTTTTCCAAATCCTCCTAATTATTTTCTCCAATTCCTCTGTTTCTCTCGCTGTCCTTACTAACCTTGTCAAGTTTCTCTAATAAGCATAAGACTGAGCAAGCAAAACCTGCCTACAAAAATCAAAATGGTTTGAGAAGGGTAGAAATGTCCTTATTTGCAATATGTATATAAATACATACCAAATTTTGCAAGGACAAAACTGGACTAAACTGCCCTGACTGACTAGACTGAACTAAACAAAGTCATTCAGGAGGAAATCATTCAGCATGTGGACGTTTCTGGTTCTCAAGTGCATTGCATGGAAGTGCCTGTGGGACCAGAGGGAGTTTCCTGGACGAGGAGATCTCACGCCACAGTACACGAGCTGCTGCCAGGTCTCCACTGGTTCAGCAGGGCTGCATTCTTCTACACTGAGTATTGTGTTTCAGATGATAAAGTGTCTCCATGATCTGCGTGATGGCCAGAGGAGTGAGGCTCACAGCAAGCCACTCCAACCAAAGAAATCCATCATTCTGGCTTTTCTTATCAGCTGTCACTGGCCTCATTGCATAAGTTGGTGTTGTGAAGGCACAGGCTCAGTCCACCCTGTGGCTCACCTTTTGAAGTCAGCCTGTTGTTTTGCAAATTGAGAGTTTCCAGTCTATAAAGACGAGCAAGCTCTTCTGGAAAGATTTCTTCAATTTGGTTATTCTAAGAAAATGGAGAGTATTAATCATCAGCAAAGCAATCCAAGAAGGATCCCAGTAAACCCAGACTGTGAACTTCAATAAAATCTGGAAGTGAACCCACCATGTCAAATCCTTGTCAAGACTTCTCTGAGCAATGAGCCAAACTCAGATCTCAAAACCAAAACATCCAAACCCATCAGCATTTGAAGCCTGACTTCTGCTCATCTCCAGGAATATCCAGTTTATGCACCAGCAGCACACAAAGACTGTGATTATGCCTGGCAAGGCCCACAATCCATCTGCCACAGCCAAACTCTCATAGCTGCAGCAAAGCGTTTGCTGCAAGGTTGGCATGGTGGATTTCCAAGTTTATGGCTTCTGTTATTCATAGGTTGCTTGAAAAGCCACTTGTCATGGGCAGGGAGTGTCAAACTGGACTAACTTTCACTGGTTCTGCTGTTGGGGTGACTGCCAACAGATTTTCATTAATATGCTGACTAACATTTCGACCATTAACAAGTGGCTCAGTTTTAGCAACCAGGGGAGCACTGAAGGACCCACTGTGCTGGAAGCCAGGCCAGTACACAGAAAGTGACAGCTGCAGCTCCAAAAAATTTACTTTCTTTTGGCAGCAGAGGCAGGAGCCATGGCTAGCACATGCCTGGGACAGATCTGCTGAGGAAGGTGCCAGCTTACATTACAGTTTTTCTGACTGAAAAGCTCTAAACGAAATCTGCATTTCATCCATTGGACAGAATTGACAGATGGGAGCAATAAACCAAAAGCAATTGGTGAAGGGCCAGGCTTTGAAAACATGAACTACTTCCACTGCCCCGAGGCACAACCACTGCTGCAGCCCTTCAGGTGTCTGAGCACTGGCAGGGAAAGGACAGCTGCCCAACTGCTGGTCACAGGGATTAATTAACTAACAGCAAAGCATGGAAACATGCTGACAGTCTAGGACATCCTGATTCTTCTCCCTGAAGCTGGAATCTCACATCTGACGTGTCCTTTTCATGACAAGACATGAGGTGTGTGGAGCAGGACCATTTGCTGCAGGAACGACATCAGTGTCGTGGCCACAGGCAGCCCAGCAGCAGGCAGTGCCACCCTGGCTATGGGTGGCATTGCCATGTCACACCTGCTCCTTGGCAGAGCTGGGGACACTGAGGGACACTGAGGGACAGGGCTGGCCCTGCCTCTGGCCTGGCTCCGTGTCTGCAACGCCTGAACTAATACACCGTGCTGCCCAAAATATTCTCAGCAATGAAGTCATTTAGCCCATCTTCTTCAAAGACACCTCAAAATGAAAGACCTCCACTAAAAACTTGGGTTGGCCAAAGACGAAACAAGAAATTGTAAGTTTGGACAAAAATTCTTCTCGCGGAGCTGTGCGAGACTGTGGAGCTATTTTCGCCCTCCCTGGCTGTGAGGGCAGAGAATGGCGATGACCAGGCGGTTGGTGGAGCTCAGGGCCTGCCGCACCGCTGCTCCCGCCGAGCCCGGGAGGGCTGAGGGCAGGCGGGGGGCTGAGGGAGCCGTGAGGGCACGGGGGGCGATGGAGGCACCGCCTTACCTGCAGCGACAGGTGGTTGGTCAGCTCGGGCAGCAGCAGCGGGAACTCCTTGAGGTCGATGCCGCCACAGTCCACGACGCCCTCCTGGCTGCAGCCGCAGTCGCGGGGGCACGAGGAGCCGGGCCCGGGCCGCCGCCGCTCCGGGCCAGCCTCGGAGAAGTCGCTGTCGGCGGCGCAGCCTAGCGCCAGCAGCGCCGGGAGCCCCAGCAGCGCCAGCAGCGCCCGGCCGCCGGCGGGCATCGCCCCCTGCGGGCCGGGACAGCGGGACAGAGGGACAGCGGGACAGAGGGATAGAGGGATAGAGGGACAGAGGGACAGCGGGACAGAGGGACAGCGGGACAGGGGGACAGAGGGATAGAGGGACAGCGGGACAGAGGGACAGCGGGTCAGAGGGACAGCGGGTCAGAGGGACAGCGGGACAGCGGGACAGAGGGACAGCGGGACAGCGGGACAGCGGGACAGAGGGATAGAGGGACAGCGGGACAGCGGGACAGAGGGATAGAGGGACAGCGGGACAGAGGGATAGAGGGACAGAGGGACAGAGGGACAGCGGGTCAGAGGGACAGCGGGACAGCGGGACAGCGGGTCAGAGGGACAGAGGGATAGAGGGACAGCGGGACAGAGGGACAGAGGGACAGCGGGACAGAGGGACAGCGGGACAGCGGATCAGCACCGCGGGCTCATTGCCGGGGTGCCCCAGCCTCGCCCCGCAGCCCCGGCCCGGCCAGCCCCAGCCTCGCCTCCTTCCCGCTCTCCCGGGGTGCTTTCGCGTCCCCTCAGGACACTTTGGGGACTGGGCTGCCTAGCCAGTGGGTCCTGGGCACAGCCGGCAGCATCCCCCGCACCGGCCCCGATTCCCCGAGTTATTTATTGCTTTTTTCATATTGAGAAACGCCAGATGATCCCGCAGATTTAGGCAAGGGGTTATGCAATGTTAGTTCAATGTGGCTGTCGGTCGCACCGTTCCCCACAGTTTGCACAGGAAGAAACTCTTCTCGTTATTTAAACAACACGGAGTCTGGGCAGGAGTGACTCTCGGAGGGGCTGCTCCACGTGCATCGAACAGTAACAAAACCTCGCGGCTACTGAAAACAAAACGGGCTTCCTATGCATTTTGGACAGTGCTGATCTGAACCTAAGACACTTGGCTAATGTTCAGCTTTTATCTTTCTGGCAGCAGGTTAAAATAATCCGAACAGAAGTTGAGTATCTACTGGAGCAGCCAGCTGGCCCTAACCCAGCCCCCTCGGCCCCACTTGCTGCCCTTCTCAGATTTCATACATAAAGGTTTGCACACAGGGCTGGTTATGGCTTGTCGTTTATCCTCTCAGCTATTCTTCAGGAAGGATTTGACAGCGATGAGAAAGATTTTGGCTGATGTTTTAAAGTGAAAAGGCGCGATGGCTTCATGACCTTATGAAATAAGTATTCTGGTCACCTCTGCCAGCCCAGATTCCTTCTTTGCATCAGAAGCAAGAACCTCACAGAGCCAGACTGGCAGCTGTCAGAACTGAATGACTCCATTTACATCCATCCACAGCTCTTTGCAGCTTTGCACCAGGGGCTCTCTTGGAGAGCTTGGGTGCTTGGGAAGCATTGCAGAGTATCCTGCTCTGTGTCACAGTCATGAAAGCCTTAAATAATTTTTTTTAATACTGACTTATACTTGAAGAAGTGGGAGCAGGAGGGACTACAGGGCAGAGCATCCCAAAACGTGGGTGCTGGTTTTGCTTAAGTCCTGGTCTTTGCTATGAACATGCTGGGTGGGTGATTTTAAGCATTTATCATTTTGTCCTAGATCTCTCTTCCCCTCTTCCACTATTTTACAGCTTCCATATCTGTAATAGCTTAATATAATGAAATTCATCTCTTTTATAAAACATTCCTTGTATGGCAGCTAGGTATTAACAATGAGACCAAAACTGGCCATATGACTATGCCAACAGCAGATTAGTAAAATCCTTAGTATTTGGTGACCTAATCTCAGAAAATATTTCAGAAATCTTAGAGAAAATAATCTCAGAAAGTATTTCAGATCTTTAAGAAAGTATTTTTCCTTTAAGCTCGCCCTTACAGATACTTACAAAAGAAACTATAGACAAAAAACCTTGTATTTGCAGGTCACAATCAGCTCTGATGTAACACCACCAATGCTGTTCCCACAGCACAGTTACATCGTGGTTGGTATTAGGCTCTATAGATTTGCAACATAATAACTTTTCCACATCTATTGCTGAAAGTATGGTAGAAAATTAACATGAAATATTCTATTGCACACTAAGGTTTTGAGGCAATCTCACCCCCTTATCAACATGCATGTGTCTGCTACAATGAGCAGCTTTTTGCTGCTCTAGCATAGTGAGACACTTTGGATACAGGAACATCTGTGTACATCTGGAGTGCAGGCAGGAAAACCAGGCATGATGGTGATTTTCTTTTAGTTCAAAGAAAGGCTGAAGTAATTTGCTCCATTTCAAGTAATTCCCATGGGCCTGATTCAAAGCCCTGTTAAGAAAGCTTCTAAAGGAATAGCTCAGAACCCACTAAGACAGTGCAGTCCTCTTCCCTTGCTGCAGGTGGGCTTTGGATCAGGTCCTGCCACCCAAAGACTGATGTGACATTGAAACCAGCTCAGGGCTTTCTGTGGCTACATCTTTCTGACTCCAGACAGAGCTGATACCTGCACTTTTGTGCCTCACAGCATGAAAGTTCTACAAAAGGCACAGTCTCAAGAGGTAAACTGAAGTTTCAGGAGTTACTGAATGCTTTTCAGTGATTACAGTTACCCCAGTAAACAACAGAATCACTTTTAAAACATCTTATCTCTGTTACCTATTACTCTCCACACACATTCTCACAGGACACACACACAGAGATGGGAAAAACATCCACTGAAGGAGAGGATTCTCCTTCAAAATCAACAGGTTAACTGAGTTTGTTACACTGAGTATCCTTGCTAAAAGCTGCAGCTGAAAGGCAGGCTGCTGCTGCAGGTTGTCTGACAATACAGCTTAAAAAGAAATAGAAAAGCTTACCTTTGCTGTCAGAAATCAGATGAATGGAGAAGAACATTTCTCTTGCCCCCACAGGCTCTCTCAGCTCATGCCATGTCAGTAACATGCACTGAGCTCAGAGCAAGTCTCCCCTTTCCAAGCCAGATCCTTTCCAGATGTGTGCAGCGGAATTAGAGTAACAGGCAACCCTCTACCAGTGAGAGCTTCCTGCACTTCCCAACGAAAGCAGAGAGGAATTTTCCAAAGTCACCATACGGGAAAATGTGAGTAGGAAAGAGGAAGCAGCTATGGCCTGAATATAAAGACTTGGGAAATAAACAATCCCCCATTACTTTTGTCAACACAGTTTGCAAGATCCGTGAGCGAAGCCAAAAGCCAGCATGAAGGAATTGGCAGAAGAGAAGCAGAGATGGTGTGTGTGCTTTTGCATTTCATTGCAGGACAGCGGAGCTGCACTGCTACTACATCTTTGAGCTTAGCTGCATTCAACCCAAATCTGAATCCCAGGTGGGAATGTCCTCCCATTCTCTGGGGGTCTGGTTCAAATTAGCTAGGAACAGACAGATCAGCAGTTTTTCCTGCATTTTACCTCCCTCCCCTTTAACTCTCCCTCCTTTTCAACACATCGACTGATCTTCAGGGACCAGGGATCAATAGGCTGAAACTACAGATCTCTTATAGACAAAGTCCCCAAATTTGCTGTAATACCCATCTACCCAATCTCTTTTTTTTTGTCTTCTATGCCCCGCATTACAGCACTAACACCAGAACCTTCCACTACACACACACACACACACACACACACACACACACACACACACACACACACACATATCTATTCAGCCCAGCAGCCTCACATTTCTTATTTCCCCTCCTCTCAGTAAAAGAACAGAAATACACAGTTGATAACAGTATGCTCCAAGTACAGCAATACTATCAAGAAAGCAACACAGCTCCCTGACTGCAGTTACTATATTAAATATAAAGCCACCTGTTTTGTGAGTGTCCCGCAGTGTTCCATACAGTACCTCCACAAAACCTGAAGATCTGTCCTCACCAACAACACAACCTTCTTGCTCAATTCCAAAGAAGGGACACTGATTCTTTCTTCTCCACTCCAGCTGAACTAAAGTCTAAAGCAATTAAGTTATTTCCTCCCTCTCTTCATCCAGGCTTATATCAACTGGAACTGATCCCCCTCTGTGCCACGTGGAAGTTTCAAAAGTTAGAGTGGGAAGAGGGCTTTTACTGAAACAAAAATAAAAACAAACCAAAGCTGGCTGCTTTTTCCTAGTGACTCAGAAATCCAGGACACATTTGCCTGCTACCCTTTCTGTATTACAGCACTCTGAGTCCACACAACAAAATGTGCACAGTTTATTCAGGAGGAGAAAAACAGTGCTTATGTTGGGCGACCACTGCATGTTTCCCCAGTCTGCAGACAGAAAGGAGGAGGAGTAGGGGGATTACCTCACTCACTGTTGATGCCAGAGCAGCCCACAAGGGAGAGGAAGCAAACAGCATTCACCCTTCCCCAAAAGTTCCTTTTTATCTGTGTTTTTGCTGTAGAAGTATAGTAATTAGCTGTCAGGTAGCATCTAGAGGAAGCACAGGACATTATAAAGAGAGGGACATTGTGCCTCCTTTAGTGGGGAAACAGAGGCACACAAGTGTCAGGCCAGATATCCAATGTGCAAAGGTAACACACACTATGCTAAAAATTACTAGTACAGGCTTTTTTTCTCCAAGCTTTCACTCGTCCACATCTTACTCTCCTACATCAACATATCCCAGACTCACAATCTCCTTCTCCAGGCCCAATACTGCATTTCCATCATCCACACAAATTCCCAGGAAAACCAGAGCTGGAGTCAAATCTATCTAAAGGTGCTCTGACACACCACTAAGCCAAAGGCTATGCCCTGCCATACATGAACTCAGCAGCCACTGCTTCTGTTCACTACATCTTTCTGGAGCTTTAAGAGTAAAGAATTTCCACTGCAAGACTCACAGCACAGAATAAGCTGCGAGAAACATTTCCAGTCAAACTTCAGTCTTCATACTCTTGCATGTTCCCTGCTGCTGGGCCTGAGTGATGGCTGCAGCCTGCATGAAGAAACATTTCCAGGTTTAAACACTGAAGCTGAAGACTAGTTTAAACTTTGGTACAATTATTTCTTCAGATCACACAGATGGCAGAGAACCAGGTCCTTGGGCAAACAATTTCTGGGGCAGTTGTGACAGTGTGTGCCTAAAGAGTGCTTTGCAATGGGCCTGGGACACAGCACCCTGTGCAGGACACAACCTTCTGCACTGCCCAGCACTAAAAAGCCCCTGTGGTGGTCAAGGACAGGCTTGGCTACCTTGACTTCTTAGATTGCAAAGATACCCTTGCAGCCCTCAGGATGAGGCCATGTCCAGGGCCAAGCTGCACTATGCAGTATATGCCACATGAGACCTGCTCAGCTCTTACTTTGCAACTGCTGTCACTGCCCTCAGTGGGCTAAATTTAGATGTGGTATGATAAACTCAAATAACAGGCATGGCAGAGAACAAAAGGTATAAGCAGACCTACTGAAGCATGAGCTCCAAGAACAGTGGTTCTACAGGCATCAGCTCACTTGTGATTGTCTGCATGGAATGAGGCACCAGGCATTCTGGAGGTTTAAATTTTAGTTGTGTCTTAAAAGGTAACACAATGTTCTTCACTCTCACCTTTAATTGTCTGATTAAGATTCTACAGAAATACTGGCATTCCTGAGGTGCTCAGTGCTAGATGCTGATATTGTGCCTTTATATCAGAGAAAAAAATGCCTTAAAATTCTACTAAATAACTTGCAGTCATTTTGCTTCAAAAAATGAATAATCAAAACACAAGGAATAAAAGGGGGGTTTGTCTCTAAAGCAGGAAGGGAAGTATTTTTCAAACCTAGGAATTCACAACAGTGCCTGGCCATGAGCCTACTGGCATCTGTGTCTTGATCCGAATGAACTCTGAAATGTCTGTTCTCCCAGAGGACATGTACTGTTTAAAAAAATATTTAAAAATCCATGACTGCTTTTAATCTACCTGAAATATGGGATACAGACACAGCTTATTTTGTATTTGTTTTATACTATCCATGTTCCTTTTAGCCTGCTGCAGCATTATTAGGATATTTCTGTTCCTGTATCACAGCCTTTAACTAACATTTCCCAGAAAACCCACCCAGGGCCATACAAAGCCATCTGCTTTCAAGTTAGCAATGAATTCCTCTTACAGATACAGGGTGCAGAAGAGCTCACACTGTCACTCCAACAAATTACGCTGCTGTTTATTTAAGTAATAAAGGCATTTGTTCCAAACAGTCGGGGCTTTTCCAGCATTTGTTCTCCACATGTGGTTTGCTTCCTCAAGTGTTGATTTTTCATAGTTAAGAGACTTTCCCCTGCCTTTTATCCACCAGGCTAATTGCATTCTTACCCTTTTCTGCCTAACGAGAGCTGACATGCAGTGCTCTCGGTGCTCTGCAGAACAGGAAGAGATGGATTTCCTGTTCCAAGGAGGTAAGAGTTGAATCTGACCTCAGATGAATTGGACATATGGGAAATGGACAAAACCAGCCTTGTGACTATCTGCAGTTTTTTCTATCCTGAGAGGGAAGATGTAGTCAAGACCCTTTATCCCATCCTCCTGCATCCTGAAATGATCTATTGCCCGAAAAACCAGCTCTTTAACCCAACTGCCCCAAACTGTGCTCAGCTGTTCAGAGCCTCCTCACTCTGCTGCTTTCCAGAGGGATCCCACACTGCCCTGTACCAGGACTTGCTGTACACAGGCAAAGCCACCATGATGCCACCTGCCACACTGTGTCACACATATGCATTTTCAAAATTAAATGTATTTTTCTGCACTGAACCTATTTCTGGTTAGGCAAAGCAGCAGGGCTGAAAACACCACACTTGAGTAAAAGTTTAAAAATAAAATCTGTGCTCCAAAACCAAAGCATTCACCCAAATTCCTGCAAGCCAGATCTGCTGAGTTAGGCATCACTCTGCTCACTCTTTACAAAATTATTTGCTTTACAAAATTATTTGCTCACAAATTATTTGCTTCTCTCACTTTTTTCTTTATAATGTAAATTCCAATCTGCAAGAATTACACGTATTTTGCAAAAGAAAATAAAGGTAAGATTATCTGCCAACCTGACAACACCTCTGGCTGTCAAATGATTAACACACATTAAAGCTGGGAAAACCCCCAAATCAACAGCTACAAAGGGTAAGTATTCACCAGAGTCCATGAAGGAAGAACAATCCTCTCAAGTATTTTAATGTCTAAAGCTTAGATTGCCCCTCATGTGAGCTGGGAGTCTGAGAACACCAAACCCTTTGCCTAGAAAATTACAATTATTTTTTTTCCTTTACACAAGGCCTTTGAAACCAAAATTAAAGCACTGCTATGTCCAGTGCCTGGCCACCTTTTGGTACCTCTAGCTTCCTTTCTAATTCTGCCCCCAGGGAATCCAGTGAACAGAATTGCACTAACATATAAACTTCATTGAAAAGGCTGATCTAAAGCTACAAGGGATTTTAGCTGGAGAAGAAGGCCTTAATGCTGCTTGGTCTACTGAGCATTAGGAAGTGTGAAAGAAAATGTTTATAGCAAGATTTCTAAAATGGTACAAACGTAAGTAATGCTTTGAGTTATGTAAAAAATTAGTAACAGAACTTACTAATGTCAAAAAGGGCTTTGTCCCACAGAGCTTTGCCTATTTCCTCATGTGAATAAGTCATTTCTATCCACTGGAAAGTTTATTGATTCAAAGTTACCAGATTCTAACACTGTTGACTGGTACATAGAGGATTTGGGATTTCTAGAAAAGATGCCCCCCACCTCACTCCCAGAAAAATCAGACGAAGTATTATATATAAAAATTACTCAGCAAGTTATAACACAAAGGCGGCAAAGAAGGTGCGGAAACTGAAGAAGGAATACAAGACAGGTGTCTAAATAAGACATTAGCAGGTAGATGGGGTAAATATACAACTTTGTCCTTTACTCCATCTCCTTAAATCCTGCAAGAGAAATACAAGCCTGACCAGCTCTGTCAGCTGCAGGCTGTGCTAACCGCTGCACTACTCCCTCTACCTACTGCTGCTGGGAACTGAAGGCTGCTTAATCTGGGATTTTTGTGTTACAACGACATCATGTCTGCAGGTGCTCCAACCTGGACAAACCCAGATTTCTCTGAGGGCCAGGGCCTCAGTCTTGGATATTATTTCTCTTGGTAGCAATCAAACTCCAAAGTTTATTTTTGCACTTTCTTTTTCCTTCATATTTCTGTGCAACTTTTCCCCCCTAAAAAACTTAATCTCACTGTGCAGTTGAGCACATCTTACCTGAACTATTATTGGGGTGGACTACTATTATCTATGTTATCTTGTTTACACTTCAAAATTCATTTGCTGCTTTAATTAAACAATGGTCAAAAGTACGTTGTGTCTGTGCTCAAATTTCTTGAAAAAGGCATGTTCTTAGCTTGCATAACAGACATCTGCTCAGAGTTCTTCTGGTAGTATCAGTAATTCAAGAGGAGGAACAAATTGTTTTCTGTACAGAATTACTGCAATCCTGTAATTCTCCTTTATTTTAACCCACAAGCCAAATGGCAAGAACTTAGGAAAAAGCAGTGGATACAATAGCAAATGTTATTTTAAAGGGAGTGAAACACTGCTTTCATTTGAGAGATATGACTCCTATCTATTCCAATCCTTCAGATAAGTCAATAAACAATACACAGGAGGAAACCTGATTTGTATGACCAGATTGTACTTTAAAAAGTTTACAGTGGAGCAATGCCATATTTGTCCTAATTAACAGAAAACTAATTCCTTGGAAAAGATGATGAACAGTGGGGTCACAAATGTTGATTCATCCAGATGTTAAAGACTAGGGCTGAACACTGAGTGCCTGGGCAGTAAAAGACAGCTGAAATTCAGTACAAATTAACTGATGAATACAGAACAATAATTAAAAATATTTCAGTTTCACAGTGCAGAAATAAGCACTGAGTTAGTGTGAAAGAAAAGAGGCCCCAGTTTTAAAAGATCTGACAAAACATCATGTCAAAACTAGGAGTGGTCAGAAAAGCAACTGGGGAAAGAAAAATATAGGCAGAAAATGCTCTTGAATCTTGAAAACTTTTTGACAGGACAATGGGAATGCAGCATACAGGAAGGATACCTGGATGGCCACAAGGTGACAAGGGTCTCTCCATGTGACACAGTTAAATAGAATGACCTCTCTTTAAACTGTGAAGCCTGAAGGTGATAGGGCAAGACTATAAACACCAGGAGTGCTCTGAAGGTGTTTTGTTTCTTTCAGTAAAAAACAAAGTCCCAAAAAAAAGCCCCAAGCAAGAAAAAAAAAAAAGCCCCAAAAAACTAAGAGGTATAAAACTGCAATGTATAGGATAGAAAGGAGTATGTTTAATTGTACATGCTATGTAGGTACAGACACCTATGATCCATGCTAAAAAAAGCTGTCCAAGGATTCCAAAAGGGACTGGACAAATTCAGGAAAGACAATCCAGACATACCACTTCTGGCTCAAATTTGTGAGCCTGGAAAAAAAAATTCCAATCACTGGCAGTTAGGAAAGTAGTCTGAGTAAACAGATGTTAGGGCCATCTTCATACTTCTTCCAAGGTATCAACAGTCAGAAAATCCAGTGGGTCAGAAGGATTTTTGGTCTGATTCAGCAGAGCCACTCTTACTGCTCAGCAATCTGTGACCATTCACAGTAGGAAGCAGAATGATTGGCTTGAATTTGCTCATTTTTATTATTATTTTAGTTAAACCAGGGATGTGAAAGTTTCAGTGTCAGTTCCTCAGTCATAGCCCAAGGATGTCAGGATGTGAGATATATTTTATGGACTGAGATGAAGTTTATGGACTACCTACTGACAATGCCTGAGGAGGAAAAAGTGGATGTCTGCAGGTGCCCTTCATGACAACCTGAATAAAATGCTCAGTTCAGTACATTAACATGAAATCCATATTTCAAATTTGAGCAAGAGACACACAGAAGAACAGGAAAAGTATATTTAATTTTCTATTAAACTTCCAACCAGAATACATTTTCCCAAAACAGAACTTGATGCTTTTACATTAATGACAAGAATTTCATCACGATCAACACCAGATTTTACCAGGAGAAAACAGGTAACATCTTTGTTATATTCCCTCTCTGCTCTCCTGGCAAATCTAATCTGTTTTCAAGGTATTAGCATTATCAAATCCTGTCAACCTCAAAGAAACATTCCAGTTCCCGCTTACTTCTGGATATTTTATTTTTTTTTAATTCCAAAGTAGTAATAAGAAAAGTATTTTATAGCAAATTCCTAAAACCTGTTCTAAAAAAATGTTGTTAGAGATCCCCTTTACAAGATCATTTTAATGTAAGCAGCAGCAAATTTATTAGAATGGAAGTCTGAAAGCATTTGTATGACCTGCTATTACAGCCTTTAAAAAATGCAACTCATTTCACTGATATGCCAAACTATTTGTAATTTTCCTTTCTTCCTTCCCAACTAAACTGAAAAACAGTAAGCAGCCTAATTCAGGCCTAATTTTTACAAAATTGTCCATATTGATTAGAACAAAAACTGTCACAAAACTGCACCATGTATCATTTTGAAGTGTTAGTGTCTCAAGCTTAGCCATAGAGAAACTGATGGAAATTATTAAGAGAATTAAGGTCTCTAACCACAGAATTTAGGTGAGAGAGGTCCAATCAAACCCAGCCTGTGCCATATTATTGATAATGTCTAGTTTCATTCTACTTTTCTGTCAAGAATATCAAGTACTGACTATTTACTCTACTGAGCTCAAAGTTTAGCTTTGCCTGGCTGAAGCTGTAGATTCTGAAGTTTCATTGCCATGCCCATGTTCCCAGAAATCTTCAACTTGCCTTGAAAGAATGCCTGAAAAGAAAGAAAGAAAGATTCTGTGAAATGCAATACAACATAGAGTCCCAAATGCACCCCTCCAGATAGTTATGGGCTATTATGGATGTGCATTTTGGTAATTCCAACAGTTCTGACAATCACCTTACATCCAGCAACAAATGCATTGTCTGACTGTACAGTAGTACACTGAAGAAGTTGTATTCTTATTGTATTTGTCATACTTAAAGAGAATAAACTTGGTGTTGCTTGTTTCTTGGATTTTCCAACCACAGATCTGTACATGGAGCAGGCAGAACCATGTTTTGGTGATGACTGTTCATAGCAGAAAAGCTGATTATTTGAATTTCAGACAATAAAGCCAGTGACAGTAGGTGCCACAACTGATTTATTAGCTCAAATCCTGCTAAATAAAATAAAGCCTTAACTGGCTTTATTCCTGATCAATTCAATTTTACAAATCTCATTTGTGAAGCAGACATGCAAAAGATTTGAATCTTTTCCTCCAGACCTTATAAAAAGATGAACTGCATGCACCAAAATATCCAAACTGTAGATGTAAAGCTGGAGTTGCTTCTGAATTTTCTATATGTATATTACAACATTTCTATAATGTGTTTTATCTTCTCCTAGACACATTTCAGTTTGCAAAATTTACCCCATGATTACCAGACTGAAATCTTGAAACAGTTACACAGAGCATTTCAACTCTGGAAGCACAGCACTGCAACTTGAAATTAGCTTAAACATCTGGTTTACTTGTACACTATGACTGCTTTTGGCACAC
The DNA here is from genome assembly GCA_024500445.1 of Entomyzon cyanotis. Lineage (NCBI taxonomy): Eukaryota > Metazoa > Chordata > Aves > Passeriformes > Meliphagidae > Entomyzon > Entomyzon cyanotis. The sequence goes on from JAKEPQ010001020.1 coordinate 5,470,517, forward strand.
AGAGGAATAAAAAAAAATGAAACCAACCAATCAACCAGAAAAACCCCAACCCTGCCCCCCCCAATAAATAATCACAGGCATTTAGGGGATGCTCACCTCAATTTCTATTTCTCAGCATCAAGATGACTCCTAACACTAATGTCAGCTATGTAAAGCCCTCCAAACAGAGACCCACATTCCTTCTTTCTTATGGCATGGTGCAAAAACTCGCTTGTCCCTCTTCTCTGCAAACCAAGCACTGTTATATCCCCTTCTGGGATATAACACAGGATACATCCCTACAGGATGCCTGAGATATGTCCCTGTTCACAGTACTAGATCCTGTCCTTCTTCATCAATCTTATTTCAGCTGATTTATTCAGAGAACACCAAGAATTGTCATTTTTCAGATCAGCCATGGCAGTTTTGGTTTAAAACACTCCAATTATTTCAACTGAAACACATTCAAAACAAACCAATCAGTCCCCTGATCATTTAATCTTTGCTGTACTTACTGTCTGAGGGTTCATTTTGCCAGTCATGAGTGCCAACAGATCGGTGTCAGCCATTGTGATTGTACAATCTGCCTTCTTGTCTGCAAGACAGGAGTTGACCATGAGGTTGAAACTGAGAAATAACAGTTATAGGAGCTACAACTCTGTGGAGAATCCCTTCATACCACAGGTCAGCAAAGGGTACCTGAAGCACATCCAAGTAAGAGCCATTATAAAAATATCAGCAAGAGGCCACTCAAAGCCAACAGGCAGTTGGGCCATCTCATAGCACAGACCAACCCAACACTGAAGAAACATGGACATTCCTGAAAAGCTAAGCAAATTCATTCCTTGAAAATAAACAATAATCTGCTTGTGATCAGACAGAATGTTAATTGCAAGCACTTTCAGTTTTATCAAGCTTGTGTTTGCCAGTATGGAGATCAACTTGGAATAGATGAGTTTTCCCCTGTGACACTCCCTGAAGATATTCATTACTGACATTTCAGGCATTTCCTGCCCTCTCCTTCCATGGGAACAACATGTGCATTCTAAAAGCACTCATTTGAATTAATTCAAATACAGAAGTTTCTAGGATCTTCTTACTAGACATAAGCTGGAAAAATATTTTAATAAGCTCTGATATAAATACTGATGTGTATACCCAAAGGCTAAAACCTGCAAACATGTTTTCCTACACTCATCTTATTATTAAATTGAAATCTTTGATAAATTGTAAAGAAGTAACTTGACAAGGCAGACCAGCTTACTGCTTACCAGTGTCTTCAACAAAGCAACTGAAGAAACAGCTACAAATTACATTTCTGGCCCAAATTTTAAGAAATGAGAACAACAAAATCCCTGAGGTTTGATTTTAACTTTTTTTTCCCCCATTCTGATTCCTGTGAAGTCATATGACAGATCTGCCTGTGGCCTCTAAGAAAACAAAATTATGTCTGACAGATTCAGAATAGAAGTCGTCTAGTTCTTGGTCTGAAACACCATGGATTAGAAGTGTCAATAATAAGAAAAGTTTAAAATTAAGGTAGCTCTATGTAATTTCTGCTCAAGGTCACTACAGCTTAAACAGGATATGAGTCTAAATTCATTAGTTTTACGTTTTCTGCAAGGACATGATAAAAGAGCACTGACCTGAATTAACTGCCACAGAGCCTTTACCATTTTTCACATCTACTACCCAAGTTGCTTCTTTCCCTCCAGGACCATCTTTTATTTTGAAGGCAAAAATTCCACCAATTTTCTTGACAAACTGCTCTCCTTCCTGTAATGATCATGGAATAAGAAAGTTAGTCATTTACTTCAACATAATTTTCAGATAGTTTGAATTTAACAGAAGAAATTAAAAACCATTTCTACTAATATAAAAATATCTATTCCTCCCCATTAGGCATCATTTAAACCACCATCCAAAAAATCTAAACAAACAAACTCGAAGTAGGACTATTCATATTGAAATATATTAAACTAAGAAAAGTTACCACTGTCCTAATAGCCTTGTCCTGACATAGGTTTGACAAAATGGGATTTCTTCCTCTAATCACATTACAAAGCAAGCACCTAACACCAAACACAAAGTTTCTTTGGTTAGTTAGCAAGCTCTTCACATACAACCTAAACTTGCCTCCACCAAAATAGCCTTAATGCAGGTAGGAACTATCTGGGAAAAATGTAATTTAAAATCACAGTACAGTGTAGAAAGATTTCTGGCAAAATCCAAATCTGTAACATTTATTTCAATGAGCAGTGCTGAAGAAGTGATGGATGCTAATACATTCCCATCAGGTTTCACACACATTCTGTTATCAATTAAAGTCCTCTTGTAGGTAAAATAAGTAGTCAGATACCTCTTGGAGCTTCTTTTCAATCTCTTTGAAGACCAGATGAGACTTAAATCCATCAACAGCTGCACTGAGAGGCACAGCTGCAATACGGCCAGTGCTGAAATGAAAAACCCATTGATTAAAATACCTCAAAGCAGAGTTTCAGCATCTTCAAATAATCATGAATAGGCCTAACATCAGCAAGAAACATTTTACCAGTACAGAGCAACTCCAGTATCAAAGTGAAGCTTGCTCTCCGATAGGCTTGACAGCTTGAATTATATTTGCTCCAGGTATCTGGGTGTTCTGTGTGTGTGAACTGAAGATTAATTTCATAATGAAAGTAAATCATTAATCTTATTCCTGATACTCTGGAGCAGTCACTCGGCATGGCCTGATAGCAGCATGGAACCCAATTCTTTATTTCTGCAGGGGCACACAGAGCCAAAGTGCAGAGAACGGTCCAAAGAAATGGCAATTCAAGCCGCAGGAGGAACAAGTTTACAGCTATTACATCTCTTGGCAGCAGAGTCCAAAACTGTGGACAGGTTTGATATTGCTGAAGTGACAGAATTGCTCAAGAAATGTTGCTGGAGCTTACTGGGTTGGTACTGACACTGCCCTACAGATGTGTGACAGGGTAGCAAGAGCGGGCACTGTCTTGCCTGAAGGAGACACATTTATTTTGCTAATAAACCAAGGCTGTACTGACTGGATGCAAAACTGTAAGGTTCAAAAAAACCCACCAAACAAAGAGCAGAACTGTTTCAAAAACTAATGCAGAATGGATCAAGCCTTGCTGCCTTGACCTACATTCTTATCAGCTACTACTGAGGCCACAGGCTTGATCTGGAATCAGTGATTAACTGTACATCCATTGCTGTAGGAAACTGGTGTGAAGGATCTTCACAAACATGAAGTTTCACCACCTTTCCCTTAATTACACAATACACATCATAATTCACTTACGTAATGGCTAGCTGAGCACATGAGCCACCCTGCTCCATTCCAAAGGCTGATATACATTGGTGCAACTCAGTGTGTAAGGGATCTCCCACACACAGCCTTTGGGAAAACTAAAGGGTTTTAAGTGTAAGATGAAATGAGTATTGCTAAGATTTCTCCAGGTGGAATTGAACTTAAAGTATTTTTAAAATTCTGAAAACCGGTGAAGGTGAAATGAGCCACAGTAAATTAGATTTGGTTTCTTCAGGAGAAATATTATCTGTACATGAAAAGCTCTCCCTGACAGGAAGGACTACTTCTAGCAGCACCTCAAGGCTGGTGATGTAAAAATAGAAAATTTCTCTGTTCCATAAAGTGACAGTATTTTTAAAGACAAAGCTCAAAGCAATGGGAAAAAAGTGTACTCCCTGTAACAGTCTTTCCCCCTCAGATTTAAAACTGTACCAACACCCAGTGACTTGTTTTGTGAGCATGTTTGAAGAGAATCCATGAGAAGACATATTTTTCCTCTATATTTTTTCTCACACGGTACAACCTCTTATGGATTACAAAAGAGACAGAATTGTCACTCCTGACACTACAAAAAGTCACTGCTGCAGCCCTTCAAAGTTCAGTGGCTTCTCTCACCACCTCTTCCACAGATTATATTGTCACCTCCCAGGAATTGCACAGGTTTAGCTGAAACAGATGTTTGAAATATGAGCTCGGAGGGAGGGGTTTGTTTCTTTAAGAAAGGCTAGCATATGATAAATTTTGCTGCTCACAGGCTTTCAGAAAAAACAAAGTACTGGTATAGAGCTTTAAAAGCCATAATGCCCACAATGAGCAGCTTAGTCTTTCTAACGAAAGCCGAAAGTGACACCATAAAGGGAGCTGTATTTTAAAAGTCTCCCCTGAAATACTAGTATAATACAAATTTTAAGTGTTTCCTCTCAATTCTGGCCCATTCCACCACAAAACTATAGCAGCAGAGTGCAGACATCTTCACAGCAGCATTCTCCTCTCCCTCTGAAACAGGCTACAATTGCAAGCGCAAATTCTGTAGCCAGGGCTGGGCAAGTAACACACCTGAATTCCAAGGAGTATTTACAGTAGCACATGAAACACAGGCAAAAGCAATCCTTCATAGAGCTAAACCAGTAATAATTTTAGCAGTGAAAGCAGTAGTTTCTCTGTTCCCATGGATGTCTCGCTGGTTTTGGCAGATCCCTAACTAATTTTAGTGTGGTCTGTTTTGCTCTTGGAAGTGTTTTCATTTGTTTGGTGGGATTTTTTTCTCTGAACATTGCTTCCCCTTACGGATAATCATATAAGCCATTTTTAGAATGGCTTGTTTAGTTTTTCAGTAACTCACAGCACACAGTGTGACACCACAGTAAATTACAACCTCAGTACAGACCTGCAGTGTGTAAGTTACAACCTCAGTACAGACCTGCAGTGTGTAAGTTACAACCTCAGTACAGACCTGCAGTGTGTAAGTTACAACCTCAGTACAGACCTGCAGTGTGTAAGTTACAACCTCAGTACAGACCTGCAGTGTGTAAGTTACAACCTCAGTACAGACCTGCAGTGTGTAAGTTATAACCTCAGTACAGACCTGCAGTGTGTAAGTTACAACCTCAGTACAGACCTGCAGTGTGTAAGTTATAACCTCAGTACAGACCTGCAGTAAGTTATAACCTCAGTACAGACCTGCAGTGCTGTAGTTACAGAATTACAAGTACTGAGTGTTTTAGTTTTCAGTGCCATCTCTTCCTTGAGCAGAGGCAGCCAACAGCTCTAAACCAACTAAGTTTGGAGGGCACAGGAAGCAGGACAGCCCCGCTCAGCCAGCAGCGCCGTCTGTGCGCCGTGCGCAGCCCCAGCCGAGCGCTCCGGAAGGCCTGGCGGTGCAGCCCGCGGCTCCCCCCGCGCCGGCAGAGCCCCCGGTGCGTGCCAGCCGCGGCTCACCTGCTCTCCCGGGGGAAGCCCATCCTGAAGAGCGTCACGACCACGGCGCCGCCGAGCCCCAGGTTGTGCTGCAGCGCGACCTTCGCCCCCGGCACCTGCCGCCGCCCCGCCTGCCCGCGCAGCTGCCAGCACAGCTCCGCGCACTGCGCCAGCCCTGAAACATCGAGCGCAGAGCGCCGTCAGCGAGCCGGCACGGGAGCGGGATGAGGGAGCGAGCTCCTGGCGGCTCGGATAGCGAAATGCATTTATTTGGAGGCGCAGGGGGCACAGAACCCCTTGTCATCAACCCTGACGCTCTCTGGTTATGTTTACCCTCGTTCTGCAGTCAGGGCCCAGTTCCACGGCGCGCACAGAAATTACAAAGTTAATTAGATTGGGAAAGAGCTCCAAGATCATCGAGTCCAGCCTGTGACCGAGCACCAAGCTTGTCACCCTGACCATGGCACTGAGTGCCACGTCCAGTCCTTCCTTCAACACTCCACTACCTCCGTGGGCAGCCCATTCCGATGTTTAATCACCCTTTCTGTGAAGAAATTCCTCTTGATGTCCAGCCTAAATTTCCCCTAGCACAGCTTGAGGCTATGTCCTCTTGTCCTGTCTCTTCTTGTCTGGTTTCCAACCTTTTTTCAGGGACTTGGACAGAGTGAGATGGTCTCCCCTGAGCCTCCTTTTCTCCAGGCTGAGCCCCCCCAGCTGCCCCAGCCACTCCTCACAGGATTTGTGCTCCAGACCCTTCCCCAGCTCTGTTGCCCTTCTACAGACATTTCTTACACATCCCTTTTCCCCTCCATCCCCTCCTCTCCCTTCCCTTGGAAAACTGCACAAGTCTTTGGACAAGGCAGACAAGGAACCTGCATTCCACGCACTGAATTTTACATGTTGCCAACTGAAACATTATGAAGAGGAGTTAAGGAGTTTTAAAATTCCAGTCATAGGTGAGAATGAGCAGGTTTCATTCACATTCCCTCAGACTCAAGGAGAGAGTCTGTACTGTGGTGCAGCCTGCCCTGGAATGGTTTGGATATTTAATAGGATTCATATGACCCTTGTTTACCATGTAACTGGCCTCAAGACCATTTTCAAGAGAAATGAAGCTTGCAGGTTGGAGACTTGTAATTTTCTGCATTTTACTCACTCTTCCTCCATCCTATGGTAATGGAGAAGCAAGAATGCCAGAAACTGCCTCTACTTTTATCACTGTGTAACTAACAAAAAGTAACACAAACCTGGCCATGCAATGCTCTCATCCTGTTACAGATGCCCACATTCTCATTTATCTGGAGCCTTTTTTTTCAGTTTCCTAACACTTTCCCTTGCCCCCCACACTAACTGCATATTATATCTCACTGTTACAGCTGCTTAGATTAAGATTTGGTGTTTTACAAGGTTTCATCTTCTCCACTTTTCTGACAACTTGTCATTTCCAAATAAGGAAGGTGAATTATCTTCACAAATCCAAGCAAAACATGATTTATCCGAGAGCCAACTCATTTGGAAACAAGCAGAACAGAGAAAAGAAAAAAAGAAAAAGAAAAAGAAAAAGAAAAAAGAGAAAAAAGAAAAAAACCCACCACAAATTGCAAACAACAACAATAACAACAGCAACAACAAAAACAAAAGAAAAAAAGAAAGAAAAACCTATGTTGCTGCGAAATGGTGCCCAAGTGAGTTTCTGTTGTAAACATCACATAAATATTTTGACATCCGAGACTTAACAAAATTGATTTCTAGTACAGCTAGCAATGGTACAGGCTATTCAGAGGCAGTAAAAATCCCCAAAACCAGAATTTCAAAGGATGACATCATGTTAGAATAGTTATTCAAACTACTTTCATCAGAAGTTGTACTATTGAGCAATTATTTAGCAAAGGTTAAGCCCTATCGCTTGGATTATTTGAAAAGGAGAAGACTGGGAAAAAGCTTTGAGGCCCTCATGTTTCAGGCATGAGTGGGAAGGACCTGCCTGCTCAAGAGCTGTATCTCTCATCTGATGGGTGTGACTCAATGGAATGGTTTTGCATACCTGTGGCACCAAGAGGATGTCCCTTGGAAATCAAGCCGCCACTGGGATTAATAACCCATTTTCCTCCATAGGTATTGTCTCCTCTGTCAATCAGGTCACATGCTCTTCCTATAAAACAGTATTTATGTGAGATATATGTTGATTTTTTTATTTGTAAGTGATTTTTCAATTCTGCTGGAACTTACCAGAGATGCTGCAGTCAGTCAAAACCTAGGAAATGCTACAGCTCAGATTTCACAAAGAGCAGACTGAAATTAGCCAAACTACATTAATGAACTGGATTATACTGGAGAAAGCATAACATGGAAGAGAAGTGTTTGGTACAGAAGTTGATTTAAATTTCCTGTTTAATTGTTTTGTTGGTATAAAGTAATATTATATAATGAGTATAATGAAGCTATTTACTATTTTGTTCACAAAACTGAACCGTTTTCTGTTAGTTGTAATTTGTGACCCCCAGGACTTAGAGGTTGAACAAGTTGAACACAAAGCCCTTGCCACGAAGGCAACTGATGGTACCTTGGGCTGTATTAAGACATTAAGATAGTAAACAAAACCACTCAGAAGACTAATGCTTAGAATTACTTAGCTTTCCAGACTACAGATAGTTCTCCCTTTTAACCAGGCTCTTACTCATTTATTCTTGTACCAGCTTCTTCAGCCTACATTATTAACATCTAAAATCTTAAAAAGAAGGTCTGTATTTATAATTTACTTCTGCCATTAAATGAGAATGCCAGGTTAGATTGGCACATCCTAAACCCAGAGTCATTTATGCCATCTCATTAATCTTCCTGCCTAATTAGTCTATCGTTCTGAGATAACCTTCATATTTGATTAAGGCCAGGCTGACTAAGGGTTGTAAGAACTGTGCATTAAATTACCATGCACAAGACTAATTAGTCAAATAGACAAGTACCATCAGGATTATTCTGCATCAGTTATAGGAACAAAACTAAAGAGCTTAATGTACTTGTTTAAATATGTCAAACATTTACCAGTTTTGCTGCAGATACCATAAAAACACAGCAAAAATAGGCAGTAGAAAGCACACATTCAAAGGCAAATATTTCAAGACCCACAAACACATAACAAGTCTTTCTGACGTTCCATGAATGTCTGTTTCAGTCAGACTTAGAATACCACCTAGTGCCAGAATATGGTATTTTATCACAATTAGTTAAAAAGAAGTTAGAAAAAGATTATATGACATGATAATCTATGCAGAGCAAGAATATGTTTAGCATTTAAATATATTATTAACTGAAGTAGCAGTTCAATGCATTATTTATTTGAAATCAAAAAAATTTTCAGTAGAAAATTTTAAGGATTTTACTTACATACACAGAGCTAAATTCCACTGCCACTGAACCTGTTGTAAATCTACCAAATTCAATGACATTAAACTAATCTGGACAGATCGAGCATTGTTACACAGTTGACTTTAGATGTACGCTGACAATTTGCCAACAACTCTGAGGCAAAGATGTTTCAAAGATCAGTGACTTGCTAAGACCTTCCACAGGCAATTCTTGTCCCATTTTTATCCTCTTAAAAGGAAATACATAGATGGAGAGAAATCTTGGGGTAGGTAAGAAAATAGCCCTGAAAATGGGGCCTAATCCTGACATCACAGGACTCCTTATTTGAGTATCTTTAGTGCTTTCCATTTTAATAAAACAATGATCTCCATTGCTGCTATTACCTTCTGGACAGAGTCCCAGAGCTTCATAGGTGATGAACTCGTTAACTGAGAAGCAGTCATGAAGTTCAATCACATCAACATCTGCAGGTTTTAGGCCTGCTTTTTCAAAACATTTCTGTGCAGCTCTTTTAGTCATATCATAGCCAACCTGAAAAAAGGAATAAATTCTATGTTAAAATATCATTACAGAAATATAGCTCACAGTTTTATTTATCACTTCATTTTGAATGTGCTTCTATAGATCCTGTCAGTGAAAGTAACCTGTATGAGGTGGCATTCTGATTTATTTTAATGCATCACATATGAGAGTATGACATTCATATAATAGAAATTGTCTAGAAAGAAATAATACATTCTAAGGTTTATTGTTGGCATGCAATACCTTTCTGGGGAATATCATCTATTTCCTCAACCTTGCTCACAATCCAAATTGTTCCTTTGCATGACTCAGACAACACCCTTGAAACAAATCTGCAAACTGTCTTGTTACCTTGTTCTGTGATCCACTTGATTGTTTTAAGTTTCTGTTTATAATTTCTATTATAAACAGGAAAATGAAAGAAATTTTCTTTTGCCCTTCAAGTTGTTTAAAAAATAGCCTACAAATAATTTGTTAAAAACTAGGTTTCTGATGGCCTGTTTATAATTTACTTACTGTCATTCCACAACCATACTCTTTGCTTTTTCCATATCTGTCCAAATTAAATCAATTTTACATTCACCACAAAGCATAATATGTTTGCCTACTAACATGAAAATATCACAGCATCATTAGCACTTGCAGGTACTAAAACCAACCAACCAAAACAAAACCCCAAAACCAAAACAAAACCAAAAAAACCCCACAAAACACCAACTCAAAACCATAAAAGAAAAAAACCTCAAAAAAACCACCGCAGTGAGTACCAGGGAATACAGAATTGTAAACCTACCATCTTCATGCAACTGTTTTCTTCGAATGTGCTTGGATAATCAGTAGCCATCACCTGGGCTAGAATTTCCACAGCTTTTAGCTGCAACTTATGCCTTCTCACAAAGTCCTCATTAGCCAGAATTGCAGCTGCAGCACCATTTGATGTTGGACTGATTAAAAGAAAAATATTGATGTCATTATTCTCAATTAGTAATGTCAGTCTTCATGAGATTTTTGATCTTCCATAGATTTATCTTTTAACACAAACCCAAAAAAAACAACAAACAAAACCCCACTTTCTTTGGCTGATACCACTGAAACTATGAATTCCGTAAGTGTTTACTGGACACTTTCAGTAATATTTATACCAGATATTTGAAAATCATTGCATCAAAACAGAAATGTATCATTAAGGTCTTTCCATTTAGGAAAAATCAAAGCTTCTACTTGGCTGTAAATATATATAGACCTTACAAGAGTACATAGGAAAGGTTGAAGAGAAGAATTAACACTTAACAGCAACAGATGCACATTAGCAAAAGATACAGCATTACATAAGAACCCCAAATTCAGCTCACTGTATTACACTGTAAACAAGTATCTAGTGTTTGGTCATGACAGAGTTTCCACATTTGTTTTATTTAGAAACAGTTTTACTTAAAGCAATCTGTGAATTTTAATTTACACACAAATAGACTTTATTTAAATGGATGTCCTACCATATTTGTCTTAACATCAAGATCTATTTCACAATGCAAAGTCCTCTCCTTACCAACACTGCAAGACAGTCAAGAAATCAAAAATTTTGCGAGACTGGAGAACTTCATCTAATGTGTACTCCTTTTGGAACTGGGAGTACCTAAGGAAAACACACAGATGCCATCTTAGTTTAAACAGCAGACATACTAATATCACACTGTTAGGCAGCTACAGAGCTGTTTTTACAAAGTATAAGGCACCAGATAGGGAATTAATTTTTAAATATTTATAGAATAATTGATTTATTTTCTCATTCCACAATAGAGAACATATTCTGAAAATATTCTAAACATATTCTAAAAATAATACTTGGTAGTACAGTGATTTTTTTTAACAACCAGGGATGTTCACTACAGAGGCAGAGTGTATGACTCACGGGTTGTTGGTTGAATGGCTGTGATTCTTCCATGCAATTTTCGCAAAGTATTCTGGATTTGTCCCTGAAATACAGAAAGAAAGCTGTGTTGAAATACTTTGTTTACTCAAACAGTGCTAACATAACAGTTTAAATATTGTGTCATGAGAATCTGACCTTTATCAGCATCTTTACAAGAGACACAGTTATGAAAGCTTTCCTTAGAACTCAACTGATGTCCCAGAATGAGATAAAGACTACCAAACATGGCTGAGCTTTAGCTGACAGAACAACCCACTTGCATACTTAACACATAAAAATACAGAAAATAAGTGCATTTTATTTGACGTATTATTGTATTACTAAAACTTAAATGCTCATTTTCCTGTAAGTGCAAAACAGCTGCAGTGAAATATTAGAGTCTCAGTCTAAAATTTTTCCATATAATAGTGTAAAAGTAAGTGCAAATAAAGATGCACAACAGGCCAGGCTGTTACCTCAGAGCCAATTCCCTTGTCTGGTGAGGGGGCAACAAACAGCAGTGGCAGCAGCCAAGTACTAGATATACATCAAATCAAATCCCCAACAGTTTTTGCCAAACAGTTCAGCCCCAAGCCCATCTACCTATCCAAAGGCATAGGGATAAAATGCAGGAAGTTATGCAACCTTAATGCTACCATTCTTTAAAAAAAAAATCATTATTTTTAATCACTTAATTAACAGAGGACAATGAAAAGATTTATTTTAACAGACCGTATTTCTCTATATGTTCTTTGCCAGCATTTGCAAACATCTGAGGTGCCACTGGAGCACTTGCTAGGCCATACTTATTTATCATAATTTCCAAATGTTTGTCCATTGGATTAGTTCTGTCTGAAAACTGAAAACAGAAATACAAAGCAAGTCATAATTTCCTTTTCTTTCCATCATCACCACAGATTTCAAACAAATGAGAGGTTTTTTTAATAATTTAACAATTCTCTGGGCAGTGTGTTGCACTTCAGTGACATGTTTAGAAGTATTCATAATTTTCCAGCCATAAAAAAAAGAGTAAATAAGCAGAAAATGCTAAACATTATAATGACTGCACTGATTCATGGCAAGGATTGATGCTACATGATTTCTATCATAGTCACATCTTCAGCAGAGGACTCTGGATATTTTTCATCTCACTAAAAATCCTACAGTTAATATAGTTTCAAGTTGTAAAATTAATTCTGTATTAGTACTTTCAATGAAGCTTAGATGAAATATCATAAAGCATGTTAAAAGATAACTCTTGCTCATTTTTATCACTTGCTAAATTTAAAATTTTTCACCCAAACCTGTTGCAGATATTATCAAATTTGGCAGTTCTGTAGTTAAATGACATATGGGCCTTAATATTGCTTGCCTTAAGGCAAAATACAAACAAACCCCCACACACTTCTGCAGTAAAAACAAATGAGTGAAGAAGCCCTTAGGTTTTGAGAAAGTGTGTTAACAGGTCAGTTGAGTAAGCATCAGGCCAGAAGATCCAGATTCCTTCTTTGATTTGCTGTGTTGTTTGAGAAAGACACTTCAGTTACTTAAAGCTTCAATATTTTATCTGGTATTTTCATTTTTCCCCATTAACCCAGCCTTTAACATAATCTTGGCAAAATACTAAAAACATGACACAGAAATTTTACATGGAAGGTTTTAGAATTTTTTTTGTAGTATGTCATAGCTGCCACTGGAATCACAAGACTCATTAAAAGATTCTGTGGATTAAAATAATGGTTTCTTCTCTCATCATCTACAGCAACACAGTACAGCAACTGGTATTACTGAGAATACCTCTCAGAGAATGAGGTGTATCTCACCTACAAACACAAAACACATCAGGTCTTCCAGACACTTACACCTGAAGCAAGAGATCCTTTTGCCATCCTCTCAAAGCCAAGTGCCAGGACACAGTCTGCCAAACCTTAAAATAAAATTTGTCACTATTTAAAGCACAATGTGATTATAAATGACACTATGTACTAACAACTATTCCATTACAAAATATGTACACAAACACCCATCAGCTGCTCTTCTTTCTTCCTTTATTTTTGAAAGAGAATCAAATTAACATGGACAAGATATCGATATAAACATTTTGATACTTAAGAATGAGAGATCACTACAGGATTGGGGTTTATGTTTAATTGTCTGACAGCAACAATCATAACCAAGCATTTATGTCTCAGCTACCAATACTAGAAAATCATACACAGTGTTACTATCGTTCTTATTACAGAAACATCAGCATTTAAGTGCAAGAAAGTATCCAAGTCCACAAACGGAACTGCAAAAACAGGAGGAAATACTCATCTGCTAATTCAAACCATAGCCTGTCAACCTACTCTCACCCCTCCCTTCCAAAAATGTGTTAAACACTTTTATTAACTTCAAATTAAAAAGAAGAGAAAAAACCTAAGCTTTTTAGCAGATTCTTCTCTCCCTTTCATCCTGCAGAATCTAGTGCCTGCAGTACTATAATGCAATTTGTTCTGCACTCCTCAAAACAATTATTGCAGAAAATTATTGAGAACAATTATTGCAAAACACTTAACTGGCAGTACTGACTAGGTTCATACAGCTTGTGACACAGCAAAAGACCTACACATCCACTACCCTACTGCACCCCACACTATCTCTTAGGAGCACAGAGCAAAACAACTCACCTCCTTCTACAAGCTGTCTGGCCATGAACATAGCAGTGGATCCAGTAGCACAGTTGTTGTTAACATTAATGATGGGAATGCCAGTTAGACCCAAACCATGGTAGATTGCCCTCTGCCCACAGGTTGAGTCACCTACAGATAGAAATACAACATTAAACTAAGGTACAAACTCACAAAAAGAAATCATTTCACAAAAAGAACCACAGCACACCAATGTATGTGCAGTGCTACCAGTTAAACTGTACACTTGAACTTCTGAACTGTCACCTTGAGCAGGGCTCTCAGGCTTCCACAGCAAAGAACCTTAGAAACAGGATGAAACTCCCCAGATCTTAAAACCAGAAATTTGTCCTGTTTCTGTGATAACAGGCTGTGATTCAAAGGGACATAACTGGATTGGACAGAAGGGTCTTAGAGGTGTGGCTTGGGAGCTGCTCTAAGTATCACAGCAGAGTGACACTACTTCAGCTGCCACAATACAGTCGTTAATAGAGAACCAGAAGGAAAATAAATTGAAAACTCTCTTAGGAATGGAAAGAGATTTCCAGCACAATAGAAAGCTTATTGATGGCATTTCTCATACTTGATCCACACAATCTGCAACAATCACAGAAGTCACATCCCAACCAAACAACATTACTCACCATAGACATAACCCACACATGCCTGCTTCACTTCTGAATAAGGAATCCCAGCATCAGCTAAAGCTGCCTGGCCTAAAAAACAGTTAAAAGTTGGAAAAAAAGTTTAAAATTCAAGGAAAAATCCAGGTCTCACAACCATAACAAGCAAACCTAGAGTAGTATGCATGATTCCTGCATTCACAAATGAGAGTTGTAGAAATTCCTTATTAGGTGATGCAAATGGTTAATATAGTCTTGTACCTCATAAGGACACTTTCATACTCATAAAGAAAATTTCACAGTATTTTAAGTTCTGAACAAGCTTCTTTATCAGAAAATTTCATTCAATCAATTCTTTGTTTATGCACTAAGGCTGTTTATCCCAATGAGAGTATGTTTTGAATAATATAGGTAAGTATTAAATTATTTAAGTGCACAATCCAATTTTAAGCCATCCTGCTGACTTCAGCCCTGGAAGGGCTGACCCAGAGAGGTCAGTTGTGGATTTTGTAAAAGTGGTCTGAGTTTTAAATCTGCTTTTCATATGTATCTATTTACTGAACAGTAGTTGTTCCTTCATATATGTAACAAAAATATTGACTGTAAGAGCTAAAATAAGCATCAGCAATCAAACAAAATGTTTTATTACTAAATTACCTGCTTCCTTAGCCATGTCAGGATAATCAGCGCTCTTCTCACTAGGCTTTGAAAACTAGCAAGAGAAAAGGAAGAAAAACAAGCCAAGAATAAATCACAGTGAGATTTAATTCATCTTTTGCTCAAATTGGTATATTTAAAAGCTTTACATTTAATTTAGAAGTCAGTTTTAAATAATAGAAATAATGTAATTTGATTGACCCAAAAGTGCATGCAACAAAATCTTTACAATTCTCAAGTGCTGCTGCCAGACCCTGCAATGGCTAAAAGGAGAAAATAGTGCAACTTTATGGGAGCTGAGGGCCATTTTTGGTCAGTGTTAAAGAAAATCCATTACAACAGTGATGGACAATAATCCTGTCCAAAGCCTGTGGGTAGGACAGAGAATAACTGTCGTCTTCACCAGTTCATCATAATTACAATATGAGAACATTCACTATGGCTTTGATAAATGCTTCCCTTCCACTTGCTTTTGTTATATTCCCATTTGTAACAAGAAAATGCTTGTTCATTGTCATTTACCATACTTTACTCCTCACCATTTGAGTAGAGGTTGTATTTCTCTTTCCTTTACAGTGTGACTCTTTGGAGACCACCAGGCACAAGTACATGTGGTTTGCATTTTTACATCACTAACAAAGTGTCACTGCTAAAAGAAGTTCTCATGCTAACTACTTACAGTCTCACAAATTATTTGATGTCCCCTGTGAATATATACAAATTAATTTGCTGCCTCCTTCTGCTTACCTCCCTGACTCCAGCCATTTGTACCTAGCTGTAGCTTCTGCAGTGACTGCTTTTGTTAATTTAAACAGAGAACCTTCATAGCAAATGTCATAAGAAAAAACAGTTGGTGAGTTGATCATTGTAGAAGTCTGTAAGAGTGACTGATACTGCTTGGGCTAATAGAGAGGTAAAGAGAGTACTGACAATTCCTCAAACCATGCTAAACTGGTAAGTGAGATTATCCACTTCTGAAAATGAGCAGCACTGTGGAACTGACAGTTACATGCACAGGAAACATAGAGTGTTGTTGTGAGAAGATAGAACAATTTTTAGCAGTCATTACATTATTACATCATTACATCATTACATCATTAAAGATTGATAAAATAGAAACAGTCCTAAAATATTTCATTGTAAAATACTTGAGATGCAATATGGTGTCTGACAGGTTTTACTTGTCTCTTCCAAGAGCACATCACAAGTGAGCTCAAGGTGAGGCCCAGTAACTTCTACAACTATATTCAGTGATCCAGCCCAATAAAAACAATTAACAGAAATGTCTTTAACCTTTCAATTCATCCCCTGTCACATCTCACGCTGGAGAAACATCCAGCAGCAATGAGAAAAAACTTACTTTTAAAAGGTGGTCAGGGGGAGGAGCTGACTACTCTGGCAAATATCAAAGTCGTTTTAAGATTCATTTACCAAGACAAAAATGGTTCCTTTAGCTTTTGCTCCCCTTTGAATACCATAGAATAGTTTCGATTGGGAAAAAACCTTTAAGACCAAGACCTACTGTTATCCCAGCACTGCCAAATCCACCACTACCCCATGCTCATCATAGCCCAGTGAACATCTACTTGTTTTTATAATCTCTTCAAGAATAGTGATTTTCACCACTGCCCTGGGCTGCCTGTTCCTGGCTTTGACAATCCTTTCGCTGAAGGAATCCTAATCCTAATCCCAACCCTCATCCTAACTGTAAACATCCCCTGTGGGAACTGCAGGCCAGTTGCTCTTGTCCGGTTACTTGTTTCTCGTGAGAAGAGCCTCACGCCCGCCTGGCTACAGCGGGGGAGCTACGGGGGAGCTGAGCGGGGCGAATTGTGCGCTCACAGCCCGAGGGCACGGACAGGACAGACCCTGCAGGGCCCCTGCCCTCCCTGAGCCCCTCACCCCGGGATGGGCCTTGGGTCCCCAGCGGCTGTGGGGACACGGGGCCATTTGCCGGCGGCAGTGCTGTTGGTATCGACCCACTCTGTGGAGCAGCACGTTCACCTCGGCCGCGCTCCGGCCTCCCCCGCACACCGAGCGAGGGTGAACTTTGCGCGGAGCCGCTGCCGCCCGGGCTGAACCACACGGCTCTGCCAGCGCTCCCGAGGTGCCACCGCGTCCCGTCAGGGGCTTCACCGCACCGGGGCGGGCGCCGGCGGCTCCCCAGCGCTCCCTGCCCTGCGCCAAGCGGGGACAGCCGGGGGCGCCGCCGGGCCGGCCTGGCGCGGGCCGTGTCCCCTCGCACACACGGTGCCGGGTGGCGGTGGCGGCGGTACCTTGGTCATGCCGACGCCCACCACGAACACGCGGCGCTGCATGCTGGCGATGGCGTTGTGACAAACGCGAAAAAGGAAAAACGGATGTGACAAACGCGCTGCTCCCGCCGCCGCCGTCCCCCCTGCCCTCAGCGGCACGGGGCGGGGCCAGCGCGGGGCGGGGCCACATCGCCCCGCCCCTTAAAGGCGCAGCGCCCCCGGTGCGGCACGGGCCGGGTGGGACCTGTCCGGAGCACGGCCGTGCCATTCCTACCAACATCCCTGCTTACCCCCCTGAAAACACCCAGCCTGGGGGTTATCAGGCGGTTTTCCAAAGAGGAGGTGCAAGGAAGCTAGCTGCTTCTCTTCGGGTGCAGAGAAGGCTGTGAAGATGGTGAAGGGTCTGGAGGACAAGCGCTGTGAGAGCAGCTGAGGGAGCTGGGGGGCTCAGCCCGGAGAAAAGAAGGTTTCGGGGGGACCTTCCTGCTCTCCCCAGCTCCCTGACGGAAGGGCGCAGCTGGAGGGGGTCAGGCTCTCCTCCCAGGGAACA
The DNA here is from genome assembly GCA_024500445.1 of Entomyzon cyanotis. Lineage (NCBI taxonomy): Eukaryota > Metazoa > Chordata > Aves > Passeriformes > Meliphagidae > Entomyzon > Entomyzon cyanotis. The sequence goes on from JAKEPQ010001020.1 coordinate 5,488,277, forward strand.
AGAGACAGGATGAGAGAAATGGCCTCAAGTGGCACCACAGGAGGGTTAGGTTGGACATCAGGAGGAATTTTTTCACAGAAAGGGTGATTAAACATTGGGATGGGCTGCCCAGGGAGGTGGTGGAGTCACTGTCCCTGGAGGTGTTTAAGGAAAGACTGGATGTGGCACTCAGTGCCATGGTCTAGGAGACAAGGTGGTGATCGGTCATAGGCTGGGCTCGATGATCTCAGAGGTCTTTTCCAACCTGATTGATTGTGTGATTCTTTTCCTCCAGAGATGTCTTCAGGATGGACACTTGATGAAACCGTTCTCTTTTTCTGAAAGGCTGCTTGTTACCCACAAATGGGTTTACAGTGAGAGCTGTGCATCTGCCCTTCATCAACTCACACTTCCAGCTTACCTTCCCCTTCCCTCCCTCTGCCCTCCCTGAGGATCTCCACGGCTCGGGCAGAAAGGCAATCACCTCTTGCCTTCCGCAGATCTCCTGGCGGCATCTCGCACAGCCGCTGCCAACTCCAGCCAAGCTCCTGGCAGTGGCGCTTGTGGCAGCGACCTCGTTTCCCACCGAGTATCTCCTCACTCTCAATCAACCTTTCCACCGCAGCGGGATGTGTAAACTCTGCCGACTTCCCCAGCCGGGCCGTTCCCCCTGGAGGCGGGGCGGGGCCGGTGCCGCTGGAGGAGCCGCTCGGCTCGCAGCGGCCATGCTGCGGCTGTGGCGGGCGCTGCCCAAGGCGCTGCCCGGGGCGCTGCGCGGGGCGCTGCGGGGCGCTGCCCGGGGCGCGGGGCGCGGCCGAGGCGCGGAGGGGAGCGGAGGTGCTGCTGAGCGCGGCGGGCGGCGGTGAGTGCCGGGCTGGCAGGGCGGCAGAGCGCGGCTCCGGCCGCTCGGTTCCGCCGTTCCTGCTGGAAACACCTCGGCCTGGCGGGAGCGGGGCCGTATGGTCCAGCGCCGGGCTGAAAGCCCTGCAGAGCCCGGGACGTTGTTGCTTTGCTTTCAGTTGTGCCTTGATACTTTTTGCTACCGAATGAATAGCTTGATACTTATTTTGGAAAGTTATGTATGCAGGAGAGCTCAATGCTGGAAGTTCTGGTTTGCGTACTTTAGATTTTTCCTACAGCAATAAGCTAGGGATAAAGGTAGGAGAGGGCCTGGGCATGTCTGTGCACATCTATCTGTGAAAGCCTCTCAGCAGTTTGAGGTTTGGTTCAGATTGCCGATGGATTTACTTTCTGTGTAACTGTTGCAAGAGCTTATCAACAGTTCCTGGTATTTTGCTGGTTACAAAGACATCAAGTAGCTACCAGCTGTGAATTTCCTTTGCCTGTGCAGGCTGTCACCATTCCAGGGTGACACTCTGGTTCAGCAGCTGGGCACTGACACAGGCACAGGAATAGGCAGAGACCTTCCAGCAGGTCAGTGAGACCAAGCAAGGCAGGTGTAAAGTACTGCTGTGCACCTACAGCAACAGCATCTGCCAATGTCAACACCTAGGGAGTGAGCAGAAGTCCAGCCAAGGAAATGGGAAATGTTTTTCTCTCCAAAGCATACAGAAGCATTGGATAATAATTTACAAATCACATGTGCAAAGGAGAAGCAGGTAGATGTTGTGGTTTTATTTTTCTGCTTGGACTTAAAAACTTTGAGTGGAGTCCTTTTTGCTGATAAGCTTATAAAGTTGAAATTAAATGGAGCTGCAATTTCAAAATTATTCTGGAACATGAACAGAGGGTGACCTGTCTGTGCTGTTCTCATGCAAACAGCACCCCCAAGAGAATGGTTTTCTTCATTAAGGAATGTACTTGAACAATGTAAGACTGTACAGTAAAAACTAAATTAAGTAACATTCAAAAGAGAAACCTGAGATGGATCATTTGGATTTTGGTTTGTTGTTTGGGGGTTTTTTTTCCCCATTTCTGCAATGATTCTAAGATATATGTTTTTGGATGTCCTGTTCATTTTTTAAGTCTGCTAACTTATTTTACAGTGCTAATTTTACAGTTGTTCTGCATAACTGGGTTCTGTAGACATGCTATGCCACTTCCACTTTGAAAATTCTTGATTGTTTTAGAATATACTTTATATGCATTTTCAGGAAGGAGAAGATGCAGCATATGCAGATATTATTCCCAGTTGAATTACTGTGTTAGAGAACTAAATGAAGTATGACTGAAATTGTCTCTCATTACTAAGGTATTGCTGAAATCCTAATGAACCGACCCCACGCGAGAAATTCACTGGGAAAAGTATTTGTAAATGAAGTGAGTATGGGCCTGGCCTGTGAGCATGTTTGGAATCATGAATAATAACTTACATCAATGAGAATAGTTGTGGGAAATCTAAAATAAAAACTTATCTCATGATGAAGAGCAGTGGGAAATGGCATTGGGGTAAGGCAGGTGAGCCTGGAGAAAAAGAGAATGTAACAGTTACTGCAGTGACTTCAGATGTGGGCTGCACAGAGATATTGGAGTTATTTAAATTAGCTAATTTAAGTTAATTTATTGAAGTTAACTCAGATGCAAGTTAATGTCCTTACTTGTGTAATTACAACAAAAACTTACTCATTATCACACCTTAGCAGGTGATCTGTCTGAGCATGATACATTCTAGAGAAAGTCAGGCTGATGCCTGGACAGGAAGGGGAGTTTTAGGTACAGCAATCATTCACCTCTGAGTGGAAGGAAAAAAAAGAGATAGGGAAATGTGTCATTCTGAATTTGTCTTGGATTTTTATAGTTCCACTTAGACAATTTCCATTCACTTCCTGGCACCTGCAGGGAAAAATAAACCCCAGTTCTATCATAGATTATGCAATAGGAGTTTGCCATAATTTATGTGTATATACACATCCATAAGCCTAAAGCTCTTCTCTGTCTGCACTCCCTCCCTGATAGCTGTTCAGTGTCCTGGAGCAGCTCCGCTCGATGAGCAGGTGCGTGTGGTGGTGTTCAAGAGCGAGGTGAAAGGAGTGTTCTGTGCAGGTGAGTAGCAAAGGATCTGCAAACTATTCTCAAAAGTGTGATGGCTCTTAGGGCTGTGTGCTGATCAGGTCATGCAGAGAAGCAGATCTAAATGCGTGCTACAAGACATAAAAATAAAAAGAAATCTGTTGAAAGGGCACAGAGGAACACTCTCATCACTGCTGCAGGTCAAATGTCCACATTCCAACTTCCACTGAACTTACTTAACCAGAACACTGTATCTCAAGACTTTTTAAATGGTCTTTCCTCTGAGAGGGACTGGAGGGAGCTCAGTTCAGATGTCTTTTCCTGGATTCGAACATTTTTCTCCTTTATTTAGGAGCAGATTTAAAGGAACGTGCGAAGATGGATGATGCAGAAGTTGGAGAGTTTGTTAGAAGGCTGAGACATCTCATGGATGAAATAGGTAAAGGATTATCTCAGTTGGAAAATTTATCCTAGACTACCTGTAGTGAAACATTTAGAAATGCTGTGGGAGGGTAATGCAGCAGGTTATCCACCTAGGAGTAGCTTCCCAAATGGCTTCAGCTTATGCCTGAGAGAAAGATCCAATTAGAATGAAATACCAGCTCCAAGGATAAGATGCATTTCTTATCCACAACAAAGCACATGCATGGCTATGTAATAAATACCTGCTCTGAGAAAGCATTTATTTACTTATTCCACGCTTCTGTGGAATCCTTGGCAGGCAGTGCTATGGTGGTTGTCCCACTTCCAGTACATGCTTACAAACACTCATGATATGGCAGTAATCTAAGAACATGGATTTGAATCTCTGAATGGATTTGCTAAATGGATTTGTGGAATGTCAGAGGGTTTGTGTCTACAACTACCCCGCCCCCTGCTCTTTTTCTTTGCAAAAGGAATATGGACTTCTACAATTAATTTTCTTCCCCTAATTATGAATTATTTTGCTCTTACTAGAAAGAAATACTGAAGTGAAATCTGTCTAAAATACTAATCAGAACTGCAATAATTTAAAAAAAAAGTCACAGGATCAGTCAGGGAGAGGTGATTACAGCAGAGAACTAGATCATATCTGAAGCTTGCATCCAGCTCCCTGAGTATTTAAAAAAGTTTCAAGCAGCTAATCTCCAGATACATCAAGTTCCTCAATTATGAGGTAACAAGAGTGTTTACTGTTCCTGTTTTCAGGAGCCTTGGCTAACAGAAGCACCAGAAAAGCTGAACTTTGCAACAGGGACTAGGGATGGTGTCTGCTTTGTCTGTTTAACTGCAACAGTTGAATATTCACATTATAAATTTGCAAGGAGACAATTCATCCTGTTTAGCATTCTTACAAAGAAGGGAGAAGTGCAAAAAAGACTGTTTTTACTGTTTTGAGACAGTGAGAAAGTTTGTGGCAGAAAAAAGAATTCTTGAGCAATTTTGAACTGAAAGCTTTAGAATTTAAGAATTTAAAGGCCAGAGCTGTGTGGAACAGAACTTGTGGAACAGAACTGTGCTCTCTTCTGTAGCTGCCCTGCCTGTGCCCACGATTGCTGCCATCGATGGCTACGCCTTGGGTGGTGGATTGGAGCTGGCCCTGGCCTGTGACCTGCGAGTAGCAGGTTTGTGTCACTCAGTGGAGGAATCTCCTGGGAATTGATGAGTGTATTTTAAAGAGAATTTACACACATGACAGTGGATTGTTAATAGAATCGAGAAGCTTGAGAGAAACTGAAACAGTTCAGGAGAGGAGTAGGCATTTGTCCAGAAATTGTGACATTTACTTACTATTGGGAAAGTGGTTCTCATGCTTAAAAAGTAAACCTATTTCTAGATAAGATTAGGATTCCTTTGAAAAACTATTTATTAGTAGAATTAAATAGTTATTGTAACCTAATACTGGATCAGCACTCTAGCTAGATCTAATCTTCCCAACTCAAATCAGTTTGGGCTGGAAGACTTCCTTCTTCTGTTTCCATGCTTCCATCCATTACATTTTATCTAGTAGGGACCCAAGTCCATTTTTCGAGTTAAAATTGCTACATTGGGTAAGCAGATTTGAGATGGACATTGATTAAGTACTATAGTATTTAAACTTTCTGGCTACCTGGAGAAATGGAGTTCCAGTTCAGTATTGACAGGTTCTAATTTTATTTATCAGCTCAATCTGGAAAATTTCTAGTTATACAAACCAAAATGTAGCTAACCCTACATTTATTTTTTTAATAGCTTCATCAGCTAAAATGGGCCTTATTGAGACCACACGAGGACTTCTGCCTGGAGCAGGTAACCTTTATTAAATCTTAATCTTCATTACACATTCATTAAATCTCACTTTCTCAGCCATTTTGTAAATATTTTGCCATTAGAGCACTTGAAGTGTTTTGAATGTAAATCAGAAGTAGCATCCTACAGTGATGCAAGAGATCTGTGAATCAAAAGTTCTGCCTCAGACTTGCATCTTTTCTTTTTTATCAAAATACTGAAGCCTTTCAGCTGCCTCCAAAAATGTTGACATATTCAGCCAGTAGTTATTAAAGAAACATACGATCCTTTTATTTTTTAAGCCTCTTGGTTTTATAAGGAGAAAAAAATGCTACTGAGGCATTTCTCAGACATGGAAAATGGTGTTTTCCCTGTTGTCCCAAGGTGGAACCCAGCGCCTGCCCAGATGTGTTGGAATAGGTCTTGCAAAGGAACTCATTTTCACTGGCAGACAGATTGATGGACAACAAGCCTTCTCCATGGGGTTGGTAAATCACTCAGTGCCACAGAACAGTGAGGGAGATGCAGCTTACCAGAGAGCAATAGCTTTGGCTAAAGAAATCCTGCCTCAGGTAAGTGCATTGTTCACGGGACCAATGTAAAGACAGCATTTATGCTTCCTGCAAGATGTTGAAATTCCTTTCTCTGAAATACTGAAGTCTTGGCTCCTGATCTTTAAGTCTCTTAACTCTGTCCCTTTTTGTGAATGCAGTTTCTGTACGAACAAGCATTAACATCCAGCTGCTTAACCCACAGGATAGTTTTATCCCCCAGCTGCAGCAATGCAGACCTGCTGTAAACACTGAAGCCTCACATTGTGTACATCTGTGAACTGCAGACAGCACCAAATTCACCACATTGATTTTTTAAAAATACTTACTGCAAATTTTTGTAGACTGAGAGGTCATTTGGAGCTAGGATAATAATACAACAATTCATCTATGATAAATTAACATGAACTTAATTATTTTTAAATATTTGTTGTGTTTTGGTTTTTTTTAATACAGGCACCATTTGCTGTGAAAATGGGAAAACTGGCGATAAACAAAGGAATGGAGGTAATAATTATTTTTGTTTAAATACTGAGGTGAATGAAAAGCTGAGCAGCTCTTACAAATTACTACAGTAAAAATGTTTAGAACACGAGTTACAAAATTTTCTTTATATCAGGCATATAAAACCATTTCAGAGGTTTCAAAGATTTTCTTTAAAGATAAAATTAATATGGCAGAATTTTTATTTTCTACAGGTGCTAACACTGTAGTTCTAATATTGGAGTGAAAATCACTTCCTAGGACTGACTGCCTTCATTAATTTGAGAGCTATGAAGTAGCTTTGAGGGCTTTACTTGAGACAAATCTCACAACTTTCCTCTCCTTCCCAGGTTGACATTGCATCAGGGATGGCTATTGAGGGGATGTGTTATGCCCAGGTATGTTGCCTTCAGAAATCATTCCTGAAAGGAACAACTGTAATATATATATATTATAGAATGAGCTTTGCAAGTGGTTTTAGTTTAATGAATTAAAAACGATTCCTCCGGTAGTCCTTCGTGACAAGTTTCGAGACCATGCACTTTTCTCAGCTCATGGAATATTATAGTTCATTATAATATCACAATATAATGTGTCTCTCAGTGTATTTTAAGATGGTAAAGTATTAAGATTATGGAAAACTGTATTCCTATATAGTTTTACAGTCTTTGTCTTAGATGCTTTGCTTGTGTTACACTACAACTCTGTCTCTATTTTTCTAATTGCAAGAATGGAACTTTATGTTTCATTGAAAGAAAAGCAGTCTTAGGGCACTACTGCCAAAGTAGTCAGGACTTAAAACACATCAGACTTGTAAAAGGAAAACATACCTCTTTCTTTTATCTTTTTCTCATGTAGAATATTCCCACTAAAGACCGTCAGGAAGGGATGGCTGCCTTCAGGGAGAAGCGACCACCTCGGTTCATTGGCAAATAATACTTTCTGCTTCCCCTTGAGTTTTTTGAGATAGAGTAGGACTGAAGAGGATCCACTGATTTTTTAGGATTATTTTTATGACACCATTCTGTGCACTTAACTCCTTGCCTTGGACTGCATTTCTGACTGCTCCACTTGATCATTTTTCTGTACGAATCTCCAAATAAAGATTTAACTTTGTACACCTGATCTTTAAATCATGTACATCTGAAGACAGTGGATAAATACTGCATCTAAACAGTTAGAAAAAACAAACACCAAAGAAAAATTTAATTTATACAGATGTATCAGTGCTCTTCCAACTGCTTTGACAGAACAAGCAGTACTAGCACAGAGCAATGGCTCTTCACCCTCGCTCTGCTGTGAGCAGTGCAACACTGACTAACTCCAGCCACCTGAACTCACCTCTCTTTGGAACCAGTGCTTGAGAAAACACAGGATCTTCATGTGCAGAGATATGTAAGGCCATCACATCACTCTATGCCAGAGACCTTGGGCACATCATCTCTCTCCATCACCTGTTTTCCTCTGTTGCCTGACTGGAAGTTGAGGTTATTTTCTCCCTCTGCTTTGAGGTTCTCCAGCACTAAAACATGCCACACAATTTAGCTCTACAGCTCCTTACTTCCTTAGACTGGGGCTTTCAAGCAAAAGTGAATTAGTCAGCAAATGTGGTTTTAGGAAATGCTTTATAGATATCAAAATAAGACTCACAAAATGCGGCTTATCACATTAGAACTTCATGCTGCAATAAATAGTATCAAGCAAACCAAAGTTTCACTTGTGCCAAAAGCTAACCAAGATGGGTGAGGGAACCTTAGTAAATTATACATGCAAAAATTTTCTATGAAAAGATCTGTAAAGTAAAACACAATCAGGATCTTCAGCCTTCACAAAAGATGGCAAATGCTACAGGCAGAACACAAAGTTTAAAAATTGCTTTCAGAATTATTCTACCCTGGCAGAAACTCCTGAAGCTGCACAGTAATGTGAAGAAACCTTTCTATAAGTGGCATATTCAGACAGAGGTAGTGGCTTTATACATTGTAGACATTCATAGTTTTCAGCTTGAAAGAATTCTGCTCACTGATTGCATGAAGCATGGGGGAGCAAAAGAAAATGGGCATTTAGCATCTCAGTGCTAGCTGGTTGCAGAACTTCATGAAGTGACATGTCTCCCAGACACCTGGCCTGATGCCAGCATCATCATTGCATTTTGTGTGGCATGGAGGAGTAGATTTTTAGGTTTTTTTAGTAAAGTTGCTTCAGCAAGTTCTTCTGTTCTTAGAAAAAGACAGTACTGTAAGGAGAGTTGTCATCTTTATTTTAAAATCATGTAGCAATTGATTTATATCCATTCTATTGACACCAATTTTGACAAGTTTTGTGTTCCATTTCATGTAACGGAAATTCCATAGAAGTCCCATAGCAGACATCTCAGAAGGGCAGTGGGTAAAAGCTTGTAGGCTGCTTTTAATTTTTAAACCACCTTCATAATTCAAAGCTACAGCCAGCTGAATTTCTGTTGGAATTGAGAAAACTGTATATAACCAGATCCACAGATGAAAATGATGCTAGTCAAATTATACTCTCGTACAAAGAACAACTACACAACACTGATTAAATTACTGGATCAGTACCTTTTGAAGTTGCTGAAATACACAATAATTAGGTTATTGAAGATTAGAGGCAGTGTTTTTATGTAAAGGATGGGAGTTGGGAGGGAAAGGACTTAAAAATAGTAAAATATGGTCATCATGAAGAAGCCATCTCTGCTAGTAAGCTACCAAACATAAGTTTTCGTTTTAAATTCAATTACCAAATATTTACAGAAGAGTCTCTGAATATCAATCAGTTGCCATGGAAATATGGAGACTAAGCAGATAAACAAAAACAACACCTGAATTTAAATTGAATTTGAATGGACATGCAGTTTGCTTCCATCACTTGCATTGTATCAGGCATCTGTACACTGTGCAATATGTTTCATTCAACACATGGTTTGAAACCCAAAGGTAACCAAGAAAGAAATAAGTTGTTACAATTAGCATCTTTATGTAGAATGTCACACCCCACAAAACAATGCAATTGACACAGGGCTTACACAGAACATTGGGTGATGTTTTGCACTCACTGTGATGGCTTGGAATTATAATTCACTGCACAATACTGACAGAATATTTACAGAAAACAAGAGCAATCATTAGTCTCTCATAAATAAGGTGACCAAATATCCCAGCCTTCTATGAATACATGCAACCCCGTCCATGATGAAGTCATGTCAGTTACTTTGCTCTGATGAGCCTTCTCCTATCCCCATCAGTATTCTAAAAACAAAAGAAAGATTCCACACACAACCAAAAGTAGTCACAAAACAAAACTCCATTCTTGTTATAAAATTTAAATTCTCAAATATCCTTTTTGTACTGTCTCATTTTAGTTCTGTTTCTACTGCTTTACTTCAGTGAGTTTCCCCTTTCCCTGAATGTGGTGCTGGTCCTCACCTTGACAGGAACAGTGAGGACTCTGGAGAAATGAGCTGGACAAAGGCATTGCTCAAGCAGTAAGGAAAACAAAAGAACATGGCTTGCAGGCAAAAGGAAAAGGAAGCTGCAGACCCCATTTGTGTCTAGAAGGGTTATGGGACAATGGATGTTTTGGTCGCCTTAGTTACAAGTCTCTCTGTAACCTGCATGCATGGACTTTTGTTTTAATCTGGAAGTGTTGATCTCACAACCACACACAGTTCTATCCAAACACCAAACTGCTGAACAGTGTTATGAAGAGCAATCACAGGGATGGAATAGCTTTTTCTCCCAGAAGTCACAGAACAAGATACTCCTTGAAGCCTTTTCAGATGTGCATATTGATCTGTACAAGTCTCATCTCCTGGTAGCCAGCACTAACCCTACAGGTATGACCAGCTCAAGCTGTGACCCTTTACAAGCTGTGTACACGGTTGCCATTAAAGGTGACATTCAGCAAAGGTTACCACACATGGTTTGGGTACCACAGTTACCAGCAAATCACTTTAATGGTGACCAATATATTATAAGTTACTCCAACTACACACATATCAGAGAGGATTATTACAGAGACAATACTTTACACTCCTCTACCTGCAGCTTTCAGTTTGGTTTGGTTTGTTGCTGTTTTCTGCACGGTGGTGGTCTCCCATGGCGCATAATGTGTTTTTCTAAACTATCTAGGATGGCAATAGCAATCCTCTGGACGTGGGGATCAGTGTGGACATTTTCCTTGATGTTGTACAAGTGCTGCAAACCACCTTCTTCGATTAACATGCTGCAGTATCTGGCAGCTGTAATAGGATTATAAAATCAGAATTATCTAGGGTAAAGGTAGCAGATACTGTAAACACTGATTGAAATCCACTTTTGTCTCCACGCAGTATTTAAGACACTCCCTAAAGTGTCCACAGAAGTGCATCACTACTTTACCAAGTGACAACATAACAGAGTTATTTCGGCAGGACTCCAGTTGTAATCAGGTCTGCTACCACGTCTGCCTCAGCTGACTGGAAAATGCCCTGTTAACATGCACAGTATTCTCTCTTCCCACCACCTCCTCTAAGGGCATTTAAAGTGCACATAAACAAACCAGAAGAAATGGAAATCAAAAGCACTATAGTGTCTATGAGTATCCAGGTCAAAATAGCACCTTTCCCAAAAACCTCAGAACAGAACAGTTACTAAAAAATGGTATCAGATATATTACATCATTTGTCCAAGCTTGGAGAGTGAATACAAACTAGTTCCTTCCAATAGTTTGCCAAATACATTGATGGAGGCCTCTCATTAGGTATAAGGTGCTATGAATGCCTTTCCAGGGTTGCTTTCCACTTCTGTTCTGGATTGCAATAAGTTGAAATCACACCTCCATCAGCTGCAGCATTATTAAGAGCAAGGAACAGCTATAAAAAGAGCTGTATGGTGAATGTGATGTGCAAGCTCCAGAAGTTGTTATGGAAAGGTCAGGATGACTGTAATGCAATCCACAGGGCATTACCCCAGATGGGCCCAATTGCACCATTCATCTCAGTGATGCAACACCAGACTTGTTTAAATGCTGACGTTAAGCATTTCACTGGGGATCACATTTACTGCAGTGCTACTAATATTTTAGTTAGGCTACCTCATTGACCTGACTATGACATAGACAAACAGCAGAAGGAGAAAAAAAAATACAAATTTTTAAAACCCAATTATTCCTAGGCTACTTTACACTACCATCTATAAGAGTGGGTCAAAATAAAATGCATCTCCTCTCCAGGACTAAAAGCCTCCTTGGTGCCAAGCACCATAAGCTGAAGGTTCTCCTCCCAAATATACCTTCATATTTCAGAATTAGCAAATTTTCCCCTCAGAGCAGGTTATCACATTTGCTACCAAACATTTGGTTTCTCTGCTACTTTGTCCAGAAGCTTCTGGCATCAACTACCATCAGAACTAAACTTCAGGAATTCTGTCTTGGTCTCAAATCAGGAGTAGGACAATATAAACCTCAGTAGCATATTAAAAGCTCAGAGGTGAGGGCAGACAAAATACCAAAAATAAATAGAACAAATAGAATGACATTAATTTAACAGGACTGGGGCACAAAGAGAAATTACAGGCCTTAAGCAACATCTGTTATCTAGAGCCTGACCAGTAAAGCAACTTTGTCAGAATAGTCCTACTTTAATGTGAAAACCCTCACACATTTCTGGACAGTAGCCTGGGAACAGTGGCTCATTATATTTATGAGCTCTATGAAGGGAAGCAAAACAGTATTCTGTGTGCAGTTATATATTATGTCATGGTATTGGTTGGTGCAGAACAGATGCCTTATCACTGCAGAAATAGTGATTTATGGGACAGGGATAAACAAGCCAAGATGTGCTGCCTTCAAGGAGATTAAAAACTGGCACAGAAAACACTTTTAATAGTTTAGGAGAAATTGGCTTTATATACACACATTCATGTCAAAAATTTATGTCAAAAAAACCCCAAAAAAGCATTAAAAGCCAGGAAGGTTTGTCTACTCCTACATTTAGGTATGGTTGGGGGATTTATTTCCTTTTCCAACACTTGTGCATTATATCAAATGCTCTCAAATAATTCTACTTCTCATTTTGCAGATGGGAAAGAGAGATTATGAAAGTGACCTTTATGACACAGCAAGTTACTGCAAAAAGGCAATTAGAGATGAGAATTAACTATAGCTTCTGTTCCACCAGTAAGACACTGCTACCTGCTATGGCCATTGTTCTTAATTTAAAAGGAATTTGTTGCCCATCATTAATCTCTGGATATGTCACTTGAATAAAAACACATGTGCAAGCAAAAAATGTAGTTAAATCTTAACAAATCCGCATTTTGGAATTAATACTATGCATCTAACAGTAAAATTCCAGTAAACAAAAGGGATGTAAGGAACTTTTACTATTGTCCTTCTGCCTAATTTAGCCAAGCCCCATATGTAGTTTCTTCAGGGGATTAGGAGTGAATACCCTAGAAATGCTTATTTTTTCCCACTCCATGCTACTGAATAACATACCAAAACCCAAGAATTTTAAAGGTAATATTCTCTTAATACATACGATTTTTGCTGCAGACATGCTGCATGGCCCACACTGCCCATAACTGGACACCAGGTGTCATGAAACAGCCAAGTAGTGGAAAAAATGGATTGAAAGACCTATTAAAAAAAAAAAACCAAAAAAAAGAGAGAAACAGCTTCTTGCTTTACTACTAGATATTACTTCAGAGGTCACATGTCTACTCATTTAGCTATAGGTTAACTACAGCAGACATAGATAAACATTAAGAGGCTGGTGTGCTGCATCTAAAACTCATTTAAGAGAATTACTAGCAAATATCAGATCTAGTAGATATGTGGTATGCCCTTTTATTTTTATTTTAATTTTCCAAACTCTTGATCACAAGACAATTGTTACCTGTAAGCCACCATCTCACATTCTGGGGTTGGCCAATTCAAAATGGCAGCATGCTGTAAAACACAGAACCGAGAACATTGATTGTTAAATACAAACATTGAAAACATATAAAAGACTGTGATAAAATTCACTATCATTTCTGTACCAGCTGTTCAAGGAGAGATGTCCTCTGGCTGCGACTCAGTGTCCAGGCCTGCTCTCCTCGAGATATCAAATGAGCAATAATCCCTGCTGCAAAGTAGCTGACTTCCACCTCCACACTGTGCAACAGTTTGCTGATGTGGTCTATGAAGTCCTTCCACATTAATTCAGAATGGAGTTCTTTAACTTCAGCTATGTTATTCTGGAATGGGGCAAAAAGAATAAAAAAGAGAAAATGTCAATGGAAAGAACATGGTGTGAGGGAAATAAACTTGAACTATATTGTGTGAGTAGACACATATAAAGGTGATAACCACATGCCAAAATTCTACTTTTGCTTTAGGAAATTTCTCCCATCTAATGCAGGAGTTTGCTTCAAAACAAAGAGGTTTTCTTGTAAATGGTTTTATGGCATGAGCATGTAGATTACACTAAACCAAAAGCTGTTTCTAACATTCTCAAGCACAACTTCAAAAAACTTCAACAGGCACAATTCTGCATTCCACTGACTTTCAACCTACTTTTTGCATTTGGACTCATGTGAAGCCTCACTCTCCTTTCTTAAAAGCTCTTTTTATTTACTGTAACCATTGATTTCAGTATCACTTTTGAAGAAATATAGAATAAACCAAAAACATGCCAATTGTTAATAATATACACTATAAAGATTAAAGAAGAACATAAAAAAATATTAGGGATTTTTTCAGATTAACATAGGGTAAAAAAACCTCCTTTCAAAATTAAATTTTAAATGTATATATTTCAGAGGTTTTTTTCTTTTTCATCTCACCAAAAGTCCAAGAACTTTCTGTTGGATGGATGATTCAGATGGAAAAGACTGTGGATAAAAGAAACAAACAACAGGTAAACATTTATGCTTATTATTGAAACATAATTCAATTTACTTAATTGAAATTTAATTATAAAGCTGTGTTGATAATCCACCACCAAGCCCCCACTCCTCACCTCTAAGACTCTCATGAAAAGTTCTAGCCCTTGATTTTCAATAAAGTGCCGACACGTTGTTGGAGATTCATCAGTGAGGTTCCAAAGTGCACTCAATGTGAACTTGAGGGTGGTATCTACAAGATTCTGATTTGTTTTCTGTTTAACTATTTGTAGAAGTTGCTGGGGAAAAAAAAACCAATCAAAATATCAAAACATGTATTAGCTCCTCTGCTGCTTTCTGCACCAATTGGGCAATGCATAGCTGTCATTTATATGTAGAATAAAGATCTATATGTTTAGAGTCAAACTATACAAAATAAAAAAGCTAATTAACTTTTTATGTCCTCTTTGAACATGGTTGCCTGCTAAAGGAATTCCTTTGTTTTCACAATAATTACATCTGTAAGGTTATTACAGATGGCACAAAGCCATCCACAGAACTCTAAACCCCAAGTGAACATTTACAGCAGTAAGTATTTACTTCAAATATTCTCCTTTTGAGCATCTTTCACCTTAAACGATGCATTTTAAACCAAGACGTGTCTTGCTATTTCACTTTGCATTAATTGTGTAAAGTTTTTCTACTTTGGCTTACTTTCTGAAGAACTTTCACATGAATACATGTTAAAGCTTTGTCAGAATTTTATCTCCTTATATTTACTTTATATTGTCAGGAATATTGTTGTATGGATAGCTGGAGAGGACGTGATAGCAGGAAAGTATCTGACTTACCCTAACAATGAAGAGTTCTGCACCAAGTTGAGCTGTTTGCTCTGTTGAAAGCTGGAAACAAGCAAATGTACCATATCAACAATTTTTTTAGCCTTTAGAAATATTATCCTATAATCTCAAAGCTTAATTCCATACCTTTGCAGCAAGAATGGAAATTATGGCTACAGCCATCCTTTGCATGTTTTGATCTTCATGATTACACAGCCACTGCATTACAAGTTTGGCTGCTTCAAACCTAGGAGTTAAAAGCAAAATTAATTTTCATAAGTCTCATAAGTCTTAGTAAACTAAAGATGTACACAGACAACTGAATTATGCCTCATACAAAAAAAAAAAAAGTAGGAAGACACAGTGAAATTGCAGGTATTGTATGAGCCTCTATCAGCTTTGAGCTGTTTGTTTAGGGTCTCTTGCTTCTAATTATGTATCACAGTGCACAGGAATTGCCACCAAAGAAGGAAGAAAAATTTGGCACAATCTTCTGAAACATCAGACCATCAGACTTCAAAGTATTTGGACAAAACATTCGTGTAGAAAAATGTCTGCAAAAAGCAACCCCAGAGAAATCCTGACTTAATCCTGAAGTAAAAAAGCCTTCACCTGGATGGGTCTATCACTAATTGCATCTAACCAAAGGATTTTTTCAGACTTATATTCAATGGTATACATTTGGGTCAACAGGCCCTAAACAAAATAGGCCAGATAAATTCAGCACACTGGAATGATTTAAACTGAGAAAAACTGGGACCAGGAACAAAACTTCTGAAGAAAAACATCCTGCAGTGCTACAACTCATTTTAACTGACATCTAAAACTTGCCTGTTAAATGGAACATCCTGAAGGATTCTGTCACTGCATAGTGAAAGAAGGCAATTCTTTTGCAGCTGTAAGAAATGAAAAACAATTGCTTCATCAGAAACACACATATTTCAGAATACTTTCTTGCTATGAATCATTAAACATACTTCCACGAGGTCCTGGCATGTGGAGAAACCCTTCGTTAAGACCCACAAGACACAGAATCCCAGAGAAAGCAGAGAAGTTTTGCCTTGTACCTGCTGATGGTTTGGGAAGTGCTCCATGGCCTTGAGGAGCAGGTGAGTGACATCTGCCAGGAGCCTCACAGGCATTCCAGCCGCGAGGTCCTGCTTGGTGAGGTTGAAGACGCAGGCGCTGGCTGCCAGCTGCACCGGCAGGTTCAGGGGGTGATTCCTCATGCCGATCACCACCAGCTGCAACATGACAGTTTGGTCACCTTGGTACTCACACATTTGCACACAGACCCCAAGAGCAATCTGCTGCCTGCTCAAGGCCACAACAATGACTCACAGCACCCTATTTCTGCCTCCCTTTCATTTAAGTGAGAAATCCATCTGGTGTGATTTGAATTCTCAGGAATAACATTTCCTTCTGCTCAGTGATTCAAAGCTGGCAACTTCTACTGCTCCGAGTCCTTTTGCACAGCTTGTAGCAACCTCTCAAAGAAGAGGCTGCACAGAATGCAAGAAATTCCTAGAAAGAGCCAGGCTGGGATAAAATCGCCAAAACCTTTCAGAGGTGAATGAAGTAGGACAGAATTTCTGCAGTGATAATGATAATGATGTAGTGGCTTGTTATTTGGTGATTAGCCATTTCAAATCACATCCTGAGTTTCTAGGTCAGGATAGATTTTTTGCACCTTCTTCCTAAATTATATTTTTGGCTATGTATATTGACTGTGATCTCACCTAAAAAAATATTTTTCTTGTTGATTATTGACTGACAAAGTCTTTTTGATATTGGTGCCAGCAAACTCATGGCCACTTGTTCAACATCAAGGAGGACAGGAAAAACAAAAATCATGTGTCTTACTGGTGCTTCTTTTTAGGATCACTACAAAACTTAAACCGTCTCTGGTGTTCTAGACATGGAAAGCCAATAACTAGAATGGATTTCTAGGGAAGTTTCAAGGCTCCAGGTCAGAGCTTCATACAGAACACTAATGATACCCACTCACTTGTTACTGTACTGGAAGGTGACAGTAGAGAGAACTGTCACTGAATTCCTTCCTTATTATTACTGTTTTGTGAGCATCAGCAGAAGGCACTGCTCTGTCTGGTGAATAAGACTAGACAGGCCTTTGATTTGAACCCAAATAGATATAATCTAATGACAGAATTCAGCATCTGAAGAAGGTTTCTTATCATATACAAAGTATGTGAAAAAATTAATTTACGTGCTACTAACTTTAGATAATTTACATTAGTACAGCTCAATTTTACCTAACGTAAAACACTACAGGGCATCTTCTACATCACTCTTGTTTAAGTAGTTCTTTATTTTTATCTAAAAATGACAATTTTAATCTTAAAAAACACAACAAAAACCATAAAAGCATAGAAACTAATTTATACCAGGGTTTTGGGGATGAGCTCAGGAATAATGCATGAGAAGCTTCAAAACTATTCTTTTACCTTTAAAATTTCAGGCTTAGTTTTTTCCATTACATGTGTCAGGCTGAATAAATGAAAGAGTGCTTCTCTCACAAAGAAGGCCCGTTCACTGTAACGCTTCAGTGCTTCCGAAATCTGAGTTTCATTTGCTTCTCCTGACACCTGTGAACACAGAAACAATCTTTAGTTCAAGATGTCATCATTTTACTTTCAAAGTTTTGTTCTCAAAAAATGCAAAGCTGCAGTTTCAAAGGCAGTGATTTGGCCAAGTCCCTCAGTAAGCAAATGATTGCCAGAATGCTGTATTTTCCATTTAATGATATTTTCTCTGTTTATAACTGTAAGTTGTATAACTGAAGATGGCTTGTTCCTCAGTCCTACTATTTAATGAATCATTGCTGCAATCTCTGGTTTTTAAAATTCTTAGAGCAGCATGCAGAACTTGTTCTACTTAACATAGCACATACAAAAAAAGCAAAAGTCCATAGATTAAAGTGTCACATTCTGTGCATCCTGTATTGTATACAGGCATATTTTTTGAAACTTGTGAGATCAGGAATATATTGCAGCCCTGAGAGAACTGATAGCATATTAGATTTTGTTTTATATTCTCTACTGATTAGAACAGGGCAACCATGTTTACTGACATTTTGTGCAGCCAATTATACCCTACCTGAAAAATTTCCACTTGGCTTCATTTTCTCAACTATAACATCTGCCTAGTGTTCATAATCAAATTTCACAGGGCTGCTGTAAAGACAGTAATATTTTACCTCTGCTGTTTCCATAAGTGCTGTGTCTTGTTTACTCTTTAGCAGTATCTAGACTAAGCAGTTGAATATTTTAGTAGAACTACTAATGAATTTAGGTCACAAAACCCGAAAGAACGTCAACAACAAAAAACACACCAAAAAAACCCACAAAAAAAGGAAAAAGGAAATAAAACCAATCATAGCCTACAGTCTCTTCTTGATAACTATGCCTTTAAAAAAAAAGGTAATGCAAACTGCATTTTGCTAACCACACTGCCACAAGTCCATTGTGATTTTCACAATACTAGAACCTTCTTCCTTCCCGCCTTTTCATGGCACAGACAATTCTATGAAGTATGTATTCTGGACAGCAAGGATTACATTGTATTATTTTATACTAAACATGAGGTATAACCTCCTGATGCTGTACTTCATCACACCAAAGGGGAATTTGCTTTCTCCAGCTATGCATTTCAAAATTCAGACACTTTGCTATCAGCTCTGACAACTAAGTACTCAAAAGACCTTGGCCATTAACAACTGTCAAATGTTTCAGGGCAACAAAAATATGAAATTGTGTGGCTGTGTTACTCCTCTTGCCTATAACAAGAGCATTCTGAATTTTAAAATTGTAGTGGAAAACTCAGCTTGCACAGGAGACAGACTAAACTACGGACACATTAGGCTCTCTCCGTCATTCCTTCTGCAGCTTCCATCATCCTCAAGGCACAGTAGAAAAGAAAATTCAAAGATGATATAGCACTGACATGTCTAAAAACACCTTTTCTTTGCATTAATTCTGACCCATTCACAGTAGGCTCACTCTCCAATAACTGCATTCGGATTCTACAGAACAGGGAATGATGTCTTGTTGCCTGGCTCTAAAAGATAAATAAATGCACTTCAGAAAACATCACCTCATCCTAAGGGGCTAAGTAATTTAGGATTTGTTCAAGAAGAGCAAGGCTTTCATCCTAAGTTATTGCTTCATAGGTGTTGTATTCATCACCAGACCTTTCAAGGTAGGTAGGAGTATTGTAAGAGGAAATAGCAGTGGTGATGGAGCATAACAGCAGCTGAGTTATTCAGCTTCATTGTATCTGCTGTGTTAATCATGAACTGCTCAAAGCTTATGCAAATTCTGCCTCCACCTCTTACACATTGCTGACTTATGCTAGATGCTGTCTGGAATCCAGAGAATATTATCCCAGTAAATGACTTCAGACCAGACAAAGTTCAGCTCTTAGATATGTTAAATCAGGATCTAAGGCTCACTGAAAAGGCACAGAAAATAGATGCTTCTTACAAGTATATGTATATATACAGTATTTATGTAAATTTAGCAGTTTGTATCAAAATTAAGTAGGAATTTGACCTAAAGCCAGTAATTATCATTAATAGTTAAAAAAATGAACCTACAGCTTCCTTCGGAAACACACCCAAATACATTTGTTACAAATTATTAGTTCTATTTTCCCTGTACATTATATTTTTTGAGTGAAGTTAATTCCCCCACTTAACCTTCAGGTTTCCTTCTCCTGTTAGGAACTCTGAGTAGCCGGCGTCAGTAGCTAGCAATCCTACAAACTGCATGGTGGGCCGCTGCAGAATGAATGCCTGTACAGCTTTATCTGTGACATGTTTTCTTCCAGAAATGTCCAAAGACACAAGGTTAGGCAAGATATCTTTCTGTTCCAGTAAACGAAGAGCTATGTCCGATGTGAACTGTTTGTCATCTGAAATATCAAGGTGATTCAGGTATTTTAGTTCTCTTATAACATCCAGAATTTGGGTTGTGGTCATTTTCAAGCATTTCAGGTGGTGCATGGTCAAAGACTTGAGTCGGTCTTTGCAGGTGAGGAGCGCTGTTATGTCAGTGACGGAGGTGTTGGATATATCCAGACTTTCCAACCTGGGAAGTGAGGCAACATCTGCCAAGTCCTCGTTGTAAAACAGCACGTTGGTGATGCTCAGTGCACGGAGCCCAGACAGCTGACTGAAACACCTCTCATAGGGGTCTTCCAGAGAAAGAGTCAGTGAGTTCAGCACCAGGCACTGCAGATTCTGCTGGATCCACTTATTGCTGCCCAGTCCACTTATAATGTCTGTGATTGTTATATCTGCATTCACCCCCGTGGCGTCAAGCTCCACCAGCTTGTGATGGCAGAAGGCTTTCCGGAAAGCCACGGCTGAGATTTTGGCTTTCCGGATACAGGCTCGCTTCAAGCGCATCTGGTTGCCTCGGAAGATGCCCACAGTTCCATCGTTCAGAAGCCCTGTTGGAAAATAGCATCAGTGCTGTTGTGTGCTGGCTCCAGTGTTACACAACACCACTTTCACATTAAGAACCCAAAGTGTTAGCAGAGAAAATTAATTACTAAGTGGTTTCCCTTGGATCATTATGCCACCGATCTCAAAATCTTAAATTTGAGATTCCGCTTTGAAGATTATGATATCACGTTTGGAAAATTCCAGGTTTAAGAGTAGGACAGATAAATTAAGAAGCAGCAAATGCACATTACCTGTTTGGTTCAGAAAATGGAACAGGCAATAAATAAAATATGGGTATGATTCAAAAACAATCAGACTGCTGCCCTCATTTGCTGTATTTCTCTCACTGAAATGGTTAGAAGTGTGCTTACAAAGAGAATTTCAAAATATCTGAGTGTAATTTTCCTCTGGCCACAGTTCCATTAACCTCAAGGTTGCACCACCTCCCAGTGACCTGTTCTCATCTTGCTTTAACTAAAAAATCTAGCATTTGATTGAATTCATAAGTAGGATCAATACTAAATTAAGCTAATTAAGTGCTATATGAGGAAGGTAGGAGTGTTGCTCAGAAACAAGCTGAATGTGAGAAAGAAACGTAAGAAGTGATTCAAAGAATAGAAAGAGGAGGGCAAGGAAACAGTGGGATGGAGAAGAAGACAGCAATGAAAAGAAGAAAATGCAACAATCTTGTTTAGTATCCTTTACTCTGTAGAAAGAAAGCCTAAGTAGCCTTTTCTTGCAACACACTGGCAACATCCTAACTGAAACAATACAGCGAGCTCCCTGCACAGAATTATCACAATGCATTGAACATACAAATATCAAATCTTGGTGTCTTATCAACAGAAGGATTACAAAAAGCCATGAGAAGGGTACAGTTGCACAAGCATCCACACAAAAGGAGTAGGAAGAACATGTCCTAGTTTTGCTCTGCATGGTTATAAATGTCAACACTCCTGGCTTTTAATCTCCTATCTTCATACATACTTTACAAAGAAAATGAAATAAAAATGCAATATATTTGAATAATAACATCATTGCCACTATAGTTTGGATTTAAGTCATGGGCTAGCAATTGCCTCTCTGACAAAGTCAAATTAATATTAAGATTTGCAGACCTTTCTAAGGAGCAAATGGTTCAGGCATTTTTGACCAAGTAGTCAGAGCATTCCTCTTTTCTGGGGGAAGCAAAAATATGGAATGCAACAACTGGTATGTAGCAGAAAAAGTAAAAGCAATAAATATAATTAGAGTTTGGTTAAAGTGTCACTAAATTACTTCTTCATTTTTGCTTATCTCTTCATTTAAGGACTGAGGCACTCTCTCTGGCCTACCTTAGCCACACCCTGTTTACCTGCCACACACTTTTTTCCATCCTCCACTCTGTGTGTTTGGGACATTCTGGTGCCTGGAAGGGTCTTCACTACTGCCAGCATTGGTAATAAATTTCTTGTAATACAGTTTCCTTGAATCTGATTTCTTCGGAACACTCTAAATAATTCCTTATCAGAAAGTAGTGTATACTAAAGATTAATTTTTTTTTTGACCTTGTCTTTTTTTAGGACCATTTCTTCTGTTATTTCTGACCAGAACAATTACAGAAAACCAGAACACCAGTACTAACCAAGTAAGATCTAAATAAAATCTGCACCTGTAGGGTGCTTGCTCTGTTTACAGTAATTTTTCTAGGGTCATGTCTCATTTTTTAACAAAAGCCACCAGGATCTCAAGGAATGGGTATCTTACCTCTTCTCTAGCATAAACCTGTACATTCACTTTTCAGGGTAAGAAGTTTTATTATACAAATTTTATCATGCTTAAAGCAAGCAAACAAGAGGCCTGCCCTCTCTTCAGAGATGTGCTGACAGAGAACCAGTAAGCCAGTACACAGAATGTAGGAATGCCACAATGTGTTTATACTACTCTAAAAGTGGCTGCTTTCAAACAAATAATTCCATTTCAATAAAAGTGTTAAAAGAAATGAGAAACTGTTTTAATGAATCACATGGTTATTTTCTAGTTTAATCACAAGGGCACACAGTAAAAAAAAAAATTAAATGCTCTTTGAGAGATATTGTTGCTAGAAGTAGTAGAAGAATTTTTTTTCTGAAGTGATTGAAAGAAGATTGAAGAATGTTCAAATAAAGGAACATTAAAATCATAAACCAAGACAAAGAACTTTCTATTCAAATCTATGTGGCAATGCAAAGCTCAGCTGAAGCTGTGAAAAGCAAAAATAACAAAAATTCTCTATTAAGAGATTACAGAACACAATTTCAACAGCTGCAACAGCAGATTCTACTAGAAAATATAGCAGAACTGCAGTGTCACATTCCAGAGAAATATTTTCACTGATGACCCAGAAATTATTGGTTTTACCATGAAATGCCATCGTCTGCAGCAGTCGATCTGCCACTTCTTGAGGGAACATTCCTGGCTCCTGCAAGCAAAATGTTCCATCTTGCCTTTCTGTGCAGAACTTCTCTAGGTTGGCAGTCAGGAAATTCAAACAGATATCAAGTAAAGAATATGGAGAAGCTTCCTCCTGTCATATGCAAAACACAATGAAACAAAGGAGATTGAGTCAAATCATTCTATTAACCTTCCATTACTCTATAATGTCTTTTTTGTTAGTCTGACAAATATTACAAGAGGAGACATCTCCCTCAGAGCCACACAAAATCAGGTCACACAATGAACAACTGGGCAAAACTGATGGGAGCCTCCTTCCCCAGTCACCCCCAGAACCATACCCAGTCACGTCTGTTGTGCTTGAACCCTGCTTGTGTTCCCAGACGGAAGAAAAGCAATTGCTGAAAAATAATTTTAATTTATGAAGTCTACAGGGAATTAATCAATCAAGACAGACTAAAAGAAGATTTTAAAATCAAATTTTACTTCTGGATTGAAAATATTTCTTTTGATATTTCATTTAAGTCAACCCATATTAGAAGTCTACTACCAACCTACATAAGAAATGCAAATACTGCGGATAAATTTCATATATAGGAGCAATTTTTAATACTGAAAAGGGCAGCTAGAGCTTCAGATCAAAAAAGGAAACCCAAAAAGAACTGGTTTAATTCCAAATTTTGTGCAGCAATAAATTAACATCTATTACAGTAATCCTCTTCCTCTTTCCAGGCGCTGTGCACCTGGAAATCATCTATAGCAGAAGTCTGAGTACAAAGGACAAGGCAGAATATAAACTTGATCTTTTCCCTCAGAGTTTGAGATTGCACACTGACACATGAAAATCTCAAAGGGTTGGGTTTTTTTTATTCCATGTCTAATAATAACCTACTGTTTTCAGCCACACAGATTAATCAACATAAAGAATGACTCTCAGCACTGTGAATCATCCCCAGCCCCACACAAAAGAAGGCCGAGTGACTGGTACATACTCCCCCAGACAACATTGAAAATAACAGCATCAACTGTTGTCAGATCTCATCTGTAGGAAAAATAGTAGCTTCCCTTTTATACTGAAAGTTCTGGATAAATTCACCTTTGTCTCCCAGCTCATTTAATTTATGTTGCTTCACTCGCCTAATATGCTGATCACAGGAGTACAGAGATATGTAAAAGGTTATACAGAAGAAATATAAATAAGTTTACAGAGATAAGTCTTCTAAATTAAGGTGCAAGTATTTGAGGACTGGGAGGAACCACATCAGGGCAAAGATGCAATGGAGCCAATCTTTAATGAATCATGTATTGACAATGAGTAGAAACTGCAGTATAATAGTTCCTGAAGACTTAAGTACAGGCTTGGGAACTAAAAACTCCAAATTATTCAAATGCAAGCTCTTTCTGCAGCTTTTGACATGCAACTTTCAATTCCTCTGACTCAGTTTTGCTAAGTGACTAATTTTCACTATTTTTTAAGCTTTATTATTACGTTGTATCATTGCAAAAACAGCAGTTACTTTGTGATGCAACTTGCTTCCATACCAGAAAACAGCAATTTTGGCTGCTTCCAATCTTAAGCTCATAGGAGAAGGAAGGACAGAATTTGGAACTGTGAATGACTTTTGTTTCTTTGTAGTTTGCAATGATGCCTGAAGTATTTCTAAAGAGGAAAAAAAAACCCAACCCGATTATTTTCAAATAGTACATTTTTGAATATGAAATAGGAAAAATTTCTTTTAAATTTGAAATCAATACATACACCCAGGACTTATATGACAGCTGATGAGTCAAACAAAAGTCAGAATCCTTCCTCAAAGGTGTATGAAAATCATTCTCACTGAAGCAAAGGCATCCACATCTCCCATTAGATCTTGTGTTCCTAATTTGATGCTCAAATGTGACAAAACCAGAATACTGGCTCTCTTCATTCCTCCTGGAACTGCTCCTTCCTTTCTGTCAGAAAAGCTGAAACACTTTTATGTATCAGTGAGCAAACTCCAATGGGAATTTTTAGCCCTGTAGATAGGCCACTGGCATATGACTCAGAAAACTATTTTTTCAGCCAGTACCTCGGAGTGGCCAATCTGTCCTTTGCAAATTCTGGTTTCTGATTTATATAATTCCTTTGGAAGTTCATTCAGGGTATCTCTATACAATCAAGGAATAAAAGCCACAAGCATGGATCAATTACACATGCAAACAACACAGTATTATTTTTATTAACTCAACTTATACCAGTCAGAGGAGACATTTGTAATACTTCTTCAACTTGCTGCCAAAAAGCTGAGGAAACTTCCCTAACAAAGGCTCCTGAGGTAACCTGAGCCGACAGGCAAAATGTTTTTATCTGTATCTAATAAAGTCCTCTGACAAGCATCCTAAAAACAATTTCCTAGACTATCTGCTACTGAAATAGAACAGCTCAAATGCAGTCTATAAGCCTTTCATGTGAGCTGGAGGCTTTTTTTTCTCAATTCTCTTTACTGAAAGACAATATTGCCCAGTTAAAGTTGTATTTAAGCCCTTAGAAGGTCAGAATTTAAGCAGTTCCTTCCTCTAGCTCTGCTTTTGAGTGTCAGGTTGAAGACAAACCTGGCATTTGTTTTCAGCTCACTTTGCTTTCTGTCTAATGAGACACTACAAATGTGTGTCAATCACAGCAAAGCATTCAAATCTTACTTAAATTTAATAAAGATCGTCCAGCAGTTTTTGAGTAGAACTTCCATTATGCTATTTTACTTTTTTCATAGTCATCTTAATTATGTGATCCTTCAATTAACCTCACAGTTTCTTTCATTCTATTAAATTAATTGAGTAGCCAGGAAACAAATATAAAAATTAATTTCCCAAAATAGAGAATTATGCACTACATGATGCAAGCCAAGGTGCCTTCATTAACTAAAACATATATTATGAGAGTAATGTGACACATCTAAAACCAGTTAGTTTATGGAATAGCATAAAAAGAAAAATAATTTCATTTAGATGGGCTTTTAAAGGCTTATTAAAATTAATTCTTAAAAAAAATCCAACCAAACAAAAAAATCTTTTAAAGTGCTTAACATAATCAGGGCAAACCAAAAGTGTGCAGGGAGATGGAGGTAAACTGCCTGGCTTCTTGTCCCCAACAGTAACCCAATACAGTGGAGAACTGAAACGCAAAACCTGCTTCAACTTGATGTTAGCAGTTCAGCTTCAAGATCATGCCAGGGCAGTTGGAAAGGTTCTCCCAAAGAACATTATCCTCCACATTTTCTTTTGAGAACTCCATGAGTCAGCTTTAAATACTGCTGCATGTTTTCCAGCTGTTTTCCGCCTCTCCACAGCCTCAAAATTTTAACTACTTTCTTAAAGTGAACATTCTTAAAACAATTAAGAAATAGCCACTCAAGCAACAGCCATCAAAATTCTTCTGAGTGCTAAAAAAGGAAATGCAGTGAAAAATAAGCAGTTCCATGATTTATGTTACTAAGAAAGATTTATGATTATCCTATTTAAATTAAGTGGAATTAAACAGAAGTAGGTGATTTATTAGCCAGACTCAAGGAAGGATTATGCTCAAAACTCGAATTTAATGTTAACTATTCTGGCACAAGAAGTGGGAACATACTGATTGAAGCTGCTACTGATACAAAGTCGGCAGAGATTATGAGAGGTCCAAAGTTAAATAGTGCCACATTAGAATGACATGGTAAGGACACTTATTTCAGGATTAATATCAAGAATTTCAGATACGAGTTCATCAATTAGAAATGATACAGAGTGGAACCAGAGTGGTTTGCTGAACCACAAGAAAACAAGGTGAAGCAGCCAAAGAAGGTGACAGGAGAAGCATCAAGAAAAAATGAGGAAGGATTGGGTAATTTTCAAGACACCTGAGAGATCTCACACGGCTATTTATGTTAAGAGACACCTGCATCATTTCAGTTTAAACCTAACAGCTACTAGAATGCTCTGGGGGGGAAAGCACACTGGGAATAGGAAATAAACCCAGCTTTTCTTAGCCTAGAAGATCAAAAGCTGAGAGATACAAATGCTGCCTATAAATAAATACGGCACAGTGAATATAAACTATAGATGGAAAAAAGCCATTAAGGAGAAGAACACTGCAAGCACAGCAACAAAGGTACATAGAAATGCCATGAACTGCAAGTTTTACCATAAATTTTGACATCAGTAGATAGTTAAACAACGAAATTCTACACTAGTTCACTGATTAGAACAACAGGCACAAAATGTACCTACTTCAAAAATAATGATACATAACTTTATTAGAGGATTGACTGAAATTAGCCTTTTAATGACAAGGGATGAGCCTAGATCGCCCAGAAATCTCCTGCTAGTCCTTGAAAAGCAAATCTGCACACTCATGTCTGGAGCAGAGGAGCAATCCGAGCAGCTCCCATATGTTCTGCTCCGGCCTGTCTGGAGCAGGGAAAGGCTGCTCCTTTGGCAGCTCCGCGCTGCAGGAGCTCAGCGAGGCCCACGCAGCGTGCCTTGGCACGGCTTCCCCCAGACAGAGGCTGGACGAAGCAGTTCCCGGTGGGAAGGTGCTGCTGCGGGCTGGAGTGGCACAGACTGTGCCGTGCGGTGCGGGCTGTGCCGCGCTGCCCTCCCGCCGGCCGCCCGAGGGGCTCTGCCCGGCTCGCTGCTCTGCGGGGCCGCTCAGGGCGGCGGGCCCGGCATCGCCCTCACGGCGCCCTGGGGACACCGGGGCGCACCGCGCCGGGACCGAGCTCCCCTCCCTGCCGTCCGCCGGGTCCCGAGCGCCCTTTTACATAACGGGCGGCAGCGCCGCGGTTACACAACGAACGGCGGGGCTGCCCCGGCCCGGCCGCGGTACCGGCGGGAGGCAGGGAGCCCTGCCGGAGCCCCTCAGCCGGGCTGGCGCCGCCGCCATGGCGTCCCCTTCCCCGGGGTCACCTCCGCTACCTGCGCCGGCTCCGGCACCCCGGGGCTGCAGGCGGGCAGCTCCCCTTCCTTCCCTCCCTGCCTCCCTGTTCCCTGCCCGCCGCCACCACCCCCTCACCGCCCCCTCACCATCGCGGCGCTGGGTGCCGCCGGCGAGCGCCCAGCCAGCCGGTCCCGTCGCTGGGCTCCTTCTCTTTTCTTTTTTCCTTCCCTCCCTCCCTCCCTTCCCCCGTGTTTACCCCCCCGACCTGGAAGTGAATGCTGCCTCAGCCGGCCGGGATCCCGCCTCCCTTAAAGGGGCTGCGCCAGCCCAGGTTGGTGGCGTGCCGGGTGAGCGCAGCCTCCACACCCGCGGTTAAGGCTCCAAGTGTGGGAGAAGGAGCCACTGCGCAGCAAAGCGCATCGGCCTCGCTTGTCACGAGTGTGTGGGACATTTTCTTCGGCCTGGTTGCTCCGGTAGTGGAGCCAGCAGCCGGGCACAGCGGTGAGCGCCCGGCGGAGCAGGTGAGCTGCGGCTCTGTGTCCCTGGGGATCTCTCAGCCGTGAACTGGCGTCAGCTGCACGCTTCGTGCTCACAAGCCTCTGCAAGTTAAGTGTTTCCTGCACGAACTGGTTTGTTCTGGTAATGTGAATAATAACCTGCGCCGGTACGATCGGTTTTTCTGCCCGCTTTGGAGGGGAGCTTTGCCGTAAGCACAAACCAGTACATACAAAGTAATTTCAGGTTGGAGATACAATAGCGGTGAAGAAAATGTGTCTGCCAACCTATACATACAATGTGTTATTGGTAAAGAGAAAACAGTTATTTTTTGTTCCAGGATGCAAAGTAAACACTGATACCAACACCCGATCCAAATAAAATTAATTTTTATAGTGTTTACTCTAAAAGAATTACTGTTTCTACATACAGAAGCTTTGAGAAAGTGTTGTGTGCAAACCAGCAAGACACAGAAATAAATATTAAGGAACAACTGCTAAAATTATTCATGTCTCTGTCATTACAAGATGGCAAAAGATTCTATATGTACTACGATACACAGTTTTACCAGTTTAAGAACTACAGAAGAAAGGTCAGTTATAATTCCAATTCTTTAGGATGCTGACGTAGAGAAAATAAAATTACAGCGTTAAGAATCTTCATGTTTTGAATTTAACCACTTAAAAACCTAATCTGCTTAGAAGAAACAATTTATATAATTATAGACACAGATATTAGCTTAGATAAGGAAGCAGCACGTACTACTATTCTTAGTCCATTACATGTTTCTTCCCACTTCATAATGTCTTTGCAAGCTTCCAGGCTGTTCTTTCAATATCTTTTGAAGTCAGTGATTCATTCCAACCTATCACCAGATGTCTTGTCCTCTGAAAAAGACGTTCTAAAAACTTTCAGTGACAGACTGGCCCCCTGTTCCCAGTACCTGTTCTTGGCCTGCCCTGCTGTACTCGGGAATCCTCTCCTGGTAGGGAGCAGCCATATGGTTGAGTTGGCCCAGGTTTAAAATCGGCAGCAGAAACTGCAAAGACAAAACCCCAGTAAGGGCAGACTTTTCAAGGACTTAAACAAACAAATTCGAGGAATTTCTGCTGAGCCTGTGCACACTGAGATGTTTTCAAAGCCAGATTTCCAGAGAAATGGTATTGCTGGTACAAAAGCAATTCATCTTCCAAAGGCCCCATCCCGAATGGGTGGGTGTTTTAATTGCAACCCAAATTTTGAACAGCCTGAAAAGTTTTAAGGAAATATTTTAGAAGCTGTAAGTGGTGTTTCAGCTGTGCACCTGGAAGGGTTTGCTGCTGGTCCAGCTGGCAATGGTTGGTCACAATTAACTCTAGGTCTTAATAAATCATCAAGTTTCCTATAGGAGCCTCTGCACAGGATTTAACTGAGTTTTATTTATCCCAAAAACTCGACAAGCTGGTGTTATCCTACTGAAGTAATTTGGGACAAAGGATTTATAAATATTGCGAATATTCTTTGAAATTTATTTTAACTCAAACTCAGATTAATTTTAAGCAATTTGTCACACAGATTTCTAAGTGCTACTTTACTCACAGAAAACTCAGTTTGTGCTCAAAACTGCTGGAGTTGGATAGTGTGCCATGTTTTGTACAAGTATTCTGTAACCACATTCAGGTTAAATTAATCCATAATGTTGTGGTTGTCCATCCCTGGAAGTGTTCACAGCCAGGTTGGATGGGGCTTGGAGCAACCTGGTCTAGTGTAAGGGGCAGGGGGATGGAATGTGATGGTATTTAAGGCCTCTTCCCACCCAAACCATTCTGTGATTCTCGGATCATCAGAGAACCAGGGTTCATTCTGTGTTTAGTGCTTACCAGTCTCTGGGTATTTCCAGTGCCCCTGGTACTGCCTGCTCAGTGCAGGTTCCAGTACTTCAAAAAGCACCTGTGAGGGCTTTTGTGCTACCACAGAATGAGTGGTGGCTGGGAGCAGTCTCTAACAGCAGCACCCCTGTTCTAAAAACGGAAGTTACTGAGCTGTTGATCCAGGTAAAAGCACGCAGGAGGCAGACTGAGGAATGGGGAAAGCAGCCCCAGCTCCTAAGCCGTGCAGAGCACAATCAATGTACAGTCATGTCTCAGTTTATGGGTTGTGCTGAATCAGACCTTGGGAACATGCACGCAGTGGTGCAAAACTCCGAAAGTAAAACCCTAACAGTGTGTTATCGCTTAAAACTGCTGAACTGTCAGAGTTCGGGTGATCCCGGGAGGGAGCGGTGCTGCTGAGGGGCGCACGGGAGGAACGGTTGTGAGAGGAGCTGCAGGGGAAGGTGCGCGGAGAGAGGCTGGGGAAGAAGCGCGGGGAGTGAGTGGCCAGGGGAGCAGCCGGCAAAGGGGCGGGAGAAGCGGCCGGAGGAGGGGCCGGGGCCGGAGAAGGCAGGGAGGAGGGGTGAGAGGCGGGGCCGGGCCACGGCGGAGGAGCGGCCGGGGAAGGGGAGGCCCCGCGGGGGAGGGAGGTGCCGAATCGAACGCTCGGCGCTCGCCGGAGCCGCCGCAGCGATCGCCCCGTGAGCCAGCGCGGCCATGGCCGGGTTCATCAACTTCGCGGATGAGGAGGAGGTGCGGGCGTACCTGGAGAACCTGCACGTGGAGTACAGCTACCAGTGCTTCAAGGAGAAGGACCCGGACGGTAAGGGCCCCGCCGCCGCCCCCTGCCCGGTGCCGCGGGGCCGGCGGGAGGCTCAGCCCCGGCCCGTGCCTTGCAGGCTGCCAGCGCTTCGCCGACTACCTGGACGCCGTGAGGAAGGACTTCGTGGCGGCGGCGCGGGTGCTGCGCGACAACTGCGAGGAGCACGGGCACAGCGAGAGCTGCTACAAGCTGGGGGCCTACCAGGCCCTCGGCAAAGGTGCGCAGGGGGTGTTCTGCAGCTCGGGCCGCAGGTGACTCCACCACCTCCCCGGGAAACCTTTTCCAATCCCTGGCCACCCTCACATCTGCCCGTCCTCCTGACCTTGAAGGAGCAACTACCTGTCCCGCCCCTCTCGTGGTCACCTCATAAAAGTAGGGGGAGGATGGAAAACCTTAAATTGCTTCCTTCTGAAAAATCAGCTGTAGGTTAATAATGTATAATTTTTTTATAACTACATCTGTATAACAGGTAAGTATAGCCAGTGGTAAATATTGCTGCATATTCAGTTCTTAACATTTCTTCCTGTCACTCAGTGAAAGAAAGTAAGAAAGAAAGAAATTCACATACTGGTAACGTGCTTACCTAAGTAGTCCCCAAATCTGCCCAAAATGTATTTGCTGATACAGTAATGGAAAGCAGTTAAATTAGTGAGAGATCTTCCAAATGACAGTACTAGGAAGAAACAATATTTTTACTGTAGTTCAAAACTAGTAACAATCTTGGTGTAGGTATACTGGCAAAATAATACTTGCCTAGTGTAAGCTATTAAATCCATGGATGCAGTAGTGGAAAGAGTATTTTTTGGGTCTGGGTTATTTTCTGGTGAGTGGAGGAGAGTTTCCTAACTCAAAGACATTAGCAACACCTCTGTCACTGAGACAGCAATAGTGTCTCTGAAGTCCTAAATGTTGACTATTTAAAGTGATGGATGCTGTATTTCCAGTAGGAAGCATCCTGCAAAGCAGAAAGCTCCCAGCTGTTTTGTCATGCCCTCACAGTAATGTTTTGTTTCTTGGCTGACAGGTGGACTCAACCCGGATTTGAAAGCTGCCTACAAATCTTTCATTAAATCATGTGAGAAAGGTGGGAAGAAGTCAGCAAATGCTTGTCACAGTGCTGGGCTGCTGGCTCAGGATGGGAGAGCCAACAACGATAAACCCGACCCAGTTGTCGCTAGAGACTATTACACAAAAGCCTGTGATGGCAATTTTGCTCCCAGCTGCTTCAACCTCAGTGTGATATACCTGCAAGGAGCACCTGGGGTCCCCAAGGACATGAACCATGCCTTGAAGTACTCTCTGAAGGGCTGTGAGCTGGGGCATGTGTGGGCTTGTGCCAACGCCAGTCGCATGTACAAACTGGGAGATGGCGTTGAGAAGAATGATGCTAAGGCAGAGGATCTGAAAAACAGGGCAAAACAGTTGCATAAAGAACAGAAAGAAGCTGCAAGTTCTCTAGCACTTGGGGAGTAAAACTGGCAGTTGCAGATACTGTGAGCATACAGTTTTCACTTAAATAAATATCCTGTATTTGGTTATGCAAATAAAATTATATTTTTGTGGATACAACAAATTACTAGCTCTGCTGTACCTTTCTATGTTTTTGAACACACAAATGTTTTGCTTAGATCCTTCCCTTCTTTTTAAGGGTAGCCAAAAACTTCTGGTCTTCTGGGAGTTTGTTCCCTTGGTTTCAAGCACAAAGGTTCTCTATTGTGTCCAGTGCTTTAATATGCAGGCTTGTGCTCAGACCAGTTCTAACACAAAAATCACAACTGCAGGTAATCCCAGCGTGGGCAGTCACGAACTGTGTGTGTGCCATTTCCCTCACAAGCATTTGCAGAACTTGGATAGCTGCACACTTGGGTGAGCTGCTCTAAGGCATGGATACTCATCTATAGGTCTAGGCCAATTCCTAGCTCCCTTATTTCCTCCAGTTGCCAACTGGTTTGTGACAGTGGATCTGCCTGTCATATGTGCCCAAGTGCTTTAGGCTGCTCTCCCAACATACGATTGCCCCTTATTAAGTCACACAGAGATTGTTTTACTTTCCTGCCAGCTCCTGAAACATTATGTTCTATTTCTTATAATACAGATTTAGGGAACAAGGTGCTAACTGATCAGATGTTGGACTCAAATCCATAACCTACGTATATACAAACTGTAGCTAAACATACAGATTCTGAAACACCTGTTTAAATAAACAGGGTGGTGTGTGTAAATATATTCATGCACTGACAGGATCCTCTAAAATTTTGGTTTGTGTAAATACAT
Source organism: Entomyzon cyanotis (assembly GCA_024500445.1). NCBI lineage: Eukaryota > Metazoa > Chordata > Aves > Passeriformes > Meliphagidae > Entomyzon > Entomyzon cyanotis. The sequence goes on from JAKEPQ010001020.1 coordinate 5,521,423, forward strand.
TTGTGTGTGTGTTTTGCTGTAAATTTACTACTAATTTAGAATACAAATACTCTGACTCTGGACTAAATAAAGAGACAAACTTCACTATTGAAGTAAATGAAGTGGAATTAAAAGCAATACTAATTTGGCTGTGGCCATGACTGAAAGCAGAGTGGTTGGGATCTCACTGCATGTACAAATTAAAGCAGGTCTTCCAATTTAACAGCGTTCTTGGGAAGGATGTGTTTGCTGTTGGGATAGAAATCCCAGCAGCACAGCACAGCAGTGACATGGACACTCTGTAACAACAGATGGCAGTGTATGAAAACATAAATGCACACTGGTGTGGCTCTGGTATTCAGCAGCCTGGAAAAACAAATAGTGGCAAAAGTCTGAGTAATTTTTCTGTTAACAGTTATTATTTTTTGGCAGTTCAAAAAGGTAAAGCTCTTAAAGGAAAGCACTTTGCCTGATTTTTTGCTAGGTACTATTCTGGGTGTTTGTTTCACTTGGTAAAGGTAAGTAAATGCTACCTCTGTGGAGTGTAATACAAGTAATAAAACGGTTTGGAATCCATATGTTCAGAAGTAAGCAATTACAGGTGGGTCAAGGCACTGGAGAATTGGGTGGTATTTCAAGCCCTGTAATGCTCACCACTGCAGAGTTCCTTGTTCACATCCTCAGCCGAAGCACCAGAGCAGCTTTTTTCCACCAGGACTAATGACTGTCAGTGATCCTCCCAGGAACTTCCGATCAACACAGCAAACAGGCAGCCAAGAACATCCTCAGTAAAGTGACACACTGTGGATAACTAAAGCCACATATCAAGTGCATGTTGTGAGGAGCTTTTTTCACGGCACTTGAGAACTCACTGACTTGCAGAGCTTAAACACGATACAACAAACCATCGTCAGAAAAGTAAGTTTATGACGTGTCATCCAATTTTATACCACCGGTTGAAAAGGCAAACCCAAATTAAGGAAGGTTCTTATGTTTTCAGGCTGTCTCTGAACAGTTTGCTGCCTGTTCTGGGCACATCTATACCTTTTTTGCACAGATATTGATGATGCTGTAACAGATGCACTAGATAGGTAAGGCCCCCTCCTGTATAACTCTCCCCCCAAAGTGACAAAGCATCCTAAAAAAAGGTCAGCCAGTCTCATTGCACTGCATTACAAATTATATGTGGTTAATGCAGTCTGTAGCAGAGTATAGACTCTGTGAATAGCAGTCTATTCCCAACCTCAAGATTCAGGAGACATAATCAAAATCTGTTAAGAGGTGAAAATTGTCCTGTAAATCTTAGCTTATAACCATCTTGCTCTGGTATTATGGGGGTATTACCAAAAAGCCAATATCTTCCTGCTTCTTTTTTTTACCTGATATTACAAAGGCTAAATTTTATGTTCTCCTGGGAAGAAAACTTTCTTCAAAGCCTCTGAGGTCATAAAGCAAGAGTGATAGGTATGGTATCATAATAGAATACTTGGAAATACGGAAGAACCTGTTGATCTTTTCAGGATCAGTGGGTTTTCTGAGAAATAAAGGAGTTTATCTCAGCTTCACAGCTCCTAAAGCACTGTCTGCTTTCCCTTTCATTTGTTTGCATTGATCTAAACTCACAGCCAACCTCCATTAATAAAGCAGCAATGTACTTCAGAAAGAATGGTGACCAACCCTAATTAATTAAATAGACATGTGAATACATGGCTGCAAATGATGAAAGCATTCTCTGCAGGATGCTTCCTGCAGCTGTGAAAAGATCTCCAGTAGAGGGCTGGTTTTGTACCGAGATTAAACACTGGCACCACATCATGTGTCATTAAGTGTCATTTGGATTAATTCTGGACAAAACATGCTGTCGGGTAAAGAAGCCACATGATGTTGAGGAAAATTAGACTTGTTCTGGTGGTTCTGTTTCTATGTGCTATATTGTAATAAAAACAGTTTTTCATCTTGCTGACCTTTTGTTGAGCCATCAGTAACAACTCCTTTCTGCAATGTGTGTGTGAAGGGAGTTCTTGTGGCTCTACACACCCACCCAGAGGGATGGTCTGGGAGGCTTTGTGTCATCGTCACACCAAGAAACAAAAATAGCAGTGTTCCTTGTATAGCACAAACTTTTTGTTCAGTACAGAAAGAAATTCACTCTGTTGGCAGTTTTTCACTTCATCATGTGAGAGAGAAGGACTCTCAAGTAGCTCTTCTCCTTTGGCAGATGAAGAAGGAAGAATTCCTCCTTCTCTGATGCTTCCCAGCATCTCGTCCACTAAACCTCAGAATGACACAGTTCTGCTCAGGGTTAGCTTTTTCGTGGTGGTTGAAGCAAGAAGAGAGAGGGAGGAAAAGGAGTCGTGGCACAGCAAGAAACAGATCAGAAAATACGCAATATATCCAGCTGTATCATTATTGCAATAATCTGTGCTTGGGCAACACCCAGGGGTTCAATTCAGATCCTGACATTAGGCCATTTGTGTGCACCCATAATGACACCACTGATTCGGAGATCCACAGTCTAAAATTCAGGATTGCCCAAAGCCCCTAGCAGGTATTTCGGTACTAAACACTGGTACCCTGCTCTAATTTTTCAGACACTGTATCAACAATATGACCCAGAATCCACACAAAACACATTTCCCCAAGCATCTTAAGACTATAAGGATCAATTCTGTGCCAAATTTTTGATGTCTGATTTTGTTTGCCATATCTGTAGCCTCCCAGTGCTTTCATTTTTCAGTATCCATACTTGAAGTGAGCACAATAACCACTAATTACACTAATTTCAGACTATATCACATATTTCTGATTTGTTGTTATTGCCTTCTGCTCTTAACATTAGTTACAAATTACCATTGCTATATTTGTTCCAAATGTGTTTTATACTTCTTACAGACACACTTTGTTTTTTGCAGTCTTGTTTGTAATACCATAATATGTTTTTTTAATATTTTAAAAAATATTTTTGTAATCCTTTTTCCCCCTAATCAACTAGTCAGACATTTGTGTGCTATGGAATTATAAAATTTAGGCCACTTTGGAGTGGTAATTTCAGTTGATTTGTGAACAGCATAATTGCAATGCATTCATGTGCTCCAATTCACGAGTGTGGTGGGAGTTCTCTGTAAGTTCTCATTCTGTCTATGCAAAACTGAAGTACAGTGCTTTAAACATACTCTGGAGAGTTTTTCTTAGCAACTGGTAAAAAGGAAGAAAGAAAGAAAGAAAGAAAGAAGATTAAATGCATGTTTATACAGCAGTTGTCACCCACAGCATTCTAGTGTACTTCACTGGGCACTGAGTTCTTTTCAGCTCACAGAGAGCCATTCCATACAGAGCTGGTGCAAGAAAGCCATCAGAGAAAACATTAATTGTTTGGCTGTGATGTAATTCCAAAACTTGAAGATGAGGCTAACCTGAATTTATGTTACAAGTTCCTTATTCTGACAGTCCTCTTTTGACACATAATGGCCTGGTGCGAACATTTCATTTTCTCACCAAAAACACTGAAGAGAAGTGGGTTGGTTTCCTTCCAACTCTCCTGCCACTGGAAGGACGCCATGTTCCTATAGAGCTTCCTAACCCAGGAACCTCTTGTTGCTTTGCAACAACCTTTTCTGCAAACTCCTGAGGAGGAAACCTGGATTATGTCTATAGTTCAGGAAAGGAGGACAAGGCACTGAAGAACTACTGACTCATTGCAGGTCACACGATGTCAGTCAGGGCCCAAACAGATTATTCTCCAAATGAGTTTAGCAAGGCAAGGACCTGTCAATTCTTTACAAGCCAAGAAATATTAAGATGGGAAACTGGTATTTGAATGCTGTTCTGATAATATTTATGGAGTATTATTCCAGACAGATGTGATAGCCACCTCAGCACAAGTGTTATCAAGAGCTGCTGAAGAGAAAATAAGAAGCTGTGACACTGTCAACACTGCAAGCAGCCCTTCAGAGAAGTTATTTTCTGTGCTTTTTTAAGTGAAATGTTTTCTCTACAGCATTGGTTTACTTATTTTTTCTGCAGCTGACACAAAGGCAATAGAAAATATCTTACTTGTCAGGGAGGCTGAGGTAGAGTGACTTCAGCTGTCACAAGGACCCAAACTTGCCTCAGACTGGCAGCTCACATGCCATCATATTCACGAACAGACGCTGACCCTCAGAGAGATTATATATAATTTGAGGTAAAAAGCTTTAGATATTTTTGAAACCCTGAGCTTATTCTAAGTTCTTTTCTGCTGTGAGTTTTGTGAGTTTTACATGTTTCTCAGAACCCACGGGTTGATACCAGAGGATACCAGGGACTGACACGGTTACAAAAGGCACAGAATATGTGAACAAATTCAATACAAGGGAAGAATTCTACAGGAGCAGCACAAAGGTTTTGTTCCAGCAAACAGTAAAACCTTCCCACACCCTTTAACACTTAACCAAAACATCTCTGCAGTGTACCTGGCTTGGTAATTTCTGTTTTCTGTGTACTGCAGCATGAAATGCCCAAGTGTGATGTTTGCTGACTGTTCTGTTCATTGCTCCCACAGCAGGGTAGGGCGATTTCCAGATCACACTATCACACCATAGTGACAATGCTGATCCACTGATGGCTTAAACTACAACACAAATTAACAGCTAGTTAATATAGTTCTGTAAATGACAGAACATAGATGATCTCTAGTGACTGGTTCTAATTCTCTATGAACTTTCTTTCCTAACCTAATGCCATCCTGATATGTGTGTTAAACTAAATCCTATGGTCAGAGAATATTTTCTTATGCAGTACCTGTACCCTTTAGGTAAGAATTTAAAGCCTTCAGTCCTTTCAAATGCAGGATGATTTTGCTTTAGATATTGTACAGCTACAAGTTGCAGCCTAAGGCCATATTTATATAGCAGAGCCCTGGAAATATTATATACATACATTTTTCCCCATTGTAATATTCGGGAGACAATTTCAAGAAAGGGTTTTGATCTATGATTTAAATAAATAAGTAAATGCCACTCGATTTCAGTGGCTATTTCCCCTCTGCATTTTTCAGTACTGACACAGAATATTTGCTGTCATCCCCCAGGCAGATACATTACAACAATCATTGAGAGCTTTGAGCCAAATTGTGGAAAGGTTTTTTATCTTCGAAGATCCAGTCGAAACATTGCCCTCTGGAGATCCAAAGGTGAGGTCCTTTGCCAGGGTGCAATTCCAGCATTGTGCACACAACCTGGCAAGCCAGGACAGCTGGGGCTCAGAGCCTGCTGCTCACACTGCTGAAGGACTGCACGTCCAGGCTGCTCATGCCTCTCTTGGTGCTCTCAAACGGCATTAATGTTGCTGGGCACATACAAAGGGTGACAGAAAGAAACTTGGTAATATCTTTCTATGTGTAAGTATGAAAGAACAAAGTTTTTGATTCAGTTCCTGTTCACTAGGCTGAACCAGAGATATTGTAAGTCTGGGAAAGAGATGCAGCCTTGAAAACTAATTACAGTGAAGCTTAATGCTTGAAAATTTTCTTTCAGAAAGGTCCTTGTGCAATCTGGGATATGGGCTATTTCTCTGCTTTTGTCCTGCCACTGCAAATGGATCAGACAGATGTGTGGAGGGGAATTGATTGAGTACTGTCTGAGCTTGGAGGCTTGAACTAATAAGTGACAAACATAAATGCTGTTTCTTGTTAGAACCTGCTATGTGCAAACCTGCTTAGCCTATGAATACACTTAAAACCAAAGGGACTCTGCACACTTCCTGCAGCACATCAAGCATCAGCTTCCCCCACCTGGGACCTATGTGATTGCTTTATGGGACTTGCTGGAGTGGTACTCAGCTTGGCCCAATCACTCCAAGAAGACAGTTCATAGCAGAGCTGGTGAAGAAAAACAGGATCTTTGAAAATAGTACAGTATGAAAAGAAGGGTGGCTTCACAACAGAAATGATCAGAAATAAATTGCATAGGAGAGGAACTATTTCTACCTAGAACCTACTTGTCCTTATACAAAATGAGATCATATGATTAATTAATTTGAAGCAAATTCTATTTTTTCTCATTGCTCAGGCAGTAAACCAAAAGGACAAGTAATTTAATTTGGCCATTGAAGCATCTCTTGATGCCAGGAAAGGGTCATATCAAACCACTTTCTTCCCTGATGTCTCCAGAGTGCAGCAAGAGCTACAGTTATTCTGTGTGCAACAGGGAGCCTGGGAGGACTCCTTAGAGATGCTGGACTACCTTGTTTAGCTCTGCAGATGAACAGATGATCATTTTTTCCAGCTATGCATGCTCCTAAAGGAAATCATCTCAATCCTAATTTAATGAATAAACCAGATCCAGATCATGGCATATTCAGATCAGGTATTTCCTGAAATAGAATCCCAAATCAGATCAAATGAGGTCTCAGATATCTGCAAGGTGTCTGAACAACCTGAAATGGAAATCTTTCACAGTTCGAGATCTCTGCTGTTAATTAACCCTGCAATCCATATGGAGTGAGGCTCCCAGCAGGAAAATGACTCTGTGGCACCAACACATGGGTGTTGATGGGCACTGATTAAATAAGAGCCAAGCTTAAACCCTCTGTGGAGCAGAGGAGGCAAAGGCTGGGACAGAAATGTAGCCTTTCCTCATGGGCTTCTCCACTTCCAAACTATAGCCAGGGCTGAACCAGTGGGTAGGTGCATGCGTACACACACACACACACACACACACACACACACGCGCACGCACTCACAGGTCTGAGTTTTGGAAACTGAGGAAGTTTTTGAGCTCAGACCCAGCTGGGCATTTAGTTGATGGGATTGCAATAGTTGTTTGAAGCTTTTTGAGAACCCATTAAAGGCTGAGGAGTACCCCACCACTTTGGATTGCAGGCAGTCTGAGTGCTCTGAATGGATAAAAGATTGGAACTAGACATCTATATTTAAAAAAAAAAAAAAGAAACAACCCTAACCCCACAACAAAACCCAAATGTTCTCAGGGTGGGATGAGCCTTTTGTGCTCTGTCGTCTCTACATGCTGCTCAGCTGTGCTTTTCTTATTTTCCTGTGGGAGGACTGTTCCCTTGACTACCAGTGCTGGCCTCTAATAGTTGGCATTTGGGCACAGGATGAAAACATTGCTCTCTTTTTCTTTCATTCCTGCAGGAGCACCGGGAACACAACTGGACAGGTTTCTGGTAGGCAACAGCTCCAGGTGATATCACTGAATTGAGTTAGGTGATTTTGCCCTGCTGCACCCTTCCCTTCCAGGTGCTGCTCCTGGTGACCTTCATATTCCTTCTGGCCACTGCTTTGTCAGAGAAGTGCTAGCAGGAGGTGAGGTTTGGGGTTTGTTTCTCTGCCCTCCTGCACAGGAAACAGCACAGGTCACCTTCAGCTGCTCCAGCCACAGGTATTTCCTTTTAGCCACATGCAGCAGCAGTGCCTCACGAGGCACAACATGCACAGCCAGCCTCATGCTAACAGGAGGGCAGATCACTGCAGACACAGCTAATGCCTGGGAGCTGAATGTAAGCAGTGTCTCTTAATTTTCTGGCTTTCTATATTAAGGACATTGTTGCTTTTGCATTAGAGGAATTAGAATAGTCTTGTCTCCTCTCGAGACCTCAAGGTCCTGCCTTCATTTGCCATTATGTTGTCCGTGAAACTCTGTTTCATTAAAGCCTCTAAACAGTGACCTTTGCACAATAACCTGCACTCTGCAGTCCCTCCACAGTCTGAGGCTGCTCTCATTTAAATTACGCTTCTGTGGAGGGAATCAAATACATCTTTTCTCTACTTAAATGCCTGAAGCAAACTAATGTTTTTCTGCAGTCATGAAATGCAACAAAGGAACCATGATTCCAAGGGCAAGGTGAGTCTTGTAATTTCTGTGGAAGCTGGGGACCAGTGTGATGAAAGGGGCAGAAGAGTGAAGCAAGAACACAGGTCCCTCAGATGAACAGAAACCATTGTATCTCAGACAGAAATTGAGAAAATGAGGCAATAAATGTGAGCAGATGAAGAGTTGTATACTAGGTAGTAAGGACTTGTGGTGATTTATAACACAAAAGTAGTAAGGACACCACTAATTTGTACTGAGAGAAAAAGAGGAAAAGTCACAAATATAGAAAGGCTCTCCTGCTTTTATTATTTTTACCCTGTGTTTTTTGTGGTGGCCATACCACATACAGATATGACCAAATCTGAGAATTCAGGGACATGCTTAGTGCACAGGCTGATAAATCCCATTTTTGTAAGCAGGACTGCTGGCTTTGCCCACCAGAAAGGCTCAGATGACAGAGAAAGTAGCTTGTGGTGGAGGAACACGGGAAGCATTGGTGCAGGAGCTGCACTCAGGGTTCAGTTGTTGTACAGGAATTTGCAGTGTTCCTGCCTAGCTCAGGAACAGAGGGAAGGTGATTAGCAGGTTGGTTTGCTGAGCCTGTGTGACCTGAATTGAAACTGAGCTTTTAGGGGCCTTGCAGTTCTACAGACTGTTTCTCTGTCTCAAGGCAGAATTATCTGTATTCATTATACCCGAGAGCTATCTGCTTAACCTCTACCAGAGGCTTCAGTCACTGCATGCAATTGTTTCCCATATTTACTAAACTTTCCAGCAGAGAACTCTTCATTTCCTCAACCACCACAAATACAATAAATGACTGTAGAAAAAGAACAATATGCCAGCAAGCAAGAGCAACCCAGCAGCACAGAGGCAGAAGCCCTGGCAATCTAAGGGAAGCTCTCCTTGGACCTCAAGCACTTAATTGGTTCAAATTGACTACAGTAGGGTATTGTCTACAACCAGGTGAAGAACAACAGTCCTTTCAGCACTCTGGGATGTGCAGACAAGATATGATTCTTCAGCATCAGAAAAGATAACTAGAAAAGGGTCAGTGTAAAAATGCAGTTCATTGCAATGAGAGAGAGAGGCAGAATAAATGACAGTAGCTTCTTGTACTAGTGATAAGGATCACCCCAGATTTCTCTTTCAATTGTGTCAAAGAGTAACTGCTCTTCAGGTTTTATTGTTAGTGCTGTCATTGCTAGAAATGACAGAATATGCTAGAAATGAACTGCTTTATTTATTGATAAGAAAAGAGATTTACCTGCCATGTGATATGCTGCTATTTTTGCACCAGTACTGAGATTGTGTCTGAAGTCCCAGCCAGCTGAATAGTACCTGGAATTAGAGGAAAGATGAATGGTGGAAACCTGCTGCTTCCTGTTTCTGTCCTAGTAGAAGTGCTATAATATGCACTAAATCCTGATTTTATTTAAAATACTTGTACTGGAAAATGAAGGCCCTCCAATGGTTGTGGTCCAGTTCCCCAGAAAAGAGGATCCAAGGCAGTCTGTCCATTGCTGGCACAAAGAGCTCTGCTCTGTCACCTCCTGGGGAAGCAAGGCTAAAAAGCCAAAGTTGTTGATCTGAACAAGCAGCCTGAGATGGTTTCCCAGTCCTAATCTGGTAAATGGGCCTCCAAAGGTTTGTTTGATGAGATGCAATATAGAAAGATACGTTGTCCTTTGCAAAGGTTGGCCCATAGATCGTTATTTCAGCCAAAAATTCCCATTTCAGACAAAGGAAGTCAGGGGAAAGCCAGTGAAGACCATGTGAAAACAGAACTCACCCACCCACCCAGCTCAGTAAAAAAGCTCCTGGTGTGAGCCAAAGACTCAGGTCATTTTCTTTCAAGCACTTCATTTAGCAGAAGGCCTCAAACCACTTTCACTGAACAATTCTCTTAGATTTCCACGGAATAAAATACCAGATCCCATTTACACAGTCTGCCATTTCCTCTTTGCATTAAAACCCTGAGCTGCCCTTATTAGGTCAGTGCTGCCTTATCACCTTCCCCAGAAAGGCTTCAGTCATATATACAAGAGAATTAATATTCACTGCATCCCTCATGTCTCTGTGCCCACAATTTAAAATTCCAAGTGCTGGCTTGGCAGCTCCAGCAAACACTAGAAAGGATTGCCAGGATCTCTGTAGCTCCTAACCCCCTTGCCATGGGCCTCCCAAGTACAGCAGCACTTTTAGGGAGCATCTCTGACCACAGGCTGATCCCTGTGGATGTAAAAGGTCAACAGCCCCAGTGGGAGCACCAGGGGTAACAGACCACTGTTTCCACTTAGCTCAACATCATGATTTATTGGCACCAGTAACAAATGCAGCCTAATGAAAAGCAAAGCTCCAGAAACAGATTTTATCATTGACTCAAAAGAGAAATCAGTATGTCCACATATATTACAGGGAGCAATCTCTGTTAAAAAGCAAAGGGATGAGACAACAATGTTCATCATACTTGCTAGGATCTCATGGTTTTTCAACGTTTTAGTCTCTGCCTTAAGCCTGTCTGTCAAAAACTGGTGGGTTCATACAAGAGATCAGCCCCATCCACCTGCTTTTACTGATTCCTGGAAACTCACAGCCAATTACCAGGCCCTGCTGCGGAGGCACTTTTCCCAAAAGTATGTGGAGGTCTGCAAAAAGAGAAAGGTTTAGAAAGGTTTTTGTCTGTGAATGGTTCAGAGTAACCAGAAGATGCAGCGAGTTTCAATTTGCCAATACTGACACAGTACACACTTGCATCTGCTCCCCTAAGAAAACAAAATTACTTTGAGGCAGCTTGTATTCCTTCTCATTGCCAGGAGATTGAATTGGGCCCATTTGGGTCAAATGAACAATTTAAAGTGCAGTGTTTTGTGCAGGCGTTTTTGTTAAAATAAAATATTAATGTTAAAAAAGAATCAAAAGAAACAGCCTGAGTCACTAGCAGCCTCTCTGTCTTGTAATCACTTGTAGTTTAATTTACTGAAATGAAAATTTATTTGTTTGTCACTGCAAGTAATTTCACTGTTTTCCTTCAGGAAGCAAAAAGTACAAAGAATTAAACTGGTCAGAGCAAAAATTCTGTCAAAGGAGGCAGCAGACATGACAGGAGTCACACACAGCCCTGGCTCTACGAGGCCAGTGAGTGTACATTTGCATAGCTGCAGTCTGCCCCAAACAGCTGCTCATCATAGACTGGCAAAATCCACTACAAGAAATTAACTGCTGCAACAGCTACCTGAGAAAATGGTACATTTTGTTACTGAGAACAAGGAACTTTCCAAGTGGCTCTGGTCGCACGTTGCATTACGCACGTTAAATGTCTGTGGCAGCAGGAGTACCAGACAGTAGGGGGAGTGAAGTGAGAAAAGGCACTTACCTAGTACAGGGAGCAAAACCACCAGCAGAGACTCACTGCCAAGTTCACAATGAGCTGGAAGACATAGCTCTACAAAGGTGTCAGCACAACCACTGCTTCTCGCAGTATTTGGGCTATAAATTATCTGTGGCAGTCCTGAAGAGAGAAATAGAAATGTGTTAACTAAGGAACACAAGGAAGATTTGAAAAATTCAGCTCTAGCTATGATGTCAAAGTACTACTTGTACATTTGCTGGTATCTCAGAGAAAACACTGGGGAGGAAAATCTTCAGTATTCAGGAGGCTACTCCAGTGAACCTGGACTACAAACATGGATTGATGTTCAAAGCAGAGAGCAGGGTCCTCAGCACCACTTTCAGCTTTGGAAATTCTAACTTACCTTATACCTTGTGGTATTTTGGAAGAAAATCCTGAAAAACTTGTTAAAACCAGACATAACTAACTAAATAGTATCTGCTTTGTTTTCTTTAGTGTGTCTTTAGCTCTGGTTCTGGCACACCACTGAAATGTTTAAGGCTGTGCTTTGACAAAACGTGCCAGGCTCACCCCTACACAGGTGTTCTGGCAAAGCATCTGGAGAGTTGTGAGGTGAGTGCTGCCTTGCTGTGCAAAGCCAGGACTCACCATGCCTCCTGTCCTGGCCATTCCGTGCTGCAGGTTTGGCCCCAAGTGCTATTCACAAGCTAAGTCACAAAATGCTGCAGCACTGCCCTTCACACAGTGAGGAGACAAACTGACCTGGGGACATTCATACCTCAAGTTGCAGAGTAGCCATCCCGAAGGATATAAACACATTTTTCATTATAAATTCTGTATATAAAAACATTGCACCTAACTAAACGGGTTCTATCTAAAATAAATGTTTGCTCCCTCTCTGCAAACTCAATGGAAGTCAGAGTAAATCCATCTGTTTTGATCTCCGAGATCAACATTGCCTCCTCTCTTTCATTAAAATGTGTTTATCCTGTTCTCCCTTACACGGGAAATGCAGTAACCCTGAAGTTTGATTAGCAGTAATCAGAAAACATCCACACCTGCATGTAGGCAGTGGGAGGCTTTTCAACTGAAATGGATTTTGAGAACATAATGTCTCTGTTTTAAAAGGACAAATGCATCTTTCAAGGAATATGAGCAATAAAAAACATTTATGTATTGTGTTTCTTCAAGGATAGTAATGCTATCGTAGAATCAAGTGCCTTAATTGTCAAAGAGATTAATTTCTGCTCTTTAGAACTAAATATATTCAATGTCACTAAAGAAGTCCTGGAGAGTTTTTTGTAAGATGGATGATAGAACAGCCAGTGCTTATAATCTGTCCAAAACAAGGTGTCCTCTTTCTTGTCCATTTTAGGTTCAAGAGACAGGGGTCAGGACTGTGGTGTGGTGACCTGCAGTGACACAAGAGCACCCCAGACAGCAGTGCAGCAAGGCAGTGCATGGAGGAGCAGGGTGATTACTGCTGGAGAAAGCAGCCTGGCAGGGAAGCAGAGCCTAACTGAGAGAAGTGATTTTTATTTATTCTGTTTCGAAGCCTCTACTATCTTTAATGCCTGTTGAAATAAAACATTTGGAAGAAAAGCCTTTCCTGATGGTGTAACTTTCTCATCTTTTGGTTAAATTCTAAGGATGTTTCTGCTCTTCGTTTGTCAGATTTCCAGGGAAGAGGGAGAAAGGCAAGATTTATTATTCCCATAATACCTAAATATAAACTGTAATCAGATTTATAAACAACATCTACAGGCCTCTTTCATAAGCTATAAAAAGCTTAGAAAAGTACATCTGTGCACTTCTGTTTCCTTTTCATAGTCGTTCACCTCTGCTTTTATTTCCCTAAATAGAAAGATAATAGTATTAATCTATTCCTTGGGGCTTTTGTGAAGATTCACAATTAATATTTATGCAGTAAAATGGAATAAATGCTGTATAAGTACTGAGCATCATTATTGTTCTCTCTCTCTTCATTAGCACATCATGTACATCTCAAGTGGAACAGATAAACACAGAAATTAGCTGTCCTCAAAGTCAGGCAAGTGAAAAAGGTAACATGACTGCTAGAGAGCCATTAATTAAAAATGTTTGCTGTGGGTGATATCTGTGGCAAACAAAACAACCCTCTGAGATTTAAAGAATTAAACATATTTCTTTACTCATTTCAGCAAGTTCTGTCTGCAGAAAAGAAGTTCTAGGAATATTTTCAAATTAAATATGCTGCACGTACTCCCACAGCAGCTGCATCTTAAATAGGAATACAGCTGAAGCAGCAAGTAGGTTTTGCATTCTAAAACCTGGAAATCTCCTCAATGGTTCTTTCCAGACCTCATTTATTTCCTGTGCTTATTACTATATGTGTGTTTTCCAAAGCACAACTCTTACAGAACTGGCTCCACCTTTGCAACTACTGTAGTAGTGAATCCCCATTTCCACAGGTTTTTGATGCAGAAATTTAGATTAATTCCAACACCATCAGGACTTCTCATTTGTCCATCTCAGAGTGTTTCTGTCTAGTCTGTCTCAAAGCACAGTTGGGGGTTGTGTTGCCACACCTGCCCAGAACACCTTGGTGTTTGCCCTCAGAAGGCAAACTTTCCATGATGTGGCAGGATTTTCTAGATGAGGCTGCATGAGCAGTGCACAAGTACTTCAGCTGAAAGACTCCAACTGAAATAGCCTTTTTATACTGCATCACAATCTGACATGGAAAATTGCTGCACTTCTTTTCAAAATGTTGCAGAGCCATAATCACAGATGCTGCCTGAATGCATCAGCACCCAGCTGGGTTTGGCAGCAAAGGTGAAAAGGGAAAATGAGAATTTTGTGCAGAGGTTCTTGCAATTGAAATCCCTAGTTTGGGATTGTTTCTCCCTAGTTTTGGAAGGAAAGTATCAAGTATCAAAATCAGTCGTGAAACCAAATTTGCTTTTCTTTTCCAGAAACAAGAACTGGAATAGTGAACTTGGTTCCTAAGCTTCTTAATGTGTCCTTACCCATCCCAGTATCACTGATGCTCATTTGCATAAAATTATGCTTTATTTTATAACAGCAAATGATTTGTCAGCTAGCCTCTAGCCTCTGCATCTGCTCCCTGGTAATTTAGATTAATGGCATTTACGTATTTTCTGTAAAGAAATTCTTGTTGCAGCTTCCCCATGGTCCCAAAAGAAAGATGTCTATTATTCTTCATGCTAATACTATCATTTTTAAAAGTCTAAGTTGTTTTTTGATTCACTTAAACTGGGAATATGAGTAGCAAAAGAGAATTAAATTTGCATTGCATAAAATGAAGATGAAAGCACTTTGGGAGAGTCTTGATATACACTTAGGAAGCATTTTTTAAATTCTCATATTCCCAAAATGTACATATACACATTGAGGATCACTAGCTTGTTCAAAGGATAATTTATTATAATTTATACTGTTTGGTTACTGAAATTATATGCTTTTTTCTTCCAGGAGGATATCTGAAAGGATCAGAGTCAGATATTTATTCCAGTGGATGTAGTCATCCACTATCATAAGCTTTCTTGTGCCTCTAGAGAAGAATTTTATGTCCAACATTTAAGATAGTCACATTTTTAGCATAACTTGCTACAACTCTGTCTTTCTCTTTGGAGGGTGCTGGGTCAGTTCCATAGGAGGATTGCATGTGGTCTGTACACAATCTGGCAGATCCATTAAAGTCCTGTTAATTAGAGCTGCTTTTATAAATTCAGGAATAAAGTAGCCTACTCTCTATCACACTCTGAAATACCACATAGAGTGGCTTACCCATTATTTGTGCTTCAAGTTCTTTATTTCATCCTGGTGATGAAATAAATATTCATCAAAAATCCAAGCAAACACAGAGAATTGCAGTGCCAAGAGGCAGTGGCCTGGTGTATCCAGGGAGGCAACAGGAGGGCAGCTGTCTGGGGTGAGTGTGCATAAGACAGTGGCAGTGCCCAGGCTGTGCACTTGGATGCCTTCTCTTGTAATCCTCTGGCACATCAGAATGGCTCTTCCAGCTTTTTAATCAGTGGTAAAATAGAGAGACAATCCAATATGTTAATTGTCTGGGAAGAAGAATAAAAAAGCCATTGCTACAATTTTGTTGAACAATTTGGTTTTCAGGATCTCTATATCCGTACTGCTGATTAATTCCCATTTCCAGCTGCCTTTCTCATTCTCTGTGAATTTACCTCAATTTAATAATTTTTTATCTTTTAAATTTTGATTTAACTGAAGTAATTCTTTTCTCAGCTAACTCTGATTGTTTCCAGTTTGGAAGGCAAAGGCAGATATGGCTTAGCACGTCACTAATATCCCTCAACACTCTTCAGTTTTCATTTGGCCACTGGAGAATTCTTTAGCAGTTGAATGTCAGGTTTTAATTAAATGGCTTTTTTGGAAAAACTGTTTTAGTTCAGTCCTTTGCCCCTCTGAGCCACATAAATAAAGCTGGAAAATGGAATTGTTATTTGAAAATTGGGTATTGGAAGACAACATGCATGCAATGGCAATTCACATACCTTTTGCATCACTTTAAAACCACATGGTATTCGAAGTTGCAGCATTGTACTATCCAAAACACAAAACCATTGGGATTATATTCTGGAATTGTTATGAGGGAGTTATGATACACTTTCCTTGATAATTGGTATGCATAATTAGGTTATGCTTCTTTTAAAAAAATAAAAAAAGCACCCAGCAAGAATTCTGACTACGATCACATTAATTCACATTAAGCAAGATTTTTAATTACATCCAGGTATCTGGAGATGTAGCAAAGTGCTTAATTCACATGGTCTGATGGAGAAGTAGGTTATGGTCTGTTTTATAAACCTCACTTCAACTTCCTTAAGACCAATCCACCTTTCTTTTCTCATCTCCTGCTCTCTCCTGAGTTCTCCCAGCCTGTTTCAAGCTGGCTGTGAGCCATACAGCACAGTCCTCAATACAGCTCAGTCCTGAAGCTGAGCAAATGCAGATATCAGCACAGACTCAGGGCTTTGCTAACCCATTGTTTGGAGATGGTATTTTCCTAGCAAGCACAGAGTGAGATCATGTCTGCTCATAAAAAAGTGTAGGCAGACCGTTGGATTCAAGGCAATGTCAATTATTCCTCCAAATTGCCAGCACATGGAGTGAAGCAGAGATGAAAAGCAAATATGGCCTTAACGCGCTGTTATGAGTTGTGCTGTTCAGGGTTTGGCAAATGTTCCCATCCAGAAAACCCCCAGGGAATCTACTTATTCTGCCTATCAGGCCCAGGACCATAAATCATTACACTAGAAACAAGGAGCACTGGAAAACATCAACATTATTTAACATTGTAGAGCTCTTTATCCAGAGAAAACACAGTTGCTACAAGGATGAAATACAGCTTACAGATTTGGGATGTACTTTTGCTATGGCAAAACAAAGCTGGAGGACCAAGTGTACAGGGAAAATTTTAGTGAGTCAACTTAGTGGGAGCTTCCTTTCCTTTTCCTTAGCCTGCTGTGCTAACTGCAGCCTCCAGCTATGGACTGTACTCCTCCGGGGTCCCTGGAGAACACTTCTAAACATGGAAGTTAGGTGGGAAACAGGGCATCGATTCTTATTGATCCCCCACTGCACCTTCATCCTGGCTAGACAAAAGCTCCTGCTAATGTGCCCCTGGGTATTTTGCAGGGCTGGTCTTGCACTGGAGAGCACAAACAGAGCAGAAAATGCCATCCATCTTTCCAAGTAAAAACAAGGACTAAACTTTTTTCAATTTACTTACGTGAGCAGCACAGCACCTTGGTAATTAGTAGTTTGGGGGGGGGTTCTCATTCTGACAAGTTTAATGAGTATTAGTGATGCTGAGGAATGCTGATGTGAATAGCAAACACCACTGGAGCTGTTTAGCAGCAAAAGTTTTCAACCTAGGTCAGACACAGAGGAATAAAAAAAGCCTAAACTGTTTATGGAGTACCACTGGGTAAGAGACATTGCTTAAAAAACAAAAGAAACACAGGGAAAAGGTATTATACACATTATTAACTTACAGAATTTGATCTTTAGATATAATTTAATGCCTTTGTGAGGCATTCAATAACACTTTAGTACTGTTAATGCCACAGTATTTCATCATTTTGCCTAGTAAGAATCATATGTTAACACAGCAAACACATGCCCTATGATGTTTTTTATCCTAATTTCTTCTAAATCTGTACTCACATAGGTTCCTTCTTTAAAGTCCTGATACAGGAAAGTAAGAGCAACATTATGGATTATTTTAGGTGAAACCAAGCTGGTTCCAATTTTTACATGGATTCAATCCTTTTCCCAAGTATTTTATATTTCTGTCTGCACCAAGCTACCAATCACAACTAAAAGAACTCCTAAGCAACCCCTGAGAATACAATGAAATGCTTACAAAAGCAATAAGATTTTTAAGTATCTGTCTATGTCCTTGGGGTTTGGCCATGGATAAGACCCCTAACATGCAGATTTGCACACCCTCCCTACCAAAGAGCATGCAATATCTTTCCTTTTTTAATTTCCAGAAAAAATGTTTGTTATAAATCTGGGATTAAGGCCAAGTGTGGCCACAAACAAATTTGGGAAGGTGAAGTAATTGCTGTTTGCTGAAAGTAATTGCTTCTTGTTACGATTGCCATAGCAATTAATGTAATTCTCTATAATACTATTGAGAATAATAAAGTTAGTGGAGAAGAACAGCAAACAAACACCTTTGTCTGCTCTGGAAAACAAATGAGTACCAAACCTGCCCTGTTATGAGGACAGCAGAAGAGCTGCATTGTCCCTAGCTCTTCACTTTCTTGCTTCTAAATGCTTGGTTTAGTCAAAGTCATGAGAGACAATTAGGTTTTTGTCACTTAGCAACCATAACTGGGTTCAGGAGCAAAGCAATTTGGAACAGACAGTACTTGACTACTAAATGTTACCACCACAGCATACCTACAACCACTCACTCCTGTTTGAAACCAGGGAGTCTGAGGCACAGAAAAACAACCAAAGCATCTTTTAAAAGAAGTGTTCACATTCCATTTTTCAATATACTAGAGGACCTTCATCTTCCCTTGATTTCCCTCTATCCCATCACCCATACAGAGGAGTTTTTGAAGAAATCCTTGAGACAGGAAGGACACAGGTAAGCACCTAACGCTCTCTCAAGGCATCTCAGTGCTAATGTCACTCAAGTCAACTGCAGTGAAACACCTACATTCTGCAGATGTCCCAGTGGACCTCTCTTTCTGTATGTTCACTTGTATCATTTAGGTGCTTTCAAGTTTCAAGTAGGTACTTAGGATGTCCTTGGATGAATAGAAAGTTTTGAAAGAAAATTCGACACAATGAAATTGTTAAAAATTTAGGTAATTCTACATTCCCTGTAAATTTTGGGACTTTGGGTCTTCAACAGTGGTAGATACATCAAACATTAGTGACAAAAATGTTATTCTTTTGTATAAAAGTACTTCACATAACTCTGTTTTCCCTCATCCCAAAAAATCCTAACTGTGGATTTATAAAATCCCCACAGTCCTTTCTCTGTCCACTCTTTCAACACACTGGAAGAGCTGGGGAAAGGAGTGTGGGGAAAGGGAATATGTAGTACCAAGTGTGACAGGGCAGACATTCTAGCCCAGATTTTCATGCGTACCCACAGTGCAAGTAATGAAATATATGCTAAAAGTTATTTGAGAAAATAAAGCACACAAGATAGAAAAGTGCCTAATTTAGAAGGATCACAGCATGTAGTTAAGGCTCAAGGCTTAATTCTGATATTGGTTGGAGCCATTCACACCACGGGCTCTGAAAGTCTCAGTTTGATCTGTACATGCGAGGACAGCATCAGGCACCCTCTGCTTTCAGCTCAGACCTGATAAAAGCACTCTTGATGCACACAGCATCGTCCAGGAGTGAGTCAAGTGTGTACTTTCCTACGAGTTTGAACACAGCCTTGAAAAATGTTTGATGGATATTGCAGGAGTTTCCAATGGAAGCAGAAGCCCAGTGTGGCTGGTCTGAGACCACTGATGGATGAAGAGACTTTTAGTCTGATATTGCAGCATCCAGCAAACGATTCAGTTCTGGAAGACTGAATAGATGTAGTTGAAAATCACAGTAGCCAAGTATTTCTCATTACTTTTTGCTGCTGAAAATGCTGTGGAAAAAGGAGGAAATTACTTTGGCTGGGGCATGTGATACTCGTCTGGAAATCCTGAAGTATTTTGTTCAGCCCCAGTACACAGAAAATAAAAACGTCTGAACAAATTTATTGAGGGTTTAGTTCTCTGCTTGTCACACTCGACAGCAAATCTGTGACTGGCTGGAGATTGGTGCTGCTGTGTGGGGAAGAGCAGCTCTCTCCTGCCACACCACTGTGGCCAATCTCTGGCACCGGTGATCTGCTTATTGATCATTCCCAGGAGATTCGGTTTTACAGACATCATCTGCAGGGATGCAGCACAAGGCGAGTCAACAGAGGAAAAGTGGAGTGTGCAGCTATGGGGCCACAGCAGCTGAAGAGCAGCTGCCTTCCCCCAAAGCAGCTCCTGTGATAGCTGGATAGCTAGATAGCTGTGATAGCTAGAGTCACAAATGTCTACACTCACCTGAATTAGAACAAGATCCAGCAACATTCTTGGTACATGAGACGAGTGTTAATTATGTTCTATAGAGAAATACAATGACA